>CM051242.1:167678853-168273853 GCA_027917425.1 Gastrophryne carolinensis
CTTGCTTGGTCCACACCAGCACTTCTTTCCTATTCCAGAAGCCATGTTATATTGCTGAATTATGCAGCAGTGAGATTTTCAACAACCAATCACTGCAGAGGCCGGGCCAGCTAGATCAGTGATTGGGCCTCACTTTCCCTGCTGCTTTTAAAGTGACCCAATCACCAGGATTTTGACTATCCTGGTGACTGGTCCTCGCCCAGGGGCATTCCAATATAGGATGCCCCCATGTGAAACCCCCCCAGATTACCCAGTTTCACTCACCTATCCAACGTTCTCACTGAGCATGCCCGAGCAACGCTTTATGCGGCGCATACTAATGCACATCATAAAGCCAGCGATTTTAACTTTGCACCCGGCATAGATGTGGCGGCGGTCACATCCCTGGCTCCCCTGTGGGGTGCAGGCCTCTGTGCATCTGGTCTATCTGATTGGCTAGGAGCACACACAGCTACAGGGAAACCAGGGATGCTGCCTCCTGCGAAGATAGCATCGCGGGATTTTGGTAAGACTAGCAGCGCCCCGGGGAGGGCTATGTGCTAGGGGTTTGCTCACATAGCATGGCATCCGTCATAGAATCTTAGACTGGCTGCGCAGGGTGATTGGTCCACTTAATGACAACTTGGGGCTTCTTGGTAATAAAGGAGCGCTGGGGCAGACCAAGTGAGTATTTAATATATAATGCTCTTATAAGGTCAGCGGGTGGGGGGTAATTTGGAGTATAGGTCCCACTTAAAGTGGACCAAAACCCAGGGTTTTGACTATTCTGGGTTTTGGTCCTTTCGCCAGGGGCCCCGCTGTGTGAAACCTCCCAGATCGCCAAAGAAACTCACCTCTTCCCGGTCCTACGGCGCATGCGCGGGCACTTGTCCAATCAGCGCGCTCGCAGCCGCTGACGTCACAGCATCTAAGACGGCGTCTAAGTCCAGCAACTACAACGAATGGCTGGCGTGGGCATGTGCCCTGCTAGAGTGATAGCGGTTATGCGACGGCAGTCCGCGCATGCACCATTGGACCAGGAAGTAAGGTAAGTGAACGGGGAAACCTGGGCATACTGATTCTGGATGCCCCAGGGGGAGGAAATCGATTGGCCCAGGAATCTTATGGATTCCTGTGCTTTCATTACATATATTATCTTAGGTTAGAATCACCGATGGTCTGAGCAGTCACAGACCACAGGAAAAAGTTACTTGCAGTCAGCGACAAGGGATTTGGGTGATTAGCAGCTATTGGGTTTCTTGTAAACAAATTGGGACAAGTCCGACATTTGTTATTCAGGAACGGGGCCAACTGACATCATATTAAAATATGCGGGTCGTCTCGGCCAGCTACAGAGCATACAACATATACAAAGTGACAACGAAAAATAATCCTGGGCACAATATGGCGCCTAATAATAGAACATTTCACATAACCGTGCCTGTGAAACAAAACCCAGCAGCAGCCGGCATGAATCTCAAAGATTCCAGGGTCGGCGCTGGTTTTCCCTGGAAGCATCCCGAATCAGGATGCCCTGCTGTGTGAAACTCTCCAGGGCGCTAATAAACACTCGCCTTTCCCCAGTCCAGCGGAGCACGTGCGGGCTCCCGTCTAATGCTTGCTAAAAATTTACGTGATTTGGCAAATGGCTCCAATTGCCGACAATGGAGAGCGCAAGCTCCCGCATCCCCGGCATTGTGTGAGCGCGCGACTTGCTGTTCTGTGCAGCTGCTGACTGAGCCCTGATGAGGGCGCTGGATTCAAAGGTAAGGTGCCTTTTTTTAACCCCCTCCCGTGCTGCAGGGGAGGGGGGCAGGGTGAGGGATAACATTGTAAATGAGGGGTCTAATTGAAAAAGCACTGTAGAATATGATGGCAAAAGTTTTTTAAAAAAAAAGAAAAAAAGAGAGAGGAAGAAAGAAGAAAAAAAGAAAAAGAAGGGAAAAATAAGAAGAAAAAAAGAAAGAAGAAGAAAGAAGAAAACGAAGAAAGAAGAAGAGAAAAGAAGAAAGAGGGAAAAAAAAGAAGAAGAAGAAGAAATAGAAGAAGGAAGAATAAAGAAGAAGAAGAAAAAGCAGAAGAAATAGAAGAAGAAGGAAGAATAAAGAAGAAGAAGGAAGAATAATAATACCATTTTGTGAATACTTACCTTGTAAAATGGGTATTATAAGTATGTCACACACCCCGCTTCAAGATTATTATTACATGTGGGTAGTATGGTCTGAAGAGGGCGATTTGCAGAGATGATTGGAGGAAAGAAAGCCCCTCCCAGTCCATAAATACCTGGGACCTCCCACTCATTACCCAGTATAAAGAAAGCAGTAAGGTAAGGGACCAGGAAGAGCCAAATATTAGTCATAACAACGCAAGGTTCACAAAACGATGGATCCTGAATACAAAAGGGCGGGTTGAAGCGGGGTGTGTGACATACTTATAATACCCATTTTACAAGGTGAGTATTCACAAAATGGTATTATTCTAAGTATGTCACACACCCCGCTTCAAGATTATTATTACATGTGGGACATCCAAAAGCAGTGTCCATAAAGGGCGGGGATCCAAAACAAGACATAAAGCACAACTTAACCCTTTAGTTGCCAAGCCCGTAACACCTACGTGCTGGCTTGGCTGGGCGTTAAGTGCCAAGCACGTAGGTGTTACGTGCTTGACATTCACTTACCTCCTGTCAATCTGCGGCAGCATTCAGCAGGGATTCCGGCTCCATCTTCTAGGAGGGTCCTGGGGGGTCACCTGGAGGTGACCCTGACTTCACCCGAGTCACCTGATCGCCGCTGGACGAATGAGAAGTGGGGCGCGCGGCTGCTGTCATCAGCCGGCGCCACCACTATATAAACAACATGCGGTCTCCTGTTGCTGTCTTTGCCCGTCGGATCGAAGGTAGGTGGAGGTGTGTGGGGGTGGTGGAGGTGTTGGGGGGGGTCACTGATTGTTGGGGGGGGTCACTGATTGTTGGGGGGGGTCACTGATTGTTGGGGGGGTGAGTGGGTGGGTGGCCGTAGGTGCTCAGGTGTGCGCCGCTCCGCCGCCGCTGCCGCCACCACTTCAGGAATGTGGGGGGGGGTCACTGATTGTTGGGGGGGTCACTGATTGTTGGGGGGTCACTGATTGTTGGGGGGGTGAGCGGGTGGGTGGCCGTAGGTGCTCAGATGTGCGCTGCTCCGCCGCCACTCCGCCGCCGCCGCCACCACTTCAGGAATGTGAGGGGGTCACTGATTGTTGGGGGGGTCACTGATTGTTGGGGGGGTGAGTGGGTGGGTGGCCATAGGTGCTCAGATGTGCGTTGCTCCGCCGCCGCCGCTCCGCCGCCGCCGCCACTTCATGAATGCTGCTCCATTTGCCGGATCTCTCTCATCGGATCGGAGGTGTGGGGTGGGGGGGTGTGTGTGTGTGGGGGGGGGGGGGGGGGGTTGTGATCTGTGGAGGGGGGGTTGTGATCTGTGTGTGGGGGGGGGGTTGTGATCTGTGTGTGGGGGGGGTTGTGATCTGTGTGTGGGGGGGTGTGATCTGTGTGTGTGGGGGGGGGGGGGGTTGTGATCTGTGTGTGTGTGCCGGCGGTCAGATCTGGGGTCAGATCTGTGCGTGCCGGCGGTCAGATCTGGGGTCAGATCTGTGCGTGCCGGCGGTCAGATCTGACCCCAGATCTGTGCGTGCCGGCGGTCAGATCTGACCCCAGATCTGTGCGTGCCGGCGGTCAGATCTGACCCCAGATCTGTGCGTGCCGGCGGTCAGATCTGACCCCAGATCTGTGTGTGCCGGCGGTCAGATCTGACCCCAGATCTGTGCGTGCCGGCGGTCAGATCTGACCCCAGATCTGTGTGTGCCGGCGGTCAGATCTGGGGTCAGATCTGTGTGTGCCGGCGGTCAGATCTGACCCCAGATCTGTGTGTGCCGGCGGTCAGATCTGGGGTCAGATCTGTGTGTGCCGGCGGTCAGATCTGGGGTCAGATCTGTGTGTGCCGGCGGTCAGATCTGTGTGTGCCGGCGGTCAGATCTGGGGTCAGATCTGTGTGTGCCGGCGGTCAGATCTGGGGTCAGATCTGTGTGTGCCGGCGGTCAGATCTGGGGTCAGATCTGTGTGTGCCGGCGGTCAGATCTGGGGTCAGATCTGTGTGTGCCGGCGGTCAGATCTGACCCCAGATCTGTGTGTGCCGGCGGTCAGATCTGTGTGTGCCGGCGGTCAGATCTGTGTGTGCCGGCGGTCAGATCTGGGGTCAGATCTGTGTGTGCCGGCGGTCAGATCTGGGGTCAGATCTGTGTGTGCCGGCGGTCAGATCTGACCCCAGATCTGTGTGTGCCGGCGGTCAGATCTGGGGTCAGATCTGTGTGTGCCGGCGGTCAGATCTGACCCCAGATCTGTGTGTGCCGGCGGTCAGATCTGACCCCAGATCTGTGTGTGCCGGCGGTCAGATCTGACCCCAGATCTGTGTGTGCCGGCGGTCAGATCTGACCCCAGATCTGTGTGTGCCGGCGGTCAGATCTGACCCCAGATCTGTGTGTGCCGGCGGTCAGATCTGGGGTCAGATCTGTGTGTGCCGGCGGTCAGATCTGGGGTCAGATCTGTGTGTGCCGGCGGTCAGATCTGGGGTCAGATCTGTGTGTGCCGGCGGTCAGATCTGATCCCAGATCTGTGTGTGCCGGCGGTCAGATCTGATCCCAGATCTGTGTGTGCCAGCGGTCAGATCTGACCCCAGATCTGTGTGTGCCGGCGGTCAGATCTGGGGTCAGATCTGTGTGTGCCGGCGGTCAGATCTGGGGTCAGATCTGTGTGTGCCGGCGGTCAGATCTGGGGTCAGATCTGTGTGTGCCGGCGGTCAGATCTGGGGTCAGATCTGTGTGTGCCGGCGGTCAGATCTGACCCCAGATCTGTGTGTGCCGGCGGTCAGATCTGACCCCAGATCTGTGTGTGCCGGCGGTCAGATCTGACCCCAGATCTGTGTGTGCCGGCGGTCAGATCTGACCCCAGATCTGTGTGTGCCGGCGGTCAGATCTGGGGTCAGATCTGTGTGTGCCGGCGGTCAGATCTGTGTGTGCCGGCGGTCAGATCTGGGGTCAGATCTGTGCGTGCCGGCGGTCAGATCTGTGCGTGCCGGCGGTCAGATCTGGGGTCAGATCTGTGCGTGCCGGCGGTCAGATCTGGGGTCAGATCTGTGCGTGCCGGCGGTCAGATCTGGGGTCAGATCTGTGCGTGCCGGCGGTCAGATCTGGGGTCAGATCTGTGCGTGCCGGCGGTCAGATCTGGGGTCAGATCTGTGCGTGCCGGCGGTCAGATCTGGGGTCAGATCTGTGCGTGCCGGCGGTCAGATCTGGGGTCAGATCTGTGCGTGCCGGCGGTCAGATCTGGGGTCAGATCTGTGCGTGCCGGCGGTCAGATCTGCGGTCGCGCGCGTGTGTGGGTGCCGGCGGTCAGATCTGCGGTCGCGCGCGTGTGTGGGTGCCGGCGGTCAGATCTGCGGTCGCGCGCGTGTGTGGGTGCCGGCGGTCAGATCTGCGGTCGCGCGCGTGTGTGGGTGCCGGCGGTCAGATCTGCGGTCGCGCGCGTGTGTGGGTGCCGGCGGTCAGATCTGCGGTCGCGCGCGTGTGTGGGTGCCGGCGGTCAGATCTGCGGTAGCGCATGTGTGGGTGCCGGCGGTCAGATCTGCGGTCGCGCGTGCGTGGGTGGGTGCGTGCGTGTGCCGGTGGTCAGAGTGAATCCCCTCGATTGCCAGTAAAACTTACCTTACCACCGCTCTAGGTATAGCATAGTGCGGCTGTTGTCCATGCATGCGTCCTAAACACTCCCTAATCTTAACTTTTTCTCTTAGGTTGTTCGCTGAGATCTTCTCCATTTGTTTCGTTGTTTGGACCTTTCGCTTGCCTAGCCCCCGCCCCTCCTTTTTGGAGCCTAGCCCCCGCCCCTCCTTTTTGGAGCCTAGCCCCCGCCCCTCCTTTTTGGAGCCTAGCCCCCGCCCCTCCTTTTTGGAGCCTAGCCCCCGCCCCTCCTTTGCCTAGCCCCCGCCCCTCCTTTTGGGAGCCTAGCCCCCGCCCCTCCTTTTGGGAGCCTAGCCCCCGCCCCTCCTTTTGGGAGCCTAGCCCCCGCCCCTCCTTTTGGGAGCCTAGCTGGGATCCCGTGACCTGCTGCTCCTGACTCCACCACTTCTCATCGGGTTGTAACTATACACTTTTATTTCTATTTTTGTCTGTTTTTTTTGCTTTGTTTTATTGTATTGTATTTTTTTGTTTCATTTTTTGTCTGTTTTTTTGCTTTGTTTTATTGTATTGTATTTTTTTGTAATTTGCCTTTAGTTTTAGCCTTTAGTTTTAGCCTTTAGTTTTAGCCTTTTTTTTTAGATTTTTGTTTGCATTGGGGTATGGCTGGTAAGCGGTACACTGCACAGGAAGCTGCGGCTTACCTGATGGCGTCTGACTCGGAAGATTTTAGTGAGTCAGGGTCTGAGTTCTTCCCATCAGATAGCGAGTCAGACAGTGTATACTCTACTGAGGAAACACAGCCGCGCAGTGCTACCAGTAGTAGCCACCGTAGAAGGGATAGTGCCGCACAAAGTGAGGCCACGCTTCAGGCGAGTGTAGTGCAGGATGAGGCATCGAGTGCTGCAGCTGGTGAAGGAGCGTCTGCGTGGAGGCCTCCTAATAATATTTCCCCCGAAATTCCCCCTTTTGATTCGGTCCCCGGGGTCAATGTAGACACCACAAATTTTGGTGTCATTGACTTTTTCAAATTGTTCCTCACAGAAGCCATCCTACTGGATATGGTCTTCTATACCAATCTGTATGCCGAGCAGGTCTTAGCGCAAAACCCCCAGCAGAGGCACGCCCGAGCTCAGGCATGGCATCCCACAAATTTGAGTGAGATAAAGAAATTTTGGGGGCTCACTCTAGCAATGGGTATCCTAAAAAAATTTAGTATTTCCTCCTACTGGGATACCCAAACCATATTGGCAACTCCATTATTTCCGGCCGTAATGTCCAGAAACCGCTACCAAATTTTACTGCGGTTTCTGCATTTTAACGACAATTCCACTGCTATTCCCCGTGGTGAGCCCGGTCACGACAGGCTGCATAAATTACGGCCCCTGCTCAACAGCCTGTCAGATCGCTTCGCAGTAGTGTACACCCCCGGCCAAAAATTATCAATTGACGAGTCACTACTGCTTTTCAAAGGGCGCATTGTTTTTCGGCAATATATCCCTAGCAAGCGTGCCCGCTACGGATTAAATTTTACCAATTATGCGATAGTGTGACCGGCTACATCAAATATTTTCGAATCTATGAAGGAAAGGACACCTATCTGGACCCCCCTGGTTGTCCCCTTGATTTGTCAATAAGTGGAAAGATCGTTTGGGACCTCATGACTCCATTGTTGGGTAGAGGTTACCACTTATATGTGGACAACTTCTATACCAGCATCCCCTTATTTCGCGCCCTTTATTCGTTGGATACCCCGGCCTGCGGCACCATCAACCGTAAACGCAAAGGATTGCCCAGGCCACTACTTGAAAAAAAATTAAAAAGGGGGGAGTCTTATGCTCTAAGAAGCGATGAGGTCCTGGCCATGAAATACATGGGCAAAAAAAATGTATTCCTTCTGACAACACTCCACGATGAGTCAGTTGTGAATGTAAGGCAACGTGGTCCCCGAGCCCCTTCCCAAAAGCCACGTTGCATAACCGATTATAATAAATTCATGGGTGGCGTTGATAAAACGGACCAAATATTAACTTATTACAACGCCACCCGAAAAACTCGAGCCTGGTACACTAAAGTTGCTATCCATTTGGTCCAAATGGCAACCTACAACAGCTTTGTTGCCTTCAAGGCAGCAGTGCCAGGCTCCAATTTATCGTACATAAAATACCAGCAGCAGTTACTCCCTGCTTTGTTGTTTGGGGATACTGCGGAAGAACCAGATCTGCCTACCAATGACAACCAGGCCAGATTAGTAGGGAAGCACTTTATAAAGTTGCTTCCCGAAGTTGGTAAAAAGCGGTATCCCCAGAGAGCTTGTAGGGTTTGTAGGAAGCGTGGCATTAGAAGAGATGTGCGGTATTATTGCCCGACCTGTCCCAGCCAACCCGGGTTATGCCTCGAAGATTGTTTTGAGGTATACCATACTCAACTAAATTATTGAGCAATGCATTTTTTTTTTTGGTAGGTAGGCCCCTTTTAGGATTAGGTTTCTTAGGTATTTTGTGTTGCCATTATATTTTATTTTCTTTTAGTTTCTTTTCGCTGTTGCTAATCCGAAGGGAAATGGTGGAGCAGGAGCAGCTGGTTACTTGTGGCAAGTGATGATAAAATGTGACCAATTTCAGGTCCTTGATTCCTAATATTGGTCATTGATCACTGCACTGATCTTATAGTCTGATGACACAGCTACAGTATCCTATAATTTGATGACACAGCTACAGTATCCTATAAGATGGCACAGCTACAGTATCCTATAATTTGATGACACAGCTACAGTATCCTATAAGATGACACAGCTACAGTATCCTATAAGATGACACAGCTACAGTATCCTATAAGATGACACAGCTACAGTATCCTATAATTTGATGACACAGCTACAGTATCCTATAATCTGATGGCACAGCTACAGTATCCTACTTGCACTTCTTAGAACAGGTAAGAAATTGTTTTGTTTTTCCATAGCGCATGTGTTAGTTTTGGGTGATTGGTAACTGTACCCTTCAAAGTACCTATGCATGTGGGGTATTATTTTGTTCAGCAGATGTTGTGCTTTCAGATTTACTGCGTTACTTCTTGCTTGCTTATTGTTTTTATAGGAAAATATGGTTTTGAATCTGCTTTTTGCTTTTTTTTTTAGCGAAATCCTTTGGAACCAGAGATTCTGCCAATCAATAGATTGCGAAGAAAGTCGCCGATGTCAACAAGCCCAGTAGGCTTAGAAACCTTGAGGTATGTACTTTCCAAAAATATATAGTTTGTGGGGGGTATTTCAAATGTAAAGGGTTGTAAATTTGGAGAAACTGCAAGGTGCGCACTTTGTGTGAGCGGCTGATTTTTTCAAGTAAAATTACCCTCAAACGCATGCTTGACTTTGGGGTGTTTGGCAACTCTACACTTCAAAGTACCTATGCATGTGGGGTATTGTTTTGTTCAGCAGCCGTTGTGCTTTCAGATTTACTGCGTTACTTCTTGCTTGCTTATTGTTTTTATAGGAAAAAATGTTTTTCAATCTGCTTTTTGCTTATTTTTTTAGCGAAATCCTTTGGAACCAGAGATTCTGCCAATCAATAGATTGCGAAGAAAGTCGCCGACGTCAACAAGCCCAGTAGGCTTAGAAACCTTGAGGTATGTACTTTCCAAAAATATATAGTTTGTGGGGGGTATTTCAAATGTAAGGGGTTGTAAATTTGGAGAAACTGCAAGGTGCGCACTTTGTGTGCGCCGCTGATTTTTTCAAGTAAAATTACCCTCAAACGCATGCTTGACTTTGGGGTGTTTGGCAACTCTACACTTCAAAGTACCTATGCATGTGGGGTATTGTTTTGTTCAGCAGCCGTTGTGCTTTCAGATTTACTGCGTTACTTCTTGCTTGCTTATTGTTTTTATAGGAAAAAATGTTTTTCAATCTGCTTTTTGCTTATTTTTTTAGCGAAATCCTTTGGAACCAGAGATTCTGCCAATCAATAGATTGCGAAGAAAGTCGCCGACGTCAACAAGCCCAGTAGGCTTAGAAACCTTGAGGTATGTACTTTCCAAAAATATATAGTTTGTGGGGGGTATTTCAAATGTAAAGGGTTGTAAATTTGGAGAAACTGCAAGGTGCGCACTTTGTGTGCGCCGCTGATTTTTTCAAGTAAAATTACCCTCAAACGCATGCTTGACTTTGGGGTGTTTGGCAACTCTACACTTCAAAGTACCTATGCATGTGGGGTATTGTTTTGTTCAGCAGCCGTTGTGCTTTCAGATTTACTGCGTTACTTCTTGCTTGCTTATTGTTTTTATAGGAAAAAATGTTTTTCAATCTGCTTTTTGCTTATTTTTTTAGCGAAATCCTTTGGAACCAGAGATTCTGCCAATCAATAGATTGCGAAGAAAGTCGCCGATGTCAACAAGCCCAGTAGGCTTAGAAACCTTGAGGTATGTACTTTCCAAAAATATATAGTTTGTGGGGGGTATTTCAAATGTAAAGGGTTGTAAATTTGGAGAAACTGCAAGGTGCGCACTTTGTGTGCGCCGCTGATTTTTTCAAGTAAAATTACCCTCAAACGCATGCTTGACTTTGGGGTGTTTGGCAACTCTACACTTCAAAGTACCTATGCATGTGGGGTATTGTTTTGTTCAGCAGCCGTTGTGCTTTCAGATTTACTGCGTTACTTCTTGCTTGCTTATTGTTTTTATAGGGAAAAATGTTTTTCAATCTGCTTTTTGCTTATTTTTTTAGCGAAATCCTTTGGAACCAGAGATTCTGCCAATCAATAGATTGCGAAGAAAGTCGCCGACGTCAACAAGCCCAGTAGGCTTAGAAACCTTGAGGTATGTACTTTCCAAAAATATATAGTTTGTGGGGGGTATTTCAAATGTAAGGGGTTGTAAATTTGGAGAAACTGCAAGGTGCGCACTTTGTGTGCGCCGCTGATTTTTTCAAGTAAAATTACCCTCAAACGCATGCTTGACTTTGGGGTGTTTGGCAACTCTACACTTCAAAGTACCTATGCATGTGGGGTATTGTTTTGTTCAGCAGCCGTTGTGCTTTCAGATTTACTGCGTTACTTCTTGCTTGCTTATTGTTTTTATAGGAAAAAATGTTTTTCAATCTGCTTTTTGCTTATTTTTTTAGCGAAATCCTTTGGAACCAGAGACTCTGCCAATCAATAGATTGCGAAGAAAGTCGCCGATGTCAACAAGCCCAGTAGGCTTAGAAACCTTGAGGTATGTACTTTCCAAAAATATATAGTTTGTGGGGGGTATTTCAAATGTAAAGGGTTGTAAATTTGGAGAAACTGCAAGGTGCGCACTTTGTGTGCGCCGCTGATTTTTTCAAGTAAAATTACCCTCAAACGCATGCTTGACTTTGGGGTGTTTGGCAACTCTACACTTCAAAGTACCTATGCATGTGGGGTATTGTTTTGTTCAGCAGCCGTTGTGCTTTCAGATTTACTGCGTTACTTCTTGCTTGCTTATTGTTTTTATAGGAAAAAATGTTTTTCAATCTGCTTTTTGCTTATTTTTTTAGCGAAATCCTTTGGAACCAGAGATTCTGCCAATCAATAGATTGCGAAGAAAGTCGCCGACGTCAACAAGCCCAGTAGGCTTAGAAACCTTGAGGTATGTACTTTCCAAAAATATATAGTTTGTGGGGGGTATTTCAAATGTAAAGGGTTGTACATTTGGAGAAAGTGCAAGGTGCGCACTTTGTGTGCGCCGCTGATTTTTTCAAGTAAAATTACCCTCAAACGCATGCTTGACTTTGGGGTGTTTGGCAACTCTACACTTCAAAGTACCGATGCATGTGGGGTATTGTTTTGTTCAGCAGCCGTTGTGCTTTCAGATTTACTGCGTTACTTCTTGCTTGCTTATTGTTTTTATAGGAAAAAATGTTTTTCAATCTGCTTTTTGCTTATTTTTTTAGCGAAATCCTTTGGAACCAGAGATTCTGCCAATCAATAGATTCCCGAAGGAAGTCGCCGATGTCAACAAGCCCAGTAGGCTTAGAAACCTTGAGGTATGTACTTTCCAAAAATATATAGTTTGTGGGGGGTATTTCAAATGTAAAGGGTTGTAAATTTGGAGAAACTGCAAGGTGCGCACTTTGTGTGCGCCGCTGATTTTTTCAAGTAAAATTACCCTCAAACGCATGCTTGACTTTGGGGTGTTTGGCAACTCTACACTTCAACGTACCTATGCATGTGGGGTATTATTTTGTTCAGCAGATGTTGTGCTTTCAGATTTACTGCGTTACTTCTTGCTTGCTTATTGTTTTTATAGGAAAATATGGTTTTGAATCTGCTTTTTGCTTTTTTTTTTAGCGAAATTTTTTGGAACCAGAGATTCTGCCAATCAATAGAGTTCAAACCAATGGACCCACGCCAACAAGCCTAGTATGCTTAGAAACCTTGAATTGTGCACTTTCCAAAAATATATAGTTTGTGGGGGGTATTTCAAATGTAAAGGGTTGTATTTTTTGAAAAACTGCGAGGAGCGCCAAGTATTTGTATTTTATCTGAAAATCTCCTCTAGCGCTCTTTGCAGTTTCTGGGGTCTCCTGGGCAGGAAAGGGTGTCTACTAATACATGTGTGGTACCGTTGTAACCGGGAGAAATGGGGCTTTTACTCTCAATATGTTTATATTGAAAAACCTTTATTTTCGATTAAAAAAAAACACTGCAAAATGTAAAAACTTGTGTATTTTTATTTTCTTTCACATATTTTGCCCAAAATAATTATGATAAAACTACAAAATTGATAAACAAGAGATATGATGTTAAAGCCCAGATTCTGCTGAAAAAAACAATATGTAATTTTTATGGGAAATCCCAGAAAATCCCTTCAAAAATTACAGTTGAACATGGGGAGCGCAAAATAGTGAAAAATGCTCTGGCAACAGGGAGTGGGAAATGCTGCAGGTAGGCTGGCACTTAAAGGGTTAAACTACTGCAGCCTGCAGAACTTTGCGGCCAAAAACAGCATCCGCTGAGGCCCAAACATCACCCTTGCAAAAACTTTGAAAAAGTGTGAACAGAAGACCAGGTAGCGGCCTTGCAAACTTGCTCAACAGAGGCCTGGTGCTGAAAAGCCCAGGAAGCCCCAACCGCACGAGTAGAATGAGCTGTAACACGAAGGGGAGGATTTCTCCCCTTAGCAGAAAAGGCCCGACAATGGCCTGACGAATCCACTTACTGATGGAAGACTTAGCGGGCGCCAAAACCTTTCTTGGGCCCAGAGGGTACCACAAAGAAGGCATCAGTCTTACGAAAGGCAGACGTTACCACCAAATAGTACTTCACAACTCGAACCACATCCAGGGAATGCAGGACCCTCTCCTTTTCGTTACTGGGATTAGGACACAGAGAGGGCAAAACAATGTCTTGATTTAAGTGAAAAGGCAGAAACCACCTTAGGAAGGAAATCCGGGTTAAAACGGAAAACCACCTTGTCCTGATGTCTTTCAAAATACGGGACCTGAATGGACAGAGCCGCCAACTTAGAAACACGCCGAACAGAAGTGATAGCTACCAAAAAGGCCACCTTCTGAGTAAGGGAAGACAAGGCAATATCATTCAAGGGCTCAAAGGGAGGACCCTGAAGAGCAGAAAGAACCAAATTCAAATCCCAAACCGGAATCAGAGCCTTCCTAGGGGGGCGCACGTGCGTAACCCCCTGGAAAAAGGTCTTAACCAGCGGATGAAGCGCAAAAGATATTTGGAAAAACACCGCCAGGGCAGACACCTGCCCCTTCAGAGTATTAAGTTGGAGCCCTAGATCCAAACCATGTTGCAGGAACTCCAGGATTCTAGAAATAGAGAATTCCCTGCAAGGGAAAGCCCTAGTCTCACACCAATCAATATAAGACCTCCAAGTCCTATAGTAAACGGAAGAAGAAAACCTCTTCCTAGCGCTAAGAGTGAATAACCGCATCAGAAAGACCTTCCTCCTTCAAGATGGAGGTTTCCGCAGCCACGCCGTCAAAGCCAACGTTGGTAAATTGGGGCAACGTAGATGACCCTGTGTGTGCAGATCCGGCAGCAGGGGCAGAACGAACTGATCTTCTGCTAACCTTACCACGTCTGCAAACCAAACCTGTCTTGGCCACCTTGGAGCCGCCAGAATTGCTGACGCTCCTTCCAGAGCCAGCTTGCGCACTACTCTGGCTACCATGGGAAACGGAGGGAACAGATACAGAAACCCCAGATCCCTCCAGTTCAGGGACACGGCGTCCGTCGCGAAGGCTAGCGGATCCTTCGCCAGAGACACAGATGCCAGAAGTTTGTGATTGTGACGGGAGGCAAAGAGGTCCACCATCGGTGAACCCCACCTGAGACAAATTGAACGAAACACCTTGGGACTGAGAGGCCACTCCCCCTTGCGGGCTGACCACCTACTCTGAGAGTCCGCCTCCGAGTTCTCTACTCCCGGAATGTGAACTGCCGAGATGCACGGGACGTGGCTCTCCGCCCAGTCCAGAATCAATGACACTTCCCTGAGGGCACTCCTCATGCTAGTCCCTCCCTGGTGATTGATGTAGGCAACCGCCGTCCGATTGTCCGACTGAACCTGGACCGGCAAGCTCTGCAGGAGATGAGTCAAACGAAAAAGAACCATTCTGATGGCTCTCAATTCCAGAATGTTGATAGGCTCATGGGCTTCCAGGGGTCCCCACAACCCCTGAAATTGCAGATCATTCCAGAAGCCCCCCCATCCTGAGAGGCTGGCATCCGTGGTGACCACCTCCCAACGAGGAGTTTGAAAAGACCTGCCCTTCAACAGATTCAGCCACCACCTGAGTGGTCGGCGAGCCCGGGGAGACATCAGAAAGAATTGATGCAGCGACAGAGGAGATCTGTCCCAGACAGACAATAGATGGAGTTGTAGCGTCCTAGTGTGAAACTGGGCAAAGGGGACTGCCTCGAAGGAGGCCACCATCAACCCCACCAGTCTCATTCCTAGTCGAATGGTCGGACAAGGAATGGACATGAGCGACCGAATCAATTCCTGAATCAAAAGAACCTTGGATTGAAGAAGGAACACTCTGGCCTGATCTGTATCCAGAGACATTCCCAGAAAGGATACTATCCTGGACGGGTAAAAGGAGGACTTGGGATAGTTGATCACCCAGCAGAACCTCTCCAGAGTGGATATTACCGTCCTGGTGTCCAATTCCGCTTGGCTGAATGATGATGCCATGATGAGGAGATCGTCCAGATATGGCACTATGCGAATTCCCTGCGCTCTAAGAAGAGCCATCACCCCAGCGAGCACCTTGGTGAAAAACCCTTGGAGCTGTGGTGAGACCAAAAGGAAGAGCTACAAACTGAAAGTGCCGATCTTCCACCACAAACCTGAGGAATCTCTGGTGCGCGGGAAAAAATCGGAACATGGAGGAAAGCGTCCTTGACGTCTATGGACGTCATGAAGTCCCCCTGATGGAGAGCGCGGATAGCTGAACGACGCGATTCCATGCGAAATTTTCGCAGCCTGATAAACCTGTTGAGGATCTTCACATCCAGGATGGGCCGGATAGAGGCATCCTTTTTGGGGACCGTGAACAGATTTGAGTAAAATCCCCGACCCTGATCTGATAGGGGCACTGGCGAGATGACCTCTATCTCCAGAAGACTTGAAAAGCGCCTCCCGAAGCCCCTGTGCGCCAGGTGCGTCCGGGGGCACCCTAGACCTGAAGAAAAGCGGAGGAGGACGGGACTCGAACTCCAACTTGTAGCCGGAAGACACGACTTCCCGGATCCGTTTGTCCGAAACCTCCCGAATCCAGATCAGAGAGAAGTGTCGCAGCTGTCCCCCCACCCGCACGGGTGAGGGCGCCCCCTCATTGCTGAGCAGGCTTGTTCGCAGGTTTTGGGTTATGAACCCCAGTTGTATCCTGAGCGGGCACGTCCTCTGCCCCTATTCCAGGAATCTCCTCTAGTGGAAGGGAAGGCGAAACCTCTTCCTGCTCTGGATCCGCGAAAGGAATGATTGAAAGAAGCCGCCCCGCGAAAGGGACGTCGTTGCTTCTTGCGTTGAGGTAACTTACCTCCCTTAGCTACTGAATCCAATTTTTCTCCAAAAAGCCATAGCCCCACGAATGGGAGAGACGTCAGCGACTGTTTTGGCCCAAAGTCGGCCGCCCACTGGCGCAACCAAACTGAACGCCTTATAGTCACCATCAGAGCAGAAGCTCTCCAAGGCGGCTAACATGAAAGACAAGAATAACTCACAACGTTTAAGTCCCAGAAATTCGTCACTGTCCGGGTGCAAACCAGAAGATGACAACAAGTCTCTGACCACCGACCTGGTAGCCACCACCAGCAGAGATGAAGCGCAAAAAGGGCCGTATGGCTGCCCCAATACTGGCGAAATCATGACAAGCCATCTGGCCAATTCGTTTATCCCCTCCATCTTTAAGAGAAGAGCAATCAGGGTTATTCAAAAACGGCTGAATTGGATAACCCCAGAATTGGTGCATCCACCTCAGGGGGGGACGTCCAGCGCTTAACCGTGTCCGAAGGGAAAGGATATCTTTTATCCCAACTCTGAAGAATGCCTGGGAGCTGAGCCGGCCTCTCCCATTCCTTAGAAATAATCTTATCAAAATGCCTTTGATTAGGGAATTCCAAGCGCGGCTTGGATTCCTCATAAAACTCCCCTTGTTGATGAGGAGCAACCTCTGGAGGAGAAATAGCCAGAACCTCAAACATCTGAGCAAGGACGTTAGGAGTATCCAAAGAACTTCCTGACCCCTTCTCAGAGTCCGCGCCAACGAATAGCTGGTCGTCCGAATAATCCGATTCGTCAAATAGCTCCCCTTCCTCCAGAGGGGAGTAATCTGACCAATCCAGGCGATCCTCATCGTCATATTCAAATGTCGGTGGGACCGGTGACAAATGCTTTTTCTTAGCTGGAGCCTTCTTGGCAACCGCAGAAGAAATACATTTTTCAATATTAGTCAATCTAGCACACACATCAGATTGCGACTGCCCACCCGTGACAACGTCACACGGGACACGGGCCAAGACGGGGTGGGAAGGGGATGACGGCGGCGGTGATGACCCAGACGTCTGGGGTTCTGACTGCCGTGTAATAGTCTGCTGTGCACATGGTATACATAGAAATACGTCATCCCCTGTTAGGGATACCCCACAGCCCATGGACTTCCGGGATTGCCCCGAGGGGAGCCCGGTATCTGGGGATGCCTCCAGACGGTGAACTTATATGTAGTCGCAATGACCGAGGGAATTACGCTAGTAAGCAACCCGGGATGCCCTTATAATTGTCCCAAGTGGGAGGATTTTAACATGGAATTTAACCCAGGGACCCAAGGACCGGAAGCAGACCCCTTAAAACCTAAGGCATTCTACCTGAAAGACTGCCGGATATAAAGGGTTACATATAAGTAAATAAATATATATATATATGGCCCATAGGGCCACTCACTGTGCCTTCCTGCGTGAGGTAAATGGCGTCCACCACACACGCAGCTCACAGAGGCAGAGAGGAGCCTGTGGGCGTGGCCAGCGCTGAGCGCGCGATATGCGTAGCTCCGCCCCCTTACAGAGCGGAAAGCGGGCTCCGCAGTGGGTCTGCGCCCCTAATGGCAAAATGTGTGAGGTAAATTACCTCAGAAAAACACTATAGCGCACACATATACCGGCGCCATGGCAAGAACAGCAGCCGCGGCGCCGGTAACCACAAAGACCCCAGGGATGTAATGGGTGCGGGCCGCGGCGACGCGCAATCGCCCGGCCCCGCCCACTGTGGCCAGCGCGTGAGGGGAGATCTCCCCTCACAAGATTAATGGAACCGCCAGCGCAAATAACCGCGCCGCGGCCATTGCGGTAGTCACCGCAACAAAAAACAGTAAAGCCAGGGGGACAAGCCAGCGCCAACAGCCGGCCCCACCCCCCAACTACAACTTCTGAGGAGAAAAGTTCTCCTCAGCTCTGGCGCCAGTAGCAGCAAGCGCCGCTGTTAAAGTGAAACAATGCTCAATAAATAAATCCTAACTCTGAGGTAAAAAAGGTGGCCCCCGACATTTTATCCCCACCACCACAGGAGAAGGGCATCAGGAAAGGGGGGCCAAGGGACAGGGCATCCCAAACCGGGGTCACCAGCCCGGATAACCGCCTACCCTCTGGTACAGGGTCTCGCGGTGGAGCATGGCTCCAGAGCACTAAAAGTGCCATTCTACCCTCACCCGGGATACAGCCTAGACTGGGAGGCATGTGTATTGGGACTTATAAAAAACATAACCGGGTGGAAATAGAGAGAAAAGCGGGCCGGGAATAAACCCGGCTACCTGAAATCCCCCTGTGCAAGGAGGAGACATCATCTTCTGACTTGCTCGCCGTCTGCAGAGATGGAAAACTGGGTAATGAGTGGGAGGTCCCAGGTATTTATGGACTGGGAGGGGCTTTCTTTCCTCCAATCATCTCTGCAAATCGCCCTCTTCAGACCATACTACCCACATGTAATAATAATCTTGAAGCGGGGTGTGTGACATACTTAGAATAAGAAGATTATAGGAACTAAAGACATTTTTTAGATCAGCTTTAATCTAGGAGAAAATGACAGGTCCAATTGAAATGCTTGTTGCATGGCCATCACCACCTCTTCCTCTAAAACACTCCACTAAATGCCCCTCTGGCAACCAGATTTGGGGTGCCCTACTGTGCATGCCAGCAATCACTCACCTTCCCTGCGGCCCCACAGCTGATCATGAGCCACATCCCGGAATCCGCATCCAGCTATTCAGGTAGGCTGGGGACAGGAGCCCACCGAACACTGCAGGGGAATCAGAGAAGTGACGATCATGGGGATAAGTCCACTTTAAAGCAGACCACAAGGCTGTTCCATCACCCACTATCCTAGGTGTTCCCCTAGATGCACCCATATGCTGTTAGGTCCTAATATATGCCTAAAAATCAGCTATATACTCACCATTCCAATATCCACGAGGCTCTGAAACTACACTTGACTGCTAACGGGCCCTGTAAGTTGGGTAAAGTAGTAAAGCCAGATTACAGGCATTTGCAGGAACCCAACAGCGAAGAGGCAGCTTCACCGGGGCTGTTTTGGGGTGCTCCTGTATTTCTTTAACACAAGATAGGATCCGAAGAAGACTGGGAAAAACCTTTTACAGTAAAAGTCATTTAAAGCACGCCTAAAGGGTAATAAGATGTGAAGAGAGCAAAAGGAGCCGCTACACAGGCCAACACAGAAGGACACAGAATTAATACGTTCTTAAACCGGGTGTTGGTCCCTCCCGGTTCTTTGACGGGTGTTGGTCCCTCAGACAGAGAATAAGAACAAGCTCGGGGGGCATTCAGAATGCTAGAGCCCCCCCCCCCCCCAGAATGCCCAATATGCTTTTCTTCTTTGGGAAAGGAGTCCCGCAATTGGCCACCGGTGCGCAAGTGGGTGGGGCGTCACAGAGGCGCAACTGCTCAGCGGCCTATCACGGGACTTCTTTCCTGGCGCTAGCACAAAGTGAAGGTAAGGATATCGGATGTTCTGGGGAGGTTATGTTCGGGGGGCTCTAGCATTCTGGATGCCCCCCGAGCTTATTCGCTGTTTGTGGGACTGTCAGGGAACCGCGGATAACGTGGTCCAACTAACAGTCAGGGATCTCCATTTCTTTAGGTTCCCCTGGTCGCATGGCCTCGAGAATCATACCTCTACGTGCGGTTTTGAGGGCCCGTTTTGGTTCTGTATCTGACTTGGTGCTGGGACACACAGTGGCCCAGCTATGGTCCAATTTGTGTTAGTGCCGGTTGTCTGAGGTGTGTATGATGTCAGGAATGTCCAGGGGGTCACATCAGCTTCAGCCTCAGCAGGGCCTTTCCGGCCCAGAGGTGTGAGAGAATCAGCAGGGAGTGAGCCAGGCTGAGCTCAACTCACAGATGCTAATTCACCTTCCTAGAGAGGTTAGGTCCTGTGCATATAATATTTGCCCTATTCCTTACAGGGATTAAAGGAAAACAGATGTTGGTCCGGTTTAAATAAAGGGCCCTCCGCTGGATGACAATGGGGGTGAATGAGGCTCCTTCATCGCCTCACGCTGCAGCCCCAATCGATTCATTTTACTTCTCCGCTCGCCCAATAAACAAAACACTTGACTACATGTGGAGCTCAGTCACAGAACAGAGATATGCGGGAGAAATAAAGGTCAATAGATACGCACCAGCTGCCCAGCGAGGAGAGGCATGTACTCGATGATGGCCAGGCGCACTCGCCATTTGGCGTCCTCGGCAAGCTCCACAATGGCAGGAAGAAGCGACTGGGAGAGCTGCCGGATGCCAATCACCTCGTTTACACAGTCCAGGTTGGAGATGATGTTAAGCCGCACTTCTGGGCACTGCGGGAGGGATTAGGCGGGTTAGCGAAAGTCTCTGGGAGACACATTACTAATAATAAAAATAAATACTTAAAAACCAACAAGAAGGAATCATAGAAGCATAGACAGGTGCCAGCATGGGAGTGTGTCACCCTGAACACTAGAGGTGTGAATTGGCAAGAATCTGGCGATACGTATTGTGATGCACATATGACAATATGATATATCCAGATATTTTTTTTAATTAAATTCCAGGGGGATCCCCATTTTTATTTGGAATTGTAAGAGTTAAAAACCCTTAAAAAATAGAAAAAAAAAATGACATGGGGTCCCCAGTACCCAGCATGACCAGCTATGCAGGGCTTGTAGAACAGGGCGCAGGGGCCAGCTTTGGTGGCCCCTCGCCCTGCCGGCTACAAACCCGCAAAGCCTCCAAGGGCCCGGGCCCTTCTGCAACCCTCCCCCCGTGCTTTGGGGAGGCAGGTAATTCGGGAGCCAGGGGTTAATGGCAAATGAATCGAAGGGCCAGGTGAGTGTTTTTTTACTTTTCGTTTTACTGTGGGGGGGGGGGGGGGGGCTGGCGGGGGAGAAATAATCGATTCCAGTATCATCGAATGAAATATTGCGATACTTGACCAAAAAGATTTTTTCTGACACCCCTGCTGAACATGCTCCAATCATCATCATCTGGGCAAACATATTGCAAAGCATGTTAATACACAGCAGAACTTTAACAAAAGTGTGAGGAACGAAGCAGATTCTGAAAACAAGAAATGGAGGCTTGGAACGACAGAAATAAAACAGAGCAGCGCATATATCTACAGAGCAGGCTTCATGCCTAAGTTGTGGGCGCCCTCCTGTGGCAACATGAGAAAATTACTTGAATACACTATAGCACACATGTCAAACACAAGGCTGATTTTATTTGGCCCCCTGATAGGTGCCAGATGGTGGCTACTGAATGGCCCCACCTCTAGCACTTCAAGGCTCCCGACACTGGCAGCATTTTATCATGCCTGCATCTGGGGGCACTGACCGTCCCCGGGCACAATCACTCTGCCACCGTCTCCGGCAACACCATTCTGCATCTGTCCTGGGCAACACCATTCTGCATCTGTCCTGGGCAACATCATTCTGCATCTGTCCTGGGCAACATCATTCTGCCTCTGTCCTGGGCAACATCATTCTGCCTCTGTCCTGGGCAACATCATTCTGCCTCTGTCCTGGGCAACATCATTCTGTATCTGTCCTGGGCAACATCATTCTGCCTCTGTCCTGAGCAACATCATTCTGCATCTGTCCTGGGCAACATCATTCTGCATCTGTCCTGGGCAACATCATTCTGCCTCTGTCCTGAGCAACATCATTCTGCCTCTGTCCTGAGCAACACCATTCTGCCTCTGTCCTGGGCAACATCATTCTGCATCTGTCCTGGGCAACATCATTCTGCCTCTGTCCTGAGCAACATCATTCTGCATCTGTCCTGAGCAACATCATTCTGCATCTGTCCTGGGCAACATCATTCTGCCTCTGTCCTGAGCAACATCATTCTGCCTCTGTCCTGAGCAACACCATTCTGCCTCTGTCCTGGGCAACATCATTCTGCATCTGTCCTGAGCAACATCATTCTGCATCTGTCCTGGGCAACATCATTCTGCATCTGTCCTGGGCAACATCATTCTGCATCTGTCCTGGGCAACATCATTCTGCATCTGTCCTGGGCAACATCATTCTGCATCTGTCCTGGGCAACATCATTCTGCATCTGTCCTGGGCAACATCATTCTGCATCTGTCCTGGGCAACATCATTCTGCATCTGTCCTGGGCAACATCATTCTGCATCTGTCCTGGGCAACATCATTCTGCATCTGTCCTGGGCAACATCATTCTGCATCTGTCCTGGGCAACATCATTCTGCATCTGTCCTGGGCAACACCATTCTGCATCTGTCCTGAGCAACATCATTCTGCCTCTGTCCTGGGCAACATCATTCTGCCTCTGTCCTGGGCAACACCATTCTGCCTCTGTCCTGGGCAACACCATTCTGCATCTGTCCTGGGCAACATCATTCTGCCTCTGTCCTGAGCAACATCATTCTGCCTCTGTCCTGAGCAACATCATTCTGCCTCTGTCCTGAGCAACACCATTCTGCCTCTGTCCTGGGCAACATCATTCTGCATCTGTCCTGAGCAACATCATTCTGCCTCTGTCCTGAGCAACATCATTCTGCCTCTGTCCTGGGCAACACCATTCTGCCTCTGTCCTGGGCAACATCATTCTGCCTCTGTCCTGAGCAACATCATTCTGCCTCTGTCCTGAGCAACATCATTCTGCCTCTGTCCTGAGCAACATCATTCTGCCTCTGTCCTGGGCAACATCATTCTGCATCTGTCCTGAGCAACATCATTCTGCCTCTGTCCTGAGCAACATCATTCTGCCTCTGTCCTGGGCAACATCATTCTGCATCTGTCCTGAGCAACATCATTCTGCATCTGTCCTGGGCAACATCATTCTGCCTCTGTCCTGGGCAACATCATTCTGCATCTGTCCTGAGCAACATCATTCTGCCTCTGTCCTGAGCAACATCATTCTGCCTCTGTCCTGAGCAACATCATTCTGCATCTGTCCTGAGCAACATCATTCTGCATCTGTCCTGGGCAACATCATTCTGCCTCTGTCCTGAGCAACATCATTCTGCATCTGTCCTGGGCAACATCATTCTGCATCTGTCCTGGGCAACATCATTCTGCATCTGTCCTGAGCAACACCATTCTGCATCTGTCCTGAGCAACATCATTCTGCATCTGTCCTGGGCAACATCATTCTGCATCTGTCCTGGGCAACATCATTCTGCATCTGTCCTGGGCAACATCATTCTGCATCTGTCCTGAGCAACACCATTCTGCATCTGTCCTGAGCAACATCATTCTGCCTCTGTCCTGGGCAACATCATTCTGCCTCTGTCCTGGGCAACACCATTCTGCCTCTGTCCTGGGCAACACCATTCTGCATCTGTCCTGGGCAACATCATTCTGCCTCTGTCCTGAGCAACATCATTCTGCCTCTGTCCTGAGCAACATCATTCTGCCTCTGTCCTGAGCAACACCATTCTGCCTCTGTCCTGGGCAACATCATTCTGCATCTGTCCTGAGCAACATCATTCTGCCTCTGTCCTGAGCAACATCATTCTGCCTCTGTCCTGGGCAACACCATTCTGCCTCTGTCCTGGGCAACATCATTCTGCCTCTGTCCTGAGCAACATCATTCTGCCTCTGTCCTGAGCAACATCATTCTGCCTCTGTCCTGAGCAACACCATTCTGCCTCTGTCCTGGGCAACATCATTCTGCATCTGTCCTGAGCAACATCATTCTGCCTCTGTCCTGAGCAACATCATTCTGCCTCTGTCCTGGGCAACATCATTCTGCATCTGTCCTGAGCAACATCATTCTGCCTCTGTCCTGAGCAACATCATTCTGCCTCTGTCCTGGGCAACATCATTCTGCATCTGTCCTGGGCAACACCATTCTGCCTCTGTCCTGAGCAACATCATTCTGCCTCTGTCCTGAGCAACATCATTCTGTATCTGTCCTGAGCAACATCATTCTGCATCTGTCCTGGGCAACATCATTCTGCATCTGTCCTGGGCAACATCATTCTGCATCTGTCCTGGGCAACATCATTCTGCATCTGTCCTGGGCAACATCATTCTGCATCTGTCCTGAGCAACACCATTCTGCATCTGTCCTGAGCAACATCATTCTGCCTCTGTCCTGGGCAACATCATTCTGCCTCTGTCCTGGGCAACACCATTCTGCCTCTGTCCTGGGCAACACCATTCTGCATCTGTCCTGGGCAACACCATTCTGCCTCTGTCCTGAGCAACATCATTCTGCATCTGTCCTGAGCAACATCATTCTGCCTCTGTCCTGAGCAACATCATTCTGCATCTGTCCTGGGCAACATCATTCTGCCTCTGTCCTGAGCAACATCATTCTGCCTCTGTCCTGAGCAACATCATTCTGCCTCTGTCCTGGGCAACACCATTCTGCATCTGTCCTGGGCAACACCATTCTGCATCTGTCCTGGGCAACACCATTCTGTATCTGTCCTGGGCAACATCATTCTGCATCTGTCCTGGGCAACACCATTCTGCATCTGTCCTGGGCAACACCATTCTGTATCTGTCCTGGGCAACATCATTCTGCATCTGTCCTGGGCAACATCATTCTGCCTCTGTCCTGGGCAACATCATTCTGCCTCTGTCCTGAGCAACATCATTCTGCCTCTGTCCTGGGCAACATCATTCTGCATCTGTCCTGGGCAACACCATTCTGCATCTGTCCTGGGCAACATCATTCTGCATCTGTCCTGGGCAACATCATTCTGCATCTGTCCTGGGCAACACCATTCTGCATCTGTCCTGGGCAACACCATTCTGCATCTGTCCTGGGCAACATCATTCTGCCTCTGTCCTGGGCAACATCATTCTGCCTCTGTCCTGGGCAACATCATTCAGCATCTGTCCTGGGCAACATCATTCTGCATCTGTCCTGGGCAACATCATTCTGCCTCTGTCCTGGGCAACACCATTCTGCCTCTGTCCTGGGCAACATCATTCTGCATCTGTCCTGGGCAACACCATTCTGCCTCTGTCCTGGGCAACATCATTCTGCATCTGTCCTGGGCAACATCATTCTGCATCTGTCCTGGGCAACATCATTCTGCCTCTGTCCTGAGCAACATCATTCTGCATCTGTCCTGAGCAACATCATTCTGCATCTGTCCTGGGCAACATCATTCTGCATCTGTCCTGGGCAACATCATTCTGCATCTGTCCTGGGCAACACCATTCTGCATCTGTCCTGGGCAACATCATTCTGCCTCTGTCCTGAGCAACATCATTCTGCCTCTGTCCTGGGCAACATCATTCTGCCTCTGTCCTGAGCAACACCATTCTGCCTCTGTCCTGGGCAACACCATTCTGCATCTGTCCTGGGCAACATCATTCTGCCTCTGTCCTGGGCAACATCATTCTGCCTCTGTCCTGAGCAACATCATTCTGCATCTGTCCTGGGCAACATCATTCTGCCTCTGTCCTGGGCAACATCATTCTGCATCTGTCCTGGGCAACATCATTCTGCCTCTATCCTGGGCAACATCATTCTGCCTCTGTCCTGAGCAACACCATTCTGCATCTGTCCTGGGCAACACCATTCTGCATCTGTCCTGGGCAACATCATTCTGCCTCTGTCCTGGGCAACATCATTCTGCCTCTGTCCTGAGCAACATCATTCTGCATCTGTCCTGGGCAACACCATTCTGCATCTGTCATTGGGCAACATCATTCTTTGGTTGAACTTCCTTTCTTTTTTCAACCATATTGACTGTGTCAGTATATGTGGGCGTCACAATTAGAAATTATTAGGGGTGTTAGAAAAAAATCGATTCTGTGAAGTATTGCGATATTTCATTAGGCGATACCAGAATCAATTCTTTCTCCCTAGTATCGATTCTGACTCCCCCCCCCCCCCCCCCGCTACACTGTAAGAAAAGTAAAGAAAAAAAACACTCACCTGACCCCTCGCCGGCCGGCTTTCCTCTTCACCAGGGGAGCCTCTGACCCCACCCCCCCGGTCTCTTGTTTTCAGGACAGAGCCCAACCTTCTCTCTCCCCCTGGCTTCCCGATGGGTGCCACCATTTTCACGTGAGGAGGCATGGCAGATGACATCACCCCCTCAGGCGTCATCCCAGCTCCCGGCGTGTCAGATGCCATGATCACTGGGGAGAGGAGAAGAGAGGCAGGAGATCCTCTGATCCCCTGCCTTTCCGCGATCACAGCACCTGTGAGGGAAACACAGGCGCTGACAATCGGAGGTGAATAAACAAAAAAATGTTTTATCAGTTCACAAGGCTGGGGGCTGGCAAGTCTCCTGCGGTTAGTAGCTGACTTGCCATTAACCCTGAGCCCCCCCATTACCTGCCTGCCCAGGGGGGGCAAAAGAGCCTGTGGCCGTCAGGCTATGCCGGCTTGTAGCCTGCAGGGCCAGGGGCCCCTACGCCCTGTTCTACAAACCCCCATACTTGGTTATGCCGGGTATGGGGGACCTCACACTATTTTTTGAGGGTTTTTTTTTTAAGGGTTTTTAACCCTTTAAATTCCCCAAAAATATGGTCCAAAGAATGTAATTAATAAAAAAAAAACATCGGGATATATCGTATACTCTTGCCAATTCACACCCCTAGAAATAACTAATTAAAAATTAATATAAGCAAATGAAAATAAAAAAAAAAAAAAGAGAGACCGACCTCATCCTTCAGCTGAGCCAGGAAGAGTGGGAGGAGATGCTCAATGGTATTCTCCTTCCCCAGGATGGGGGACAGGCCCATGATGACCGATGCCAGGGCAGACTTCACATGCTGGTTGGCATCTGAAACCAATTCCTAATGATAAAGAAAGGAGAGATCAACAATGACTTAAACCAGACCACCAGCCTGGCACACAGTTGGAAAAATACCATTTTGTGAATACTCACCTTGTAAAATGGGTATTATAAGTATGTCACACACCCCGCTTCAAGAATCCATAACATGTGGGTAATATCGTCCTGAAGAGGCGTTCCTGCAGAGATGATAGCAAAAGAAAGCCCCTCCCCAATCCATAAATACCTGGGACCTCCCACTCACTACCCAGTATACAGAAGCAGTAAGGTAAGGGACCAGGAAGAGGCAAATATAAACACAACCACGCAAAGTTCGCAATAAAGAGGATCCTAAATACAAAAGGGCGGGTTGAAGCGGGGTGTGTGACATACTTATAATACCCATTTTACAAGGTGAGTATTCACAAAATGGTATTATTCTTAGTATGTCACACACCCCGCTTCAAGAATCCATAACATGTGGGACATCCAACAGCAGTGTCCATAACAAGGGCGGGGATCCAAAACTAGGCAACAATGCACAACCCTAAACCACAACAGCTTGCAAAACTTTGCAGCCAAAAACAGCATCCGCTGAAGCCCGAACATCAACCTTGTAAAACTTGGAAAAGGTGTGAACAGAAGACCAGGTAGCGGCCTTACAAACTTGCTCAACAGAAGCCTGGTGCTGAAAAGCCCAGGACGCACCAACTGCACGAGTAGAATGAGCAGTAACACGAAAAGGGGGACTCCTCCCCTTGGCAGAATAGGCCCCAATGATGGCCTGACGAATCCATTTACTAATGGAAGATTTGGCAGGAGCCAAACCTTTCCTAGGCCCGCAGGGCACCACAAAGAAAGCATCAGTCTTACGAAAGGAAGACGTAACCTCCATATAATATTCCACAACACGAACTACATCCAAGGAATGCAAAGCCCTTTCCCTATCGTCACTGGGATTTGGGCATAGAGAAGGCAAAACAATGTCCTGATTCAAATGAAACTCCGAGACCACTTTAGGAAGAAAATCCTGCTTGAAACGAAAGACAACCTTGTCCTGATGTTTCTCGAAGTACGGAGCTTTAAAGGATAAAGCTGCCAACTCAGAAACACGCCTAACTGAAGTGATCACCACCAAAAAGGCCACCTTTTGCGTAAGAGAAGACAAATCTACCTCATGCAAGGGCTCAAACGGAGGGCCCTGGAGAGCAGCCATGCCGTCAAAGCCAGCGATGGTAAATTGGGATAGCGTAGCTGACCCTGGGTGAGCAGGTCCGGCAGCAGAGGCAGGGCAAACTGATCCTCTGCCAGTCTTACAAGGTCTGCGAACCAAACTCGCCTTGGCCACCTTGGGGCCACCAGAATTGCCGACGCGCCGTCCAAGGCCAGTTTGCGCACCACTCTGGCTAGCATTGGGAACGGAGGAAACAGGTAAAGGAACCCCAGATCCCTCCAGTTCAGAGACATGGCATCCACTGCCAGAGCCAGAGGATCCTGCGAGAGAGACACAAAGACTGGGAGCTTGTGATTGTGACGAGAAGCAAAGAGGTCCACCGCTGGGACCCCCCACCTGAGACATATCGAACGAAACACCTTGGGACTGAGAGACCACTCCCCCTGACGAGAGGAGGCCCTGCTCAGCAAGTCCGCTTCCGTGTTCTCCACCCCCGGAATGTAGACTGCTGAGATACACGGGACGTGGGTCTCTGCCCAGTCCAGAATCAAAGACACTTCCCTGAGGGCACTCCTGCTGCGAGTCCCTCCTTGGTGATTGATGTAAGCCACCGCCGTCCTGTTGTCCGACCGGACCTGCACTGGCAGGCCTCTCAACTGATGAGTCAAGTGAAACAGAACCAGCCTGATGGCTCTCAACTCCAGAACATTGATGGGTTCGTGAGCCTCCTGCGGGCCCCACAGACCCTGAAACTGGAGGTCCTTCCAAACACCCCCCCAACCTGACAGACTGGCATCCGTGGTGACTGTTTCCCAACACGGAGCCAGAAAAGATCTGCCCTTCAACAGATTGACCGACCCCAGCCACCACTGCAGGGATCGACGAACTCGGGGAGTCATCAGGAAAGACTGATCCAACGAAAGAGGAGACTTGTCCCAGGCCTTCAACAGATGAAGCTGAAGCGTCCTTGTGTGAAACTGCGCAAAGGGGACTGCCTCGAATGAGGCCACCATTAACCCCACCAGCCTCATCCCTAGCCGGATGGTGGGATGAAGTGTTGACAAGAGAAGCCGAACTCCTGAATCAAAAGAATCTTGGCCTGGGGCAGAAACACCCTGGCCTGTGAAGTGTCCAGAGACATTCCCAGAAATGTCAGAATTCTGGACGGAGATAGAGAAGACTTGGGGTGATTGATCACCCAACCGAACCTCTCCAGAGTAGACACCACCGCTCTGGTGTCCAACTCCGCTTGGTTGAAGGAAGAGGCCATGATCAGTAGATCGTCCAAATAGGGCACGATGCGGATACCTTGAACCCTTAGCAGAGCCATCACTCCCGCTAGCACCTTGGTGAACACCCGAGGAGCTGAGGTGAGACCGAAAGGAAGTGCCACAAACTGAAAGTGCCGATCCTCCACCACGAACCTGAGAAACCTCTGGTGAGCTGGAAAAACCGGAACGTGTAGATAAGCATCCTTGATGTCTATGGACGTCAGAAAATCTCCCTGACGAAGAGAATGAATGGCCGAACGCAGCGTTTCCATGCGGAATTTCCTCGGCCGGATGAACCTGTTGAGGAACTTCAGATCCAAGATGGGTCGGACCAGCCCGTCCTTCTTGGGTACCGTGAACAGATTGGAATAAAAGCCCCTGCCCCGATCTGAAGGGGGCACTGGGCAAATGACAGCCATGTCCAGAAGATTCTCCACTGCCAACAGGAGCCCCTGCGCTGCCAGAGGCTCCGGCGGCATCCGAGACCTGACAAACCTGGAAGGGGGGCGGAGCTCGAACTCCAGCTTGTAACCGGAAGACACCACTTCCCGGATCCATCTGTCCGAGACCTCTTGATCCCAGATCTGAGAGAAGTGCTGCAGCCGTCCCCCCACCCGCATGGGTGAGGGCGCACCCTCATTGCTGAGCCGGCTTAGCCGCCGGTTTGGGCTTAGAGCCCCAACTGTATCCAGCACGGGCACGTCCTCTACCCCTGCCTCCAGAATCTCCTCTGGAAGAGGGAAATGCAGAACCCCTGCCAGATCTGGCTCCCCGAAAGGAGGGGTTAAAGGCAGGCGCCCCCCGAAAGGAGCGGCGTTGTTTCTTACGTTGAGGTAACCTACCACCCTTGGTGACAGAGTCCAATGTCTCTCCAAAGAGCCGTAGACCCACAAAGGGTAAAGCCGTCAGTGACTTTTTGGACATGAAATCGACCGCCCACTGGCGCAGCCACACCGACCGCCGGATAGCCACAAGCAGAGCCGACGTCCTACCACACATCATCAAGGTGTCATCTAAGGCAGTCAACACAAAGGATAAAAACAACTCACATCGTTTAAGGCTAAGGAACTCGTTACTACCAGGACGAAGCCCAGAAGAAGACAACAGGTCCCTGACCACAGACCTGGCAGCCAAAACCATTAGTTCCGAAGCACACACAGGCCGGATGGCCGACCCAATACTGGTAAAGCCATGACAAGCCATCTGATCAATACGTTTATCCTCTCCATCTTTGAGAATGGAGCAATCAGGTCTGTTTAAAACCGAGGAGTTGGATAACCCCAAAACCGGAGCATCTACCTCGGGGGGAGACGCCCAGCGCTTGACCGCCTCAGGAGGAAAGGGATATTTCCTATCCCACCCCTGAGGGATGCCAGGGAGCCGAGCCGGCCTATCCCATTCCTTGTCAATGATTCTATCAAAATGCCGCTGCGTAGGAAACTCCAGGCGCGGCCTGGATTCCTCAAACAATTCACCCTTCTGGTGTGACACCTCCTCTGGAGGGGAAATGTTCAGAACTTCCAGCATCAGAGACAGAGCGTGAGGAGAGTCCAAGGATCTCCCTAAGTCAGAAAGCTCGGCATCAGCGCCAGCAGACTGCTCATCGTCCGAAAATTCTGAACCCTCATCAACCTCCCCGTCCTCTAGCTGGGGATAATCGGACCAATCCAGATTATCTCTGTCATCAAGATCATCCACCAGCGGAGCCGGCGACAAATGCTTTCTCTTGGACGGAGCCTTACGGGCGACCGAGCTAGAGAGCATTTTTTCAAGGCTAGCCAATCTGGCGCACATTTCAGATTGCAGGTCCCTGCCCATGACAACGTCACACGGGGCACGAGTCAAGGCGGGAGGGGGAGTTGAGGCGACCGGCTGTGCTGACCCCGATGCTTGGGGTTCGGACTGCCGCGTAATAGTTTGCTGTGCACATGGTATACAGAGTAACACATCATCCCCAGCGATGGAAACCCCACACAACATACACTTTTTGGGATGCCCCGAAGGGGTCCCAGTCCCAGTATCAGGGGATGCCTCCATAAGGTGAACTTTGAATAGTCGCTAAGACCCAGGGAATTACGCCAATTAGACAACCCGGGATGCCCCTTTAATGTCTCGAGTGGGAGGATTTGTGAACAAATAAAATGAACCCAGGGATGAGGACCAGGAAAGAACCTCTAATACTATAGAAGATCAGAATTACAAGCCTCCGTTCTGAAAGAAGAAGAAAGAAAGAACCATGAGAAAAAGTAGCAACAAGAAGCAAAGTAAAAAAGAGAAAGGCCACAGGCCACTCACAGCACCGCGGGACGTCACACTGCCACCCGATCGTGAGGAGAAATCATTTCTGACAGAAAGAAGAGGAGGAGGGGGCGTGGCCAGCGTGGGACGCGCGCGTTGTTAAGGTCACGCCCCCCCCCTCCTATGCCTAGCAACAGTCAACCGCAACTCAGACAAGCCGCAACTCAGCGGCGCTGGGAAGGTAGTGGGCGGGCCGCGATTGCGTGCCGCAAGTCCGGCCCCGCCCCCATAAGAATCGTGAGGGGAAAAAATCCCCTCATGAAAAGAGCGCCAAACCGGCCGGCGCCGCGGCTAATGTACTGCTGCGGTGCTTGGCCAGTGTTAACTTAAGCAATAAAAGAAGGCCGGGAGGAACGGACCTCGGCCCCGCGCCGAAGGGCCGGCCCCGCCCCCTCCTATACCTCACAAGAGAGATCCTGAGGTAAAATACCTCCAGTTTGAGCAGGGGACCGCAGCACAGCACGGAGGCCCATAATATAGACGGCCGCGGTGCAGATAAAATTAAAGAAACACACACATAACAAAAAGTTAAAAGACAGTGCAGGAGTAAAGTGAAATAAAAAGGAGAACCCACTCCCCCCATCTCCATAGTGGAACAAAGGGGATCCTGGGAGGGCCATTCCCATATTAAGGCTAAGGGACAGGGCATCCCAAACCGGGGTCACCAACCCGGTAAAGCCGCCTACCCTCTCTTATAGGGTCTCACGGCGGAGCGTTGCTCCTAAGCACCAGAGGTGCCAATATACCCTCGCCTGGACCTGCAGCCACGGCTGGGAGGCTTATATATTAAGGGGAAAAAGAGGTCCAAACTGAAAAAATACATAACGGGCCGGGAAACATCCCGGCTACCTTAAATCCCCCTGTGCAAGGAGGAGCCATCATCTTCTGACTTGCTCGCCGTCTGCAGAGATGGAAAACTGGGTAGTGAGTGGGAGGTCCCAGGTATTTATGGATTGGGGAGGGGCTTTCTTTTGCTATCATCTCTGCAGGAACGCCTCTTCAGGACGATATTACCCACATGTTATGGATTCTTGAAGCGGGGTGTGTGACATACTAAGAATAGTAAGGTAGCGGCCATTTTGGAGCTTCCTCTCCCAACTGACCTAACTAAAATGCACAGTAACAGAAGCCCAGCAGCACTTCCTGTTTGCAGGTGACCTGCAAGCCCATGAGCCGCCATCTTGTTTTTAAAGATGGCGGACGATAGAAAAAGGTAAATACATTTTTATGTGCAGCAATCTAAATTGCCCCGGGGAGGGATGCATATGAGGCCTGTTTGTTGTGCTGGTCTGATGTAATTTATTTTTGACTTTTGGTCCGCTTTAAACCAGACCAACACAACAAACAGTGCTCATATGCATCCCTCCCCGGGGCAATTCAGATTGCTGAACATAAAAATGTACCTTTCTCTAACTCTCGCTTTGGTAAAAACAAAATGGCAGCTCATGCATCTGCAGGCCCCCTGCAAACAGGAAGTGCTGCTGGGCTTCCTGTTACTAAGCATCGTCAGTTATGTCAGTTGAATTCAGGCAACACAAATACCCGCTGCCACTAGAAAATTGCTGAGGAGGCGTTTCAGCTTTGAGTGGATGCAGGAATAAATGTAAATGGCGACAGTGCTCGGGTATAATGCATGCAGATGGGGAAAGTGAGTTTTGGGGAGTTTTCTAACTGCAAGGCTGTTGGTCCGGTTTAAAAAATATAAAACACGCTAAATGAAAGATGTGGCCCCTGACAGCCACAATGGGGAAATCAAAAGCAGGCTAATTTGACCTTCTGCGTGGATTGTCCCTTTAAAGCGGAGCAAAACATGGGACTTTGACTTTCCTGACATTTGTTCCGGGCCCGAGGAATCCCACGTTGGAGATGCCCTGCAGTGCGAAGCCCCCCAGATCACTAAACTTGCCCCTCCAGGTCCAAGGGCCCATGCGCGGGCTCTCATCCAATCAGAGCCGTTTGCTTGCATATTTAAAAAGTGGACCAACACCCTCACGTTTTTTTTTCTTTTTCCGTCATTAAATATACCATTCTATTCGCCAGGACTCGTTATCCTTAATAATAAAAAAAAACGTACCTTAGATGATCCAGCGCAGCGTTGCTTCAATTTCTATTTCGCACCGCCATATTTGATTTACATCTAAGAGGAAGAGATCGTTTGACCTCTTCCTCTTCTAAACCTCGCGCATGCGCAGTAGTGCCGAGGTAGGTAAAGTGAAGCGCCACTCGCTCCCGGGGCAAGCGGCGCTTCACTTTACCTAGCGGCGCTACTGCGCATGCGCGTTTTTTTTTTTATCTACGCGAGCGCGCTCTGCAGAGCAGAGAAGAGACTGAAAGGCGGAGGGAGTGAAAGGCGGGGATATGCCTCCTCATTGGCATATCCCCGCCTTTCACAAGACCTGAGACACGTGCACGCTCCCGAGAAGACGGCTGGAAGACAGAGGCCACGCCCACCACGATGACATCACGCCTGAAGAAACAGAAACTGAATTCACGCGATGCTTGGAGACTGGTACGCACGTCTTAGCAGTGCAGATGCCAGTCAAAGGACACGTACAAGCACTGGAGGGCGGGACTTCCGGCGAAGGTGATTCCAGAAAGCAGACGCTGCGAGGGACAGAGGGCTGCCTGGATCATCAAAACGTAAGTGTTTTTTATGTTTGTTCATTTAAAGCAATGTTATTTTTGTGCGGACCAAAACCCACATTTTTTAACTTGCATCCCCTGAATTGCTCCCCCCAGAAGTAGCACCTTTTGCTAATTTTCATTGCTCCTGCTTCACTCCAATCCCAGATAATGCCGCAGGTATTAACTGTACAGCTCCGCCTCCTCCATTCATTGCTATTGTTGTGTGTGGCAATGATGTCATAGCCACGCCAATGCAATGACTGATCACCTGACATCTCACAGAGAGAGACAGCAAATAAATCAGTGTTCCAGGACGTTTCCAAAAAGTAGAAATATTTCTTGTTCTACACCCTAAGAAGAGAGTATTGAAGGCCCCCAGACCTGAGGAGAGAGTATTGAAGGCCCCCAGACCTGAGGAGAGAGTATTGAAGGCCCCCAGACCTGAGGAGAGCTCTACATTGATTTTGAATTAATTAAAATTACTTAAAGTGGACCAACACCCAGGATTTTGACTATTCTGGGTTTTGGTCCACTTCCCTGGCACACCCCGATCGGGGGTGCCCCTCCATGTGAAACCCCCCCAGATTTCCCAATAAAACTCACCTCACCCCGCTCCTACGGCGCATGCGCGTCCGCTCGTCCAATCAGCGCGCTCGGAGCCACAGAGGTATGCGCGTCAAACCTCAGCGGCTCCCAGCACACTGGCGGACACATCTCGCGCTTCCCTCAAACAGGGCACGCTCCCTGCTAGAGAGAAGCGCAAGATGCGACCCGCCCATGCGCCGTTGGACCGGAATTCAGGTGCAGCGGGTGTCCTGGGGGGTTTAACACAGCGGGGCATCCCGATTTTGGATGCCCCGCGGGTAGGGATTGGATCCCCCTGGGTGTTGGTCCACTTTAAAACAGACCAACACAACAGCGCTCATATGTACCCCTCCCCAGGGCAATTTAGATTGCTGCACATAAAAATTAATTTACATTTTCCAAATCCTGCTTTGGTAAATGTAGAAAACAAAAGGGAGGTTAATGGATGTGCAGGCCGCCTGCAAACAGGAAGTGCTGCTGGGCTTCCTGTTACTGTGCATTGTCAGTTATGTCAGTTGAATCCAGACAGCAGCATGACTGAGATGCTGGGAGAGGAAGCTCCAAAATGTATTGACAGGGGCTTTGTCCAAATGTATTTCACAAATTAGGTGGGTTTTGGTCTGCTTTAATTGCTCCTCAAACATGCTCTGTTTACAGGCAGCCCGGCAATGGAAGCGAGAGCAGCAACATCCCCTGTAGCGAGCTCTCCTATCCCATCAGAATGGCTGGGCGCCAAGCCCAAAGGAGCAGGGATGCAGCCGGCCTTGTTACATCAGCGAGGGAGCACCAAGAAGAAGCGAGTGCTGCGGTGCCCCTGAGGGGTCTCAGATAGCGGGGAATCCCGGTCTGGCATGCGCTTGGGGGGAGGGGTCCCAGATGGATTTTGTTCCACTTTAAAAGGGACTGTAAACCCGCTCAAAAAAAACACGACAAACACAATAGAATTAAGTTCTCAGCTCCGCAGCTCTAAGCCCTCACATGGCAGAGGTATACAGCGTTACCTTGACACAGGGCAGGATCTGCGTCATGATGACATTTTCCCGGCAGTCAGCTGACACGTTCTCACAGAAATCTACAAAAGCCAATAGAAACATTAAAAAGCACAGTCACATCTGCACAGAAAAGAACATTTCTACACCACTGATACAAAGGGTAAAACAGAAGGTCAGGTTTTACCTACAAAAAAGGAAATAAACCCCTAACAATTAAAGCAGAACTTGGGGCACCTGCTACGTGAACCCCCCCCCCCCCCCCAACCGCCAATACAAACTCACCCTTCCCTGGTCCTATAGGGCATGTGCAAGCTTTCGGCCAATCAGCGCTATTAAACCAGTGCTTGGTAAACGGGAGCAGATTGATCCACAGCTGCCTTTAGAGATTGGGGTGCACGCCTGCCCCCAGTCTATTGAAGTGGAAACGGCACAGACTACGGCCTCAATTCAAAAAAGGTAGAAAATTCTCATGGTAGTAAAAGATTCAATCCATGAGAAAAAAGCCTGAGAATGTCACTGTTACTGAATCATCAGATAAAAAGACAAGTCTAATCCTAAGAAAAGTAGAGAAGTGTTTCCTCCTTTCTACACTGTAGTAAAAGCTGCCATTGACTTTCATTGTCTTTTTATCTAGTGATTCAGTAACAGTGACATTCTCAGGCTTTTTTCTCATGAATTGAATTTATCTACCATGAGAATTTTTTTCTACCTTCAGGTCTTCAGGAAATACAATGTCTATTTGGTCGACCGGTGTCCTGCTTATTTCAATTGCCAATGCCCGAATTACTGGCTCTTTTTACTTGCTTAAATACAGTTCAGACAAAGGAGCCTGATTGGATGCTTGGACATTTTAAATATATGCAGACATATATGGACGGTATAGTTCAGACATGAAGAACATCCGTTTCTCATTAAGCAGACATAACGTTCCTTAACGATAGTCATATGAGGAGGGAGGGGTGAAAACCCCGCCACACACTGAGAATGTGAGATGGCATACAGGCAGCTAGAACTAAAATAATTAATACTAATTATAATATTTCATTTTCTAACTCACTATCTAAATAGCTGGGAGTGGGAGCCTCCTTCTGCCCAGAGATGCCGGGTATGCGGAGTTGTTCATCACGGAACCACCAGAAAAGATATGTTAGATATGGGATGCCCCCAGCGGCAGGCCAGTCTTTAAGACTCCAGTGCCCACATTCGCTCCTTGCCACATTAACAAGGAAGCCATCTTTCTTTGTCCATTGATGGCAGGTGGGAATCACTCACAGGCGCGTTGCCACGCCCTCTCCATTGCAATGGAGGTAGTACGCTGAGGCCTGACACACTCCTCTCCATTGTAGTAAATGTTGAGGGCGTTGCTAAAATTCCCTGTGACAGAAGGGGGGGGGGGGGGTGGCCGGCACGGGATCACAGAGTGCGGTGGGTGCTCTGATCAAGCGAGTACATGAATATGGACCTGCACCCGATCAGCAGCACGGGACAAAAAGGTAAGTACCCTTTTCTTTTTTTTTTTTTATTAGCGTGTTGAATAACTTTTTAATAAACATTTTATTTTTCCAATAGAAAAAAATACATTTTAGAATTTATTGGACTATTCTTATATATAGGTTGAATAAACACACACGTGTTTACACTGGAAATTATTTATCTTCATTATTCGTTGGTTGGCCTTGAAGGTAGACATATCAAAGGTGCCCATTAGTCTCTAACATGGAGGGAGAACACAAGCGCCGCCCCCTTCAGACGCTGTTGGCAGGGTTTTTGCTGAGCAACTCTGAGCGCTCCGCAAGCGCCCCGTTTCCACTTTCGGGGTATTGTTCCTCTCAGTGGGGGCATCCCCGCACTGTGTGTATCCTCCCAGGTCACCCCATTCCCAGCGCACACCTAATCGACGCACTCCCTTTCACTCAGCTACGCTAACGGCTAAGTGCCGAAGGGAGCTGTGCGTGTTGCCAGCCGTATCCCCCGCTCACCTCCTAGCCATCGCGTGCCTGCGCTGCCCATTCAGAAAAGCCACATGGGTGCGCACATGGCCAGAAGTGCGGAGAGGTGAGAAAGTGGGCGATCTGGAGGGTTTTGCACAGGGGATATCCTACATCAGGGCAGGAATCAATAACGAGGATAGTCAAAATCCTGGTGATTGGTCCACTTAACATATCTAGGAAGGCCTAAGCGGAGATGCCGGACCCTGAGGAGAGTGGTGGACGCAATAAGAGAGGCTTTAGGTAAGTAGTGCAGCTTCGTGTCTTTGGGGTCCGTTAGGATCTTCTTACAGGACCTTCCCTTTCTTGGAATGACTGATAGTAAATTTACCTCCTGTGAGAATAACGTCTAGGCTGGATTGCGGCTTGTAGACATTGATTACCTTTCACTTTGTGGGAAGCCGCAGCTCGCACCTCCGCCTCGCAGTCCTTCATTAGATTCTGGAAAGCTGGAACTAAATCAGTCTTTGTGATTTCGGGGCCAACTGCTTTCTGGAGCTAATCAATACAAAGAAACAAAAAAAAACATTTTAACCACTCAGAAAACTCAACAATGGCCATAAAAACTGAGCTGACAAATGGCATGTGCACACAGGCAAAGGTGTCAGGCCAAATCCGATTGGCTGCTGATCACATGTGCCATTCAACACAGCAAGTTTGCTTCTAGCTTTTCCAGCAGACCTCCAATGTTACGGAGGCGCAGTGGTTGCTGCAGGCGTAGTCTGAACATGTGCTTTAATAGCTTAAAACAGACCAAAACCCATGACTAACACCCCCATACCCCAATCCCACAGGCAGGGTCTGTCTTCTCCCCATCCCAGAAATAAATCTGGCAATTTCCAATAAGCCACCGATTGCTGGGGGTTTGAGTGGCATAACCACCGATTGCCAGATTGCATCATGATGTTAAAATCCTTGGTGATGGGGTGCCAAGGATTTGAACATATCGGACCGCTGGGTCCTCTTAAAGTGGACGAACACCCAGGATTTTGACTATCCTGGGTATTGGTCCACTTCCGCGGGGCAGCCCGATCGTGGGCGCCCCGCTGTGTGAAACCCCCCAGAAAGCCCCGAAAACTCACCTGACCCCGCTCCCACGTGACTCGCTCGTCCAATCGCCGCCGATGGACAAGGAGAGGCAGCGACGGACAAGCTGAGCGCGGGCCGCTGCCACCTCCTGCGCATCCCTCTTACAGGGAGCGCGCCCGCGCCGGCCAATCCCAAACGGCCAGTGCGGGTGCGCGACCTGCTAGAGGGACGCGCGGGAGGTGGTGGCGGCCCGCGCATGTGCCGCTGGAATGGGGATCAGGTAGGGTTTTCGGGGATCTGGGGGGGGGTTTCTGATCGGGGTGCCCCGCAGTCAGGGAGCTGATCGGTCCAGGAATCTTATAGATTCCCGGGCCGATCAGGGAAGGGTGTTGGTCCACTTTAATATGCATGAGATGCTCACGCCCGCCACAAATCAATGACATAAAAAAAAGACAACATTTACAATGTTAGGGGCAACATAAATAATGATTAGGGTTTTGGCTTGCAGGGAGAGTGGCTAGCTTGGTTTGCTATCAGTGGTGGGTTTTGGTTCCGCTTTAAATTGGAACATAACTGATTTTCACTGTCCTTGGTTTGGGATCATTTTCCTGCGACATTGCAATACAGGATGCCACACATTGTGAGCCGCAGCAGATGGGCACAAGAACGTAGCTTTCCCCGTTTCCATGGCACACGCATTCTCCCTGTTAAGAGTGTGGCAGGGAATATGGCCGCTGGAGAGCTTGGGTCCACTTGCTTAGCCAAGCAGGGAGCGGATCCGAGCGTGCTGATTGGACGAGAGACGTGCATGAGCCGTAGGACCGGGGAAAGGCGAGTTAGTTCGGGTGACCTTGGCAGGGTTTTACACAGTGGGGCATCCCCAAACAGGGGAGCAAGAACCAAAACCCAGGATAGTCAAAATCCTGGGTTTTGGTCCACTTTAACAACGCGCATACCAGAGCGCTGTCATTGGCTGCGTCTCTCGCTTCCCTCTAACAGGGAGCGCGCCTGCGCCGGCCATTCACAAAACGGCCGGCGCGGGAGCGCGCCCTGCTAGAGGGAAGCGAGAGACGCGCCCGCGTCTCGCGCATGCGCCGTTGGATCGCCGGTAAGGTAAGGATTGTGGGCCTCCTGGGGGGTTCCTCCCCGCGGGACATCCCGATTTCGGATGCCCCGCGGGGAGGGATCTGATCAGTCCGGGAATCTTATAGATTCCCGGGCCGATCCCCCCTGGGTGTTGGTCCACTTTAAGGAAAACATTGATTCTTACATATACACATCATTATGCATGAATGATCAAACAAAGTATATACAACTATGATCCTGTGTAATCACAGGTATTATGCCAGTGTATACCAGCTACTAACATAAGCAGAATATGAGCAATAACAAAGACAATGTACTTAATTATACCCCATAGCAAGTCTGGATAGCGATCGCTACGCAAAAGCATATGGTACCCAGCAGCATTGTATGTGCAGTTTTGATTGTACTCTGCAGCTATCCCCAGGAGTGTAGTGCTGTTTTTCCCTATAGAACCATCTGGTAAAAAAATTTTACCTATATTGATACATTTTCCATAGTTAATTGGTACTGTTACACATTATACATTTTTTTAGTCTTCAAAGGGACACCTTTCTCCTGAGGATCACCATTCAATCTTATCTGCTACTCCTGAGTGTATCCTTTAGTGTCTTTATGTTATCATGTAGTGACTGTCTTTTGTATACAGTGTATGAATTATCTTAATACACTTACTAATTGCAATTGAATTTTTGGTGTGCATTCCTCATTATTTGATTAGGGGTTTGGGTGGTGGGAGCCCCTTGTTGAGACTGCACCCTCATATGTATATCTGGCTAGGTGTGCCATCGCCTACAATATATTAATGGAAGTCCAGCCTTAACCCGGACCCTTCAGCATCTTTTAATGAAAAGCCCAAACCCTTCAGAAACTATTCCCCAGCATCTAACATTAATATATTTTACGTTTTTAGTCACTTACTTATTATTCTTTCCCCCAGCTGGGCTGTTTAGGACTCTAGGATATGGGCACTGCATCACATACTGGCGAGAGGAGAGGTGGCAAGTACAGGGGGGGCGAGTTATAGCTGTGCTTTGCACAGACAGAGCAGAGCTGGGGTCAGGAAAAGGTCAGCAATCCCAGAATGCAGAGCAGCACAGTAAGAAGACACTTCCTGTTTGCAGTCTGCCTGATGCTCCATGAGCCACCATCTTGGATGTTTAAAGGCTCATAACATGCAGTAGATGCAGGTAGGATGATTATTAATGTGAGCAATCTGTATGTACAGGGTGTGGGAAACATACAGACTCTTATTCAGGGCGAAGGTCCGGATTAATGTGGGCAATCTGTATGTACAGGGGGGAAACATATAAGATAGACTCTTATTCAGGGTGAGGGTCCGGAGTAATGTGGGCAATCTGTATGTACAGGGTGTGGGAAACATATAAGATAGGCTCTTATTCAGGGTGACGGTCCGGATTAATGTGGGCAATCTGTATGTACAGGGTGCGGGAAACATATAAGATAGGCTCTTATTCAGGGTGAAGGTCTGGATTAATGTGAGCAATCTGTATGTACAGGGTGTGGGAAACATATAAGATAGGCTCTTATTCAGGGTGAAAGTCCGCTTTAAAGCTTTTAACTAGCATGCCCCGAATTGCATTTTGCTAATTTTCACTGCCCCTGCTTCCCTCTAATCCCAGATAATGGCGCCTGTTTTAGATGTAAAGCTCCGCCTCCTCCATGCATCTATGCAATGGCTGATTACCTGCCATCCTACAGAGAGGGACAGCAAAAAATAAAGCGTTCCACGGCGATTGGAAAAGTGAAAATATCTATTTCTAGTTCCACACCCTAAGAATGGAATATTGGAAGGGGTTTTGGCCATATGTATTTCACAAGTTCAGTGGGTTTTGGTCCGCTTTAAAGTCAATTATTGACTGAACAGAGGTCCCCAGCCTTTCTTATGAGAGCCACAGTCAGCACTGAGAGACGCTGCCGGGAGGCTGGTAAATGGAGCGCGGCACCGGGACAGGTAAGCCAGCACATTACTGAACTGGCCTGACTCTGCATTAGCTCCATGCAAGGCGTTGGCAGTGCCCAGCTCTGGGTGTCATGTACCCCTCCCCCCCCCCCCCCCCCCCCGTTGTAGATCTCTGCTAGTGTTCTGGTCTAACAGATAACTAGCAAGCCACACAATAGGAGCCCCGAACTATATCTGCTCCCCAATCTAATATTTGGGAAACCCTGTACTTTACGTTACCCACAGAAACTAAATATGGAAACTTCTGCTGTTCTGCATGTGGCTCACTCTCTAATATTACATCATTTACCTCTGTAAATTTGTCTGCCACCATGTAACGGACCCGCCACGACTTGTCCTCAGCCGCCTGCCTCAGTGTGGGCATCACCAGGGGCTCCAGCTCTTCTTGGGGTAGAAGCTGGGCAATATTCACACAAGCCTCCACAGCCAACAGACGCACAGAATCCTGGGGAAAAAAAAAAAAGACATGGTTAATGATCTTAGAGGGCCACAGTTCCACATAAATTGTAAGAAGAGAAGTCCAGCCAATATAATGGAAAAGCAGTTGGTTATGAGTGATTTTAGCACATCATCCATCTTTGGTCCATAAAATCAGAGGAACAATTACCGTTTTTTCGCCCTATAAGATGCACCTGCCCATAAGATGCACCTGCCCATAAGACTTGGATTTGGGGAAGGAAGACTAGAAAAAAAATATTCTAAGCCAAATGTTGTGCTAAAACACCCAATTACAGACAGGGTGGCGTTCCCCCATCCCATTCCCATAGGCAGTGTGGGATGCCCCCCCATCCCATTCCCCATATAGGCAGCGTGGTATCCCCCCATTCCCATATAGGCAGTGTGGCATTCCCCCCTCCCATTCCCATATAGGCAGTGTGGCATTCCCCCTTCCATTCCCATATAGGCAGTGTGGCATTCCCCCTCCCATTCCCATATAGGCAGTGTGGCATCCCTCCCTCCCATTCCCATATAGGCAGTGTGGCATCCCTCCCTCCTATTGCCATATAGGCAGTGTGGCATTCCCCCTCCCATTCCCATATAGGCAGTGTGGCATTCCCCCTTCCATTCCCATATAGGCAGTGTGGCATTCCCCCTCCCATTCCCATATAGGCAGTGTGGCATCCCTCCCTCCTATTGCCATATAGGCAGTGTGGCATCCTCCCTCCCATTCCCATAGGCAGTGTGGCATCCCTCCCTCCTATTGCCATATAGGCAGTGTGGCATTCCCCCTCCTATTGCCATATAGGCAGTGTGGCATCCCTCCCTCCTATTGCCATATAGGCAGTGTGGCATCCTCCCTCCCATTCCCCATATAGGTAGTGTGGCATCCTCCCTCCCATTCCCATAGGTAGTGTGGCATCCCTCCCTCCTATTGCCATATAGGCAGTGTGGCATCCTCCCTCCCATTCCCATAGGCAGTGTGGCATCCTCCCTCCCATTCCCATAGGCAGTGTGGCATCCTCCCTCCCATTCCCATAGGTAGTGTGGCATCCCTCCCTCCTATTGCCATATAGGCAGTGTGGCATCCTCCCTCCCATTCCCATAGGCAGTGTGGCATCCTCCCTCCCATTCCCATAGGCAGTGTGGCATCCTCCCTCCCATTCCCATAGGTAGTGTGGCATCCCTCCCTCCTATTGCCATATAGGCAGTGTGGCATCCTCCCTCCCATTCCCATAGGCAGTGTGGCATCCTCCCTCCCATTCCCATAGGCAGTGTGGCATCTCTCCCTCCTATTGCCATATAGGCAGTGTGGCATCCCTCCCTCCTATTGCCATATAGGCAGTGTGGCATCCCTCCCTCCTATTGCCATATAGGCAGTGTGGCATCCCTCCCTCCTATTGCCATATAGGCAGTGTGGCATCCCTCCCTCCTATTGCCATATAGGCAGTGTGGCATCCCTCCCTCCTATTGCCATATAGGCAGTGTGGCATCCTCCCTCCCATTCCCATAGGCAGTGTGGCATCCTCCCTCCCATTCCCATAGGCAGTGTGGCATCCCTCCCTCCTATTGCCATATAGGCAGTGTGGCATCCCTCCCTCCTATTGCCATATAGGCAGTGTGGCATCCTCCCATTCCCATAGGCAGTGTGGCATCCCTCCCTCCTATTGCCATATAGGCAGTGTGGCATCCTCCCTCCCATTCCCATAGGCAGTGTGGCATCCTCCCTCCCATTCCCATAGGCAGTGTGGCATCCCTCCCTCCTATTGCCATATAGGCAGTGTGGCATCCCTCCCTCCTATTGCCATATAGGCAGTGTGGCATCCCTCCCTCCTATTGCCATATAGGCAGTGTGGCATCCTCCCTCCCATTCCCATAGGCAGTGTGGCATCCCTCCCTCCCATTCCCATAGGCAGTGTGGCATCCCTCCCTCCTATTGCCATATAGGCAGTGTGGATTTCCCTTATAGGTAGTGTGGCATTCGACGATCCAAGGGATACCACTGCTGGAAAGTGAAAATCCTGGGGCTTGTTCCTCTTTAAAGTGGAACAACACCGACTTCAGGTCTAAGGCCTGCACAACGGTATCTGGGTGCAGGCTTTTCTGAATGGCAGGCGCGGGCACGCCCACAGCTAGGGCAGGGATAGGCCAATGAAAGGCACAAGTGCGGGGATAGGCCAATGAATGTCACAAGTGGCGATTGGCTGAGCAGCCCATGCATGCACCATGGGAATGAGCTAAAAAAGCAATTCTGTGAGTACTCACCTGTAGAATTGTCTTTGTTCTTGCATGGCACGGCCTGCTTCGGTATTCATAACAGTTGGGACATCCAAAAGCAGTGTCCAAAAGTAGGGTGGGATCTCCAATGAGTAACAGCCGGCAGTTCAAGTCACTACTGCCTGAAGCACCTTGCGGCCAAAAGCAGCATCCGCTGAGGCCTTAACATCAACCTTGTAAAACTATGTAAAAGTATGAATAGAAGACCAAGTAGCAGCCTTGCAAACTTGTTCAACAGAAGCTTGGTTCTGAAAAACCCAAGAGGCACCAATAGCACGAGTGGAATGAGCAGTCACCCCAAAGGGAGGTTCCTTCTCCTTAGCAGAATAGGCTTAAGTTTGTGACGGGACGCAAACAGGTCCACATCTGGCTGACCCCAGCGGTGACACAGGGAGAGAAACGCTTGGTTGTTGAGGGACCATTCCCCCAGACGAGATGTCCCACTGCTCAGGGAGTCCGCTAGGGACACTTCCTTGAAGGCTCGCTTGCTCCGAGTCCCTCCCCGATAATTGATGTAGGCAACCGCCGTCTGGTTGTCTGAGCGGATCTGAACAGCCCGACCCCGAAGGGGTGTAGTCAGGTGAGAAAGAACCAACCCGATCGACCGCAGTTCCAGGACATTGATGGGAGCATGGGCCTCTTGTGGGCCCCACCGACCCTGAGACTTCAGAGACTTCCAAAAGCCTCCCCAACCGGTCAGACTGGCATCTGTGGTGCCCGTCTCCCAGCACGGGGGCAGGAAGGTCCTTCCCCCCTAAAGGTTCCTTGAGTCCAGCCACCACAAGAGGGATTGTCTGGCCAGAGGAGACATAGCAAATTCCTGATCCAGGGACACAGGGTCCCGATCCCAAACGGACAAGAGGTGCAACTGAAGAGGTCTCATGTGAAAGTGAGCAAAGGGGACTGCCTCGAAGCAGGACACCATCAGGCCCACCAACTGCATCCCCTGACAAATGGAGGGATGAGGACACAAGAGCAGAGCCTGTGCCTTCTTCTGAAGACCCTCCACCTTCTGCTGAGGAAGGAATACCTGGACCTGAGAGGTATCCAGAGTCATGCCCAGAAAGGACCTCACCAAGGACGGGAACAGTGAAGACTTGGGATAGTTGATCACCCAGACGAAGGACTCTAGAGTGGAGGTCACCACCTGATTGTCCTGCTCGGCCTGAGGAAAAGACTGAGGCACAATCAGGATGTCGTCCAGGTAAGGAATGATGCGAATGCCTTGGTTCCGTAGCAGAGCCATAACTCCCGCCAGCACCTTGGTGAACACCTGAGGCGCCGAGGTGATACCGAAGGGTAGAGCCACAAACTGGTAATGCTGATCCTCCAGTGCGAACCTTAGAAATCTCTGATGACCTGGGAAGATAGGCACATGAAGATAAGCATCCTTGATGTCCACAGTGGTCATGAAATTGCCCTGGCGAAGGGTACTGACAGCAGAGTGTAGCATCTCCATGCAAAAATGCTTGAATCTGACAAATTTGTTGAGGCCCTTCAGGTCCAGAATGGGCCTCAGAGAGCCGTCCCTTTTGGGGACCGTGAAAAGATTGGAATAGTACCCCTGACCCTGTTCTTGATGGGGCACCTGACTCTAACAGGCATTGAACCGCCGAAAGCAACCCTTGAGCAGACAGGGGGTTTAAAGACATCCGGGATCTGATGAATATTGGGGGCGGCCAGGCTGCAAACTCTATCTTGTAACCGGAGGACACCACCTCCTGAATCCACCGCTCTGAGACGTGAAGCCTCCAGATGTGAGCAAAGAGCCGAAGCCGCCCCCCCACCCGAATGGGTGAGGGCACCCCCTCATGCCTGAGGGGGCTTGGGAGAGGGTTTGGAACTCCAGGAGAGACCTGGACGACCACGGGTTCTGCCACGGCCCCAAGAATCTCTGCGCCCACTAGAAAGGAGGGAGCCACGGCCTCCTCTGGGAGTACGAAAGGAAGGAAGGGAGACGGAGGTCCCCCGAAAGGGTCGAGACTGCCTCCTACGCTGAGGTAGCCTGCCATCCTTGGCTAGAACATCAAGACACTCCTCAAAGAGCTGCAGCCCAGCAAAGGGGAGTCCAGTGAGGGCTTTCTTAGCAGCGGCGTCAGCACCCACTGACGCAACCAAACAGAGCGGCGCATAGCCACCAAGAGCGCAGAGGCCCTACCGCTTAGCCGCACAGCATCATCCATTGCAGTAAGGATAAAGGTCACAAAATCAGAGCAAAGCAAGAGAGTCCTATACTCCTCCCCCCTGCTACCAGCCGTAGCACCATCAAGGAGAAGCTTGAGCAGTTTCTTAAGGGCAATAGCTGGGCCGGGCGCAGTCCAGCCCCCACACAGGTAAAAGCATGGCAGGCCAGCTGATCCATGCGCCGGTCCTCACCGTCCCTCAGAGTGGTAGTGTCAGGGGAAGGCATGACTGAGGTATTAGACAAGCCTAGCACGGGAGCGTCCACCTCAGGGGGATATGACCACCGCTTAACTAGATCAGCAGGAAAGGGATACCTTCTATCTAATCCCTTGGGTACAGCAGGCAGCCTGTTCCCACTCCTTAAGCACCATAGTGGTGAAATGTCCTTGCTCAGGGAACTCAAGACGCTGTTTATCAGGGCAAAAAAAGCTCACCCTGCTGTCTTCTAGCCACCACAGGGGCAGCAATGTGTAAAATTTCAAATATGTGTGACAGCAGATTATCAGTGTCCTCAGGATACCATGAATCCTCCCCAGACTCAGGGTCACTATCACAACCCTCCTGCTGGTCCCCAGAGGAGTCAGAGTCCTGGAGCAGTTCCCCTTCTGCTAGGGGATAACGTCCAGCAGTGACATCAAATTCCTCATACTCCTCTGTAGAGCGTGAGGGAGTGGAAGTCAGATGCTGCTTCTTGCCAGAGGCCTTCCTAGGAACAGTCCTGGCAAGCTGCCTCTCAATGACTCCCTGCCAATATCCCCCGCACTGGAGCCCAATTGAAGGAGCGGGGGAGTAGGCGAAGCCGAGGGAGGCGCAGAGCTGGGAAGCGAAGCAGGCAAACCAGCTTGGAGCGCAAGGACACTTTCAGCACACGGCACGCACACCCTGACACTGTGACTCACAGGAGATACCCACACATGGCACACAGCCGGGATTGCCCCGAAGAACCCCCAAGCACGCTATCCCCAGAAGCCTCCATATGGTGATTAACACAGGTGCAATAGGCCAGCGCTGGGTAAAGGCTAATACAAAAGCCACCCAGGATGCCCTCCCACGGGATGCCCCCAGAGGTCAGTGAAGGGGGGAATGAGGGGGAGGAAGGAGTAGAACCGGGAGAAACCACAACCCACTGGTATCCCACCTGAAAGACATAAGTAAAATGACACATGAGCATCCCGCAGCACATACACCTCAAGACCAATAAAAAAAAAACCCCAAGGGGGACTCACGGACCAAGGACACCGCAGGGTCACCAAGGCACAGACCGCAGGATGAAGCGACACACCGGAGGAAACAGCGCTGCAGCCCGGAAGGGAGAACTCCAGATGCGCAGCTAATCCAAAATGGCGCCAGCAGAGTTACCTCAAGGGGCAGGCCCCCCCACCGAAGAGCACGAAAAAGGCGCCACGTGACCCCGACGGCGCCATAACAAAGCAAAAACGGCACAGGTTATAGCACCCACAGCCGCGGAGCGCAGTACAAAGCGGCGCGGCGGCCAAAAAACACACTGTAACGGCCAAAACACCACAACTAACACCGCTTGCCGCTACCAAAACAAAGACAGAAAGGGGGGGGGGGGGGGGGGGGGGGAGACGAGAAGGCAGTGGCGAGTATCCAGGCCAGGAGAAGGGGGGGGGAGGTGGGACCCAGAAGGAATTATACATTGGATTTAGCACTTGTTGCTGTTGGATGAGTTTATTTTTTGAAGGGGTATTAGTATTAAGGAGGGCTTGATGTATGTACATTAAATGCACAATTATTCATTCCTGTTTTCCGCCAGTACTTTGATTATTTCATTGTGTGTCAAGGCTAATTATTATATTGATTATATTTATTAATTGATCATTTGTTATAAAGACCTGGAGGCTGTACATGAGTGTTTTTAATGTGTCTTGTGTGTATATGTGGTTTTAGCTGGTGATTTATAAATAAAATGAAACAGATTGGTTTTATATAGCTTGGTGGAGTGCCCTTTAAAGTTTTTGGGATTCTATGTGTTTTCGGGTAAAAAATGTAAGTTTGTAATAAAATTTTAGTGCGTGTGAAAGCCCTATTTCTCCCGGTTACAACGCTACCACTTACGTATTGGTAGACACCCTTTCCTGCCCAGGAAACTCCCCCAAACTGAAACAGCGGTTTAGGAGATTTCAGATAGGATACAACTATGCAATGATTGCATAGTTGTAAGGGGTTAATTAAAAAAAAAAAAAAAAAAAAATATGACATAGGGTCCCCCTTACCCAGCATTACCGACCCGGACCAGCTATGGGGGCTTGTAGAACAAGGTGCTGGTGCCAGCGTTGGTGGCCCCTGGCCTTGCAGGCTACTAGCCCACATAGCCACTTCTGCCCCCCCCTCCTCCCTGGTTGTTGGGGAGGCAGGTAATGGGGGGGCTGGGGGTTATGGCAAGTCACCCGCTAGCCGCAGGTGATTGCCAGCCCCAGAGCCTTGTGAACTGGTATAAGGGGTCTAATGGACCCCTTACCAGTTCACAAATAGTTAAAAGTTAAAAGACACCAGACAAAAAATATTTTATTTTTTTTTTCACTTATACTTACCTCCCATCCAGTGTCCCGCACAGCTGCAGATGACAGTTGTCAGTAGCGATCGGAGCAGGACTGGTGGGAGGCAGGGGATCAGAGCCTCCCTGCCTCCAACCCTCCCTGCGCCGATTGCTACTGACAGATTGGAGCCAGGTCCTGGTATACGAGGAGCGGGATGATGTCATCCCGCTCCTCCGACAAGTGGACGGGGCTAGGGGCGGGGCCAGCCCGAAGAGGATGGTGAGGGCTCGTTGCTGGGTCCTCACCCAAAGCGTGGCAAGTCCGGGGGGGGGGGGGGGGGGGGGGGAAATCGGAGCCCCCCCTGGTGAAGAGAAGACATCGGAGGAGCGATCGGGCTGTCAGGTGAGTTTGTGTCATTTTTTTTTTTCTTTCAGATGTCGGCACGGCAGAAGCGGGGGGGGGGGGGGGGCTATTCCGGGCCCCCTCCTGAAGTTCCGAGGCCCGGGGGCGGAAATCGAACAGATGGTGCTTGAAGAGAATCACCGGCACTTTCAAACGAGGGGTCAGGTAAGTCTGTATTCTTTTACTTTTTTTTTATGGGGCTCTAAAGTCAGCTATGTGAGTCTCATGTAGCTGGCACTAGAAGGGTTAAAAGCAATGCCACTACATGGTGTCGCTTTAAGAGGGAAAGTGTGTTTTCTTTGTGTTTTGTGCTGGATCTTATCTAGTATTTGTTTTCCTTATGTTGGCAAATGTGTATTTTATGGAAGCCGTTTTCTGCAGTCTGTTGCCATTGGCAACTGTACACCAAGACCTACAAGAAGAAAGATGATCCCCGTGCACACAGAACTGCTGGGAACGTGTAAGAGTGAGAGAGCAGCAGCCACAGCAGAAGACTATGGGCCTTATTCATGAAGGGATAGCGCCCGGTAGTGCCTGTACAGCGGCAGGTAAACGCCGGACACCGCACGCAATTACACATTTACAAAGCCGATTCATCATTATCCCAGGCTCAGCGTACAGCGCCAGCGTTTCAGCTTTGCAGAGCGCCACGTCTTACCTCTTGCTACCTGGCGCTCTCCCATACATTTCTATGGACGATCCTTAAATCCCTTTCCTGATCCCATAAAAATATTCTCAAAACTTCTGACATGTATCTTGGGCAAGAAAATGACATTTTTATGCAGAATTGTCCTTACAGGTCTGGTATTAAAATGTTCATGTTACAATGTGATAACATTGTCATTTATATGTTTTCGCTTTGTTACTAGTGGCGACATGTTCAAAAACAGCCTTTAATCACACAGCCTCTGGCACTATGGGCTACAATTACATGATTTTGAGCACCGGCAAGGTTGGAGGCTGTTTTTTTGATGAATGTGATGTGAGTCAGTCACACTGAGCTGGCGCTACCGTTTGCTCCCATACAGCGTAGTACTGCAACTCACACATCATATTCATCAATGCCGGACAGCGACTGAGGCGCTGAAACACACTAACCATGGGCGAGCACAGCGACTACTAGCGGTCACTCTGAAATCCGCACTACAGACGCTCATCTGTCGCTACCTGGCGTTGGTAATGAATCAGCCTGCCAGACTGTACACCAAGACCTACAAGAAGAAAGAAATGATCCCGTGCACACAGAACTGCTGGGAATGTGTAAGAGTGAGTGAGCAGCAGAAGACTAGTGGCCTTATTTATCAAGGGATAGCGCCAGGTAGTGTCTCACTAGCGCCAGGTAGCGCCAGCTATCGGCGGCTACCGACTCCAGAACGCCAGGCTGCGAACACAATCACGCATTTATCACGCTAAATGAGGCTAGCGCCGGCGAGAGCGTCACCTAGCGCGGGATTCATCATGTTGCAGACTTCAGCGAACAGCGCCGCTGCTAATCCCATCACAGCGCCAGGTATGACCTCTCGCTACCTGGCGCTCTCCAATGCATTTCAATGGAACAATCTTTAAATATTCATAATTAATTGATATTAATGTTTTTTTGTTTTTTTTTAAATGTCAAAAATTCTGTGACCACTTCTGCAATGTTATTTTTTTTTTTTTAAGGTAAAAAAAAAAAATTTGTGCAGAATTGATATTCCAGGTCTGATATTAATGTATTCATATTACAAAATGTTTAGAAAAACTTGTTTATTATTTTTTTCCAAAAATATGGTTGTTTGGGGGTTAAAAAACTACTTTTAACCCATCGCCGCCAGCGCTCTGGGGTTTAAACAAGCATTTCACAGCGCGAGAATTTTTTGAGCGTGATTTGTTAATGAATATGCTGGGAGCCGTTTGCCATGGCCATTCGCTATCATGCGCTCCCATACAGCGCGGAACCTGTCAAACAGCGACTCCTAACCCCGTATTCAACATTACCGCACACCGACTGAGTCGCTGTCAACAACCGAACCACGGCCAAGCACAGCGAATACTAGCGGGCGCTGTGAAAATCACGCTACTGTCGCTCATCTGTCGCTATTAATAAATCGGCCTCTAGGTGTCTGGTTGCTAATAGCAACAGAATGCAGGTAATGGAAACTGCTCCCACAATACATACATTTGCTAACGGTAGAAAAGCTAAGCTACATAAGCTCAGCACCTTGAGGACATAGTTCTGTAGCATATTATTATACACATAAAATGCCATTAGGCGTAGACAGAGCATTCTTTGGAGGCTCCCTCCATTAGTATTAGTATTTATTAGTTAGTCACCTGCTCATCTGATGCCAGGTTGGAGAACATTGGAATTATTTCACTCTTCACATGTTCCAGTTCCAACACTTTAGCAAATTCCCCCAGTTTAGAGGCAGCCGCTCGCCTGACCATCGGGGTGTCGTCTGAGCACAGGTTCCGGAAATGCCTGAACACAACAAGAGATACAAGTAAACCCCGGGCTGAGACCAGGTCACATAATATACTGCACATTGTGCCAATCAGACTGTATACAGTACATGCCACACACAAGCCTTGACGTTCACTATTCTCCAGCAGTAACTAGCTGATCCACTTACCTCACTGCTGTTCCCACACATCACTTCTGTGTACCGTGGCGCCCATTGTTTTCGATCCAGCCGTTCAGAGGCCACACCCACCCACAGACACCAGGAAGTGCAGCTCCACGGTTCACAAAAAGGGAGAGCAGGACGATTGGCTGTAAGGTAAGCAGATCTCCATCGCATCCCTAGCATCTCTTGGCTGAGACGCAGTCCCATGCTCATGGCCACATCTAAAGGGAAGTGGGGATGCGGCTGCTCCCTCTCACTACTGCTGAGCTCTGTATCTAAACAGTAATGCCGATCATTAAATATGCATGCCATACGGCGTATGCGTCGGGGTACAGGGGAAAGATCATTCTTTATGGGCAATTCAGGCAATTATAAATTGGGATGCAAGGATCAAGACCCGCAAAAGGGAAATTCCTGGGTTTTGTCCTGCAAACACTCACCTTTCCGGCACTCCCACGGTGTGGTCAGCATCTGGCAGCTGAGGCCCGCGCCCGCGCCCAGTCATTCAGATAGGCAGGGGCAGGAGCACACCACAGGGAGGCCAGGGATGCATTCACTCCTATTTCGCTATGCTGACTCCGTACAATACACATGGCCTACAGTGCAGATTGGGCACGAACCCGGACATACACCATGGGACCGGTGAAACGTTAAGTTTTTAAGGTGATCTGGCGATTTCCCAAATTTGGATGCCTCAGGAATGTGAAAAAAAACCTGAGATGGTCAAAAACCTGGATTTGGGCCACTTTAAAGTGGACCAACACCCAGGATTTTGACTATCCTGGGTTTTGGTCCACTTCGGTGGGGCACCCCGATCGTCTGAAACCCCCCAGAAAGCCCCAAAAAACTCACCTCTCCCCGCTCCCACGTGACCGCGCCAGCCAATCACAGCGCTCAGAGCCACTGTGGTATGTGCGTCCAGGCGGCCTTGGACGCGCATACCAGCTCAGCTGGCTCTGAGCGCTGGAGGCCGCGTCTCGCGCTTCCCTCTAACAGGGAGCGTGCCTGCACCGGCCATTCACAAATGGAACGGGGCCGAGGTAAGGTTTGTGGGCCTCCTGGGGGGTTCCTCCCCGCGGGACATCCCGATTTCGGATGCCCCGCGGGGAGGGATCTGATCGGTCCGGGAATCTTATAGATTTCCGGGCCGATCCCCCCTGGGTGTTGGTCCACTTTAACTGACAGAAACAGGTAAATGATTCAATAGCCCCTTAAAATTCTTTCAGAACAGATTTACTTTATGAAGATCAAACAGTACAGAGACTAATGTGTTTAGCTTACATCTGCTCTGCCCATAGAAAAATGCAGAGAAAACTCCAAACCTCATAAAAGGGCCTAAATGTGTGTACTGACACTTGGGGGTTAGGAACATAACCTACGAATGATCCGGTCAAGAATATGCTTTAGCACCATCCATGACATGTGTCCATGAGGTTGGATTTTGATTTATTACATACTATTAAAAATCACCTATATTAACCCCAATCCCACAGCCAGGGGCGGATTGGGGACACACCCTTTAGAATCTTTAGGTTATATGCAGGCCTTGCGTTATTGTAGGTGCAAACATAACCCGAGGTCAGGGCGTCTGGTTAAAGAAGGAAGACGTCCTGTCTGCAATGGCGCCATCAGATAGGAGAGCATTCTGCAGCATTACAGGTCCCAAACTGACCCCCAGAGAAGTCATCGTCCCAATCAGGGTAACACAACCCCTCCACTTCTCAGTTGTATTGCATTATCTACTTACTGTCTGAGCTCTGCTTTTACAGTGCTGGAGACCCGCGGATAGCAAACGCTGAACAAGCCACAGGCCGAGGTGCGGGAGGTGAACCAGTCCCCGCTGGCCAAGCGCTTCACCAGGGGCACAAAGTGGGCCTCGAGGTCCGAGGGGGAGTGCTCGTGGGAAATGGCTCGAAGAGATTCCACAGCTTTGTCCCTCACCACGGTCTCTTCGACGGTGGCCAAACTCTCCAGCGGTGGCTGCAAAATACAGGACAAAATAATAAAAACCATTCTACTAACCTAACACTACAAATATAGAATCTTGCACTTTAGATCTTATTTGATTTATGATTCTATCACGTGTATTATATTTCTTAAAAAGAAAAAAAAAAAATACAAATATAAAAGATTTCACAACCTGTAGAACCAGGAAGCTGTATAGACGTCAGGTCACCTGCTACAGCGATTCTCGAGCACACAACACAAACAGCTCCAGAACAAAACCCCTTTATAAGTTTATTTAACTAAAAGAGTTGTCCACATATGAAACAGTGGACAATCATTTCAACTATCCAGTATCTAAATATTATAAAAGGTGCCCAAGACTATGCTCCAAATGATTGCACCACCCAAATAAACAATTGAAAATATAGGAAGGGGGGGAGCGGTGAAAACTGTTCACCTGCCCCAAAAATTGGAAGCTTTGTCTTGGTGTATTTTAGAAAGACAAAAAACAATGTGAAAATTCATGAATAAACCGCACATGCACACAGAAAAATACACAGTATTAACCAAAAAACAGGAGGTCCAATAAAAACACTATATATATATATATATATATTGAAATAAATATGGTCACATACAGTTGAAGCATGCTGATGCCTAACTAATGGATCCAGCATGAGGTACAATGCATAATGGAAAACCACTATGGCCTGGTTATAACTGACAAAAAACCTCCATTATATACCTATATGGACCTAAGCATAATTCCCCTAATGGGAATAAGAACTCATATAATGCAATACATAAGATAAGAAACGTCAAATAAAAGACCGTTTTAACAGCCCGCAGCAGAACAGCGGGACCAGAGCAAAAGATTTTACCTCACAGGCCGGCGCAAGCGTTCCCAACAGCTGAGAGAAGACGGGCGGCCAGAGAGCGCGCAAAGCGCTCTGACCCCGCCCTGCAGGGGGGAGCGGTGAAAACTGTTCACCTGCCCCAAAAATTGGGCGCTTTGTCTTGGTGTATTTTTATAATGCATTTCATTTTACAAAAGAAATTTTAAGGTAATTCTATTGTAATTTTTTGCATAATAATGTAAATTAATTATATTTATTATTCATGTGGTGCTCCCATTTTTAGGGGCAGGTGAACAGTTTTCACCGTCCCCTATTTTTAAAAAAAGGTACTCAAGACCTTCCTGCCTCTATGAAGCGTTGGAGGATCCTAAATGTGGCGGCTGATGTGCACAAGCCCGCTAGCCGCATCCCCGGGCGCAGAACCTCAGCTAAAGGGCAGCCGGGATGCATCCCCGGGGGTTCCACACAGCCAGGTATACCAAACGAGGGTGTCCCTGCGGCAGGCAAGCGGCTGGCAGATTTTGATCCACTTACATAACAGCAGGTCCCCTGCATAGTAAGTTAGGCAAGTCAATTCTCCAACAAGTATAGCAAATTAAACCCCCCCCAACAACCGGACTCTGGAATCCAGGCCCGGCCACTGGCCAAACCCCGGGGGCCCCGCTGTGTGAACCCCCCCCCTTACCTAATCCAGACAGGTCCCGCGACGCGCTCATCCCCGGATCCTCTTCGGCTGTGGGCGCAGGAGCACGGACAGTGTGGCAAGGATGCGGCCAGGCGGCTGCACAACAGCCAATAGGCTCTCTTAAAAGTGCTACAGGGTGTGGCCTCGGTGTTTGCAAAGCCCGGCTTTCTTTGAACAGCAGAGCCCAGTGGTGGAGCCAGAAATGGGTTTCCATCCGCTTTAAAGTGAAGCTAAATCAATCTCAGCCGGAACTTTAAACCGGACCCTCAGCATTATTTAGTGAAAAGCCCAAACCCATAAAAACCTATTCCCCAGCATCTAAATTTAACATATTTTAAGTTTTTAGTCACTTATTATTTCCCCCACTGGGCTGCAATTGTGTTCAGGACTCTATGATATGAGATGATATTTAAGCGGCCCTTAGGGGCCATACACATTGATGTAGATACATTTGGCCATACTGGTTGTTTTTAAATTTGTCTTGTGGTGTATGTATTTTAATTCTTTGGTTTTTTTGTACTAATAAAATCATTAATATATACTGTTGTTTGTAGTGGTGCTTCCTTTGGGAGATTGGTGTGTTCTTTGCACGCCCACTCCAAATTATTGTGGACTCTATGATACGGGCGCCGCCATCTTGCCTCAAAAGCACCACATAATGAGGAGAGGAGAGCAGGATAAAGTGCAGGGGGTGGGGTTATAGCTGTGCTTTGCACAGACAGAGCAGAGCTGGGGTCATAAAAAGGATAGCAATCCCAGAATGCAGAGCAGCACAGTCAGAAGACACTTCCTGTTTGCAGGCTGCCTGATGTCCCATGAGCCGCCATCTTGGATGTTTAAAGGCTCATAACATGCAGTAGATGCAGGTAGGATGATTTTTAATGTGAGCAATCTGTATGTGCAGGGAGTGGAAAACATACAAGATAGGCTCTTATTCAGGGTGAGGGTCCAGATTAATGTGAGCAATCTGTATGTACAGGGTGTGGGAGACATACAAGATAGGCTCTTATTCAGCGTGAGGGTCTGCTTTAAGCTTTGTGATTATTCATGGGGAGATTTCCCAGGAAATCCCCTCTAGTGACATCACTAGTCACATGGGGGGGTGAAGATTCCAGGAGGGTTCCTATTGGTAAGATCTTGGTTGAATCTAACTTTGGCCCGGATCTGAAGCCTGTCACTATTTTCAGGCCCTCATTTAAAAACTCTTTCCAGCAGTTTGGGTCTTTGGTAAAGGCATTTTGGACGGTTCCACGCACCTTAGACAAGCTCTTAAGACGAGGGAGCAGATTGTAGTGGGCTGATTGGACGAGAGGCCACACATGTGCCGTAGGACCAGGGAAGGGCAAGTCAGATCCCTCAATCTGCGGGGTTTCACACAGTGGAACATCCCTGGTCAGGGTGCCCCGGGGGCAAGGACCAAAACCCAGGATAGTCAAAATCATAGCTTTTGGTCCACTTTAATAGAAATCAGAAGGGTGAAGCCTGCCAGGCAGGGACAAGCTACCTCCTATTCTGATGGGCTTAACAGAGCCTGGCATACAGGGACAGGCTGTCCCTCCCCTGGGCATCAGTTGGCAAGGTCTACCATGCAAGGACAGGCTTCCCCATTCCCTGATGCACCTGTAAACAGGTGAAACTGCCAGGAAAGGACAGACTACCCCCTGCCCGGATGGGCATCAGAGGATTAAAGCAGGGAAAGGCTTACCCTTCACCCCTTGGTGGGTGGCTTAGCTTTTGATAAAAGAAATGGGCCTTTTTACTACAAGTGAGGCTAGCATCAGGTGAAAGCTTTGCTGGTACTTACCAGTAAGCAGTGCACAAATTCTGGTCCCCCAACCAGTGAAGTAAAGGTCCCCAACTGTTCGGCCAGAGCCAGCAGCACTTCATCTTCATCGTATATGGTGTCTGCGAGACAAGGCAGTTATGCGGTTAAACGGGTGATAGACAGGGACCTCTGAACAATAAGTGAAACAAAGGCTTTGGCTTCCACCATGGAAGGACACGCAGAATTCCTCTTAGGACTTACCAGTCAGGAAGGGCAGCAGTTCACTGCGGGTCCTCTCTACGCCCAGAGCCAACGCGATAGTGGAGAGCTTCTTAATACTGTTCAGACGCAACTGAAAGACAAGCAGAAGAAGCCTGTTAAAGTGGACCAACACCCAGGGGGGGATCGGCCCGGAAATCTATAAGATTCCCGGACCGATCAGATCCCTCCCCGCGGGCCATCCGAAATCGGGGAGGAACCCCCCAGGAGGCCCACAAACCTTACCTCAGCCCCGTTCCATCGGCGCATGCGCGAGCCGCGGCCGCGTCTCGCGCTTCCCTCTAGCAGGGCGCGCACCCGCGCCGGCCGTTTGTGAATGGCCGGTGCAGGCGCGCTCCCTGTTAGAGGGAAGTGCGAGACGCGGCCTCCAGCGCTCAGAGCCAGCTGAGCTGGTCCAGGCGGCCTTGGACGCGCATACCACAGCGGCTCTGAGCGCTGTGATTGGCTGGCGCGGTCACGTGGGAGCGGGGAGAGGTGAGTTTTTTTGGGGCTTTCTGGGGGGTTTCAGACAGCGGGGCGATCGTGGTGCCCCACCAAAGTGGACCAAAACCCAGGATAGTCAAAATCCTGGATGTTGGTCCACTTTAAAGACCAGAGCGCCCCCTCCAGCGATCACCAGCAGCCAATGAGAATCTGCGGTTGATAAATTAAGGACACAGCACACTTTACACACTATGTGCACCACAAATGCAATAATAAACAAAAGAATACAAAAAAATATGGCGGCACTCACCTAGGCCCGGAAGCCACAATGAATCCTATCAACCAATGGAATTAGGGCACGACACCAAAAATCTCTTTAATAAAAAGGAACAATTTTATTATTTGCCACCAATTTATTAAAAACATGTGACACAGGACAAGACAAAAAAAGTTAGTGTAGCGTTTTTAACTTTTTGGTCTTGCCCGGTGTCACGAGTTTTTAAATGAATTGGTGGCAAATAATAAAATTGTTCCTTTTTATTGAAGAAATGTTTGGTGTCGTGCCCTAATTCTAGTCCCACTTTTGGTTGGTTGGATTAATAAGGACACAGCGCAGGTAAATAAGTTCTTTGCAGACAATAACCGGGAAGTACGGAGCATCCTGGTGCCAGGGGCCGCGGGGGATCCTGGGATCCGGCCAGACTCCAGGCGGCTCATTCATGCATATGGCGAGAACAGGAAACAATGATGTGTGTTCTGCTCAGCCACCAATCAACCAATCAGATGGCGCTGGATAAACAATCATCAGAATGATACAGAAGAGCAGATCTCAAACCAGGGGAAAGAAAAGCATTAAAAGGGACGCGCTGGAGACTCTCGGCCAGGAAGGGTTCAGGTTATCGAGGAGTCTAACCCACCTTCTCCAACTGCCTGTGAGATCAGGTGACACTCTTATCATTAAGCATCGGGATACAGCTGCAATGCTGCACGCCCCCATTGGACTGTGCAGTTGTTTCCTGCCCCCCCTCAGATGGAGCTCTGCTAGCAAAGGGTGGAGGGAGTTGGTGGGAAAGTACTTGTGGAGCAGGAGCTTCATCAACATGAACTTTTTCCCAAGGAGGTAGGTCTGTAATAACTATGGGTGTCAGAAAAATAAATTGATTTGGTCAAGTATTGCGATATTTCATTTGACAATACTGAATCGATTCTTTCTCCCGAGTATTGATTATGACTCCACCTCTACTACAGTAAAAAAGAAAACTCACCTGGCCCATTGTTCGATCCGGCCGGCTCTCCTCTTCACCCAAGGGGCCTCCAATCCTCCGAGGCTCTTCAGTCTTCAGGAGAGAGCCTGATTGGCCCTCTCCCCCTGCCTTCCCGATGGGCGCCACCATCTTCACGACTAGCCCCGCCCCTTCAAGGACGGAGTGAATGACGTCACCCCCACAGGCGTCATCCCGGCTTCCGTCAGTCAGATGCTATGATCCCCTGCCTCCCCCCTCCTCTGGCCTGAGATCACGGCATCTGTCATCGGATCAGCGGAGGACACAGGAGCTGCCAATCAGAGGTGAGCAAAGACATTTTTCTGAGTTTTTTTTTTTTTTTTTTTTTTTTTTTTACTGTTAACCCTTTGTGAACTGATAATGGGTCCATGTGACCCCTATATCAGTTCACAGGGCTGGGGGCTGGCAAGTCACCCACTAGCCACAGATGCCCCCCCATTGCCTGCCTCCTCCAAAGCCCGGGGGGGGGGGCACAGAAGAGCCCATGGTCATAGGCTATGCGAGCTTGTAGCCTGAAGGGCCTGTTCTATAAGACCCCATAGCTAGTGCTCGAGCTAGTTAAGCTGGGTAGGGTTTTAACCCTTAAAATTCAATAAATATCCCCCCCCCCCCGCCTCGGGACGGGGGGCCCTATGTCAATTAAAAATCTCAATATATCGACTTTGAGACAGAATCGGGATATATTGTATCATACGTGTATCGCAATACATATATCGCCAGAGTCTTGCCAATTCACACCCCTAGTGATAACCCTAAAGCCCTGAGTATTTCTTGGTTGCCTTTCCAACATGGGGGGGGGGGGTATCGCTTTCATTTAGGACTGGTAGTCAGCAGGGGGGGGGGTATCTCTTTCATTTAGGACTGGTAGTCAGCAGGGGGGGGGGGTATCTCTTTCATTTAGGACTGGTAATCAGCAGGGGGGGGGGGGGTATCTCTTTCATTTAGGACTGGTAATCAGCAGGGGGGGGGGGTATCTCTTTCATTTAGGACTGGTAATCAGCAGGGGGGGGGGTATCTCTTTCATTTAGGACTGGTAATCAGCAGGGGGGGGGGTATCTCTTTCATTTAGGACTGGTAATCAGCAGGGGGGGGGGTATCTCTTTCATTTAGGACTGGTAATCAGCAGGGGGGGGGGTATCTCTTTCATTTAGGACTGGTAGTCAGCAGGGGGGGGGGGGTATCTCTTTCATTTAGGACTGGTAATCAGCAGGGGGGGGGGGTATCTCTTTCATTTAGGACTGGTAATCAGCAGGGGGGGGGGGTATCTCTTTCATTTAGGACTGGTAATCAGCAGGGGGGGGGGGGGTATCTCTTTCATTTAGGACTGGTAATCAGCAGGGGGGGGTGGTATCTCTTTCATTTAGGACTGGTAATCAGCAGGGGGGGGGGTGGTATCTCTTTCATTTAGGACTGGTAATCAGCAGGGGGGGGGGGTATCTCTCTCATTTAGGACTGGTAATCAGCAGGGGGGGGGGTATCTCTTTCATTTAGGACTGGTAGTCAGCAGGGGGGGGGGTATCTCTTTCATTTAGGACTGGTAGTCAGCAGGGGGGGGGGTATCTCTTTCATTTAGGACTGGTAGTCAGCAGGGGGGGGGGTATCTCTTTCATTTAGGACTGGTAATCAGCAGGGGGGGGTATCTCTTTCATTTAGGACTGGTAGTCAGCAGGGGGGGGTATCTCTTTCATTTAGGACTGGTAGTCAGCAGGGGGGGGGTATCTCTTTCATTTAGGACTGGTAATCAGCAGGGGGGGGGTATCTCTTTCATTTAGGACTGGTAGTCAGCAGGGGGGGGGGGGTATCTCTTTCATTTAGGACTGGTAGTTAGCGGGGGGGGTATCTCTTTCATTTAGGACTGGTAATCAGCAGGGGGGGGGGGTATCTCTTTCATTTAGGACTGGTAGTCAGCAGGGGGGGGGGGGGTATCTCTTTCATTTAGGACTGGTAATCAGCAGGGGGGGGGTATCTCTTTCATTTAGGACTGGCAGTCAGCAGGGGGGGGTATCTCTTTCATTTAGGACTGGTAATCAGCAGGGGGGGGGTATCTCTTTCATTTAGGACTGGCAGTCAGCAGGGGGGGGGGGGTATCTCTCTCATTTAGGACTGGCAGTCAGCAGGGGGGGGGGTATCTCTCTCATTTAGGACTGGTAATCAGCAGGGGGGGGGGGTATCTCTTTCATTTAGGACTGGTAGTCAGCAGGGGGGGGGTATCTCTTTCATTTAGGACTGGTAATCAGCAGGGGGGGGGGTATCTCTTTCATTTAGGACTGGCAGTCAGCAGGGGGGGGGGTATCTCTTTCATTTAGGACTGGCAGTCAGCAGGGGGGGGGTATCTCTTTCATTTAGGACTGGTAATCAGCAGGGGGGGGGGTATCTCTTTCATTTAGGACTGGCAGTCAGCAGGGGGGGGGTATCTCTTTCATTTAGGACTGGTAATCAGCAGGGGGGGGGGTATCTCTTTCATTTAGGACTGGCAGTCAGCAGGGGGGGGGTATCTCTTTCATTTAGGACTGGTAATCAGCAGGGGGGGGGGGGTATCTCTTTCATTTAGGACTGGTAATCAGCAGGGGGGGGGTATCTCTTTCATTTAGGACTGGTAATCAGCAGGGGGGGGGTATCTCTTTCATTTAGGACTGGTAATCAGCAGGGGGGGGGGGGGTATCTCTTTCATTTAGGACTGGTAATCAGCAGGGGGGGGGGGGTATCTCTTTCATTTAGGACTGGTAATCAGCAGGGGGGGGGGGTATCTCTTTCATTTAGGACTGGTAATCAGCAGGGGGGGGGGGGTATCTCTTTCATTTAGGACTGGTAATCAGCAGGGGGGGGGTATCTCATTTAGGACTGGTAATCAGCAGGGGGGGGGGGGGTTTCTCTTTCATTTAGGACTGGTAATCAGCAGGGGGGGGGGTATCTCTTTCATTTAGGACTGGTAATCAGCAGGGGGGGGGGGTATCTCTTTCATTTAGGACTGGTAATCAGCGGGGGGGGGGTATCTCTTTCATTTAGGACTGGTAATCAGCAGGGGGGGGGTATCTCTTTCATTTAGGACTGGTAATCAGCAGGGGGGGGGGGGTATCTCTTTCATTTAGGACTGGTAATCAGCAGGGGGGGGGGTATCTCTTTCATTTAGGACTGGTAATCAGCAGGGGGGGGGTATCTCTTTCATTTAGGACTGGTAATCAGCAGGGGGGGGGTATCTCTTTCATTTAGGACTGGTAATCAGCAGGGGGGGGGGTATCTCTTTCATTTAGGACTGGTAATCAGCAGGGGGGGGGTATCTCTTTCATTTAGGACTGGTAATCAGCAGGGGGGGGGGTATCTCTCTCATTTAGGACTGGTAATCAGCAGGGGGGGGGTATCTCTCTCATTTAGGACTGGTAATCAGCAGGGGGGGGGGTATCTCTCTCATTTAGGACTGGTAATCAGCAGGGGGGGGGGTATCTCTTTCATTTAGGACTGGTAATCAGCAGGGGGGGGGGTATCTCTCTCATTTAGGACTGGTAATCAGCAGGGGGGGGGGTATCTCTCTCATTTAGGACTGGTAGTCAGCAGGGGGGGGGGGGTATCTCTTTCATTTAGGACTGGTAATCAGCAGGGGGGGGGTATCTCTTTCATTTAGGACTGGTAGTCAGCAGGGGGGGGGGGGTATCTCTTTCATTTAGGACTGGTAATCAGCAGGGGGGGGGGTATCTCTCTCATTTAGGACTGGTAATCAGCAGGGGGGGGGGTATCTCTCTCATTTAGGACTGGTAGTCAGCAGGGGGGGGGGGGGGGTATCTCTTTCATTTAGGACTGGTAATCAGCAGGGGGGGGGTATCTCTTTCATTTAGGACTGGTAGTCAGCAGGGGGGGGGGTATCTCTTTCATTTAGGACTGGTAATCAGCAGGGGGGGGGGTATCTCTTTCATTTAGGACTGGTAATCAGCAGGGGGGGGGTATCTCTCTCATTTAGGACTGGTAGTCAGCAGGGGGGGGGGGAGGTTTCAGTTTGGGAGGAATCTGCAGTGCCCCCCTCCCTGCCGCACACAGTGCAACAGACAGCAATGGGAGAAGCCAGCTACTGCAGGGTGTGCTGCAGTTTCCAGTCAGTTCCTCAACAAACTATAGTCTTGCAGGCGAGTATCTCAGGCTTCCCTCGCTGTGGTTGGCAGCAGACATACACTGATAGCCAGTCCTGATGAGCATCAGAAACAAAAGCCTGCTATTGAGGGACGAGCTTCCCCCAGCCTTAAAGTGGACCAAAACCCCAACAGTCCTAGAATTTATAAGAATCCAGGCCAAGTAGAATCCCCCCCCCCGGCATCCAGATTTGGGATGCCCCGCTGTGCAAAACCCCTCAGACTCACCTTCCCCGGTTCAACAGTGGGAAAATCCTTCCATGGAGGGACAGTCTTCCCTCTGCCTAGAATAAGAGTAGTGAAGCTTGTCATGTAGGGACGTGCATCCCCCTTAGAGAAGGGGAAACCTGTCCCATGCAGGACCTGGTGGGTATCAGGAGCAAATCCTTCCGCCTGGCACCACCATGGCGGGCAGCAGCTAAAGGGAAGCCTGTCATAAAGAGGTTATGCAAGCCCTAATGAGCATTAGTGGGTAAAATCCTTCCATTGAGGAACAGGCTCCCCCCTTCCATGGTGGGCAGCAGAGAAAGGCAAGCCCGTTATAAAGGGCCCTGCAACCCCAGGGGGGAAAAGTGGAGACCAATGTTTTGGAGGGACAGTCTTCCCTCTGCCTAGAATAAGAGTAGTGAAGCTTGACATGTAGGGACGTGCATCCCCCTTAGATGATGTGCAGCAGAGAAGGTGAAACCTGTCCCATGCAGGTCCTGGTGGGTATAAGAGGAGCAAATCCTTACAGGGGGGGGGGGGGGGGCAATCTTTACTTGACTGGACAGCAAGGCGATGAAGCCTGCAATAAAGAGACAGGCTTACCTCTTGCATGATGTGCAGCAGAGAAAAGGAAGGCTACCATTAAGGAGACCATGCAGATCCTGGCGGGTATCAGAGGAGCAAATCCTTCCGCCTGGCACCACCATGGCCGGCAGCAGCTAAAGGGAAGCCTGTCATAAAGAGGTGATGCAAGCCCTAATGAGCATTAGCGGGTAAAATCCTTCCATTGAGGAACAGGCTTCCCCCTTCCATGGTGGGCAGCAGAGAAGGGGAAGCCTGTCAATTAAGGGAAGGATAATGTTCACTTGCCCAGGCACATAGATAGTGAAGCCTGCCATTGAGGAACAGGCTCCCCCCTTCCATGGTGGGCAGCAGAGAAAGGCAAGCCCGTTATAAAGGGCCCTGCAACCCCAGGGGGGCAAAGTGGAGACCAATGTTTTGGAGGGACAGGCTTCTCCCCTTGCATGGTGGGCAGCAGAGAAGGGGAAGCCTGTCATTAAATGGACCATGCAGGTTCTGGTGGGTATCAGAGGGGCAATGCTGCTCATGGAGGGACAATGTTTCCTGCCAGGCACCTGGGTGGTGAAGCCTGCCATGAGGGGACAGGCTTCCTTTTCCATGGTGTGCTGCAGAGAACGGGGAAGCCTGTCATTAAAGGTGGGTATCAAGAGGGCAAATCCTTCCATGAAGGGACAAGTGTACCTTGCCATGCACCAGGGTGGTGAAGCCTGTGATGGAGGAACATGCTTCCCCCTTACATGGTGGGCAGCAGAGAAAGGGAAGCCTGTCATAAAGAGGTAATGAAAGCCCTAGTGAGCATTAGCGGGTAAAATCCTTCCATTGGGGAACAGGCTTCACCCTTCCATGGTGGGCAGCAGAGAAAGGGAAGCCTGTCATAAAGAGGTAATGAAAGCCCTAGTGAGCATTAGTGGGTAAAATCCTTCCATTGAGGAACAGGCTTCCCCCTTCCATAGTGGGCAGCAGAGAAAGGGAAGCCTGTTAGAAAGGGGCAGTGCAAGCTCCAGTGGGCGTCAGAGGGGCAAAGTGGTGACCAATGCCTTGGAGGGACGGGCTTCCCACTTGCATGGTGGGCAGCAGAGAAGGAGAAGCCTGTCATTAAATGGACCATACAGGTCCTGGTGGTTATCAGAAGGGTAATGCTGCTCATGGAGGGACATTTTTTACCACCGGGCAACAGGGTGATGAAGCTTGCCACAGGGAGAGGATGGGACAGGCTTCCCCCTTCCATTCTGCAGCACCATACAGGCCTTGGTGTTCATCAGAGGGGCAAATCCTTCCATGATGGGACAGTGTCCCATGCCAGGGAGGTGAAGCCTGCCATGGGGGGGGGGGGGGGGGGGACAGGCTTCCTCCGTCCATTCTGTGACATTAAAGGGACCATACAGGCCTTGGTGTTCATCAGAGGGGCAAATCCTTCCACGAAGAGCCACTATCCCGCGCCAAGCACCAGGGTGGTGAAGCCTGTCATGAAGTAACCATGCCGAAGACTGCCATAGAGGGCCAGGCTTCACCTCAGCACCACAAGTTCTGATTGGCTGACATAGGTGCCAGTGAGTGGCCGTCATGGTTCTCCTCCAGCATCACTAGCACAGGCTCAGGTCAGTGGGAGGTCCGGATAGTCGCCATGAAAGGTTCTCTTTCGGGCCCCTCTATGGCGCAGTTTGCCCATTGACAGTTTATGGAGAGACTACAAGTCCCAGCATGCCCCGGGGCCGCTCTCCTCAGGATGCCTCCCTCAGGCCTGGCCTCCCCTAGGCGCACTACATCGCCCAGCCTCCTCCTCCCCGCTGTGCCCCACACCCGGGTCCCCCGGCCGCCTCACCTGCACGTCCTCGTTCCGCAGCTCGTCAATGAGCACAGCGATAGGATACAGAGAATCGTCTCCATCAGCCGCCGCCATCTCGGACCTTCTTCCTGTCAGCCTGAGAATCTAGGAGGCGGAGACAGGGTCTCCCGGGCTGTCGTGCAGGGGTGGATACCGCGCCCACCTCGCTGACGTCACGTGTCGTGCCCAGTGTTTATAGCAACGCGCCGCCTTTTCACACGGCTCAGTGACAGTTGCTAGGGAGAAACTGGCTGCGACGCGCAGATAGTGACGTCACGCGCTGAGACTTTCTCGGCCATTTTGGAATAGGAAAACGGCGAAAGGAGAGGAATTTAAACCGGACCTTTAGCATAATTTAATGAAAAGCCCAAACTCTTAAAAAACTATTCCCCAGCATCTAAAATTAATATATTTTAAGTTTTTAGTCGGTTATTATTCTTTCCCCGACCAGGCTACTACTCTGTTCAGGACTCTAGGATATGGGCGCCGCCATCTTGACTCAGGAACATCACACATACTGAGGAGAGAAGAGGGGGTCAATTACAGGGGGGCGGGGTTATAGCTGTGCTTTGCAGGGACAGAGCAGAGCTGGGGTCAGGGAAAGGACAGCAATCCCAGAATGCAGAGTGACACAGTCAGAGGCACTTCCTGTTTGCAGGCTGCCTGGTGCTTCATGAGCCGCCATCTTGGATGTTTAAAGGCTAATAAAATGGAGTAGATGCAGGTAGGATGATTTTTAATGTGAGCAATCTGTATGTACAGGGAGTGGGAAACATATACGATATGCTCCCGGGCTGATCAGATCCCTCCCCACGGGGCACCCGAAATCGGGATGTCCCGCGGGGTGAAACCCCCCAGGAAGCCCACAAATCCTACCTTTTCCACGTTCCAGCGGCGCATGCGCGTCCGCCGCTGCCGCCTCCCGCGCATCCCTCTAGCAGGCCATTTGTGAATGGCTGGCGCGGGTGCGCTCCCTGTAAGAGGGACGCGTGGGAGGCGGCGGCGGACGCGCTCTGCTTGTCTGTCGCTGCCTCTCGCTTGTCTGTCGCCGGTGATTGGACGAGCGAGTCACGTGGGAGCGGGGTGAGGTGAGTTTTCGGGGCTTTCTGGGGGGGTTTCACACAGCGGGGCGCCCCCGATAGGGGTGCCCCACCGAAGTGGACCAAAACCCAGGATAGTCAAAATCCTGGGTGTTGGTCCACTTTAAATACATTGTCACGTCGCAATGCAATATTGATTTTCCTAGCATTTTTTACAGTGATTTCACCAGCGTTTGTATAGCGTTTGCAAAGTGATTGCACAGCGATTGCAATAGCAATTTTCTATACAGCCAACTTTATATTAATGGGACAAAAACACAAATAATTGTATACCAAAGAAAGTGGAGAAACGAAGACCCATGAGACAAAACTATGCATCCAAAAAAGGCAATATAATACAATTACTGAAGGCATACAAAACACAAAAAGACCGCTGGGTAGCATAAGGAGAGTTCCAGCACCCTGCTTGTGAATCTCACATCTCTATGCGCTGAACAGCGACATCTGGTGATTCCCCCTGCTGCCTCATTTGGACTTATATGCTCTTCATAACTATGAACTGATTTAGAGGCTGATTTATTAATAGCGACAGGTAGCGACAGTTGAGCGACTGTAGCGGTATTTTCACAGCGCCCGCTAGTAGTCGCTGTGCTTGCCCGTTTCTTCGGTAGTTGATAGCGACTCAGTCGGTGTGCCGTAATGTTGAATATTGAGTGAGGAGTCGCTATTTGACAGGTTCCGCGATGTATGGGTGCGCATGATAGCGACTGGTCAGAGCGACTGGCTCCCACCATATTCATCAAAAAATCAGGCTCAAAAAATTCTCGCGCTGTGAAATGCATGTTTAAACCCCAGAGCGCTGGCGGCGATGTGTTAAAAGTTGTTTTTTAACCCCCAAACCACCATATTTTTGGAAACCAAAAAAAAAAAGTTTTTAAATAATTTAGTAATATGAATACATTAAACCGGACCTTCACCATGATTTAATGAAAAGCCCAAACTCTTAAAAAACGATTCCCCAGCATCTAAAATTAATATATTTAACATTTTTAGTCACTAACTTATTATTCTTTCCCCCACTGAGCTGCAACTCTGTTCAGGAATTTAGGATACGGGCGCTGCCATCTTGACTCAGAAGCATCACACTTACTGAGGAGAGGAGAGTGGGATAAGGTACAGGGGGGCAGGTTATAGCTGTGCTTTGCTCAGACAGAGCAGAGCTGGGGTCAGGGAAAGGTCAGCAGTCCCAGAATGCAGAGCAGCACAGTCACTTCCTGTTTGCAGGCACTTCCTGTTTGCAGGCTGCCTGATAAAATGGCGGCTTCCATAAGCCGCCATCTTGGATGTTTTAAGGCTCATAACATGCAGTAGATGCAGGTAGGATGATTTTTAATGTGAGCAATCTGTATGTACAGGGTGTGGGAAACATATAAGATAGACTCTTATTCAGAGTGAAGGTCCGCTTTAATATCAGACCTGTAATATCAATTCTGCACAATTTTTTTTTTAATTTTTTTCCCTTAAAAAAATTATCTAACATGGCAGAAGTGGTCACAGAATTTTTCACATTTCAAAAAAAAAAAACAATAATAAATTATGAATATTTAAAGATTGTTCCATTGAAATGCATTGGAGAGCGCCAGGTAGCGAGAGGTCATACCTGTCGCTGTTCAAGGTCAGACGCTGGCGCTGTGGGGTGAGGCTGGAATAATGATGAATGAGTCACTATATGGCGCTATCTCAGTCGCTAAGCAGGATCGGCTTGATAAATGTGTGATTGTGGTGGGGAGCCGGCGTTCTCGTAGCGGGGCCCGTCATTACCGGCCGCTCACCAGTCACTACCTGTCGCTATTCCTTCATAAATAAGGGCCTTATTCTGTTAGATACATTCTATTAGGGGTGTCACCAACAGGGTGCGGGAAGTCTCCTTATGCTACCCAGCGGTCTTTTTGTGTTATGTCTGCCTTCAGTATTAATGTGTGTTCGTTTCTCCACTTTCTTTGGTATACAATGTATTAGTGCACAGTGAGTGGGTGCACCTTGGATTAATTGAACCCCCTCTACAATATCTGTTCAGATATCTCTCATAGCAACAAAACCAAGGAAAACATAGAATCCAAAAGATTTTTTGGGGCACACCACCAGCTCATGTAAAAACAATCGATTTTATTTCGCTTGTGACATTTACCAATTAAAACAACATCAACACACAAGACACATTAAAACCACTAATACATGGCCTCCAGGTCTCTTGTTCCATAAAGATAAATACATTCAATATATACCAAATTTTCTTTAAATGGACTATCTATACATCAAAAATATATATATACTGGCGGAAAGAAAAAAATAAAATTATTAGAAAAGCTGATCTAAAAATAGGTATCAAAACATTTTTTTTGTATATATAAATATATATTAGCTGTGAAGCAAGCCCTCTATAACAATGTAGCCCTTTATATAACTCATCCAGCACCCAAACATATAAGCAAATACATACAAGACAATGTGCTCTATATAAGTGACAAAGTAACTAACAGTGCAACTAGGAGGGAGTGTAAAATTCCATAACTAAATCCTAAAACCTAATAAAACTAAATTCAACTGACACACAATACCAATAAAGGGCTTAGTGCTGTTCTATCAATATTCAATTATAGATAAACATATAACACACATAAGGTTCTCTAAAGAGCAGATATGAAGCAAGGGCTTGCAAAAAAGCTTAACCATACATTGAATCAAACATTACAAATAGCTACGACAATACCGCCAATTGTACAGGAACCCTGGAGGCCACCACGCCAGGCATTCACAAACGGTCGGCGCGGGTGCTCGCCCTGCTAGAGGGACGCGCAGGAGGCGGCGGCGGCTTATCCGTCGCCGATAAGGTAGGTTTTTAGGGGCTTTCTGGGGGGGGGGGTTTCACACAGCGGGGCATCCCGATTTCGGATGCCCCGCGGGGAGGGAGCTGATCGGCCGATAGATTCCCGGGCCGATCAGGGGTGGGTGTTGGTCCACTTTAAGAATGACTCGCCTCTCAGTGGAAAACACACAGCATGGTGGGAGAGGGGGAGGCCGACCTCATAGCTGACAGTGCAGCCGACCTTTCCCGCTCCTACCGTGCTGTGTGTAACACACACTTACCTACATGCCGGCTTCCCCTTCATTCTGGCTCTGCTTGCAAGCCAACTTGCGCCCGCAGCCAGCTACTGGGCCAGAACGACGGGGAACTTGTCATGTCACACTGCACGGTGGGAGCGGAGGAGGCCGGCGTCAGTGGGTGGCGGAAGCCAGCTTTCACAGCTGACAGCACAGCCGGCCTCCCCCCCTCCCAACATGTTGTGTGTGGGTTACCTACATGCCAGCACGGCGGGAGCGGAGAAGGCCGGCTGCGCCGTCACTGGGTGGCGGAAGCCAACTTGCACAGCTGACAGTGCAGCCAGCCCCCCCCCCCCCTTACGCCACGCACACTGGATCGAAGCGTGGAGCTGGAACGAGGATGGTGTTGAGTTTTTTTATTCACCACCCAGTGAATTTCAGGGAAAATTCGGTCAGCACGAACCCCCAAAAATTTGGTTTCGTGCTGAATCAAAATATTCCTGAAACTCAGAACGAACTTGGCCTTTGACGAACCAGTTCAGTCATCTCTAACATTGACAAAAACACAAATAACACAGGAAATAGATCTGATTTCCTGTTTCTGGGTTGCAGTTCGTGTGGCAGTGTGGTGGTTGTGTTGTAGCTGCGATTTGAGAGGTGTTCTTCCATTTTTTTGTTTTGTTTGTTCATCTATGCCAATGGATTATGATCATATCCTGTGCCTCTTGCTGTTTTGGCGTTACTCCTTGCAGCAGGAACGCAAACAGAGGAGGTATTGAGGTACAGTCTGACTAGCTCTATGAGCTCTTCTGTTATCTGCCATGGCACAATACACAAGCAGTGACACAGTTTAGCAGTTTAACAAATAACTGGATTCATATTTACAGTCATTTTATGGGTAGTTTTACTTGACTATACTTTTAATGAAGTCAGAAACATGGCAGGTGTTAACATTAACATAAGCTTCAATGATGTTTTTTTTAAATATTATACTCATTTTCATCATTTGCATACAGTACAGTGCTATCATAATTAGGGATGAGCGAATCAGTTCTAACGAACCTGAATTCGCTCCGAATTTCAGGGAAAATTCGATTCAGCACGAACTCGAATTTTTAGTGGTTCGTGCTGACCGAATTTTCCCTGAAATAAAAAAATAAAAAAATGCCGGCATGGTGGGAGCGGGGAGACCAGCTGCGCTGTCAGCGGGCGGTGGAAGCCGGCTTCCGCCGCCCGCTGACAGCGCAGCCGGCCTCCCCGCTCCCACCATGCCGGTAAGTGTTTGCTGTATAGTGGGAGCGGGGAGGCCGGCTTCGTCCCCGCTCCCACCAGAGATGAGCGATTCGTTAAAGTTCGATTCGGACGAACCCGAATTTCTTTGAGAAATTCGGCGAATCGCCCGAATCGAATTTTTGAGAAGTTCGCTCATCTCTAATCATAATCCATAGCTGGTAATTAGCTAAGTATAAGCAAAGCATGCAAAAAATATAAACTGGATCCTTGTACTGTATATAAAAATGTAGGAAATTTAAGAAGAAATGTAAAGTGTGGAAAACTCACAGAAAACATCTACATCCCAACAAATCAAGTGAAAAACATATATTAAAAAACTAATTTTGATTATGAAAAGAGACAGTTCCAACTGATTAGAGAAGCTCTTTTGGCAAATAAATTGACTGAATCTTTCGAGAATAGTTTTGCGTCAGTTCATTGGAATCAACTGTGAGATTCGTTCTAGGCCCGAATCCATTCAGACAAACGAGCTCTAAATCTGAATATGAGATACTATTTGGGCCCAAAATTGTTTACATTATATAAGCAACTTACAGTAGTTTAAAATAAGTCAGAAACAGATCCCCAACTTTCAGACTTGTTAAAATCACAGATTTTTAGAAAATTCGTGCCACATTTAACTCCATTAGAATTAATTCAAATATTTTTTTACAGAAATTATACATTAATGAAATAAAACTAGAAACTTTACAAATATAAGTAAAATGTTAGGTGCTTATAATTTAATTCACTTTGGTCGATCCATTGGAATCCAACTGTGAGATTCATTTCAGGCCTGAATCCATTCAGAGTAATCGGCTTACTTATTTTTAAAAAAGATGCATCAGATGTGTCTAAATGTGAGATTTCTTTTGGAGTCGAATCAACACTTTAGTTAAAAAAAAAATGAGTTCCAGAACTGTAAAGTCATTTTTGACAAATTTAACCCCCAATCCAGAAAATTCCAGGATAATAAATGTACAATAGGTTGGAAAATAAACCTTGGTTCTTGTAATCCATTATTTAGGCATGTTTAATCGAATTAACACAAAAACTTCATATTGGTAATAAATATGTCATCTTGTGTCCAAATATGCGATGAATTGGCTTCATGAAAGGGAATATCTGCACCTAGCGCTGGTGTGTAAGAAAATTCATCTGCCTCCATAGTTTAGTTACTTTTGGGGAGACGTTATGTATGGTGCGAGTAGAGTGATGGGGAGACTGATTTAAGACTAGCGCCACGTATTGCCATGTGAGCATCTGTGTAGCGGCGCTTAGAACGACCGCTAGTAGACGCTGCAAGTGGATGTCGGGTGCTGTGACCTAGCTTAGCAGGTGGACAAGTGGCGCTGTAATATCCTGTTCAGCACTGATGAATGTGCTGTCTGGAGGGCGCTGTAGAAGCGTTCTTCTTGATTCACTGCAGAGCCAATAGCGAACGCTAGGTAGTGTCCCAAGGTTAAAGTGCCCAAGACTACGCTACATCTAACAACAGGACAACGCTGCAGGGAGCGATAGGTAGCGCCAGTTAAGTGTGTCCAGCACCCGGCGCTGAAGCCCGTATTCAAGAAAACACTACACACAACCAGCACTAGCGCACTTAAACTGGACGCTCTAGCTTTAAACTCCTGTTTCTAAACACATATACACCAGCACCAGAGCGAAAACATATGGAATGACGCTGTGACAATGACACTGAAATGGCCGACCTGCACATACAATTCTGCATAAAAAAAAACAATAAAAGTGTTTGGTTTGGCCGGGCAGGAAAGGAAACACAATGATTTGAACCAAAAATGTTAAAGTTTATTATGGCAACACGCTATTTAAACACAACCAAATGAAGCCCTATTGAAATGTATGGGAGAGCGACACTGAGCGACAGGTACTACATGGCGCTGCTGAACCTAGATGGCGGGCGCTATACACTGAGCCACTGCTAGTGATACATGTGCTGCTACATGGCGCTTTTAGGCACTCACCAGATTGACTTTCTTAAATGTGTTTTTCACATACAGCGCCCAGGGTTCACCCGACGCTATGTGCCGCTACATGGCACTACCTGGCGTTATCATTTCTTAAAGTGGACCAACACCCTCACGTTTTTTTTTTTTCCCCGTCATTTAATAAACTATTCTATTCGCCAGGACTCGTTATCGTAAATAATAAAAAAAAAACGTACCTTAGATGATCCAGCACAGCGTCGCTTCAATTTCTATTTCGCGCCGCCATATTTGATTTACATCTAAGAGGAAGAGATTCCTCTTCTAAACCTCGCGCATGCGCAGTAGTGCCGAGGTAGGTAAAGTGAAGCACCGCTCGCTCCCGGGGCAAGCGGCGCTTCACTTTACCTAGCGGCGCTACTGCGCATGCGCGTCTTTTGTTTTTTTTTATCTACGTGAGCGCGCTCTGCAGAGCAGAGAAGAGACTGAAAGGCGGAGGGAGTGAAAGGTGGGCACGCTCCCGAGAAGACGGCTGGAAGACAGAAGCCACGCCCATCACGATGACATCACGCCTGAAGAAACAGAAACTGAATTCACGCGATGCTGGGAGACTGGTATGCACGTCTTAGTAGTGCAGATGCCAGTCAAAGGACACGTACAAGCACTGGAGGGCGGGACTTCCGGCGAAGGTGATTCCAGAAAGCAGACGCTGCGAGGGACAGGGCTGCCTGGATCATCAAAACGGAAGTGTTTTTTTATGTTTGATCATTTAAAGCAATGTTATTTTTGAGGGTGTTGGTCCACTTTAAATAACCCCCATAATCTAATTAAGGTTAGTGCAAGTAAGGGCTAAAACCAGAGAGGAGCCTAGGAGTGACGTGGTGATCCAGGTAGAGAACCTGAGGATGCGATGACAAGAGGGAGCCATGAAAAGGAATTCCTAGGGAGAGTTGAGCCTCTGCTTTTGTTTCAAACTGCTTCTGAGTCAGAAGAGAGATGGTGTTAGATACAGCACGACCCTATTTATAATGAGCTGATGTTACATGCACAATGAGGTTAGTGCAATAGGTTTGAATGTAGAGAGTGTTAATGTAGAAGAAATATTGCCTTATGGTCTTTTTTTCCAAACCTCCTAAACATTTATGCTGTGATAGAGTCTCATAACTCAATATCCGATAAAGGTGCTGACATGGGGTAAGCGCATTAGAAGCGCATTAGAGGTGGCGGTGGTGTGTCCTCACATTTGGATTAATATTGGAATGACGTAGCTGCAATGGCTAAAATCAATCAAACATTATACTGTCTGTGACCCAACTGGGGAGTCCTACATTGACCATGTGATCATCTTGTGTGGGGAGCTTATTTTTAGTTAATAGCTCCTAGGGAATATTGATTTAACTTATTTTAAAACCTTTGGAGAACATCTTAGGTAGGAATAATTAATCAATTCAAATAGAATCAGGGTCAGCCCACATGTTCTTAAAATTCTGGATTAAAACGAATCTGAATCTTTAGGGATTCATTTTAGATAAATCTATGTATATATACATATATAAAAACATAGTCGCAAGCCAGTATGTGGAGAGCCCCATGTTAGGCTTAATATAGGGGGGCTAAAGAGACCAAAAAACCCTCTACTTAGGTAAAGGAAATTTGCACAGTACCCAGTCCAAGGACAGATAGCATTACCCATCTACCCTTGCAGTAGGCGGAGCTATGCAAATCATCTCTTTACTGCCATCCAAAGCCCTTAGAACCGCTAAGGGTACAATGCCAAATGTAAAGCTAATCCTTGGTATTGCACCCTTAGCGGTTCTAAGGGCTTTGGATGGCACAGAGATGTAAAGAGATGATTTGCATAGCTCCGCCTACTGCAAGGGTAGATGGGTAATGCTATCTGTCCTTGGACTGGGTACTGTGCAAATGCTTTCCGTTCTAGGAAAGCCACTCTTTTCCTATATACATATACATATATATATATATTTTTTTTTTATTTAAGAAGTGCACCGTTTAGCGTCATTATGCAGGCATACGGCCTGTTTTTGAGTGCCTGCATCTATTTCTATTTTGGCACTGTTATTTGTACAGAATGGCAAGTCACAACACCCGATGTTAATCAGCTTGGATTGACGCTCTAGGTATTGGCCGGCCTGGGTCAGCGCACGTGGACTCTTATGCTGATTATAACAGCCCCCGTGTGTGCCACTCTGTACCACCGTCTTTAGGTGTTGCACGCTATATTTATTAATTTAAAGATGCCCTTCCACTCCTCAACAAAACTGTGGGGGGTAGCGAGTGGAGGTGGACTGGGACTGCTGAACCACCAATAGTTAAGTTAAAAACATAACAGCAGTAAAAAAAATAAATAAAATGTATTTTAAATAGAAAATAAATTAAAAAAGTAAATTTATAGCAGTGCAGTTTGAGGCACCTCACATGGCCTTATTGCAGTTGCACCCTGAACGTTCTGTACAAATAATTGTGTGAAACAAACAAGCATAAAACACTTCAGTATATTTCTGCCTATTGTGCTCTAAGGGATCTAAACCTACAGCGTCACTATAAACTGGCGCAGCTTTGGGAAGAACGCCAGTCACCGCAAACTTTATGGCTCCAGTTATAAATTAGAACCAATGGCTGGCATATTGGCACAATCGGGCGCTTAGTGGCGCTGACGCTAAAATATTGGCGCTGAGTGGTATTCACTGGTGCTGACACACATCTCAATCAATTAGGACTAAATGAATCAAATACTAAGGGGGTTATTTAGGAAGGGATAGCGGCAGGTAGCGCCTCATAACGGCAAGGCAGCATCTGGTGAACGCTGGGCGCTGTACACAAAACCACATTTATAAAAGCGAATCTGGTGAGCGCCTTTAACAGCGCCATGTAGCGTCCGATGTATTATTACAGGCGGCTCAGCATATAGCGCCGGCGCTCTAGCTTCCAGAGCGCCAGGTATTACCTTTCGCTCTCCCATACATTTCAGTGGACGTTCATTTGCTTGTGTTTAAACAGCGAGTTTGACATTTTTTTTTTTTTTTTTGCTCAGATCATTGTGTGACCTCTCCTGGCTGCAAACAACCATTTTTAGAAACTTTTTGGACTTTTTATATTTTTATGCAGAATTGTCATTACAGGTCTGGCACTAAAGTGTTAATGTCAAAATGTTAAAACATTGTCATTCCTTTGTTACTGGTGGATATATGTTCAAAAACAGACTTTAATCACACAGCGTCTGGTGCTCTATGCTATGCTGACCAGATGTAGAGCGCCGGCGCTGAGTGTGTGTCCTTTTTTGATAAGTATGGTGTGGAGCACTGAGAGTTGGTCCCACTGAGCTGGCGCTACCTCTCTCGCTGCAGCGCTGTACTGGTGTACCAACATACATCACATTTATCAATGCGGGCCAGGTTACTACAGCGACTGAGGTGCTCTGTTACAGCGCCCGATACCCGCTTACAGCGTCTACTAGCGGTCGCTCGAATCCCCGCTATACAGACGCTCATCTGTTGATACCTGGCGTTAGTAATGAATCGGCCTCCACGTCAGCCAATTCATGTGACTTGAGTCACTCGGAACAAGTCAGAAAAATCTTAAAATGGTTAATTTATCTGAATGGATTTGGACACAAAATGAATCTTGTAGATTTAACTGAATTTGTGCTCAACATATCTTGAAAGATTCCCTCATCTCTAGTTTCTACCTGAAACCCATTGAATTGAAAACACTTGCAGAAGAGTTCTCCGCTTCCTAAATCCAGCAATCTATACCTAGACCTTTATTGGAGTTCTCTACTCAACATTGATAAATACCTAATCATTTTGCAATATAAGACCCACCAGACAATAGGATGCACCTAGGGTTTAGAGGAGGACATAAAAAAAATATTCTAATGTGTGCTAAACCCCTCTTCTAAGAAAATAATAACAGGCAGTGTGAAAAAATCCCCCAAACCCCCAATAACAGCTAGTTTGCAAAAATAAGTGTGTCAGAATCCCCCCAATCACAGCAATGAACCAGGGCGGGGGGTTGCAATAAAAAAAACTCCTTACCTCGTCCAGGATCCAGTGGCGCTAGCGGCAGCGGCAGCTGCATAGACAATGTACGGAGTGACTTCCCCCACTTTGTGCGCGTGCCCGCCCTCACATTCAAGTGTATGGCTGGACTGGGCCGTGCACAGAGCAGGAGAAGCTGCTCTGTGCAGCAAATTCAAGATGGCTGCTCCCAGAGCTGAGATCACCATCGGCAGGAGCTGGATCCTGGGAGAGGTATTTTCTTTTGCATTTGTTTCATAAGACGCACAGACATTCCCCTCAAACTTTTTGGAGAAGAAAGTGTGTCTTACAGAGCGAAAAAAACAGTAATGCGATAGATTTGCACAAGCTGAGTTAAATGTGGGACATTTCACTATGTTTGGTCATTAATAATATTTTGTATTCTGGCTTTTAATGACTTTTTGGGGCCCCCATTTCTGTCCATTAGTACATATAGAATGGGGTTGATACAGCTGCTGATGGAAACGAGACAAAAGCAAATCTGCCCCACTATAAAATCTGTAATCATCTGAGATATATTTTTGCGTTTTGCTATTAATGGCCACACAATGAAGGGGAACCAGCAGATGAAAAAACAAACCATGACTGTAATAATAATTCTGAATGTTCTCTGAAATCTCTTGGGTCTAATCATTTTAGTAGACTGCAGTTTACATATAATCAAACCATAGCACACAAGGATAATGATTAGAGGTATTCCCCATGTGACAGAACTTTGCACAGCCTTCAAATACATTTGATAGGAATAATGTTCTGCTAATACAACCAATATTAAACAATAGACTAGAAGTTGATTATATAAAGGAGCAAATGAATAACTGAAAGGTAGGACAAAATTGTAAGCAATAGATGGAGGGACAATCCATACAAAGACTGAACAGATTGTGGCTAGTCTCCGTGTTCGAAACGTTTTAGCCCAAACTGGCCACAAAACCATTACACAACGGTCAATGCTAATGACTGTTAAAAATGTAACACTAATTGCGGAGTCTATTCTCAACAAATATCCATTCAACATATACAATGTATAAAAATAACCAGCGTTCAGGCATTGAGCTACACGAACAGGCAAAGAAATACAATATATCAAGTCCACAATGGCCAAGTTGGTGAACCACACGGCACTGACGGTCTTCATCTTAAATCCAGCAATCCATATTACCAGCCCGTTCCCCACAACTCCGACAATGGAACAGATACAGAAACACGCGAGAGTCAGGTATATGAAGATGCTGTATGGAAGCTTGTATGATTGCGATCGCATCATCTTCTGAACCTCAAAAATGATGCTACTACAGAAAGAAAAATAAGAGGAGACATTAGACTCACATTAGACTCCTCCGTGGCTGTCTGCAGTATCTTTTGGTTTCCCATTTTCTCTTTCTTATTGTTACAACACCATTTTCCTTTTTTTCATGTATTCTTCTTTTCAGCTTTGTGTGTTTTAAGCAGAACAAAACCCAGGATTTTCACCATCCCAAGTTTTGTTTTTGTCCCAGGGGGCATCCTGAATTGGGATATAAAGGTTTTTTTTAGTCAGTTTAGAGATGTTTTATATTTATTGAGTCGCCTGAAGGTCTCATTACAGAAGCAGCACCTCACACAGTGAGTTTCCGCCATGTACAGCGTGTGAAAAAAACAGGAGTAAGTTCCCAAACCCCAACACGGACTTCTGCATTTGGTGCGAAACTGGAATGCTTCACCTAAAGTGTGCAGCATCAGGAAACTTACCTGACATTTCCGTCGGCAGACTGAGTTCTTTCCTGTCAAATAGGCCACGGCCGGGGCTTCATGGCAGCAAGATGGCCGCTGTTCCCATGCGTGAGGACTCTGGCAGTTGGCACAGTGTGAGAACACCGACCGACCTCGCTTCCTAATTCACACTCTGCTTTAAAGCACCCCCCTCACACTTGCCACCACACAGTTCCGGTCATGATTCTGCCTTTGGAGGCCCCATCACCCACCTGTCAAGGAGCCCCCAGAGGCAGAATCGTCCTCCAAAGTTTGGATCCCTATTGATTTTAATGGGGACCCCGTTCAGGTTTTGCTCAAGTTCGGGTACCCGAACCAAAGTTTTGTTCAAAGTTTGTCTGAACTTGCCGAACCCAAACCTCAAGGACAGCGATACTCAGCTGACAGTCCTGAATCAGTTGCTTCTGTATTTCAGAGCTGCCCCCTTGATCGGTGATGTAGTGCTTATTCTCCCTGCCAGTGTGATGACTCCCTGGCACCTAGCATTGCAATATAAAGTCTCTTTCAAGCAGCCTTCTTTAGTATTGCCTGGAGAATCTATAGCCCCTCCCCCAGTGTGTGTGTACCTATCCACCCCACACAGCCCTCGACCCGGACCTTCACCTCTCACCGGATGCCTTTAAATGGACCTTTACAAGAAGTGGTTGAGTACCCCTGCTCTAGGAGTTCGTCCAAAACACTAGGTGCGATCAATTGTCTTCAGAAATCAACTAATAATTAAATTGAGTCCACCTGTATGTTATTAATTCTCAAAATAACAACAGCTGTTCAATGAGGGCTTCAGAGGTTGACAGTAGTGAACAAACAGTGTAATAAAAACTAAGGAACACAACAAACAAATTGGGGATACAGTTGTGGTGACGTGTATTGCAGGGTGGGGTTATTAAAAATACCACAAGCTCTGAACATCTCACAAAGTATTGTTTAATTTCTTATCTGTAAATGACACAGCTGCATCTCTACCAAGACATGTCTGTTCACCTAGAATTACGTCTGTGGAAAGGAGAACATTGACAACAGAAGCAGGGTCACCTGGGAGGAGCTGCAGAGTTTCACAGTTTAAGTGGTAGAATCTGTCCATAGGACAACTACTACACAGATCTGACCTTTATGGGAGAGTGTCAAGAAGAAAGGCATTTTTAAAGCAAACCTCAAGAAGTCCCGTTTGCAGTTTGCCTCAAGCTATGTAGAGGACACAGCAAGCACATGGATAAAAGTGTTGTGGTCAGATGAGACCAAAGTAGGTCTAAATGGTAAATGCTACGTGTGGAGGAAAGCTAGCACTGCACATCAACAACCATCCTGACTGTTAAACATCCTGCTAAGTTAATGGGAAGAAGATTGTAGCTAAATACAGGGCAGTCCTGAAGGGAAACCTGTCTGCAAGCAACCTGAGCCGGTGGTGTAGATACACCATTCATGTTACAGATGCAGCCAAAACTATAATGAAACCATATTCGTGTGTTGGAATGGCCCAGCTAAAGTCCAGACCTAAATCTCATTGAGGCAAACATTGACTTTAAAGATCACCAAAAGGAGCCCTATCACAGAATTGTGTAATATTAAAAATCCATATAAACACGTCTACTAATGAGAGAAGAAGTCACTTATACTCTCGAAATGAATAAAACTCCAGCCAAGCTTGTGTTACTTACCGCAGAGCTAATCTTCCTTATGCCGCCCCGCTTGCCCTCTACTTTCCCACCTTACAACCTGTTCCCTTCCCATGAATACCTCTCTATCTCCCCGTCTCCCTTCCTTTCCTGGTTCTGGTTCATGCATTATGCCTCTTTTTATGTCCCTCTTCCTGCTCCGGTTCCTTGTGGCCACATCATGCCTCTTTTTCTTGCCTCTTCATTCCCTTTTTAACCATATTGTCCCTATTTTCACTATCCCTCTTTTCACTATCCCTCTTTCTACTGTCCCGCTTCTCTTCAGCCCCCGTCCTATGCCCCCAGATCAATTGCCCATATCCCCCGTAACCATCCCTCTTCTTGTCCCACCTCTCCACCCCACAGCCTGTTTCCTTCCCTTGACTATCTCCCCATTCCCCCGTTTCTCTTCCTCTTTCCTGGTCCTGGTTCATACATTATTCCTCTTTTTACTGTCCCTCTTCCTGCTCCTTTTCTTTGATGCTTTAATATGCCTTTTCCTCTTCTTCTCTTTCCCTTATTATCATATTCTCTTCTTATCACCCCCTCTTCTTTTAACTCAATTGTCCCCGTTTTTGCTATCCCTCTTACTATAGTCTATCAACACTCTGTTCCCCATTTCTCTGGCCCCCCGTCCCTTTGTCCCCAGATTACCTGTTCCCATCCAGTCCTTGTCCGCTTTATCCCACCCGACCTCCCGCTGTGTCCCTCCCCTTTTTCCCCTGTCCCTCTTAGCGCGCATTCCCATTTTTTGAAGTACAATTATTGCTTTATACCTAATGTCTTCCCTGCACCACGAGCCTGATGGCTCCCACCGCCAACCAGAGGCACTGACAGGGCACTGTGCCCACCCTGGATTTGCCCAGAGCCCCACACGGGGACCCGGAGCTGCCAGGATGAGCTCTGCCTGTCCAGTGTACTGAGACTGCTGAGGCACCCGAGATCCAATCGGATCGCGGCTGCCGCAGCGTCATGAGTTGCTCCTGCTCTGTCCTGCTACAGGCTATTATGCAGGCGCTGGCCGGCGGCCGGCGGTGGAGGGGTCCTCCCTTTGTGGGTGCCCCAGTGGATGCAGGTGACTTTATTGTTGTGTTCTTTTGTTTTTTTGTTTATTCTTTACTGATAAAACAACTGCTGACGTGCGGCAGGAATTTTTCGAAGGTTAACCCCTTTTCCTATATAATAGGTCTATATGTTCTTGGCACTGTTTGGCAATCCTCCCTGAGGAAGGGGGATCTCATTCCCCGAAACGTTGGACTTATATGGACTGCAATATTGGATTTATATGGTTTTGCATTACTATACCAATACAGCTTTATTTCATCACTATTGGAGTGCTGGTCCTTCTGTCACTTGTCAAGTCTCTTATACTCTCGAACTGAATAAAACTCCAGCCAAGCATGTGGTCCATTCTCTCATGGTAGGAATAAAATCCAGGTGTGACAGGTGGGCAGGCTGATTCATCACTAACGCCAGGTAGCGACAGATGAGCGTCTGTAGCAGGCATTTTCAGAGCGCCCGCTAGTAGTCACTGTGCTCAGCCGTGGGTCGCTACTTCATAGCGACTCAGTCGCTGTGCAGTAATGTTGAATAAATTGTGAGGTGTCGCTATTTGACCAGTACAGCGCTGTATGGGAGCGCATGTTAGCGACTGCTCATAGCGACCGACTCACACCATATTCAGCAAAAAAACAGCCTCACAAATCTCTGGCGCTGAAAAATACTTGTTTGAAGCCCAGAGCGCAGGAGGCGGTGTGTTTAAAGTCTGTTTTTCAGCATCTATCCACAAGTAACAAAGCGAAAACATATGGAATTACATTGTAACAACATTGTAACATGAACACTTTAATGGCAGACCTGTAATGTCATTTCTGAAGAAATATATAAAAAATAAAAAAAATGTGAAAAAACAGCTTATTCAATGCCAGAAGAGGTCACAGGATTATTTGAGATTAAAAAAAAAAAAAAAAAAAAAAAAACAGTTTAAATGTAAAAGGATCGTTCATTGAAATGTATGGGAGAGCGTCAGGTAGCGAGAGGTCATACCTGGCGCTGTGCAAGGCTGAACGCCGGCGCTGTTCGCTGAGGCTGGGAAAATGATGAATCAGACGCTACATGGCGCTATCCCAGTCGCTAAACAGATTCTGCTTGATAAATGTGGAATTGCGTGCCGTGTCCGGCGTTCACCAGTTGCTACCTGTCGCTACCTCTCATTAACCAGCCACTACCTGACGCTATCCCTTCATGAATAAGGCCCTTATTTATGAAGGAATAGCGACAGGTAGCGACTGGTGAGCGGCCGGTAATGACGGGCCCCGCCACGAGAACGCCGGCTCCCCACCACAATCACACATTTATCAAGCCGATCCTGCTTAGCGACTGAGATAGTGCCATATAGCGACTCATTCATCATTATTCCAGCCTCAGCCCACAGCGCCAGCGTCCGACCTTGAACAGCGACAGGTATGACCTCTCGCTACCTGGCGCTCTCCAATGCATTTCAATGGAACAATCTTTAAATATTAATAATTAATTGTCATTGTTTTTTTTTTTTTTTTAAATGTGAAAAATTCTGTGACCACTTCTGCCATTTTAGATAATTTTTTTAAGGTAAAAAAAAAGAAAAAAATTGTGCAGAATTGATATTACAGGTCTGATATTTTTTTTTTGGTTTCCAAAAATATGGTGGTTTGGGGATTAAAAAACTACTTTTAACCCATCGCCGCCAGCGCTCTGGGGTTTAAACATGCATTTCACAGCGCGAGAATTTTTTGAGCGTGATTTTTTGATGAATATGGTGGGAGCCGGTCGCTCTGACCAGTCGCTATCATGCGCACCCATACATCGCGGAACCTGTCAAATAGCGACTCGTCACCCCGTATTCAACATTACTGCACACCGACTGAGTCGCTATCAACAACCGAACAACGGCCAAGCACAGCGACTACTAGCGGGCGCTGTGAAAATACCGCTACAGTTGCTTAACTGTCGCTACCTGCCGCTATTAATGAATCTGCCTCTAAGTCTATCAGAGGTGACAGAGCCTGTCACCCCTAATTTTCTCTTCCTTCCATTAAATTTAAACCAAAACAAGCCTGGCTTGATATGTCTTGATGCCAGGTGTACAAGTAACCTCTCCTCCTGCCTTCCAGCATATTTATATGGATTTCTTTCATTGGGCCATTTCACGAAAGTGCTCCTTTAAAGTGGACCAAGTTGATTCCCCCGCTGTATGAAACACACCAGGTTGCTCCTGAAACAGCGTTTCCATGGTGCATGCGCGGGCTCTGGTCCAATCACTGTGCATATTAATGTTTGTGAGCAATACGTTTCTATCATACAAGTCTTGGACAAAAGCTGGGAAAGTCTTACCGGAGAGTATCATTTGATCCAGGAACGAGAAAAAAAAATTTCATATCTTCTGTAAGGTTTGCCAGATATCTTAAAAAAAAAAAAAATTATACACGTATTTTCCACAAGGGAAACATCTAAAATGACTATGACCTAATAGTATTGCAAGTAACTAAGGACTCAATTTACGGGCAGGCTAATTCATTACTAGCGCCTGGTAGCGACAGATGAGCGCCTGTAGAGCAGATTTCAGAGCGCCCGCTAGTAGTCGCTGTGCTCGGCCATGGATCATTGTTTCAGAGCGCCTCAGTCGCTGTCCGACATTGATGAATATGATATGTGATTCGCTATACACCACATTCATCAAAAAAACAGCCACAAACAACAGCGCAAAAAATCATGTAAATGTAGCACATAGCGCCAGAGGCTGTGTGATTAAAGGCTGTTTTTGTACATGTATCCACTAGTAACAAAGCGGAAACATATGGAATTACATTGTTATTACATTGTAACATGAACACTTTAAAGTGGACCAACACCCAGGGGGGATCTGCCGGGGAATCTATAAAATTCCTGGGCCAATCAGATCCTTCCCTGATTTCGGATGCCCCGCTGTGTGAAACCCCGCAGGACGGCCAGAAACCTTACCTTATCCTAGTTCCAACGGCGCACGTGCGAGCCGTGCCGCATCTCGCGCTTCTCTCCAGCAGGGCGCGCACCAGCGCCAGACGTTTGTGAATAGCGGGCGCGCTCCCTGTTAGAGGGAAGCGCGAGATGCGCGCTCAGAGCCGCTGTGGTTGTCTGTCGCTTGTCCGTACATACCACAGCGGCTCTGAGCGCTCTGATTGGACGAGCACTCGCGTAGGAGCGGGGTGAGGTGAGATTTTTAGGGCGATCTGGGGAGTTTCACGCAGCGGGGTGCCCCGCGGAAGTGGACCAAAACCCAGGATAGTGAAAATCCTGGGTGTTGGTCCACTTTAATACCAGACCTGTAAGGACAATTCTGCATAACAATTGTATTAGTCCAAAAAATTTTCATAAATGTCATTTTTTTGACGCTACATGGTGTTGTTCTAGTCGCTCACCAGATTTGGCTTCATAAATGTGTAATTGCGTGCTATCTCCGGTGTTCACCTGGCGCTACCTGGCGCTATACAGGCACTACCTGGCGCTATCCCTTCATGAATAAGGCCCCAAGTAAAAATCCAGCAATAATGACTGTAATGGATTAATAGGGCATTCTTGTCTAAAATGAATATGTCCTACTCATGCATTTACAAATGTCCCTTCAGCTAGGAACTAGACCGTATAGTACCCTCGAACAGAAAAAGCAGGTTTGGACTCTTTTTCTTTTTGTTTTGGGGGGGGGGGCTTTTTGGGAGCCCTGATCCCCAAAGGGCATACCTGCCCTGGGCACTTGTATTGGAGTAGGGTGTGATTTTGGTTGGGTTGGAAAAAAATGCTCCATACTATAGACACCCTTAGACTGGCTCTGTTTACCATACCCTGGTCTGCACCCAAGCAAGAAGCGGTTTCTCATACCGCGAAGCGCAGGTGGAACTGCCTCCCGCCCTGACTGTCCTCCTTGATGACTGATACACATGTTGCTGTATAGCTGAGTATCCCCCGCATTGCTATGTCGTTACTTGTTTCACTTTGAGTTGTTTTTTACTATTCATTCTAATTTGGTGTTGATGACTTTTGCATATTTAGTTTATTGTCACTGCTGTATGATGCTTTAACACTTGTTTATTCTGTTGGCCCGTTTGGAGCCTGGCTATATGTTTTGCACAAAGCACATATCACTTTATTAATAAGGTTTCTGATGTATTTTGTATGCAAGATTTTTTATACACTCTATTTGTGGGATTAGTTCAATTTGTGCCGGCACAAATATAAGGCTTAAATAGAGGGGAGCATACTCGGTTCAGGGAATAGGCTTTGACAATCATTCCCTCAGTATCTGATATGATATAAGGGTACAATTAGGACAGGTATACATATATACTTTTTATTTTAATTAGTTTGTTGTGTTGTTGTGGTTTTAAATGTGTCTGTTTTTGATACAAATTGAATAAACAGTTTATGCATTTACATTGGTCTGGCTGACCATTGAGTCAACTCTTTTTACTGTTTACCATACCCCTTAAAGCGGACCAAAACCCACATTTTTAAATAGCATTCCCCTATGAAGAGTACGTTTTGGCAATTTTTACTGCCCCGCTTCACTCTAATCCCAGATAATGGCGTCTGTTTTAGCAGTAAAGCTCCACCTCCTCCATTCATTGCCACTGTTGTGTGTGGCAATGATGTCAGTGCCACACCCTATGTAATGACTGATCTCCTGCCATCTTTCAGAGAGAGACAGCAAAAAAAAATCTGTTTGCCAGGACAATTAGAATAGTGGAAATATCCATTTCTAGTTCTACACCCTAAGAAGAGAATATCTGTAAGGACTTTGGCCAAATGTATTTCAAAAGTTCAGTGGGTTTTGGTCCACTTTATTGATAATAAATAATATAAATTATCAGGGTATGATAATCACACCATGAGATAAGATAAGATAAGACACCATGAATGGAAGATGGGGATTGACATAAAAACGTAAAATATTAGTCCTATGTACTTATCTATGGAAAAAGGCTGCTTTGAGAATTCAAGTATACAATGGATCAGCTGCCATATACCCCTGCACCCCCTTTTGTATCTATATTTTATTCCCACTGTATAGTAGGGTAAGACAGGTAAGATAAGGAAAAAAGGAAAAAAAATGAACAATAGTTTATACTGTACCCAGAAGTTTTAGCCCCACCTCCCACCACCCCTGGCACCGTAGGCACAGACCATAATGGGAAATAAAGCCCAGGATGAGAACCCATAAGTACGGTTCATACAGTATTTATTACATTTTCTCCAAAGCATTCAACAGTGAAAAGCATATCATATTGTGTATAGAGCAAAAGGACAATATACCTTTACCTTAACTTACCTTTCTAAATTAATAGAGGAATAGTTAACGTCATTCATGTTCTAAAAAAAATAATGAAACTAGCATTAGTGAGCATTTGTATTGTTGTATTGTTATAGGCAATATTGTAGAAAATTACAGTAGATAAAAGTCGTGAAGTTAGAAATGCGGAGGGATCAGGCTCCCACTGCCAAAGAAGGCGAGCCCTGGGTCAGAATCCCCAGACCCCAAGCCTCCCCCACAGCCCAGAATCTAAGGGTCACCCCAGTCTTCTCTGAAGCCCCCCTCACAGAAGGATAGCAGGTCCATCAATAGATACATATATAAACACATTATGGTTTAACTCTACAAAAAAAAAAAACTAGTTAAAAACTTTTTTTAACTACTTAGCGACTGTCATTTGGCCCAACAACGAGCAAACAACAGATGTGGAGGCTGATTCATTACTAACCCCAGGTATCGGGAGATGAGCGTCTGTATAGCGGCGCTTAGAGTGACCGCTAGTAGACGCTGTAAGCGGGTATCGGGCGCTGTAACAGAGCGTCTCGGCCGCTGCAGTAACCTGGCCGGCATTGTTGAATGTGATGTATGTTGGGCGTTATCCATTCGTAAATAACCCCAATTATCTCCCACGCCGCAGGTCCTGGCTACACCACTGCTTCTGGTTTCAGAGAAAGGCACTCTTGATGCCTCATGTGCAGTCCTGTCTCTAATGTCAATCACGCAGTACCATCCATCAATTGCAATAAACGGACGGCGCTGAGACCAAGACGAACAGTGAGTGCAACGGCTCAGTGTTTAGTCCTCATCCTTCATTTTTGGAAACCAGTTTTCCAAGCAATGGATCAGTCATGTACCCATCATGGCGGCAGGCTGGGGTAGAGCCAGCATGGTCAGACATTTCGCTCCCGATAGACAAGTGTATCTATGTGACTTGCTGTGTCCTCACTCTCCTTTACAACCTTGATGTGTCCTCACCCTTCTTTACAGCCTTGGTGTGTTCTCACCCTCCTTGACAGCCTTGATGTGTCCTCACCCTCCTTGGCAGCCTTGATGTGTCCTCACTCTCCTTGACAGCCTTGATGTGTCCTCCCCCTCCTTTAAAACCTTGATGTGTCCTCACCCTCCTTTACAGCCTTGGTGTGTCCTCCCCCTCCTTTACAACCTTGATGTGTCCTCACTCTCCTTTAAAACCTCAATGTGTCCTCACCCTCCTTGATAGCCTTGATGTGTCCTCCCCCTCCTTTACAACCTTGATGTGTCTTCACCCTCCTTGACAGCCTTGATGTGTCCTCCCCCTCCTTTACAACCTTGATGTGTCCTCACCCTCCTTTAAAACCTTGATGTGTCCTCACCCTCCTTTACATCCTTGGTGTGTCCTCACCCTCCTTGACAGCCTTGATGTGTCCTCACCCTCCTTTACAGCCTTGATGTGTCCTCAACCTCCTTGACAGCCTTGATGTGTCCTCACTCTCCTTGACAGCCTTGATGTGTCCTCCCCCTCCTTTACAACCTTGATGTGTCCTCACCCTCCTTTAAAACCTTGATGTGTCCTCACCCTCCTTTACAACCTTGATGTGTCCTCACTCTCCTTGACAGCCTTGATGTGTCCTCCCCCTCCTTTACAACCTTGATGTGTCCTCACCCTCCTTTAAAACCTTGATGTGTCCTCACCTTCCTTTACAGCTTTGATGTTTCCTCACCCTCTCTGACAGCCTTGATGTGTCCTCCCCCTCCTTTAAAACCTTGATGTGTCCTCACCCTCCTTTGCAGCCTTGATGTGTCCTCACCATCCTTTACAGACGCTCCTGTCCCTCTGCTGAAAGAAGTACTATCGCGAAAAATGGCCTAACAATAAATATCCATATAAATATGCTGGATGGTGGGAGCAGAGGTCCCTTTTACAAAAAAATATCCAGCCAGGCTTGTTTTTTTATTTTAATGGAAGGAAAAGGACATCTGGGGTCACAGGCCCTGTCACCCCTGATAGACTAAACCTACCACTCTCCTGGGTTTTGGTCCACTTTAAGTCTTCTCAAATAGTTTGCCCTCACTGATTGCCAAAAGGGGATTTTAGGGGAGCAATTAACTAAAGGTCTCTCACCTCTCAATTCCAAAAGGCAATAAAGGAATCTTAAATGCATATAAATATAACCTATCATTCTAACAATTAAAGGGTTACTAAGGCTGTCAAGGAGGGTGGGGACACATCAAGGCTGTCAAGGAGGGTGCAAACACAGCAAGTCACATAGATACGCTTGTCTGTCAGGAGCGAAATGTCTGACCATGCTGGCTCTACCCCAGCCTGCCGCCATGAGAGGTACATGGCTGAATCTCCCCGCATCCTCGTTCTGCCAGCCGGCTCTGTGCACATACTTTACTGGAGTTGCTGTAGTGCCGCTGCCATCTTGCCAGCTGCCAGCCTAAGACAGCACCTATTTTTGGAGCGAGAGAGAGCAAACTGCTCAAACACTAGACAGCAAAAAAACGAAACAATGGGGTTGATTCAGAGGCAGGTGTGAAAACTCACTCCTTTTTCAGCACACATTTAATATGTATACATTGTTGGCCCTTACCAGAAAGCTGGTCTAATGACGATGAAGGCCTCACTCTTAATTTTCTCTACAAGCCTCGAACTGCACAAACAAGTTGCTGCTTACTGGATGAAGTATCGATGGTCATTGCAAAATGACCTTGTGAGTCATGGTCATAAGCTTAAAGATGCGTACAAGATACACTAGTGTTTATCTGATCATACAATAACATAGAAACACAGCGCTATAATCTTAAGATGTTTTGATATTCAAACAGTTCTCATTTAGAATCACTGCTTCTACGTGCCAGAACTTTTCATCCACATAAAGTCCCAAAGGCAATAACTACATGTATTAAAGGCACAGAGCAACGACAAAAAGTGTGTTATCTTCGGCGTATCAAATTGAGATTCCAAAGGTGTCCCACGGTGCATGCACAACAATAGTGATTTACTTGTCACACGTGCCCTCCACCTTATGGATAACTGCTTACCAGCTATATTCAGAATGAACGCCTTATAACAATATCCAGTGCAGGTAATTCAGCCGCCTGATTCACAAGCCAATAATCACTTGATGGTCATAACTCCCATAAAAAATATAAAACTCCAATGCATTGGTTGGAAGGAAGAAAGCATAGAGAGAATCTAGTGCAACTCCATTGATACACTCATAAAACTTTAATATAATAAAATGCACTTACAATTTCCAAAGTATATAAAAGCGTGTAGATATAAAATCTTAGGTAATCCTTCCCTTTTCCTCCACTACGGCCGTAAGCAGAGATGTCAGGTCAGATCGAAAATAGATGAAACGCACAGTGGATCCTTTCCTGTGCCTTTGAAAAAGTTGCAAATTTAGCAACGAAACGCGTTAGGTAGGAGGACAGCGTAAGGCACAGGAAAGGATCCACTGTACGTTTCATCTATTTTCGATCTGACCTGACATCTCTGCTTACGGCCGTAGTGGAGGAAAAGGGAAGGATTGCCTAAGATTTTATATCTACACCCTTTTATATACTTTGGAAATTGTAAGTGCATTTTATTATATTAAAGTTTTATGAGTGTATCAATGGAGTTGCACTAGATTCTCTCTATGCTTTCTTCCCTCTAACCAATGCATTGGAGTTTTATACTTTTTATGGGAGTTATGACCATCAAGTGATTATTGGCTTGTGAATCAGGCGGCTGAATTACCTGCACTGGATATTGTTATAAGGCGTTCATTCTGAATATAGCTGGTAAGCAGTTATCCATAAGGTGGAGGGCACGTGTGACAAGTAAATCACTATTGTTGTGCATGCACCGTGGGACACCTTTGGAATCTCAATTTGATACGCCGAAGATAACAGACTTTTTGTCGTTGCTCTGTGCCTTTAATACATGTATTTATCAGATCATGCTTCATCACAAAATGCCAGTGTAACTGTCACACATGCTAGGCTCCAGTAATAACATGCATTACAGATGGTTTATTAAGAACTCCTATATCACCACCCTGTTCAGAGAGATATAGTATAGTATATTTGTATAATTAGATATCACAATGCACAAAGCATACAAATCTACAAATTGGACAGATCAAACCATGGTATACAAACTATAGGATATAGTACATGTGTTTCACATAAAGGAAAAATACTGTTGTAAGGCTCACCAGTGTGCAGAACCCACTTCAGAACATAGTGCCCAATCTTCACCGCTGCTTCATACTTAAGTGGCAAGCCCATGTTTGTGGGACACTAGTCAAGCATGCCCAGGTACAGTTGCCCCCAGGGAACAATATGCTCTGAGTGCTGGGACTACAATTAGGTGAAATTTTGTGGTGATATATGGGTAGATGAAACATAGCCAAGAATCATACACAGGGTCCAGGGCCAGACCAATTGTGGTGGAGGCCCGTGGCAGAAAATCTGGTGAAGGCCCCTGATGCAGTATTTTTTCCATTAAAGTCCACTGTCTTAATAACCCCATCCTTACATGGGCAGGTAGGTGCGTGCACAGTGGGGGGCTGACACTTTTTTTCGGTACCCCCCTCCTCCATCTCAACACCCGGGGGGCTTATGAAGACACTGAACATCCTGGGCATGACAGTGATGCTGTCACACCCACTCCATTCACTGCGATACAGGGGGCATGCCGGGGCTCTGCATGTGTGTCACACACTGAGTGGATAAATAATGCTCCTCCCCTGTAAAACTGCAAAACCATTCATTGCTCCTTGCTCCAATCCAATCACTCAAATGATCACAACACTATTAGACCAATGCAAACACATGTCAGTGTCCAACGCCACTAAGAAACAAAACACAAGCTTTCTTCTATGGGTGAATAATCTGTGCTCTGGTTTAAAACCACTCTGTGCTGTACATCTGTGCTGTGTGTGTCGACCCCACATATCAAAAAATGATGACCTCCCTGTATCTCCTAGGTATGTAGGTTATGTTAGGAAGGTAGGTGGGTGAGAAAGCAGGTGAGTGGGTAGGTAGGTAAGTGGGTATTTAGGTGGGAGAGCAGGTAAAAAGATGGGTAGGTAGATAGATGGGTAGGTACTCAGATGGACAGGTAGGTGGTAGTCAAGTAGAGGAGTATGTAGAAATTTAAATAGGAATAGATAGGAATTCCCAGTAAATAGGAATTTAGGATAAGTAGGCAGATGGGTGGGTAGACATCTGGATACATAGGTCAGTAGTAGGTGTTTGGGTAAGTAGGCAGATTAATAGTTGGGTAAATAGGTGAGTAGGTAGGAAGGTGGGTGGTTAGGCAGATAAGTGAGTGGGTGGGTAGGTAGGAGGGCAGGTAGCGAGGTCGGTGGGAGCGCAGGTAGGCAGGTGGACATGTGGGAAGATAGGTGGGTGGATAACTGCTGCCTTAGCTCCAGGGTTTGATGATTCAGCCTTTGCACCAGAGCTGTCAGCTGCCGCTCCAGGTAGGTGGGTGGGTCAGTAGGCAATTGGATAGGTAGGTAAGTTTGTGAGCTGGCAGGTAGATAGGTAGGAGGGTAAGTGGGCAGGTGAGTAAATTGGTAGGTGGGTCAGGTGGTAGGCAGATAGATAGGTGCCTGACATAACTTCTGATCTGGGCTGGAGAATCCTGTTGTGTGCTGTCCTTGGCACTGTCCACCACTTGTCCCCTCTGGCTCCAGTCTTCACCACCTCTCTGCGCTGTCCTTGGCGCATCCAGTTGGTTGCTGGCCCACCTAATTCCGGAGATCCAGGGCTCCAAAGTGGGTCACCCTGGGAATCGATGCACCTTGTCCAGGAAGGTCCATTTCCAAGCCCGTTCTCCAAGACTATTGTGACAAGGAAGCCCAAACTTACAGGGAATGTAGATAAGGTAGGTTTAACCTGCAGATCACCACCAATAAATGATTACATTGCCGTTTTAAAATGTTTATATTGTAACTCTTATCCATCCCTCAATGATGGTGCGTTCAATTTAAAAATTGTCCCCTCCCCCCGCCGACAACAGGACCTGCAGATGCGGCAATTCCCCCCCTTCTGCCTTCCCCACCCTTCCACCCTCTATGCTTCCCCCCTCCCTTTTTTTTTGTTTCTCTTTCCTTTTCTTCTATATCTTTCACTCACCTTTCCTCTCTCTCTTTTCTCTTCCTTTTTTTTCTGATAACTCCAGTAGGTCTAGCCCAGGTGCGGAGACGCTCCCAACCGATCCTTATACTATCAAAAGACTTGAGCCAAACTCAAAACACCCTTGGCCTAAAAAACTAGGAAAACCGTAAGGCCCCCCTGTTACACAGCTGGGGGCCAAATTGGAGACTGCATGAATAGAAAGGCGAACAGAACCAAAAACTGCTATAGAGATGGGATGGAGCAGGGGGAGCGAGTGTTTTCCTTGGGACTCCAGGCAATGCCCAAATACCAGTGTAATGCCAAAGTGGAGTAATCATAACTATGTCTGGAGAACGAGCATGATCTAATCAGATGCGGGAACTGATGAGTCGAGCTGTATCCTAATTCGAATCTGACCTATATGCTGGATTTATATTCTCTCTGTATTGTCTTATTGTTGATACCTTGTTTGTATCATTTTGAAAATTAAATAAAGAATTGTCCCTCTTTCCAACCCTGAAGAGTTGGGATGTGTGGGCTGTGGTACAGAGGATAAGTAAATCAGATGAATATATAAATGAATAGGAATCATGGGCCTGATTTATCAAGCACTATTCGTCCAAATACACCACATCTGGAAATATTAGAGTGGTGAAAAATATAATTTTGAAAAAAAAACATTCTTGCAGCATTTCAGGACATACATTTACTAAAACGTTAGCATTGCAGCAACATGCAAAAAAGATATGAATTATATTTTGCACTACTATAATTTGTATTAATGTGGCAGATTGTGCTTGATAAATCAGGCCCAATGATACAATATAAATATTCACGCACTTGTTTTATAGGATCTGCACTAGATAGTATAGAGCTATTCTTATCTATAAATGAATTGTCCAAAATGACCAAAACCATAGTATTCTGGCTCTAGAGTATAAAATGCTCCATGTCTGGATTGCAGCTCGCAACATCGCCTGGTTTCACACAATACTCACCCATGGGAATTGATGCCAAAAAACATGCCTGGCAACATCCCCAGCACTCACATATATCTGATGCGTGCATCCCCAACAGCATATCTGAATGGCTGGTGGCAGATGACACTTTTTTAATTTACCTGTGATGATTTAGCTGCTTTCTTAGGGCCTACCCCATTTGCTTGATGTATATAGCTGAGGAACATTACCTACACATGAACATTGGGGGATTTTCAGGAGAAAGAACATTGTACTTTGTAATCCTGATTTATACCTGATATCTTTATTGTGTTATTGGTGTAGATTTGTGTGCAGGTGTTGCTTCTCTTCTGCAGGCAGGCCATATCCCATTCTGTTCTGGGTCGTTTAGGAAGTTCCTCACTGTCTGAGTGTGATGCCCAGCTGAACACCAGCCTTCTGTAAGCAGACAACCCCCAATCTCCACCGCCGCTTCTGCCTATAGTCAAGCCCCTGTTTGCCGGGTCGCTAGGTACGCCTCACCGGACACGGTTGCCCCCACGTCTTAATAGGCGCAAAGGATGTCTGCTTACGGTGAAGGCCAATGAATCACAAGGGTATCCCGAAGCCGAGGTTGTTCACGTGTAGTCAGTCTGGAGGGTGCGTCAGAGTTCAGGGATGAGACAGGGGCATAGTCAGGGGTAGCCAAAGGGTCAAGCCGGGAGGTCAGAGATCGCGGGGTATCCAAAGGGGTAGGCAAGTTCGAGGTCAGACAAAGCAAAGGTCGGGACAGGCAGCAGACAGGGATGGTCGATCAAGCCGGGTCGGAAATGGATAATAACGGAATCACACCCTAATCACAAGCGATTATAACGGGCACTTAGCAGTGGGCTGATTCCGTATTTATTGGGGACCTGACCAATGGCAACCCAGGAATGAGTGTGTGTGTGCTGATTGGTGCAATTAACAACACTTGTGAATGATTGGACTTTCCAGGGGCTGGTCAGTCTTGGCAGCAAGGCTGACCAGCCCCTGATCCCTATCAGGCGTGGAGGACACTGCGCCGCCTGCCACTTGCAGCGCAGCACCTCCTGGTGGAAAAGGTGACAAACTACGGGGCGCGCAAATGAGCACGTGCCCGCACCAGCTAGTGAGGGGCGGGGGAGGCTGACAGAGTCCAGCAGATGCTCGCCGTGGGCCCCCTGACATAGGTAAGTCTGGGGGTTGTCTGTATACAAAAAGAGGTCCAAAAATATTTCAGAGAGTCTCTTGTCCCTGTTCATAAGGGGTTTGGTGCTGCTTTGTAGTTTTTCTCTCTGAGTTCATATATTGGGAAACAAAGGTCCTGGACACTTCTCCTCAAGGCCCGCCAACAGGTCAAGTCTTGCAGATCTCCCCAGATGAAGTGATTAGTGCAGAAGCAGAGCTCTATAGCCGCTATGTTGATGGGCATCTGTTGCTGATGGTCTTTATGCCCATGATCCATTTACCTTGCTGCCCTTCTTAAGCTGCATCTCATGGCTAAGGCCATATCTCCACTTACCTATAGATTGGATGTGCACCCGCGGCAAGCATTCCTGAATGGCTGGAGTGGGAACACCCTAGAGGTGGCCAACGGTGCTCACTCCATTGAGATTTTCTTGCCACTCTGAGCTCAGATCTAAACTCAAGAGTTTTGAAATGTGTTGGGTCTATAAGAATCGGTTAATATTTGAAGGAGCCTCATCTGTCTCAATAGGACTTTAAAGTGAAACTGCAGGCAAAATTGTTACACCATTGCGTCAGGCTACGTTTGCACTGTCCTAAACTGTTTTCCATTTTTAAATTGAAGCAGAAATTGCAGAGATATCGTGGTTTACAGGTTCAGCCAATGACACTCTTTCAGCCCATCCTCCAATCGACAGGATTTCTGGCCCCTACCTCCTCCCGCCCCTCCCTCCACCTCCTCCTCAAGATTCATCACGTTGCTGTGAGTGCAGAGAGCTGATTATTATTCAGCATCACAGATCCAAGGGCCACGCCTACTTTTTCCAGAAGATAAATCATGATGTGAAACTGTAAACCTCAATATCTGTGCCATTTCTTCTGCAATTTAAAAACAAAAAATGCCAAATGTAGCCTAATCCAATGGTGTAACAATTACCTTTGCTTGCAGTAGCACTTATTCCCACCCACATCAGGTACTCACAATAATTTAAAGTATCATATATTTTTACACGAATGTATTCGCCTTCAATTGTTTAAGTCTTATATTGTTAGTCCATCTCTGACCATGATCTGGTAACTACAGATTTTTTCCCCTTAATATAAAAACCCTCGTTTTCAAACTGGAAGTTAAATGACTCTTTGTTAAATGATGCAGCATTAGTATATTATTTTCAGTTGGATATTGAGTTTTTCAATCCTAATATAGGTTCAGTCAGCTCCAGTGACATCCATTTTTAAAAATGTTTTTTCCAGTTTAAAGTGAAAAACAAAAGTGATTCCCCTGAGACAAGCTGGGGCAGTATCCATAAAATAGCTCATTTAAATTGGGGAAGGATGTCCCATATCACCATTTTTCCTCGCTCTGATGGATGCTTTTTTCTTGCATGGTTCTTTGCATGCTTCACGCACATGCGGCATGTGTCCCTGAATCAAGTGAAGTGAAAATTTCCACATGCGAGATAGATCTCACACGGACCAACACAATTTTGTCCTGTGCTTAATCACCACTATTGTAACTGCCACTAAAACAATTATTGCACAAGCCTAAAAAAGGGCCAACATCCCCTTCTACATTCTTAATTTCAATTTAGTTTTTTTTTCATAAAAAAAAAAACTAATTTGTATCCAAATGATAATGACTGCATATTCCAATATACCCTCCAATATGACCCTCATACTGTATTTCAAATGTAGGTGTGCACCAGCAATGTATTTTGTCTACTTCTTTTTTTTCTCTTTATACCTTTGTATTTTTTCTTTCTCATTATTCTGATCCAATACAGTAGGCCTGTTTCGGGTACGATATGTATTTTTATTGTACAAGTTTTAGGTTAATTTCTATTTGATAGAAAAGTTGTGCAATCTTTGCCAAATGTATGTTATTCATTTTATGCAAGAATTTCTTTGAGCTTATGTGAAACCGTTAAATTACATATCCTTTGTTTAGCAAAAATGATATCTTGATTTTTTTGTGATTTAGCAATAGAAATTGATATAGAAGGTTGACGGCAGAATTACCATGAGGTTCATGTAGCCTGTTCTGTTAATCCTAGGAGAGATGTATGATTAAATTCATTTACTGTAGACGGGATATCTTCTGAAAGTTTGTTACAAAAATCAGTAAAATCAAATTTTATCACCTTGTTTCTCATGATCTTCCCTTCAGCTAGCTTCAGGTTGTGCTCCCCTAAGTTTATTATTCTCAAAAACACTCCTCCTAAACCTTATTCAATCCTTTTACACATTTAAAGGTCTCTACTATGTCTCCTTTTTCCCTTCTTTACTACAGACTATATTAGAATGTATAACATCTAGATTTAATTTGATTCAATGTGCAATTCACAATAATATATATAGCAATATTCACTTGTTCAATGAATCCTGTGCTTGTATAAAATCAAACATAGAATATATAAATATGTATAGTATGCATAACAAAGTATAGACAAATGACTATAAAATCCACCTTTGATCTAAAACTATAAAACAAATTACAGAATTGAAAATTGAATGGTAAATTACTATAATAGAGTGAGAATGCATTTAGCAATAAAAGGTGTAATGAATTGTAAAATTAGAAAGACTAATTTCTTATTACAATTCGGCGGATGGAAGAAATTATTTAAATTGGATTATTTTTTATGCAATACTAAATACTGTATGTCAGAGGAGAAATGTTTAGGTGGGTTTTTTAATACATTCATTTTAAAGCCTAGAGAACTACATCTTAGAACAACTCGCTATACCACTTAAACCGGACCAACATCCGTTTTTCCTTTAATGGGTGTTGATCCCTCAGACAAATAATAACAAGCTCGGGAGGCATCCACAATGCTGCAGCCCCCCGAAAAAATAACCCCTCAGAATGTCAGATATCCTTACCTTCACTTTGGGAAAGAAAAGGACTCTATTTAGGATAAGGAAGGTAAGGATATCGGGTGTTCTAGGGGGGTTATGTTCGGGGGGGGTTCCGAATTCTTGGTGCCCCCCGAGCTTGTTCTAATTTGCTGTCTGCGAGACCAACACCCATTAAAGAAAAAACGGGCGTTGGTCCGGTTTAATTCTCAGACTATAACCTGCATTCTTGTGGCCGTTATAGGGAGACAGGCATTGTTAATTGCAAAAACCATTGTAACAGATCATCTGAAAAAATAAGTAATGTTTCAATTATGTTTTTTAGTTTTTAATTGGATTTTGCTTATCATTACTTGTCAAGTGTAAAATCTACAGAATCAAATACAATCTACAGAAACTATAAACATTTGAAAAGGATTTCCTGCATAATGTACACCACCCTTTGTTCTTAAATCATTGGGTCACATATTAGATTTAGAGCTGTCAAATGATCAGCTTCTCTTTATATAATATTCTTCCTTGTGTTCTGACAGCATTGGGCATCAAAGAATTTCTGCTGCCATCAAATCTTCATCATAAATATTAGAGATGAGCGAATCAGTTCTAACAAACTACAGTTTGATCCAAATTTTGGGGAAAATGCAATTTGGCACAAGTCCAAATAGTTTGGAGTTTGTGTTGACCAAACTTTCCTTAAAATTCTAACTTGTCTGTCCCGCTCCACTCTGTCACTGTCCAGCATTCAAAGCCCTGGCTGGCCTTCTGACCAAGGAGCTTTTATAGTGGGAGTGAGCTGTGATGAGAGCTCCTCCCTGAGGCTGGGAGCCAAGCTGTCACAAGTGCCATGCGCCAATCTTTCCGGCTGTCAGTGACAACAAGCAGTGTCCAGCAGGGGACACAGCTTATGGATTTCCGCGGAGACCAACAATGGATTAGAAGTCCCCACCCTTAAGTTTACCAGCCCGCACAGCCCTCTCGGGCCCCAGGCTCTTCTGTCCTGCCAGGGGCTTTGGAGAGGCAAGTAACGGGGCTTGGGGTTATTTGCAAGTCACCCGCTTGCTGCAGGTGACTTGCCAGCCTTTCATGCCTTGTAAACTGGTATTGGAGTCTCTAGGACCCCTTGCCAGTTCACAAGAAGTTAAATGTAAAAAACACACCGACACCACAAATAAAAATAGAATTTTTCCCCCCATTCTTACTTCTAACCCATTGCCGGTCAGAAATCCACACACTCTGTCCTGCACCATCAGCTGCTTGCTGTCACTGTGAGTTGGAGAGATCGGTGCATGGCACACCAATCTCTCTGGCTTGTGACAGCTCAGCTCCCACTATAAAAGTCCCTCCATGCAGTGGGGGGCAGAGCTGTCAGAAGCCCAGCCGGGAGTTAGGATTCTGCAGAGACTGGCTCAAGGCAGCGCCAGTGGATGAGGACATCGCCCAGCACTGGAGTGGGGATGGAGGTAAGGCTAGCTTGGAAAAACACAAATTTCATGGGGAAATTCATTGAATTGCCCAAACTGAGCTTTTATTCAGTTGGGTTATCATAAGGGATTTCCTGATATGGATCTGCACATAAATAAACTTAATGCAAACTTCTTCATATTGTGGATTCACTTTTAGTCTTTTAGAGAATTTTCTATTTTGGCTTGGATTGATTTTTTGGAATTAAGGTTCCCTTTTCTGCTTAGGAGGACGTACAGGATGGGGTTAATACAGCTGCTGATGGAAACCAAACAAAGGCAGACACAGCTCATAATAACATCAATGAGTACATGATATATATTTTCATTTCTTGCTATCAGTGGCCAGACATTATACGGAAACCAGCAAACGAAGAAACAAACCATCACTGCTATAATAAGCCTGAACGTTTTTTGAAATCGTTTTGGTCTTCTCATTGTGTTAGAATAAAGCTTAAAGATAATCAGACCATAGCAAACAAGGATTATAGTTAAAGCTACCACAAACATAAAGAAGCTTCGAATAAACATTAACATTTTTCTGAATGTCTCATAGTAAAAACTTACTGAAACTATAAAAGCCGGTGGCGACACATAACACCTGGCAATCCCATAAAGCTCATCATATTGTGGAGCCCATGCAAAAAAGTCATGAATGTCAGATTCTACTATAAGCACCCCCCATGAGACTATAATAGCTAGCGGCACAACCCATATGAAAAACGAGGAAATGGTGGCTAGTCTCCGTGTTCGGTGTATTTTAGCCCAGAGTGGCCACATGATGGTCACACAGCGGTCAATGCTAATAACTGTTAAAAAAATGACACTGATAACAGAGTTCATGTACAATGCTACAAATAGAAGTGGCCTACTATCCCAGATAAACAGCCATTCTGCTACACGAAATGGAAGAGTGATGCTAAACATAAAGTCCACGATGGCCAAGTTGGTGAACCACACGGCACTGATGGTCTTCATCTTAAATCCAGCAATCCATATCACAAGTCCGTTCCCCACAACTCCGACAATGCAACATATACAGAAACACACGAGAGTTATTGAAATTGTTAGGTAATAAGCCAGCTTATATGATGACAAAGTGATTATCTTTTTGTAGTTTTCATAACATATGGTTCGATTCTCCAAATGCATCCTATGAAAAGACAAAAAAATATGAACTGTTGTTTCTCTTAAACCAAACACCATAGATGCTTATTATGTTGACCATTTTTGGCTAAAATAACAGCTAAAATGGGTATTGACCTAATAGCTCCCTTTACATTCATTAATATATATAAGCTAGCTGGCATATAATCGTATTTGTGCCATCACCTAACCACATTCCTCTACTCACTGTGCCACCAAAAATCCATAAAAAGTCACTGGAGTGACTGATATCCCACCACATGGACAATGTCAAACTGGACCCCATTCAATTTGCACACAGAACCAACCGCTCCTCAAAAGATGCAGTGAATATGGCCCTGCTTTTCATGCTAGAACACCAAGATAAGCCACTGTTACTAGACTTTGACTCTCCATTAAATACCATCAGGCCTGACCTGCTCATCACGCAGATGGAAATTTGTCATTCAACCAAACTGGACCCTGAGCTTCCCTAGCTAATGTATCCAAACAGAAAAACTAGGACCTCTTTTCTCAAACCACAGAATTACTAAAACTGGCGAACTCCAGGGACGTGTTCTGTTCTACCTATATACTAATGACTGCACATCAATGGTGGAAATTTGCAGATGACACCACGGTCACAGGGCTGATCAGCAAGAGGGATAAACCAGTAAATGGAGAAGAAACAATCAGGATGGACATACAGTGCTCAAAGAATCCCCTTGTCTTTATTTCATCCTAAGGGTCCTTATCACCAAAAAACTGTGCTGGAATAAGTACACCATGGCAATGCTAGAGAAATCCTAACACAGGCGCTACCTGCTTAGACAACTGAGCTATTTAGACAACGGAGCTGCTTAGATAACAAAAAGCTGTTAGTGGCATTCTAAAACTCAACTGATGATCTCACTCATCCTCCACTGCCTGGAATGGAGGTGCCAGTAAATGTGGGTAAGTCAGTCAGTCAGTAAAAGGGTTGGGCCCAACGAACTATAAAAACAGCAGGAATAATCATAGGTGCAACTTTACTCACACTTCAGTCCTTGTTTGAAAAAAGAGTGGTCTCTTGTCCAGAATTCTCTATGATCAGAAACATCTGGGCCACTATAGGGCTGATTCAGCACAAGGAGAATTTGAATTTTCTCACAATTTTTTGAGAGCGTATGCATTCTTGCATGCTATTTTTCAGTGTTGCGATTCAGCGCCATGTGTTCCTTTGCAAATTTTGTGCAAACATTTTCTCGCATGCAAGAGCATGCTTGCATAATTTAGCATTCAGCATAAAAAGGTCCCAAGGTATGCAGAAATTGCTCTCCACCATTTACCTGGCGAGTGTGGTATTTTCTCATGTGAAAATAGACTTTTTACGCATATGTTGTGCAGCCACTCTCAAATGACCTAATAAGTAAGTAGCTACGGAGCAAGCAACCTTCAAAATGACAACATGACATTTAGGGTTTACCCTTGCAAAACTCATTCCAAGAACAGTTGTTACCCCATTGCCACCAACTTTCTGAACAAAAGACTATCCGTGAACTGGTCTAGAATGCTGCTTTACTCAAACATTAAAGCATTTCCCCCTATAGTCGATTGGATACACCTGTTGGGAACCTTGATAGTCTTCGCCAACCTCCCATCCCATCCTTGTATCCTTGTAACCTTCCACAATTTTCCTATGCGATCTCTGTATCTGTACATACAAAATAATGTGATTTGATAACCAACAAGCCCCTCTCATTTGTGCCACAAACCAACTATCATCTCCCCCATCTGTGTTGCCCTTTGCAGGCCCTTGTTATATGTGCCACAACCCACTACGCATACCCTCCAATATACGTCACAGCTCAAACAGCAGACCCATCTTGTCTGTGCAACATGCTAACCCATGGACCCCTCTCATCTGGTTCACTAACCCATCTGCAGTCTCCTCTCATCAGCAGTATGATGCCGCAAACTGCCTGTCCCTTTTGAAAATACATGGTCTGGGGTAAGGGGGACTTTCTTGAGTGTTGCATGGTGTGTTTTGTGGGTTTATCTCTGGCAAAATTTGGCCCTGCGATTCCCTGCCAGTGGTCATGTAGTCCAGAGTGGGTTCTGCTTTTCCATCTGTCAGCTGATACATTGATCATGTGACTGCCGATGCCCGTCGCTGGGCCACATTTGCCAGGGGATCATGGCTCAGGGGAGTAAACTGAAGGCTGCAGGGGATCTTTGGGAGGAGGACTCCAATAATCTGGATGCCCCTCCAAAACTGTCACAATGCGGTTCAACACTTATTCGGGTGTTGGACTGCTTTAAAAAAGAACTGGAACATACAGACAGCATCAGGTTAATCCTTGTTCTGAGTGCACCTTCACCCATAAGTGGCACACAGAACACTTTAGGGTCCAGATGTATCCACAACCCATGATCCATAAGGCTGTGTGTGAAATACAATACACTTAAAGAAAAGTGACAAAAAGTGTTCTTCAAAGGATAAAGAAGGGCAAATAATTCAAAAAGTTCCAGTTGCAGAGGGCATTCATTTGCCAGTTCAATTTTTTCCCCCGAATCCTAACAGTAACACTATTAAAAGACATACAACTTTATTTAAATCTATGTAACAAAGTACAGTAAGTACAGGGAGTGATAATCAGCAGTAAACCTAATAGATAATCTAACACTAGGCCATGTAATACAAAAAAATCTAATATAAAAATGTATATAAATTATAAATATAATATAATATAAATTTGTATAATTTACATATTATACATGAATTAGAATAAAAAAAATAATATTTATATTAAAACATTTAACACCTCTTGACCAACATGGGTGGTCAATAGGTCACTAGGTTGTCTGCATGTAATTGTGCTGCTTTTGTTTTTCAAATGTTGCTTTTCTTACTTATCATAGACAAACCAGCAAAACCGATACAAGATGTCGCTCATATTTCCAGGTCTGCAGTCCCTAAAACATAAGGTTTAACTTCATCATTAAAAGAAAAAAGTTGTGTATGTTTGTCTTCTGTAATTTACTAACTGGTATTCACCAGAACTTTTTGCCATGTTCACTACATTTACCAAGCAAAACGAGCCCTGTTAACCCAACTACGCCTGAGTTTGCTGTATAGTATCTACAAACAGTTCAGCAAAGTTGGGGCGACGTCCTGCGAACACTTCAGCAGTGTTCTAGATATTTCCAGGTAACACCATTGAAATCAATGTTTTTTTGCTAAGATTTCCTACATTTTTACATCTGTAACTAATATTTTGAGCTTGAAAATCATATTTGAAAAACAACTACCGTAATTAAACATTTTTCACATTTTTTTTAACTCATTAAATAAGGCTTTAGAAACAACCAAGGCACTCCTCAGACAACACACATATATGTTGAGTCCCATCCCATGTTGAAATAAATGTAAAAGTTTGCGTTAACTTTCCTGCAGCAGTTCACCAGTTGAGCCAAACCAATTTTTTAGGTAAATGTCAGTGCTCTGCCCAGGCGAAGTGCAGCAAAACTGAGTGTAATGCTAGCAAAATATTCCGTTCTCCCTACATTGCTACTACAATGATAGCTCTGTTTGCTAGAATTAAGGCTTGGTTCTCTGCTATGTTCCCAAGTTACAGTGGCAATGGCGCACTGAAGGTAGAGGGAACTAGTTAAAACCAGTGAATGTTGAAAATCATTAATGCAACTTTAGCTTCAAATAGCTTAAATATCATGGAAGAGATTCCTATCTAATTGAAATTCTCTATTGTCCTTCGTCCTCACCCAACTGTCGTTCTCTGCTCATCAGAAGTGTTTTGTGCATGTGCAATAATTATAGCTTGGAGAGGAACTCCAACATATCCAATGAAAAGTACAGTATATGCATCTATATAGCTATTGAAGAAAATACACCTCTATTGCTTAACGTACCTTTCATAATCAAAAGAAGAATAGTTAAAGTCATTAAAAGGTAGTTCAGAGAAATTCATGCTTTTCAGTTCTAAAATAAAGAATAACACATTATAAAATAGGTTTCCTGTTATATGAGCTTCCAATTGTCTATAGATACAGTATAGTAAAAAGCAAATTATGGTATGTGGGGGGGACGAATGCTTGGAATTCATCCTGATTCTCAGGGATCTGTGTTGTAGTTACCTAATCTCCAAGCTAAATGGATTCTTTATAAATTAAAAATTCTCTTATTCTGTAAAACTCCGAAAATGGTAAAATAATCTACTTATCTTACAGCCTGAGGTGCACCATTAAGCATGGATTTAATTGGTTGGGAGGGAAAAATGCCCTACAAACTAGGAGGAGCTACAGGAAATATGAGGCCTGCTGTGAGGACAGTGCTGTGATCAGACACTAAAAAGACATGGAAAGTAATAAAGCAATTCAGCTGTCACTGCACATTTAGCATCATGTGCATAAACTGAACACAGGTAAGAATCAGAAGAGTTCCTCCCCCCGCAGAGCTTTCTTCCTTCAAATAGCAAATATTATGTGAGATATTTAAAAAATGTAACTTCTTCTGCGCATGCTTGTGTATTTAAAATCATCTCCTATTCTCTTTGGTGCTTCACAGTTCTCCTACTTCAGTGAATTGGGGCCTAGTTCAGGGGTACTCAACCACCTCTTGTAATAGTCCATGTACAGGCATCCGGTGAAAGGTGAAGATCCAAACAGGGGTGGATAGTTAGAAATCCGTGCACTGGGGGGGATTATAGATTCCACAGGCAAAACTAAGAAAGGCTGGGTTGGGGGGGGGGGCAGGAATGGATGGGGATGGGATTGACAGGGTAAAGCTGCTAGGTGCCAGGCAGTGTCATGACACTGGCAGGGAGACTAAGCACTACATCGCCGATCAAGTAAAGGAGGCAGGGCTGAACACGGCAACTCGGAAGCAGCTGAGTTCAGGGCTGTCAGGGCAGGGGTCCAGAAATCTGGCAGGTCCGTATTCGAACCCCAGTCCACTAGTTGAGTACCGCTGGCCTAGTCATTAGAGAACTGATCTTGTGACTGTGGAGCTGCAGGTTTGGTTTGGTTCCTGGCTGAGGCATGACTGAAGTACTCTTGTACAGGGTGCCTAACCTCCAACTGCTCCCCAAGCACTACCCCAGGCACATATTCACTTACTGCCCCCTAGTGTGTTCACTGGTGTGAATCACTGTGTGTGTGTTGTTTACTGCATGGATTGGTCAAAAGCAGAGCACTAATTGCTATGTTCTTATAAAGGCCATAGGAGCACATTATACTGTACATTATTACACATTATTATTGGCAGTGCAAAGGTAGAGATCTCACAGACTGAGGACTCTCTATTTGGTAATTAACAACCAAGGCTTGCCATAGATAGATAACGTGTTGCAAGGTTCTAAAGTTATTCAAGGACGATTTCAAATGTGATTCATTAGAATAGAGTGTTATAGTATTGTATATTTATACTACAGTATATTTAATAGTATTTTCAGTCTCCACTTTGTGTTGGGGACTTGAGCTGACCTTTGTACAGCACGTCCCAGTTGTAAATCATAAAACAATTGAATTTCTTTTCCATCTAAGCCTACAGAAGTGTAAAATATTTTCCTTAACTTTGTTGGAATAGAGGCAGATTTTATGGAGTCCTTTTATCAGTTTTTTTCTACATTTTGTTGTTTTTAGTGATTATTTCTGTGTCCAGAATGTTAGGGTGTCTCTCATTATCATTTAGGCATCACTGAGTATTCTGAAAATAAGAGCTAGCATAACAATAGAACTAAAAGCTTCTAGTAATGTATACGGGAAGATGATCAGTCTCCATCAAGCATCTCCTTATATTATTGTAGCGATAACCTTTATCGCCGGAGGGCTTCCCCGCCAGAGACGTCCTTTTCCCAATGGTGGGAGGTGCTGCAGGAATTCCAGAGTCATCCGTGAGGAAACAGGAACAGCCCTTACAAGGGCTAGTGAATTGTAATAAAGCGTTTCCCCCAATAAGAGACAGAACTCAGTATTGAGGGTGAAGATCAACTTCCTTTATTAGTGCCACCCTGTGCCTTATATGCATGGCTCCATGCAAGGGGACCTCCCCCGTGGAACTGATGGAGAACTGCATGACAAACACACAGACCAATGGGAGCAGGCCACACAATCCCTCAACTCTGCCGGTAACACAATCAGTAGAACAATAGCAGTCTGTAACACAATCAATAACACAATGGCAGTCTGTAACACAATCAACAACCCAATGACAGTCTGTCTGGGACATGCTCAAGAAACTGAAAGTAATGAGTCTATGCAAAAACAGTGCCTTTAAAATCCAAAGGCAGAGTCTGTCACAATTATGTACAGAGGATACGATCTTCACAGTGTTTTCTCCATCACAGCAGCGCGATACACATATTATAGAAAACTGTAAGCCAGCTGTGAGCTATTTACCTTTCAATAACAGGCGCATGACTGTTTTTTTAGCTTATTACAATCAAAACAATTATGATATATTAGCTATAGCCTAGCTATAACAACCTGTAACACTCAGGAGGGAGCTGGCAGACTTTTCAGGATGACTTGTCTTGTTTGTTATAGTCACAGCAGGAGTTATAGATAATGCATCCCCATTTTTAAACTCCCAATGCAATTTATTTCTGCCACCTCTGTATATACAAACTCAATTCATTCAGAATAATTTGAGTTCAAATATATATGAGCTATTCTTAACCATTTCATGACCACACAATTTGCATTCATTTAAAAGTCTATCTATTTGAATAGATTTGTCACTAGAGTCTTATGCTTTTAATTAATATTGTATGAATGTTTTACAGTCTGTCCCAGTTTTGGTTTAAAAAAATTGCATTTCTTTTCAATCTATGCCTACAGTAGAGCAAATTATTTTCCTATGATCATTATGTCAGTTGACTATTGCTTTCCCAGCCTAATGCTTTGTACCCTTTTAAAATGCATTTTTAATTAAAGCATTGTTGTAATTAACTAAACTTTATCTCTGTCCTGGTCAATTATACCTAAACTGACCATTGGGGAACCTAAAGTGGGACACCTTGTTAAACAGACCATTTTATGGGGTATTTTGTGTGGTGGGGTGCGATTTGGGTGTGTGATTTATCTCCATGCTTTTGAGGAACAAATATCTGAAGGATTTGTTGTTACTCCTCTGCTCATAAGTACTGTAGGTGTAGCCCCATACCCAGACATAAGCACATTTTGGCTATCCTTCTTCTGTAAAGAATGTTAGCAATTGACTTAAAGCTCAGCCAATCCATAACTTCCACTATTGCCTTCAAGCCGAAGAGCTGGAGCAGAGCCCCAGGCATTCAGTTGGACAGTCTTCCAACTAGTATTAGTAAAGTGCAGCATTTAAACTGGACCAACATCCATTTTTTCTTTAACAGGTGTTGGTCCCGCTGTCAGCTAATCAAAACAAGCCAGAATGCTGGAGTCCCCTCTGCACGTAACCCCCCAGAACACCCAAAACCCTCACCTTCACTACAACGGAGTCCCGCGATTGGCCGTTCACGGGGCAGGTCATTCCGTTGGCCGGTGCCGAGGATGCGATGATGGCCCATGTGACCGCCTGGCAGCCAGTCGCAGGACTCCTTTCCCGGTGCTGGTTCGTAGTGAAGGTGAGGATTACAGGCGTTCTTGGGGTCATGTGCCGGGGGTGGGGGGACTCCAGCATTCTGGATACTCCCCCATGCTTGCTTTGATCAGCTGGCAGTGGGACCAACATCCATTAAAGAAAAAACGGGTTTTGGTCTGGTTTAAGTGTCCCCAGAGTTTCCTCCAAATGTGGAACATCTGGTCAGTTCAATATACTTGGCATAATAGATTTATTCAGAAAAAGACTGAATGGTCTATATTGTAATCACATAGACCCGGATTTACTAAAGCTATGCTGGGCTGCTCCAGAATTCATTGGTCAACATAACATGCACAGTAGACAAAGTATTATTCCTACCTCGGGGTGCTGACATACAGAAGAAATTCCATACTTACTACTATATGTGATGAGTGGTAGAAGGACTCGTCTGCTTTTTGTTGGCACAATGAGGCTTCCTCTCATAGAATACAAGGAGAAGGGTAAGAAGCACATTATTAGATCTGGCAGTTATATATATATATATATATATATATATATATATATATATTATATATTATATTATTATCATATATATCAACTGCAGTTTAGCACATTATTAAATATGCAGTTTACTATTAATATATATATATATATATATATATATATATATATATATATATATATTCTTCCCTGCTTTCTTTTTTTTCTGTCATTTCTTCTATTTTTTCTTTCTTTATTTCTCTTACTTTCTGTTTCTTCTATACTTTGTCATTCCCTCTAAGTTTTCTCTTTCTATTATTTGGCAATATTAACCATACATGCAAGTTTATCACCATGTAGTGTTATACCACACCACAAGGGACCCACTTTATCGTCCAAAAGCCCGAATATTCCTGGAGCCGGCCCTGCTCTCCTCAAGAGCCACCAACAGGTCACGTTGTCCTTGTTTCTGAGTTTTTGGGGAAAGGCACTGAATTGTTACCGTTACCGTTACCGTTAGTAAATCATATTGTAAGTTCATTTATTCTATATAGGTTATAGGCCCAACACATTGTTTGGACTTATCAGATAACCAATTATAATGTAATAATAAGACCTCATTCCTAATAAAACCCCCAACTGCTATTTTCTCTAACCCATCGGATATGTTGTCTACTTACTAAGAAGTCTTGATGGTTGTTGTTTGTCTGCCAAGGCAAAATGAGACACAGTCATGAGAATGAAGATAATATACAGAGATGGTTGTAATGATTATCAGTTAGTGCTCAACTGTTAAATGCCAATTTTATTGCAAAACAAACAACATAAAATACAGAAAGGATTTATTGTGTTGGAATTACACAGCTGGAGCTTCAGTGATAACCTGAAATATGTGACAATTGTTTTAAATATTCATATTAAGGTTTTTAATAAAAATGTACATATTGGCATTCAAATGTACAATTAGTATTCTTAGGCCTCGAATGAGCAAAATACATATACAAGGGGTGTTTAATAATGTATTTTCCCAGGTATGTTCTGTCAATGATAGAGAGTTGAGCTTGTCTGTGCAGGTTAAAGCATGTCTGGACATGCAACACACACAGTAGCAGTATGGTTGCCAGTATTTCACCGTCATTTATGCTAGACTTTGTTTAAAAGGAAATTATAATTGTGGGTATTTTTGTTCTTTAAGCAAAGATCAGGGGTGTAGCAACCCGGTTCCTTATTAGAGCATGCTTTGTTGTTGTGTAAAACATTTACTGGCTGATGCACCAGCCCCAATCCCCTCCCTCCTCTATGCTTTGGGTTTGGACCTTGACCACCCTGAGCTTCCTCCCTCCTCTGCTCTATGTGCCACCATCCCTCCTCCATGCTGTGCACTGGTGGGACATCCCTCCTCCGTGCTGTGTGCAGCTCTCCTCCTTGTTGTCCTCTGGGCAGCTTTAAAGAGGAGGCAGCAGGTGATTGTAGGGGGGTAAGTAACACCAGATGGTGGATAGTATCATGTTGGCTGCCCCCAACTAACTTTACTGCCCTATCTACCTATTTACCTACAATACTTACCTACTGCTCCCTGACCCTGTCAGGTCACCCACCTACAGCATCTCTTCATAGTGTAAACATCCTAACCTAGCTACCCACCTCTGTACCCATCTTTCCTACCTAACTACCCACCTATCTCTCCTATCTTCCCTTAACTACCCCCCTCTGCTATCTCCCCTACCTAACTACCCTTTTACCTATGCTATGTCCCCTAACTACTCACCCCTGCTATCTCTCCAACCTAACTACCCACCTACTTCTGCTATCTCCCCTACCCAACTACCTCTGCTATCTCACCTATCTAACTATCTACTTACCTCTTAAATGATTCCTCACTTTCCTACTGTCCCAGCGATCTACTGCTACTCCACCTTTCTCTCCCCCTCTAATCCCCCACCCCCAAAATACCCACCTACTTACTACTTCTCCTGCCTGCTCAGTATCATAACTTTGTTTTATATTATCTCAGCGATACTACTATACTACTATAGGGTGTACCATCACAACCTGTTATTCTCTCATTGCATGGGCTGCAATGGTCCCTTACTCCCTCACAGTGTGGCAACCCAGAGTAGTGTGTGGCACCCTATTCCCTAATTGTGTGACACCCTTTCCCTATATCCCGTTGCAGTGTTGCTTCCCTGTTTACTTTTTCTCCTGTAGAGTATGCCACCCTGTTCCCTTACCCCTTACCCACCCTGTTCCCTTACCCCTTACCCCTTACCCACCAAAATGTGTGCCAACCCATTCCCTTATCATGCATGTAGTAGTGTGCTGCTTCTTACTCACATTCCAAATGCTTCCCTGCTCACTTACTTTCTGACATATGTGCCAACTCATTCCTATGTTCTCTGTAATAGCCACCATGCCATAATTCTCTTTCCCAAATATATACCGAACATTTTCAAGCTCGCACACCAACCACAACCCTGTTTCTGTGAAAAAAATGTTGTGTTTTTTTTGTATGGAAAGGTTACAACCCTAAGTAGTGTAGTACGATGCAGGTCCACAAAGGTAGTAAGGGATTTGGAGCTTCATTACATGATTATAGTCCTTACAAAGCAAGAAAAAAAAAGCTTTAAGAAATGAATGAGAGGATGACTGCTGTATGTGGTGATGATGCACCTTCCTACTACCATGTAAAGTGGATTAAATAGGGTAGATAATAAATTGAAGATGACCCCAGTTCAGAGCAACCTAAAGAAGCATCTTCATTTAGTGGAAATGTGCAGTAAAACAAAGGTCATTATTTTGGAAGATAATCATGTCAATCATGTCAAAGTCAGTGTTATAGCAGTTCATTTGGCAGGTATCCAGTATTATTCTTGATGTTTTGATGAAGTCAAATGTCAGTTCCTGGGGCGTGCCACGAATGTTGACACCTGAGCAAAAAACATGTCTCCAGCAATTTAGCCAATAGAGTCATGGGAAGTTGAAAGCAGGTGTGTTGTTGCTTCACGGCCATGTGCCAGCTCAACACAAGTCTCACTGATTGCTATCAGGGAATGTGGCTTCATGGAGCTTAATCATCCACCCTACATTCTAGACAATCTAGACCTGGCTCCTAGTGATTACTTTCTATTTTATAACCTGAAGAAATGTTTGTGTGGGCATCGACTTCCTGATGATAATGGAGTCATGCAGTGATTCCCCTCCCTGGATCATTCCTAAAACTCACCTTCTCATACTCCCCTGGTGCATGGCTCTGGTATAACTGACTTTTTATGCCAGGCGTAGTAATGAAAGGCATAAGGCCCTCTTTCAGACTGAGCTTTGACATCCCCCGTCTCCCTGCAGTCTGCGTTATGCTCCTGTGCCCAGACCATCTGAATGGCTTGGCACAGGAGCCTGCCTCAGCTGTGGAGATGTCTGGGTTAAAGCCCAAGAATGTGTGGTGGGGCCTCTGAGCCCTTATGGCTAGAGATGAGCGAACCTGAACTGCAAAGTTCGAGTTCATGCCAAACTTTGCTGGTTCAGGTTCCAGAAATCTCTGTTCGTGTTTGGCGTTCAGTAAGGCTGGTTGATGGGAACAAAATGTAAAAATTAACAACAATTAAGTTAAAAATAAAAAAAAAATGTGGATATTGGGCTATAAAGTTTAGCAAAAACAAAGAAACTCAATTATATATTTCTTTGAATCTTAATGTTACAAGAAGAGGCACTGACGGTCTTCATCCTGAAGCCAGAGATCCATATCACCAGCCTATTCCCCACACAATGGAACAGATACAGAAACATGCGAGAGTCAGGTATACTGAGATGTTAAGCAGAAGCTTGTATGGTTCATAGCCTTCATCGTTAGCCCATAAAAAAATAAAGGGGATGTCAAATGTGCATCTGCTGGTTATTCGTGTTTGTGTAAAGTGCTGTCATCTTCTGTGGCATAGTACAAGGTAGAATATACAGTGCATGCGACAACAAATGCATGTTGGTAACAGGATTTTTAATTGTAATTTTAAGGGCATATCTGGCCACCGACTATAATGAGAACATACCACAATTTATTTGCTGGTGGTGCAAAACCAAACTCATAACTTTTTTTCTTGTATGGCAGCTGTGCCCATTCGTCCGCACTCTTTGGAAAGCGATAATCACATACAGCACATTAACAAGACCTTTAATGCTGGAAACCTTTAATGTGTCTCCTACACAGAGATATCTCACAAAAAAAATGTATTACTAAAAAATGGAGGATGCCTAACTCCCAAACTTTTTTTACCTGCCGACTGCAAACTAAAATATGAATCCACCAAGAAATGAGTTCAAACACCAACCCGATAGACCACAATAATCTGGGACAACTTCACTCTAAGAGGAAGCTATGGGAGAAACACTAGGCATTGTAGCAATTCAGTAATGACATATACACACATTAAAGCCTATCTGCCCCAATATCTCCCTGGAAACCCTATTCCAAAAGACCTAACCATCTTGAATTATGGAATCGGGGTGAAGTTATACAGAAGGGTAAATAAAGAAAAAAAAAAGTTAACGCTGACGCTATCTGTCTGGTCTTATTAGTGAGCTGTGTGATTCTGACAGACAATGTCCCCGTGCAGCATGGGTGCTTGCTAGGTGGACAGACAGCAGCAGAACCGCCAGCGGTGTACCAGCCGCTTAGGAAACAATCAGCTTAAGTTTTTTGGACTTGAAAGCAGTGGCGAGGAGGGATTACACATATAACCTAGATAGCTACCATAGGGGTTTCCTGACGCAAAGTGAGAGAATATGATCAATGTACAAACAGGAGGAGGCTGTGGGCAGAGTAAAGGTTGCATCAAGCCTGGCAGGGGAAGACTGACCATAGGGAGGCCTGGGAGAATTTCCAGTGTGCTACACTGCTTTGGGGACTTTTGGGCTGCTGCTTTTTACACTCCCACTTATTACACTCCCATCTGATTCCTGCCTTCCTAGTCTTCCTCCTCAGCACGCCTGTAGCTGGCCCCACTTTAACTTTCTAGCCAAGAGACTGCTCTCCCCAAAGCCTCAAAATCATGGCTAGGGGGATGGTATGGTTAACCATAACCACATTATGTGCCACTTATCTGCCTCCACAGTACTAAAGCTACAATACCATCAAGGTATTCACCCCCTAATCATTACTTGATCCTGCTATGCTAAGGTCTCAAGGGCTGGCAGGGCCAGTAAAATCCAGGCCATTTTTTGCCCCAGTCTGCCATTTAAAGCTGGTATCTTTGGTATCTTTAGATTAGCATTAAAATTAGGGAAGGGGCATGGCTGGATACAGCTTTGATGCGGCTGCATCCCCACACACCTCTAGCTGTGGTGCGAGCACCTGTGCCCGGCCTTTCTGAATGATCGGCGTGGGCCTGTCTAGGCTGCAAGGTGAGCGGGGGCTGGAGGTGCACTCGGCTCCCTTCTGCCCACTTAGGTGCTTAGCTGTCACCGGCGCCAAAGCACTTTCAGCTCCAGCCTGCGCCATGGGAGTAACTGAAAGGTGAGTTGATCAGTCCTGGGGTAATACACACAGCGGGGCATTTCAATTAGGGATGCCTCCACCGTCTCATGGAGTAACAACACACCGAAAAGTGAAATTCTTGTGTGTTGTTCCTCTTTAATAACAGGCTCCTGGTTGGTACACAATGCATCACCACTGGGTTGCACTAAAAACTGGAACTTTAACCGGAACCTGGCTGTTACAATGTATTACACAGCAGCGAGCTGGCCTACAATGTAAGATGATGACTTATTATGCTTGATACATTGGACAGCAGGTGGAAGAGAGACAGCAAGATGAGGTATAATCCATCCAGCCCAAAATGAATAATTTTGCATATGTACAAATACTCCCAAGAGACCTTAGAGTGTCATACAGAACTTTTAACCCTTTAAGTGCCAAGCACGTAACACCTACGTGCTGGCTTGGCTGGGCCTTAAGTGCCAAGCCCGTAGGTGTTACGTGCTCGACTTTCCCCGCTGCTAGTTTAAAAAATAAAAATGAAAAATACTCACCTGACCCCTCGTTGGATCCGGCCGGGTCTCCTCTTTAATTTGGTGCCATCCGATCCCCCGTGGGGGGTCGGATGGCCCCAGGAGAGCCCCCGGAATAGCCCCCCCGCTATTCGGCAGCAGCAGCTAACTGTAAAAAATGACATTTGCTTACCTGTGGCCGCGCTGCCTCCCGCCGGGTCTTCTCTTCACTGGGGGGGCCTCCGATCACCCCCCAGCCTCTTCGGTGGCGAGGAGAGGGCAGAAAATGCCCTCTCCCCCCACTTCCTGCATCGCGACTGCTAGCCCCGCCCGCCTTGTGATGTCACCAGCAGCCGGCTTCTTCAGCAGCCAAGCCCCCGAGACTGAATCAGTCTGCTCGGTGCTTGGAGCAGAGAGCAGAGGGGAGGAGGAGAGGGCTGTGATGAGACCCCTTATACCAGTTCACAAGGCTGGGGGGGTGGCAAGTCACCTGCCCTAGCGGGTGGCTTGCCATTAACCCCCGGCACCCCCATTACCTGCCTCCCCAAAGCCCAGGGGGGGGGGCAGAAGAGCCCGGGCCCACATAGGCTATGTGGGCTCATAGGCTGCAGGGTGGGGGGGCCACAAAAGCTGGCCCCCCCACTCTGTGCCTACAAGCCCCCATAGCTGGTCCCGGGCTGGTTACTTTGGGTAAGGGGGACCCCACGTCATTTTTTTTTTTATTTTTAAGGGTTTTTAACCCTTAAAAATCCCCCAAAAAATGGGGTCCGCCTCCCCGGGAAGGGGGACCCTATGTCATTTTTTTAAATTAACCCTTTGTGTTCTGTCATCCAGCAGCTATAAAAGGCTTCCAGCAGGTGAGCAGAAGCCAGTGATCGCCGAGGGACACAGTGCTCCAGGATATGGATGGGAGGTAAGTATTAAAAAAAAAAAAAAAAAATAAAATAATTTTTTCTTTTTGCGTGTGTGTGTTTTTTTTTACATTTAACCCCTTGTGAACTGGTAAGGGGTCCATATCACAAGGCTGGGGGAGGTGGCAAGTCACCTGTGACTAGCGGGTGACTTGCCATTAACCCCTGGCACCCCCATTACCTGCCTCCCCAAAGCCCAGGGGGGGCAGAAGAGCCCGGGCCCACGGGCTATGCGGGCTTGTAGCCTGCAGGGCCAGGGGCCACAAAAGCTGGCCCCTGTGCCCTGTTTCCACAAGCCCTGCATAGCTGGTTCCGGGCTGGTTACCTCCCCCAGGGAGGGGGGACCCTATGTCATTTTTTTTTCTCGATTTAACCCTTTGTAGTGTGGATGGTAGTTGTATTTTATTTGTAAATGTTATAGATTACTTGTTTCAGTTAGGGGGGTCTCCTGGGCAGGAGCGGGGGGCTACCGATAAATATGTGGTACCGTTCTAATCGGTAGAAATGGGGCCTTCACATGCAATATGCTTTTCCTTAATAAAATACATTTTTTATTTAAAATAGAGGAGTCAATTTTCTAAAAATGTTTTTTATTTATTTATTTATTTTTTTTTTACTTAATAATATTGTAAAAAACAAAATAAAATTTACAAACAAGACATTTCATGTTAAAGCCTAAACTCTGCTGCAAAAAAATATAAATATAATTTTCCTTAAAATTCCAGCAAAAATGGTGCAAAAAATGGCACAAAACATGGCGCAAAATGGGGAAAAATGACCTGTCAACAGAGGGTGACAAAATCTCAAGTAGGCTGGAAATTAAAAGGGTTAATAGTACCTCTGCATGTTGGGTATTGTTCTGTTCGGGAGACCTTGCGCTTTCAGACTTAGCTTGTTTTTTCTGGTTTGCATATTTATATTTTAGGAAAAGGTGTTTTTTATTCAGCTTTTTTATACATTTTTTAGGGAAACCCTGCGCAACCAAAGAATTCTTTGAGGAATTAATTCCAGAAAGATGAGCCCACTACAACAAGTTGGGTACGCTTAGAAAGCTTAACATGTGTACTTTCAGGGAATATATGGTTTATGGGGCATATTCCAAATGTAAAGGGTTGTTTTGGTTGAAAAATCGCAAGGTGCACATTTTGTCTGCAGAGCTGAAATTTTCAAGTAAAATTACCGTTACGCACATGCTTTACTTTGGGGTGTTTGGCAACTCTTTCCTTTACAGTAGCTATGAATGTTGGGTGTTGTTCTGTTCGGGGAATGTTGCTTTTTCAGATTAAACTTGTTTTTTCTTGTTTGTATATAGTTTTTTTAGCAAAATGTGGCTTTGATTCGGCTTTTTTATCCTTTTTTGGGGGAAACTCTTTGCAACCAAAGAATACATTAAGGAATTACTTCCAGAAAACTATGGGCACATCAACATGCCTGGTACGCCTAGAAAGCTTGAGGTGTGTACTTCCAGAGAATATATAGTTTGTTGGGGGTATTTCAAATGTAAAGGGTTGTTTTTCTGGTAAAACTGCAAGGTGCGCATAGAGCATATCACAGTTGTATTTTTTCTGAAAATCCCCTAAAGCGCTATTTCAGTTTGGGGGAGTCTCCTGGGCAGGAAAGGGTGTCTACCTATACATATGTGGTATCGCTGTAACCGGGAGAAATTGGGATTTCACACGCAATAAGATTTTATTGACAAACTTTTTTTATTACAAAAAAACACTACAAATTGTAAAAAAAAATTTTTTTTACATTTTTTTCACATATTTCACCTTCATATTGAGAATACACCTAAAAGATTACAAACAAGACATTTCATGTTAAAGCTCAGACTCTGCTGAAAAAAACAATATATCATTTTCCTGGGAAATCCCTGGAAATCCTTTCAAAAATGACAGTTGAACATGCGTAGCGCAAAATAGTGAAACATGGTCTGGCAACAGGGAGTGGCAAATGCTATAGGTAGGCTGGCACTGAAAGGGCTAAAGGGAGGTAGGGGTTGGAACATTTTTGTATTCAAATCAAGATAAGTCGCATCAAAAGTATTCTTATGACTTGAAAATTAATATTGCTTATCGAGATAAGAAACTATGTTTCTCTTATTTCTAGAATACAAATTTTTGACTCTGAACAATGTTTCATTCTATAGATGACACCAGAAAATCATGTCACTCATTCAGCTCTAAGAAAATGTCTCAACTTACCTTTTATTTTTACTGGTGTCGTTAGAGGTGTAAAAGGAAAATTCAGCTGAGCCGTTTATTTCTTCCATTTCTAAAAAATATGAAAACAAACCATTAAAGAGGCATAAAACCCTATTTGGGCCTCCACCTGCCCTCCTCACGATGCAACCAGCAAATCTGAATGGCTAGCTGCAAGAGTAACCCTCAGTTACAGGAAAGTCGGGGATGCGGCCACGGGCAGCAGAAGCTGCCGGTAAAAATGAGTTCATTGTTGACCCCAGAGGTTCCACACAGGAGGCAGGCTTGTGGCCGGCCTGGGGGACCTTTAGACTCCAGGAAAGAGCTGAGCGTCTTTTGAGCTGTTAAAATGTAACATGAGTAAATATATGTTTTATTTGCATACAGTCATGCTACTAAATGATACCAAACTGAATTTCAATTCACTGACTTCTGGTCAGGACGAAAGCTTTCACCGGGGTAATTTTTTCATACTCAATACTCAACAATAAAATTAATTTTATTGTGAGATTCATGTACAGATTGCATTGTTTGCACTTTACTCATATTTGTTAGAGAGGATCTTGTTTATATGATCAGCTGGGCCATTTCTACTTTGCTTTTATCTTGTCCTTTGTGTAAATGTGTTTTTATTGTGTGTTGGCTTTATAAAAAACATAATTAATTAAGTGGGGTAGTCTATTGGTGGACAGCTTTCTTGCTCCTCACCAAAGATGGTGGCTGCTCTCTGTTTTGGTGTGTTTTAGCTCAAAGTGGCCACATGACATTTACATATCGGTCTACACTAATAACTGTTAAGAAACACTGACCGTGGAGTTTACACATAACATAATAAAATTAAAGCCCCCCAAAACCCAATTAAAGCTTAGCATGATTAATATTGTAAAAGGTTGGTGTTACACGAGAAGGAGAGCTCTACAATGGCCAAGTTGGTGAACCACATGGCACTGACGGTCTTCATCTTTAATGCAGCAATCCATATCACCAGCCCATTCGTCACCACTCTGACAATGCAACAGATACAGAAACACGCATAGGTCAGGTATACTGAGATGTTACATTGAAGCTTGTATGGCTGAAAGGAGTTGCTTGCTAAGTCTAAATATTTATATAGTGACCTATAAAATATAAAAGAGATGTCAAATGTGTGCTAATTCGTTCCATATGGAAATGTAAGTGCAGATTCCTGGAAATTCATTGAATCACTTCATATTGTGATCTGGATTGTCTAGATTGTAAAATTGTACAGTAATCAGTTTTTTATGACATTCTTCATTTAGCTTGTTTTTTATTTCCCTTTTATTTAATTAAGCAATATTACTTTCTACGTATGGCAGCTCTAAGAAAATGCCCCAGGTTACCTTTTAAGATCAAGTGTGTGAGAGTCGTTCCAGTATGGAAAACCAGTGGAGCCATTTATAGTTTCCATTTCTATAAAACACAAAAAAACTCAATGGACCATCATAGACAAACAAATGTCAAACACATCTCTAAGGGAAAGGATACACAAAATCAAAAGCTTTAGCTATCAGACTTTCGGGCTCCATGCATGTTCACTTGCTCTCTCCCCCTCTTTTAGACCAGAATGTTGATCTAACGGAATTCAAAACTGCTAGTGCACTCTCCACCCTCTAATGAGCATAGGAGCCTGAAAATTACTAGGAAGTTCCTGATTTGTATTTAATTTGCTTTCAATAGTCATTTAAAGTGGAATGACAGTCAGCTTCTGTTCTGGCACTGGAGGGGGAGAACCTGCTAAAGGCCCCCATACATAACTCCACCCCTCCTAGACAAACGCAGTCTTAGGAAGCTCCATATTTACCACTGCCTTGTTCCCAGTATTGCAGAATGAAAAGACGTCAGTATTCTATTGCAGGAGACTGGGCTTGCAGAAGGGGGTATACGTAGGGGGGGGCATCAGAAGTCTGAATTCTATCCCTGCCCCTTTAGGATGATAAAGCAAAACTCCTCTAGACAGAGATAGCCAATTTGGCTCCCATATTACAAAAAATAAAATTCGAGGACAGTCATATCAGATCCCTGGACAACAGAGATGCTATAACTAGCCTGAGACTATGCTGCTCTCCCAAGGTTGCTCAGGGCATAGATTGTGCCATATACTGCAAGTGACTATGCATATTGCAGTTCCACTAATTGAATTTTCAGAAGGTCCTCTTAAAACTCATTGGGGAACAAGAGAACAAAACCAGACACATTAATATTCTTCTAACAAGAGGTAGGAGAATGCTTACCCAACACTTTGGACCATTATAAGTGGTGAAGCGCTGTACTAAAGTCATGCTTAGGACTTAATTATGGTATGGCATGAAATATCCTCTTAGTGTCAGTAAAAAACGGTTTCTAAACATACAATGTAAGCACAGCGCTGATCAAAGGCGAATGATTTTTAAACAAAACAGTAATCGTGCTCAAACATGTAAAGGCACTGCCTTATTCCAACAGTAAATAATAAACAATGAAAGTAAAAACACAGAGCAAACAAATATAGCAGAATCTTGAAAACAGTCTCTTTCATATAGCAGTACGGCGAGGAAATCCCACGGTGCATGCACTCAACAAGAATGTGTGCTAAAATCCTCCACCATCCTTAAAAACTGCTTATCAGAGATAACTTCATAGAAGGCTTTAACACAATCAGCTGGAATAGGATTTAGTCATTTAACGATCTCCCACAAATGGTTAATCTTCAAATGAATAGCTTTTGGTCCATTTGTCCCTTTCAACCATAAACTCAAAGGTAGCAGGGGGAGAGAACAGAAATAATAACCTATTGCAACTCTGTATAGTAAATATTCCAAAATTTAATAAAAGTATTGCACTTACAAACCAACACGAAATAGGCGCATATAAACTACTTTGTAAAGCGCTACGGAAGATGATGGCGCTATATAAATAAACAATAATAACAATAATAATAATAATATAAAATCCAAACAAATGGTAACACAGGTGATGTGTTTCTCCTCTCTCCACAATCAATGACAGCCGTCAGATAAAAGAGATAAACTTAGAAATATCCTCAAAGGTTTAAAAGCAATGCCATATCCCGCCTGACGCATTTCGTTGTGCTAGAAACTTTAACAAAGGCTGGGGATATGGCTAAAAAGGAAGAGATATATACTCACATGTGGGTCTCCATTTCCGTCCAGTGGCTGTCTTCCTGTGATTATACACAGACAGCCAATCAGAAACGGAGGTGAGAGCAGTGTCAGAGTGACGTATCCCAGACGGCCTGATAGCCAATCAGGGATAGAATGAGGAAGACAGACTGGAAATGAACCAATCAGAGGGCAGGATAATCGGAAATGTCTCGCTCCTTAATGAACAAAAAATGGCATACAAAACACAAGAGAGATATATACAAACTTGTGAAAGGCAAGAAATCGGACCAAAAGTACCAGCTGTCTTTTGCTGCAGTTAAGCTAGTGTATACTAGCGTGGATGTCTCTCCTCGTCAGGACGCATATGTAGTGGCTACGTTAATTGTGCAGGCAGAGACTACGCAACTTGCGTAATACGAGGGTTTGAGCGGAGGATACGTTAATTACACAGGCGGACACTACTCCGCTTCTGCATAACACTAAATTTCAAAAACGGTTACGCATGGAGTGTCCGCCCCACCTGGCTGCTACTGATGGCTACGTCACTTGCGTAAAAAGAAGCTAATACACCTTCTAAACAGCACAAAGTGCGCAGACAAAAAAATTGATTAAAGCTATTATTAACTGTATAAGGGAAAGAAGGGGGAATCCAAACTGGGCATAGGAAACTATTAACCTCCGACAGCAACAAAGTTGCAATGGAATGTATTAATAGCATGTATTAATAGCAACAGAGTGAAAATTAAAAGCCCAGAAAAAGACGCAATCTAAATGACAGTAGAAACATGTAAAAAGATAGTAATTGAAAACTAAAAAGGCATCCATTAAAGTGGTTGGAGAAACACCTCACTGCTAACAGGTGAATAAAAGAGCATACAGTCGATATACAGTCAATAAAAACAATTTAGGTCAAACTCAATATTTAATCCACTTGGTGCCAGAGTATCCAATTCATAAATCCAATTTCCTTCACGTTTATAAATTTCCCTTAGTAGGTGGGAACCACGCCAATTTTTCTCAACCTTGTCTAGCCCAATGAAGGTCATAAGTGAAGGATCGCTAGAATGAACCGATTTGAAATGGGCAGAAAGGCTATGGGAATCGAGACCACCTATAGTATTATAGACGTGTGCCCTAATCGGGACTTTAAGCTCACGTGTGGTCCTGCCTACATAAAACAGATGGCAGGGGCACCAAATGAGATAAACAACATGTGTAGAGTTGCAGGAAACAAAAGTGGGTATTTTAACCTCAAGCCCAGTTTTAAAATTAAGGAAGATCTTAGTAGATTTAGCTACCCGCGAACAAGTTCTACAGCCCATACAGACCCCACACTGATAAAAACCCAACATGGGTTCATTTCAAAGAGAGACTTTTTGGGGTGGATCGGTGTAACTGCTGGTAAGTAGCTCCCTGAGGTTTGGGGTCTTTCTAAAGATTACTTTGGGGTGGTTCGGTAGCAATGGGCCAAGGACAGGGTCTTCCTTCAAAATATGCCAATGTTTAGAGCACAACCTCTTGACCTCCCTGTGTTGCATATTGAACCCTGTGATGAACGAGAAATCAAAGCCCGAAAATGGAGTCTCAACATGCGGTTTGTGTAAAAGTGTGCTCCGATCAACGCTTTTAACTGTCTCTCGCTGTAATTGTATACAATGGGGATCATATCCCTTTTGAATAAAACGTCCAGCTAGTACCTGAGATTGTGTGTCATAGCTTTTGACAGACAAACAGTTGCGCTTAAGTCGCGTAAACTACCCATTAGGGATCGCCTCTAACCATTTAGGATGGTGACAGCTAGACATCGGTACATAACCGTTACGGTCTGTCGGCTTAAAGTAAGTTAAGGTAACTAAGCAAGTACCCTAAGCAAGTAACAGTAAGATCTAAAAAGTTAATTGAAACAGAACTGCACTCCATAGTGAACTCTAGGTTAAAATCATTCTCATTAACCTGTTTAAAAAACGATTCCAAATCTGACTGGGCCCCATTCCATATACAGATCACATCATCAATATATCGACGCCATAGTGATAAATTAGACCAGTTTCCTCCACAGATAAATTGTTTTTCCCAGAAGCCAACATAATAATTAGCCATGCTCAGCACGAATTTCGCGCCCATGGCAACTCCTCGTTTTTGGAGAATTCAGAAATAGTTATGGTTCAACGCGAAATTCAAACAATCAATAATGAAGTCTACTTGGGAAGGGGGAAGGTCTGGTTTCGTCTGTAAGAAATGACGGACAGCAGCCACTCCTTGATCATGCCGAAAAAATGGTTTCTATTTGGTTTACTGTAGCCCATGGTTGGTTTCTTTTAGACCCTACTGCCTGTGTTGTCCTCTTAACTATTAATGCTCAGACCTGTTGTGTTCGACTTTGGAGTCATATGGAGCAGATGAGGTTTTGTAGCCACCTGGCACCCTCTTCAGGGATGTCCATCTACTAGCAAAGCTATTGATTATTCATTAATAGTATATTTTTGATGCATAATCTTCTTAGCCAGCAGTCTGTAATGCAAATTCTATTTCATTCAAGATGGCTATGTAGTAGGCTGCCAGCCAGGGGAAGCACTGAGTTAACCACTGTAACCCATAATATTAGTTTGGCTGATAACTGAATGTTTCTAAGATTAGGGATTAGGGTACATACCACTTATACTAGAATTATTCTGTCTATGCTAGAACGAAAGACCTAACTCTTTAAGCCACACATGCTTAACCCTGTCCTCAAGGAACACGGGCAGGCTGATTCATTACTAACGCCAGGTAGAGACAGATTAGCGTCTGTAGCTAGGATTTCAGCGTGAACGCTAGTAATCGTTGTGCTTAGCCATGGTTCGTTGTTTCAGGGCGCCTCAGTCGCTGGCCGGCATTGTTGAATACGTTATGTGATTCGCAGTAATACGCTGTATGGGAGCGAATGGTAGCGCCAGCTCAGTGCGACTGACTCACACCACATACATCAAAAAAACAGCCTCAAATAGTTCTGGTGCTCAAAATCGGGTCAATGTAGCCCACAGCGCCAGAAGCTGTGTGATTAAAGTCTGATTTTGAACATGTATCCATTATTAACAAAGTGAAAACATATGGAATTACATTGTTATTACATTGTAAAATGAACACTTTAATACCAGACATGTAAGGGCAATTCTGAATAAAAATATTATTAATCCAAAAAAGGTTTAAAAAATGTCATTTTCTAGGCCAGGATACATGTCTGAAAGATTTGAGTTTTTAAAAAAAAAAATTGAGATCAGGAAAGGGATTTAAGGATCGTCCATAGAAATGTATGGGACAGCGCCAGGTAGCGAGAGGTAAGAAGTGGCGCTCTGCAAGGCTGAACGCCGGCGCTGTACAATGAGCCTGGGATAATGATGAATTGGACGCTACTTAGCATTGTTCTAGTCGCTCACCAGAATCGCCTTCATAAATGTGTAATTGCGTGCTGTCTCCGGTGTTCACCTGCCGCTACCTGCCGCTTACAAGGCGCTGCCTGGCGCTATCCCTTCATGAATAAGGCCTCAAGTTTTGCAGATCTCCACATAGACGCACAGGTGGAGTCATTTGATGCTTTGATGTGCATATATAGTCACTTTCAGTAGGACAATACTACTTTGAGTAATTTTGTTAAAAATACTATTATCATCCGTGCACACCACAGAATCAAGGTAAGTATGTAATCAGAATCGGGTGCAATAGCTTGGAACGGGCCCTCTCTCCCTATTGGGTCCAAACAAATTAGTAATAATTTTCAAGAATCAAGTAATTGCACACCACGCACCACAAGTTCAATGCAAAAACTGTGTGTATTAATTTCATCATTAAGTTCATCATTAGTAATAAATTGATATATGTACAAACAATCTCCTTTTTATACTTTTCATCACTTGAAGAGACAATCAGTGTATATATGATATGCAGGATACATGTCCTGACCACAAGCACAACAGTATATAGCAAGAAAACAAGCTTATGGATAATTCAAGAGTTTCGCCACTAGATGGCGATAGAATACTTTCATGTCAGGAATAATATCCACACCTCTATAGAAAGGCTTAAATTGCACACAGGCATTTAAATGTGATCTCATAGCAAAGTTCCAAAGATAATCAAATTAGAACATATGTTTACAAGGCAGGTAGAATAAAACCCAACGTTATTAATACACACAATTATTGCATTTAAATTGTGGTGTCACTGTGTGCAATTACTTGATTCTTGAAAATTAGTATTAATTTGAGTAATGTTGTCCCTGAAAACTCTGGAGACACCTAAGGCTGACATTATGGGCAAATCTTGGCTGACATTATGGGCAAATCTTGGCTGACATTATGGGCAAAACTTGTCTGACATTATGGGCAAATCTTGGCTGACATTATGGGCAAATCTTGGCTGACATTATGGGCAAATCTTGGCTGACATTATGGGCAAAACTTGTCTGACATTATGGGCAAATCTTGGCTGACATTATGGGCAAATCTTGGCTGACATTATGGGCAAATCTTGGCTGACATTATGGGCAAAACTTGTCTGACATTATGGGTAAATCTTGGCTGACATTATGGGCAAATCTTGGCTGACATTATGGGCAAATCTTGGCTGACATTATGGGCAAATCTTGGCTGACATTATGGGCAAAACTTGTCTGACATTATGGGCAAATCTTGGCTGACATTATGGGCAAATCTTGGCTGACATTATGGGCAAATCTTGGCTGACATTATGGGCAAAACTTGTCTGACATTATGGGCAAATCTTGGCTGACATTATGGGCAAATCTTGGCTGACATTATGGGCAAATCTTGGCTGACATTATGGGCAAAACTTGTCTGACATTATGGGCAAATCTTGGCTGACATTATGGGCAAATCTTGGCTGACATTATGGGCAAATCTTGGCTGACATTATGGGCAAAACCTGGCTGACATTATGGGCAAATCTTGGCTGACATTATGGGCAAATCTTGGCTGACATTATGGGCAAAACTTGTCTGACATTATGGGCAAATCTTGGCTTACATTATGGGCAAATCTTGGCTGACATTATGGGTAAAACCTGGCTGACATTATGGGAAAATCTTGGCTGACATTATGGGCAAAACTTGTCTGACATTATGGGCAAATCTTGGCTGACATTATGGGCAAATCTTGGCTGACATTATGGGCAAATCTTGGCTGACATTATGGGCAAATCTTGTCTGACATTATGGGCAAAACTTGTCTGACATTATGGGCAAATCTTGGCTGACATTATGGGCAAATCTTGGCTGACATTATGGGCAAAACTTGTCTGACATTATGGGCAAAACTTGTCTGACATTATGGGCAAATCTTGGCTGACATTATGGGCAAATCTTGGCTGACATTATGGGCAAAACCTGGCTGACATTATGGGAAAATCTTGGCTGACATTATGGGCAAATCTTGGCTGACATTATGGGCAAAACTTGGCTGACATTATGGGCAAAACTTGTCTGACATTATGGGCAAATCTTGGCTGACATTATGGGCAAAACTGCCCCACCAAATTCCAGGATGGCTTGTTGGTTTACAACTGCTCTGACTTTTCCTGAAAGCAGTAGTGAAATGCATGGATTGTCTGAGCATTGGCTCTATCACCATCCTCCTTTATGGACTGAAGGTTACTGGAGTATGTATTATTCCAAAAACACAGAGCAATCAATGATAAAACAGCACACTTTAGGTCAGTTTTAACTCTTAAAACATTATATAAAAAAGTCCAAGCTTCTGGGGTGGTTCCCCAATCTGAGAGTATCCTCTAAGGCCAAGGATTTTAGTGACCTTCTATCACAGGGATGTTCAAAACACTGTAGCAAATTCCACCACGTGTATATAACAGCAAATTGCTGATGAGAATCTCGTGCCCACCACCTCCTTCAAAATACTCTTACCAGATAATAATAAGCTTTAGTGCCTTATTAAAAATCCTCCATGTTTTATTCCTCTCTTATTGGATAGGAGAGCCGGTTAAATATTCTGGTCCCCGCTTTAACAGGTGGAGGTGTGCTTGAATGCCTTATTAGATCCTCAATATTCCATTCCTCTCTTGTTATTAACAGAGCCGATTTGGTATTCTTATCCCACTTTGGCTTTTAAAATTGTCCCAGATTGGACAAACCACATAGAAAGGAAAAACCAAATAGAAAAATCTAGCGTAATATCGTTTTAATCATGTGCACTGGTTAAGTTAAAAATGCACTCACATAAAAACAATGTACCGTATATACTCGAGTATAAGCCGAGTTTTTCAGCCCACTTTTTGGGCTGAAAAAAGCAGCCTCGGCTTATACTCGAGTCAGTAACCTGACTTACCTGAGCGAGGGGGCGGAGGAAGCGGCAGAAGAGCCTCCGAGGCGGCAGAAGAGCCGCCGAGGCTTCAGAACTCGGCGGGGAGATCAGTACACCCAGCGCGAGGTGGGTGTACCAAGATGGCGGCCCGGGCCTCAGTGACGTGGCGGCGCGGAGCGCGCCGGCCGCCATCTTGGTACACCCACCTCGCGCTGGGTGTACTGATCTCCCCGCCGAGTTCTGAAGCCTCGGCCGCCATCTTGGTACACCCACCTCGCGCTGGGTGTACTGATCTCCCCGCCGAGTTCTGAAGCCTCCGGGGCGGCTCTTCTGCTCCGCGTCCAGGGGCGTAGCTGGCGACTGGCCGCGTCCCATGCCGTCGTCCCGCGCCGTCCTCACTCTGTCCCACACCGTCGCCTTGGCTGGAAGGAGCCTCGCTGAAGATTGTGCAGGAGCTGAACTGGTGAGTGTGTGTGTTGTGTGCATTGTATGTGTGCTGTGTTGTGTGCTGTGTGTTGTGTGTGTGTATGTGTGCTGTATTGTGTGCTGTGTTGTGTTTGTGTGTGTGTTGTGTGTGCTGTGTGTATGTTGTGTGTGTGCTGTGTTACACCTGAATGGCTGTAATGAGGGATGCCCATAACTGGCTGTAACAAGGGATGCCCCTCACTGTATTATTATTATTTATTTTTATTTAATTCTTAGGTGATGGCTGGGGGCGTGGTCAGGGGTGATTCCTCAAATCAATTCCAATTGAAAAAAGCCGCCTCGGCTTATACTCGGGTCAATAACTTTTTCCAGGTTTTTGTGGTAAAATTAGGTGCCTCGGCTTATATTCGGGTCGGCCTATACTCGAGTATATACGGTATATCAAGTATTTAGGAGACGCCAGGCAAGATTCTCACCAAACCCTCAATGTGTCTAGGCCGATTGATGTATCAAAGGGAGGGAGGGGAAGTGAAGTATCACTGGAGTGTAGCTTGCCCGCGTACTGATAAGATCCGTCCGCCGCCGTCAACGCGTTTCATTGGTAACCAACTTTCTCAAGACTCTTGAGATATTACGCTAGATTTTTCTATTTGGTTTTTCCTTTCTATGTGGTTTGTCCAATCTGGGACAATTTTAAAAGCCAAAGTGGGATAAGAATACCAAATCGGCTCTGTTAATAACAAGAGAGGAATGGAATATTGAGGATCTAATAAGGCATTCAAGCACACCTCCACCTGTTAAAGCGGGGACCAGAATATTTAACCGGTTATATTTCATCTTTAAAACAGCTTTACTGGAGTATGTGACTGGGTTACACCTACTCACACATAAGCTTCCTATAGATGCTGTTCATCTTAAGCCTGTAAATAAACCACACCCTTAAACTACACCCCCACCATGTCCATCAGACACAAACTGAATTAAAGTGGACTAAAACCTTGTATTTTCCCTATTCAAGGTTTTGACCCTTGTCCCTGAGAAATTTTGATTTGGTATTCCCCCACTGTGTGATACCCCCTGTAGCTTCTAAAAAGCACCAGAATGGTGAGGGGTCTTGCGTGTTGTTGGGGGGGTTACTAAGAGAGTCATCCCAAATTAGAATGCCTAAGGGAGACTAAAACGGCCAGCCAGGGAACCTAGAAGAGGTGGTTGGCCCACTTTAAGCTGTCCCATTTTGAACCGACCCCAAAAACGGTCAGTTTACATTGTATGCTTGTGCACACATAGGAAGTTTTCCCCTGCACTTTTGCTGGGACCTGGGGATCAGTTAGTGATCAGTGCACTAACAGAGCGCTTAGTGCGTCAGCTACTTAGAAACCCACAAAACGTGACCTGTTGGGGCCCCATGAGGAGAAGGTTGGGCACCTATGCTTTAAGCCAGAGGTGCTCAAACTTTTGACAAGCGCGGGCCACCTTGGAACCTGATCACGGACCACAATGAGTAGGTTCAGAATTGTTTAATTCAGAATAGCATAATGAGCACGTGTGCTTTACATAGCTTTGCATAATAAAAGGTGGGACCATCGGAGCACCTCTTTCTATTTATTTTTCATTAGTCTTATTAGAATAGTGGTGCCCGCCCAAATATTTAAACGTTCTTTACATAGCTTTATCAAATACCAAAATACACAAGAATAGTGACAGGTAAAACATCACATCATCAATCACCTGATCACTGTTCTGATCAGGGATCAAATACAAACTGGGGCCAATAAATATTTTGCATATAGAGAGTCTTTTGAAGATGTTCACAAGCTTCAGGCTGACTTGGACACTTTGAGTGTCTGGACATCCACTTGGCAAATGAAGTTCAATGTGGAGAAATGTAAAGTCATGCACTTGGGGTATAATAACCTGAAGGTCACATAAGTCCTCGGGGGAGTAAAACTGGGAGAATCACTTGTTGAGAAGGATCTGGGGGTACTGGTAGATCACAGGCTTAATAACAGCATGTAATGCCAAGCAGCTGCTTCCAAGGCCACCAAGATATTATCATGCATTAAAAGATGCATGGAATCATGGGATAGGTGAGAAATATCTTCTTTTTACAAGGCACTGGTGAGCCCTCACCTGGAATATGCCGTCCAGTTCTGGGCACCCATTCATAGAAAGGACGCTCTGACTATGGAAAGGGTGCAGAGGAGAGCCACCAAACTAATAGGAGGAATGAAGGATCTTAGTTATGAGGAAAGATTATGAGAATTTAATCTGTTTAGTCCTGAGAGGAGACGACTGAGGGGGGACATGATTAACTTGTATAAATATATAAATGACCAATACAAAAAATGGGGAAACACTTCAGATAAGATCCTCTCTAAAGACAAGGGATCCCTCCCTTTGCTTGGAAAAAAATAAATTCAGTCTCTGGAGGCGACAATCATTCTTTATCATAAGAACTGTAAATGTCACAGATTTCTCAATGGAGAAATCCTCTATGAAAGAGTGACCAGAAATTTTAGAACTGCCAGACAGAGAGACTATAAATATGCAGCAAACTGTGTTTAATTGTGACAACCAGTGAACAACACACATATCAAACAGGCTGCTGTACATATATAAACATGTGGAGTTAGAGTGCATGCATACAAGATACAAGTTCAGATTCAGGTTCAGAAGTCCAAAGATAAAGTCTGAGTAGACAGTTCAGAAGACAGATTTAATGCTGATCCACTGAGGTCATGTGTGGATCAGCTTATATAGGCCAGATAATGTCACAGGTGCAAGCTGATTTCCAGGAACTCCACAGAACAGCGCCATCTGCTGGTCAAGCTGCATACAGTAGAGTCCCAGAAAAGAGCAGCTGAAAGCTAAGGAGGAACTCCAGGCATGACAATAAATCTGTAGAATAGCCTCCTACATAAACTTGTAACAGCATCAACCGCTGACACCTTCAAAAAAGGATTAGATGTTTATTTAGAAGAAAGTAACATTAACAGTTACTATAAGGGCCTTATTCATGAAGGTATAGCGCCAGGTAGTGCCTGTACAGCGGCAGGCAGCGCCAGGTAGCGGCAGTTGAGTGCCGGAGACGGCACGCAATTACACATTTATGAAGCCAAATCTGGTGAGCGACTACAACAACGCCATGTAGTGTCCGATTCATCATTATCCCAGGCTCAGCGTACAGCGCCGGCGTTCATCCTTGAAGAGCACCACGTCTTACCTGTCGTTACCTGGCGCTCTCCCATACATTTCTATGGACGATCCTTAAATCCCTTTTCTGATCCCAATTTTTTTTTTTTTCCCTTAAAGACATTTTCAAACCTTCTGACATGTATCCTGGGCAAGAAAATGACATTTTTGAAAACTTTTTGAATTAATAATATTTTTATGCAGAATTGTTCTTACAGGTCTGGTATTAAAGTGTTCATGTTACGATGTAATAACAATGTCATTCCATATGTTTTCGCTTTGTTACTAATGGATACATGTTCAAAAACTGAAGCGCTCTAAAACAATGATCCATGGCCGAGCACAGTGACTACTAGTGGTCGCTCTGAAATCCGCTCTACAGACGCTCAACTGTCGCTACCTGGTGTTAGTAATGAATCAGCTTGTTAGCTGTTATCAGTAAAAAATGAATAAATAAAAAATAAATTTCCCTACCCCAACACTCTTGGTTGAACTTGATGGACGTATGTATTTTTTCAACCTTATTAACTATGTAACTATGAGCGAGACTACCTGCAATATCAGGTGATAGAGCCAGAGAGGGAGAAAGACATTTGCCCATATCCACTGATATATGATTTATGGTGCAATATATTGCAGACCTAAAGCAATGTTGACCATATCTTATCATGATGTAGACCTCGTATTTTTTTTTCTCTGTAATTTCCCAACTGCTATTTATTCTCACTAGATAAGTTGTCTACCTATCAGCAGTCTTGCAAAAAGTCCTTGTGGGTCACAATCACAAGACTGAAGATGATATGTGTATATTGAATTGTCTGTTAAGTGATGATAATAGTTATCAGTTGAGAGGCAGTTAAATGTCTCCTTAACTTCAAGCATAAAATAGACATAAATAGTGGCAAACATCATATAGACTAAATTCAGTAAAAACAAGGATCAGAAACATTTGCTTTTTAAGTTAAATTGATTTACCTTTTATTGAGTCCCTCCAGTGCTCTCCTTCCTGCTATGTTGGTCTACTTAGTGAGGAAATCACTTTCTCATTCAGCTTTCAGTTTCCACCCCACTGAGCTAGTCCTTCAATCAACCTTCTGAGGGTCCAGAACGAAAACACCCCCCACTCTGTCCCCAGATGTCCTGATTGGCTGCCTCTCTCTGCAGCCCTCCTCTCTGCTCACTGGTCACACTATGTGCTGGCAGACTGGATATGCTCTTAGCCTGCATCATGTCTCACCCCCTTTGTCTGGTCATATACTTAGGACTAGAGATGAGCGAACCGGTTCGGACGAACCGGAATTCGCTCTGAATTTCAGGGAAAATTCGATTCGGCACGAACCCGAATTTTTTTTCGGTTCGTGCCGATCAAATTTTCCCTGAAATAAAAAAAAAAAATGCCGGCATGGTGGGAGCGGGCAGGCCGGCTACGCTGTCAGCGGGTGGCGGAGGCCGGCCCGCTGACAGCGCAGCCGGCCTGTCCGCTCCCACCATGCCGGCATTTGTTTAAAAAGCAAACACTTACCTGCATGGTCGGAGCATGGAGGCCGGCGCTGCTCTCAGCTGTCATCAGAGGACGCGTCATCAGAGGACGCCTGAGAGCGACGCCGGCCTCCACGCTCCGAGCATGCAGGTAAGTGTTTGCTTTTTAAACAAATGCCGGCATGGTGGGAGCGGACAGGCCGGCTGCGCTGTCAGCGGGCCGGCGGCGGCCTGCCCGCTCCCACCATGCCGGCATTTTTTTTTTCTGATGAGCGATTCGTAAAAGTTCGATTCGGGCGAACCCGAATTTCTTGGGGAAATTCGGCAAATCGCCCGAATCGAACTTTCAAGAAGTTCGCTCATCTCTACTTAGGACCAAAGATTCATCGGGAGGCACTCCAGCATAATAAACAAGTTCATCTTTATTGCAAAGCCAAATAATAAAGCTTAAAATATAACATATTAAAAACCTCTAAAATACACACAAATAAACACAAAACATAAAAATGAGGTGTAGGCATTAAGGAGAAAAACAATACAAATAAATCAATAAATATAAAGCATGTCACTGCATCAATACCTATAACACTGTCATAATCCACAACCCTATAAAGCCCAAACTTAACTGTTCCTGGTCCTACAGTGAATGTGTGGCTGCTGGTCCAATCAGTGCGCTTAGATCTGCTTATGTCACGTTGACAATCCTGGGTTTTGGTTCTTGCCCCCCGATCGGGGTGCCCCGCTATGTGAAACCTCACAGGTCACTCGAACAAACTCACCTTCCCCCTCTCGTCCAATCAGCCCCCGCATGCCCTGCTACCCTCTAACAGGCACGCGTCCTGCTAAAGGGATAGCATCGATGCGGCCGCTGCTAGCACATACGCAGTTGGACCAGGAAGGAAGGTGAGTTTCTGAGTGACCTGGGGGATTCAAACAGCAGGGCATCCCGATTTTGGATGCCCTGGGGGAGGGAATCTTATAGATTCCCGGGCTGATCTCCGTGGGTTTTTGTCCACTTTAAACTGAGCTGTCTAGCATACACATGCTCAACCTGCGGCCCGGAGGCCACAAGTGGCCCTCAGAGCCATCTGATGTGGCCCCTGTGGAAAAAGTAGGAGGGGTAAATAGAACTGATGTGTAAAGGAAGTTAAATATGGAGACAGTAAGGATAGGCGATTACACAGAGAGTGATATAGGAGGGGCACATTGGCAAACAGAGGGGGCAGCAGTGGCTTGGAGGAATGTGGTGACATTGATGGTACAGCTTCACCCCTGGATGAAATCTCTGGCACAATGATAATAGTTTTTCTATGATAATTGTATGCTTAGCATTGGTGGGAGCTTGGAAACATGGTTAGGGTGTGGGACTAATAGGATGGCTATAAATAACGGATATATATATATATATATATGCCAATCGGCATGTGCATTGCTAGGCTAGCATGTGAGGATTACTGCATATGAATGTAGGGGAGTGGTGGAAGGACATCCATTTTGTTTGTTTATAGAGCCCCATCCTAATCTTTGGTGCTGTACAAGGTAGAAATTGCAAGAGGGTAAGACAAGTGAAATACGTATAATACAACAATGCATATACCCCAGTTCCCTGAAAATAAGAGCTACTCTGAAAATAAGCCCCAGCATAAATTTTCACCAGTTTACAGTCCTTTTGCCCTTGGTAGTGGTGCACCGCCGACAGAACTCCGGGCGCATACCGACGGGCACCAGGCTCTTTCATACCCCCCCTGCTCATTGGGGTGCTGGTAATGTAACAGAGGGGGTCAGCTAGCAACCCGCTAGGAGGTCGGGCAGGGGGACTTGCTTTTCATCTGCCCTTTGAACTGGTCTTTTTAACCCCTTATCAATTCAAAATGTAAAAATCGTAATGGCAAAAAATCTTTATTAATCTCAATTAACCTTTAATTTTTCCAACCTGTCCAGTTCTGCATTAGTTACAAGGAAGTGAATGGGAAACAGGCTCCCTCTCCTTATTCCTAGGCTTTAAGCCAAGTGTATTGACTGTGGGGGGAGAAGGCTTTTATACTAAAGTTGAAACCCTTCTGGAATCTCCCCTTTGTGAAAATCAGTGGAGGGGAGGGGTATGTCTCCTCCAGTGACATAGTTGGTCTCATGGGGAGAATTGTCAGAGGCTCCACGTCGGTGGTATAAAAACGTTTTTCCTGATCTAACATCCATTACTCCCATCTGGCAGCTGGGATAGAAAGAGGGAGACCAACGTCCAACCATGATCCAAATGATGGCAACCATCAACTTCAGAAGACATTGGGGAGGCCAGAAGACTCCAGAATTTGAAGAGGAGATCTGGAACAAGACATAGAGAGGCGGAAAAGTAGTGCCAAAGCCTATAGTAGTTTTATCACTAACCTGATTATGATGCAAGTTTTTTGATTGGATAGGAGTTTTTTGATTGGATGAAGAGGTGACAATGCTCAATAAGCCATATATTGGAATGGGATGTTAAAACCTTGTGATGGCTTCTCTCTTCCTCCTGTTGAGAGTAACAAACATGAGTCATTGCGAGAGGTCCATTGTGTTACGTTATTTAAGCCCAATAGCAATTCATGTATCTTAATTGTTTTTATTGTAAGCAGTCGTGATACTTTCTAAAGCAGTCATGAGCCTTTTATTAGAATTTCGAGTGACTTACACTTACCGTGCAATGTGATGTGTGTATCGCACTATGTGATGAAAAAGACTCTCTAAAGATTGTCTCCTCTGTATGAACAAGCTTAGACTCATCCAGGGGGTTACCAAGGATTCCCCCCCCTTTGGTCCCCTCAAGTTAGGGACCTACTGAAAACCCTATTGCCCAAAAGGTTTGCTCGGTGTTATTATCCCCAGCACTCTGTCTACAGAGTAGATCCTGCACAGATGGCACACATGACAGAAATGATTATGCCATCCATGGGCATACATATCATCCAGGAAGGGGAAGCAACTGCTACCAGGCCCATGGCAGAAGGGGGCTCTGGAAACTGCCCCCCTTCTGTGTAGCACCTGTGGCAACAGCTTTGGACTGCAGTGGCGGGGGAGGGTAGGAATCTAACCTGCTCTACCAAATTGCATTATCAATAAGCATCAGCCTGTATAGCTGGGACAGGAAACTGATACATACTACACAGACACATACCTCTTATCTGAAAGAGCACAGCTGTCAAATGTGTGTGCATCTGTTTCATGTTCACCTCTATTAAATAGGTTTAGACCAGATTCGTTTCTATTTTAAACAGCCATCTGGAGATAAGTTAAGTTGGCTACATCAGTAGAATATTCAGTGTCACTTATTATTGTTGATATTTTTTTTTTTATCTCATTGAAATTTAAGGAAATAAAACACATTAGAATTGAACATCTTAAATGTGTTTAAAGGAGCACTATCATTTAAAATTATCTAATGATAAAAAGCAGCAAAAACAAATTTCTTCTTCTTATTATTAATCATTTCAGCTTGAGTGATGGGTAGAAGTGAATACATTTTCACAACATAAAAATTAATTGATAGAGCCTATATAGATCATTGGGGGTCAAGGAGCTCTAAACTACTTGATGTCCTCAGAACATCAAGTATAAGAATCTAAGAATCTGTATATATTATTATTATTATTATTATTAATAATAATAATTCTTTATAAAGCGCTAAAGTATCATTTACAATGTAACACAGCAAGGAATGTGTCAGCTTTTTGCAATGTAGCAGCATGACCCTTGTCCGGATTGTTATATTGTACAGTGCAAGGAGAGAGTCAACTATGCGAGTTGTATAACTCCCAGCCCGAATTCGGTGACTTTCAGTGCAGCTGTCTGAAGCTTGAGTGATGGGTAGAAGTGAATACATTTTCAATAAATAAAAATTAATTGACAGAGCCTATATAGTTCATTGGGGGTCAATGAGCTCTAAACTACTTGATGTCCTCAGAACATCAAGTATAATAATCTAAGAATCTGTATACATTATTATTATTATTATTATTATTATTATTATTATTAATTCTGTATAATTCTATAATAATTCTATATAATAATTCTGTATAAAGCGCTAAAGTATCATTTACAATGTAACACAGCAAGGAATGTGTTGGCTTTTTGCAATGTAACAGCAGGACCCTTGTCCGGATTGTTATATTGTACAGTGCAAGGAGAGAGTCAGCTATGCGAGTTATATAACTCCCAGCCCGAATTCTGTGACTGTCAGTGCAGCTGTCTGAAGCTTGAGTGATGGGTAGAAGTGAATACATTTTCACTAAATAAAAATTAATTGATAGAGCCTATATAGTTCATTGGGGATCAAGGAGCTCTAAACTACTTGATGTCCGCATAACATCAATTATAAGAATGAAGGAATCCATATACATTATTATAATTAATTCTTTATAAAGCGCCAAAGCTTCATTTACAATGTAACACAGCAAGGGTTGTGTCGGCTTTTTGCAATGTAACAGCATGACCCTTGTCTGGATTGTTATATTGTACAGTGCAAGGAGAGAGTTAGCTACGTGAGTTGTATAACTCCCAGCCCGAATTCTGTGACTGTCAGTGCAGATGTCTCTGAAGCTTGAGTGATGGGTAGAAGTGAATACATTTTCACTAAATAAAAATTAATTGATAGAGCCTATATAGTTCATTGGGGGTCAATGAGCTCTAAACTACTTGATGTCCTCATAACATCAATTATAAGAATAAAGGAATCCATGTACATTATTATAATTAATTCTTTATTAAGCACCAAAGCTTCATTTACAATGTAACACAGCAGGGAGTTTGTCAGCTTTTTGCAATGTAACAGCATGACCCTTGTCCGGATTGTTATATTGTACAGTACAAGGAGAGAGTTAGCTACGTGAGTTGTATAACTCCCAGCCCGAATTCCGTGACTTTCATTGCAGCTGTCTGAAGCTTGAGTGATGGGTAGAAGTGAATACATTTTCACTAAATAAAAATTAATTGACAGAGCCTATATAGTTCATTGGGGGTCAATGAGCTCTAAACTACTTGATGTCCTCATAACATCAAATATAAGAATAAAGGAATCCATATACATTATTATTATTATTATTTTTTTATAAAGCATCAATGTGTCATTTACAATGTAACACAGCAGGGAATGTGTCGGCTATTTGCAATGTAACAGCATGACCCTTGTCCAGATTGTTATATTGTACAGTGCAAGGAAAACGTCAGCTATGCGAGTTGTATAACTCCCAGCCCGAATAATACCATGACTGTCAGTGCAGCTGTCTCTGAAGCTTGAGTGATGGATAGAAGTGAATACATTGAAAAACAGAGGCGTGCAAATTAAATGTGACAGGTAAAAGTGTTTGTATAAATTAAACCGGAACTTCAGCATCATTTAGTGAAAACCCCAAACCCTTAAAAACTTTTCCCCAGCATCTAAAATTAATATATATATATATATATATATATATATATATATATTATAACTTATCTTATATAAGTTTTTAGTTGCTTACTTATTAAGTTTTTAGTTGTCTTCAACTCTGTTCACGACTCTATGATATGTGCACCACCATCTTGTCACAAAAGCATCACATATAGAGAAGAGGGGTGAAAAGGGCGGGGGAAGGAAATAGCTGTGATTTGCACAGCCAGAGCAGAGCTGGAGTCAGGAAAAGGACATCAATCCCAGAATGCAGAGCGGCACAATCAGAGAACACTTCCTGTCTGCAGGCTGCCTGAGACTCCATGGGCCGCCATCATTGCTTGTTTTGCTAGTCATTTGACTTTTTTTTGTAACTCACAGTGACTTGTACAGGAATCTAGAAGCAATACGTAATGATTCCAGTCCTCATCCCCATTCTGCCATGAACAGTATGTTGGTGGGGTGTGTTAGGTGCTACATTCCTGGGCAAGACACTTTGAATTGAGAAAGCCTGTCGGATGACTAGCAAAACATCTTTAGGAAAATTAAACAGCAAGTTAATTTATCTTAATTATTTAAGAAGGGATAGCGCCAGGTAGAGCTTTGTAGCGGCAGGTAGCGCTTGGTGAACGTCGGGCGCTGTACGCAAAACCACATTTAAGAAGGCGAATCTGGTGAGCGCCTCTAACAGCACCATGTAGCACCCGATGTATTATTACAGGCGGCTCAGCGTATAGCGCCGGTGCTCTAGGTTCAGCAGCACCAGATATTACCTTTCGCTCAGTGTCGCTCTCCCATACAATTCAATGGGATTTCATTTGCCTGTGGTTAAATAGAGTGTTGGGCAATTAAAATTTAAAGTGGGCCAACACCCAGGGAGGATCTTATAGATTCCCGGGCCAATCAGATCCCTCCCCGCGGGGCATCCGAAATCGGGATGTCCCGCGGGGTGAAACCCCCCAGGAAGCCCAGAAACCTTACCTTTACCCCGTACCAATGGGGCATGTGTGGGCCGCGGCTGCGTCTTGCGCTTCCCTCTAGCAGGGCGCGCACCCGAGCCGGCCATTTGTGAATGGGCGGCGCGGGCGCGCTCCCTGTTAGAGGGAAGCGCAAGACGCGGCCTCCAGCGCTCAGAGCCGCTGTGGTTGGACGCCGCTTGTACGTGCATACCACAGCGGCTCTGAGCGCTCTGATTGGACGCCCGTGTAGGAGCGTGATGAGGTGAGTGTTTCCGGGCGTTCTGGGGGGTTTCACACAGCGGGGCACCCCCGATCGGTGGACCAACACCCGAAGTGGACCAAAACCCAGGATAGTGAAAATCCTGGGTGTTGGTCCACTTTAAATATGGTGTGGAGCACCGAGTGCCGGACGCACTGAGCTGGCGCCACCTATCGCTCGCGTTGTTCTATTGTTAGATGTAGCGTAGTCTTGGGTGCTTTGACCTTAGGACACCACCTAGCGTTCTCTATTGGCTCTGCAGTGAATCAGGGAGAGCGCTTCTACAGCGCCCACCAGACATCACATTCATCATTGGCAGCCTGGATACTACAGCAACCACTACGCTAGGTTATAGCGCCTGACACCCACGCCGCTATACAGATGCTCACATGGCGATACATGGTGCTAGTAATAAATCAGCCTCTTAATTTATTTCCACAGCTATCTCATGACCTGGACGAATGAGAAGCTTCACAAACATATGATGATTAATTCTTAATTCCTTCTGTAAACCTCCAAATGCTCAACGGTCACATTTCCTGCTCAGCAGATGATGGGGGTGTGAGATATCATTGTGGGTTACTAACTTATAGATTCTATACTGAGATGTCTGTAAAGATGATGATGCTGATCAGTTTATAAATGACATGGGGAGGCTGATTTATTAATAGCGACATGTAGCGACAGTTGAGCGACTGTAGCTGTGTTTTCACAGCGCCCGCTAGTAGTCGCTGTGCTTGCCCGTTGTTCGGTTCTTGACAACGACTCAGTCGGTGTGGCGTAATGTTGAATACAAGGTTCCGAGTCGCTATTTGACAGGTTCCGCGATGTATGGGTGCGCATGATAGCGACTGGTCAGAGCGACCGGCTCAAACCATACTCATCAAAAAATCACGCTCAAAAAATTCAAGCGCTGTGAAATGCATGTTTAAACCCCAGAGCGCTGGAGGCGATGGGTTAAAAGTAGTTTTTTAACCCCCAAACAACCATATGTTTGGAAACAAAAAAAAAAAGTATTTTAAATAATTTAGTAATATGAATACATTAATATCAGACCTGTAATATCAATTCTGTACAATTTTTTTTTTCCCTTAAAAAATTATCTAAAATGGCAGAAGTGGTCACAGAATTTTTCACATTTAAAAAAAAAAAAAAAAAAAAAAACATTAATAACAATTAATTATTAATATTTAAAGATTGTTCCATTGAAATGCATTGGAGAGCGCCAGGTAGCGAGAGGTCATACCTGTCGCTGTTCAAGGTCGGACGCTGGCGCTGTGGGCTGAGGCTGGAATAATGATGAATGAGTGGATATATGGCGCTATCTCAGTCGCTAAGCAGGATTGGCTTGATAAATGTGTGATTGTGGTGGGGAGCCGGCGTTCTCGTGGCGGGGCCCGTCATTACCGGCCGCTCACCAGTTGCTACCTGTCGCTATTCCTTCATAAATAAGGGCCTTGGTATACAATGTTTACCATTTTAAATGGAAACAAACACCACAGAATTGCAATTCGTCTTCTAAACATGTATTGACTACATAATAAGCCCACATGGTGAACACCTAATTTCCAGGTACCTCTATATATACAATGATCAGTTATACTGCTGTGGTCTGCAACACATATACTAAATGGTTGTGCTTTCTCTTTCCCTTTTTTTTTTTTTTTCTTCTTTCTCTTTCCTTTTTTTTTACTTTTCTCTTCTTTCTTTTATTTTATTCCATTTTACTGTTGTCTTATGTTTTATTGCAATATCTAGGTCATTATCTAAGAGGCCGATTCATTAATAGCGCCAGGTAGCGACAGATGAGCGCCAGTAGCGTGATTTTCACAGCGCCAGCTAGTATTCGCTGTGCTTGGCCGGGGTTTGCTTGTTGACAGCGACTCAGTCGGTGTGCGGTAATGTTGAGTACGGGGTTAGGGGTCGCTGTTTCACAGGTTCCGCTTGTATGGGTGCGCCTGACAGCGAATGGCCAGAGCGAACGGCTTGCTGCAGATTCATTAACAAATCACGCTCAAAAATTTCTCGCGCTGTGAATTCCTTGTTTAAACCCCAGAGCGCTGGCGGCGATGTGTGTAAAGTAGTTTTTAACCCCCAAACAACCATTTTTTTTAATGTAAAAATTATACAAGTTTTTCTAAACATTTTGTAATATGAATACATTAATATCAGACCTGTAATATCAATTCTGCACAATTTTTTTTTTTTTTTTTACTTAAAAAAAAATCCTAACATTGCAGAAGTGGTCACAGAATTTTTGACAAAAAAAAAAACATTAATAGCAATTAATTATGATTATTTAAAGATTGCTCCATTGAAATGCATTGGACAACGCCAGGGAGCGCCAGGTCATACCTGTCGCTGTGACGGGATTAGCAGCGGCGCTGTTCGTTGCAGTTGGCTACATGATGAATCCCGCGCCAGCTGACGCTCTCGCCGGCGCTAGCCTCATTTAGCGTGATAAATGCGTCATTGTGACCGCTGCCGGGCGTACTTGATTCGGTAGCCGCCGTTAGCTGGCGGTACCTTGTGCTCATCAGACACTACCTGGCGCTAGCCCTTGATAAATAAGGCCGTAAGTTATCGACATATTACGAAGTGAATTGGCAAATTTTATATAAAGGTGTAAATTGGTGCCGAAGAAGCCCCGAGGGGCGAAACTAGTTCACCTTCACCTTGTGTCCGAGAACGTTTAATCAACTTATATATGCTAATCATGTCAATATCAAATCACTTTGTACATACGCTGCATGAATTTGAATAATTAATTGCAGATTTTTTACATGTCCCATGAAATCTCAGCTGAATAATTGTTTTTAACCAGATAAGATGTTGCACATCGGAGGATAATAAGACCAAAGTGTCTCTCCTCCTTATTTTTATCTTTTATGACAAGAGATCAATAAAGCATATAGTGATTTTTTCAATTCTGGTATTATTATTGAATCTTGCATGGCGCAGTCACGCTCTGAGTCCTTAAAAGTCTGGGTTTGTCTACACCCAGAAAATCTGTCCAGTTTATAAATGGCCGTTAAATATCAACATAAATAAAAAAGTGATAGAAATGCTATGCGGCTGTTAGAGTGAAGAGTAATTCCTTAAGATCTTGGTATTTCCCTTGGCATGGAATTATTCTTCTGTTCTTCCACTGTTGTTCCATGTTTCGCAACCAGACATCACAAGACAGGAACCAGATAGGTTCCGTTAAGTTCTCCTTTATGTACCAAGTTATAAATTATAATTCCTAAAACTTAGATCTTGTTCCCCAAATTGTAACCACACAATAAGTCACCCTGTCCTGAGGTTTGACACTTAGCCTGGCCTTCTGACCCTTTTTTCCAGTTATACTGCGCATGCTTCAAAGTTGTAACCCTTGCAGTACTGTTCGGATACTAACCAATTATGGATGTATATCCGGCCTTCTAGTTTGATTTTATTGGATAATTGATAGACCGCCTAATGGCTTATGATTGGTTGTTTTTACTTCTCTTTTTACTGATTGTATTTGCATAACACTATATCTACCTCGGCCACGTGGCCCAATAAAGCTATCACGCTGCTGCTACAGAATTGTCCTCTGTGGTTCTTGCGTGGTAATCCTGATCAGGATTTGAATAGCAAGTGATTCGCACAGGGCTGTGATCCCTGAAACCTTATTATTGAATTAAGATAGAAAGTTATACTCTATCACGGCCCTGCTCACAATGTCACATTAAAACCATGAAACCCAAGCCAAAGGGGAACTTTGGTGGCCCTGGAGTCTGAAAAACTCCTGGGCCATCCGAGTTCCTGTCCTTGGGGCTTCCCAAATTGGGATGCCCCACAATGGGAAACCCCCCCAGATCCACTCACCTTCTGCTGAGCCCTCGCTGCGTCTTTGCTTTGAAGCCGCATCCCCGCACACCTCTAGCCATGCACACACCCATCTGAATGAGAGGTGCGGGCGCGCCACGGCTGGAAGGTGAGCGGGAGATGCAGCTGGCGGTGCCGCTTGGGTGCTTAGCCTGGTGGTCTTAGCCGTCAGTGGTGCTGAAGGGAGTGACAGCGAGCATGCTAAGTGCACTTGCTCTCGCCCGAGTCTGCACCGTGTGAGTGTATGGGGCTACCTAGGGAGATACATACAGCAGAGCATCCCAATTTGGGATGTCGCTGTACAGAGGAACAACACACAGGAAAGTAAAATCCCTTTGTGTCGGTCCTCTTTAAAGGGTAATTCCACATTCAATGGCACCTTTTAAAGTTTTAATTATTGTGTGCCAAAATTATGTAACCAATATTCTAAGCTTATCTCTTAATAGAGACTTCCTTACTCTGGCTTGCTAATCATCGAGACAACAGGTTTAACCGCTTCTACTGTAATTAAACTTATTTAGATAGGAAGGTCACAATCTTGTGTTCCAGTAGCTAAAGAGTTACTGGCAGTAAGATTCCAGGGACACTAGTCCCTCCCCCTGGGGCATCCAGAATATGTGAAACCCCCCCAAGTCGCCCGGAGACTCACCGTCTTTTCAGAATTTTAATTGAAAATATCTGAAAATTATATAATATTAAAAGTGGATCAAAACCCAGCACCATCTGACCCGGAATCTATAAGATTCCCTGGCTGATTGATTCCCTCCATCCGGGGCATCCAAAATCAGGATGAACCGCTGTGTGAAACCTCTCAGGTTGCCCTATTCACTTACCTTGCTTCCTGGTCCAAGAGCGCATGCGTAAGCCGCGGGCTCATCCCCACAATCCCTCTAGCAGGGCGTGTGCCCGCGCCAGACATTTGTGAATGTGGGGAAGCTCCCTGGTAGAGGTAAGCGGGGAATGCGGTCATCAGCACGCTCTGAGCCGCTGGCCTCAAACGAAGGCTTAGACGACGTAATGTCAGTTGCTCTGGGTGCGGTGATTGGATGCGCAGCCGTGCATGCGCTCTAGGACAGGTGAGTTGGCTTCGGCAATCTGGGGGGCTTCATGCAGCGGGGTATCCCTGATCAGGGTGCCCCAGGGGAAAGGGTGCCCCAGGGGATAGTCAAAATCCTGGATTTTGGACCAGTTTAAACGGGGCCAACACCCGTTTTTTCTTTAACAGGTGTTGGCCCCGCTGTCTGCTCATCACAACAAGCTTGGGGGGGCATCCAGAATGCCAGGAAAGGAGTCCCGCGATTGGCCACCGGGGGCAGTCACATGGGCAGGTAGTGCCGGTGGCTGGTGCAGAGGACGCGACTATGGCCCACATGGCCATCCGGCAGGACCCCTTTCCCGGCACTGGCTCGTAATGATGGTGAGTATTACGGGCATTCTGGGAGGTTATCTACGAGGGGGGCTCCAGCATTCTGGATGCCCCCCGAGCTTCTGATGAACAGACAGTGGGACCAACACCCGTTAAAGAAAAAATGGGTGTTGGTCCGATTTAATCTGCTGGTTGTGGGGAGCAAAAAGCGGGCAAATACCCATTTTCCCCAAAAGGTCTTTAGTCCAAGCTCAGGGGAGCATTTTGCAACTGCTGATGCCCCTCCTCCCTACACATATACCACCCCCCCCTTATTATTCCCCTCCCCGAGAAAACAAGATCACACACGCTGACCGGAATCCAGACCATGTGACTGCCGATGGCCAATAATAAGGCCAAATTTTGCTAGGGGGCCTGCCCTCATAGCCCACTTGGGAACTGGGCTCTTTTGCACCACCCCTGGCCATTGGCAGTCCAGGTAATTGCATGGTGGTTTTTGACAGCAGTTTACTTGCTGGCCCCTATTGCCCTTTGAAATGATATAGAGGGTCTCAATGACCCCTTACCAGTTAACAAAGGGAAAAAAATCACACACACACTGGAAAAGGTCCTTTATTATTTTTTTCACCACTACATACCTCCTTCCAACACTGAGTGCTATCCCACAGCGGTTCTCAGTGAGTGGCAGAAGCTGCGAGTGGGGCGGGTGGATCTGTGTACTCTCCCGAGCTTCCACCGCTCACTCCTGCTGCAGGGAGGGGCTAATTATATCAGCTCACTCCGGTATAAAGAGACCCTCCCTACTGCGGGGATTGAGTGATTCTATGTCCTGCTGAAGACACCTATGAGGGATAGTAGGCCCCCTACTGAGGATGAGGGCATGCCTGGCGCTGGAACCTGGAGGGAGGGAGGTTTTTATTCTCCTATTTAACTTTAAGGGAGAGAAATGGCAACCGCTGGAAATTTATGTACAACAGCCTGAAGTTAAAGAGGAACATCGGACCAAAAATAAAAAGGGGCCGAATCCCCCATTGGCTCCTACTTATCTCCAGGGCCCGATTCTCTGCTCCCCCTACCGACATAGCCATCTGTAAGTGACAGCATGGCTGTAGCCATGTTCTTCAAAGCCCCATGCCGCACAACAAAGTCTTGCAGGAGTCCGGACGGCTCCATTGCATCCTATTCATGGGCACAGCACAAGTGTAAGAATGAAGGCCACTTTCATAGAACCAGGACTGTTCCTCTTGTTCCCCAGCAGAGGGCGCTAAGGTTTCCTGTCCTGAGTTCTCGTCTTCCATTCCTGTGTACCAACCCCGCTTGTTCCTGACTACGCTCCTGATCTCCTGACGATCTCGGCTTATTTACGACTTCGATCCTGTTCAGCCAGCCACGACTTCAGCTCGTTCCACGTTTCCAGTCCAGCTCTGGTCTGTCTTCTACCCACTCCTAGGTTGCTTGACTTGGGGCCTTCCTGCAGCCCAGCCTATCCTCACCTTTAGAGGCTCTAGTGAAAACCAGGTTGGTCCTCAGATTCCAGGCTTCCTGGTCGAGAGCTGAGCCAGTTCTTAGTCTCCGCGATCAGGGTTCACACCCGGTAGTCTGACAGCCATCCACAGTGCCTGTGATAATGCCAGGTAGCCAGCACCAGTGATGGGATGAGTGCGGAGTTCCCTACAGTGCCAAATAAGACCAGGTGCTCACCCTGCACTGTGTGGCCTTATCTCATACATTTCAATGGGCTAGGATGGTTATAATTATTTAGACATTTTTGGGGGGCTGGTGCATTTGCCACTGGCTCCCTGGCCTTGTTGGGATCATTTTTGGATGCATTTCTAGCACTTTTGTGTTGTGGTGCAAACTTGTGATTTGGGCTGTGAGACAGCTGGGTCATGTTTTTATAAAGGCTAATTTATTATAATTTGTGCGGGCGCCACTTGAACGCCTGAAGCTCAACAGCGCCCGCACCACAGCATCAGCTGCTGACGCTGTCAGCTGTAGCGTTCTCGGAAAGGCACTGACACCTAGCGCCAGCCGAAAGCTCCGCAAGCTGACAACATTCATCAAAAAATACCAGGCCCTCCAAGAGGTGCTCAAAAAAAGGGAATTCAGGTGCACAGTGCCTGTGGGATCCCCTATTTTTTATTTTTTAGGATTCTTTCTTTTGTTTAATTAAAAATGGGAATTGCATTAGGGACATAAGACTAACATGACATATCTTTATCGTAAGTTTGCAGCACAAAGAAAGTGCTAAAAATGCATTGAAAAATAATCCCGAGCAGCCCAGGGATCTGGTGGTACATTCACCAGCCCAAAAATGTTAAAAGATTCTACTAAAATGCCTAAATAATTGTAACCATCCCAGCCATTGAAATGTATGGAATCAAGCCACACAGGCCACACAGGGCAGGGTGAGGGTCTGGTTACTTTAGGGAACTTATCCCACCGCCGGCGCTGGTGATAGAGGGGACACTACCTGGCACTATCACAGGCGCTGTAGATTTTCGACTTGATACATACACCTTTTTGACTGGAACCTGACACTTATCTAGCACTACCTGGCACTACATGGCCTTACCCTTTATTAAATAACCCCCCTAATATCCCTAATGCAATTCCCATTTTTATTAAAAAAAAAAAATTCCAGGACCCTAAAACAATTCCAACAGGTGCTGTGTGTCTGAAATCCTGTTTTTTGAGCGCCTCTTGGAGCGCTATGAGGCCGATTCATTAATAGCGGCAGGTAGCGACAGTTGAGCGACTGTAGCGGTATTTTCAGAGCGCCCGCTAGTAGTCGCTGTGCTAGGCCGTTGTTCGGTAGTTGATAGCGACTCAGTCGGTTTGCCGTAATGTTGAATATTGGGTGAGGAGTCGCTATTTGACAGGTTCCGCGCTGTATGGGAGCGCATGATAGCGACTGGTCAGAGCTACCGGCTACCACCATGTTCATTAAAAAAATCACACTCAAAAAATTCTCGCGCTGTAAAATGCATGTTTAAACCCCAGAGCGCAGTTTTTTAACCCCCAAACAACCATATTTTTGGAAACCAAAAAAAACTAGTTTTTTAAATAATTTTGTAATATGAATACATTAATATCAGACCTGTAATATCAATTCTGTAAAATTTGTTTTTTTTATTTTTTTTACCTTAAAAAAATTATCTAACATTGCAGAAGTGGTCACAGAATTTTTCACATTTAAAAAAAAAAAAAAATTATAACAATTAATTATGAATATTTAAAGATTGTTCCATTGAAATGCATTGGAGAGCGCCAGGTAGCGAGAGGTCATACCTGTCGCTGTTCAAGGTCGGACGCTGGCGCTGTGGGCTGAGGCTGGAATAATGATGAATGAGTGGCTATATGGCGCTATCTCAGTCGCTAAGCAGGATCGGCTTGATAAATGTGTGATTGTGGTGGGGAGCCGGCGTTCTCGTGGCGGGGCCCATCATTACCGGCCGCTCACCAGTTGCTACCTGTCGCTATTCCTTCATAAATAAGGGCCTAAGTATTTTTTTAATGACTATACTCAGCTTGCAGCACTCCCAGCTGGCGCTAGGTGTCACTAGCACGTAGGTTTATAAAAGCCGTACTCTGTAAACACTGCCTGACCGGGAGCGCTACAGCTGACAGCGCTGGCAGCCTGAAGCTGACATTGCGGTGTGGACGCTGCTCAGCGCCTCGGACAAGGTGCTTAAGTGTTGCACGCAACTATAATAATAAATTAGCTTCCCCGTATATTGTTTGATCAATTTGATACATAATTGTATTGCTTACTCGTGTAATAAAATCCTCTATATTTCAACAGGGACTCAAAATGTGATGAGCCTCTCTAAATCTTATTGACTTGTCCCCAGAGGTACAGTGCGAGTGCTTGTCCTGTCCAGAAAGTTTCCTGGGTACATGGGGTCAGAAATAGTTACAACTACAACTACAAACCCTCTTTTAGAGGTCAATAAATAAAACAAATCCAGTTGCAAATTAATGTAATTGTTTGAAATGAAGGAGGCGGCAGATTTTAGGAATATCATTTTTATTCACATGGTGGAATCCATTTTTAGGATTTTCATACATTGTTATTATACTGTATCCTATAGGCGTACATTAATCTTAAATATACTTTATAATACACTAATACTATACTAATATAACTTTATATACTGTAAAAATACTGTATTAGAAGTTAATGTAGAAACTTGTTTCAAAGGTTTTATATTATAAAATCGAAAACTTACATAAAATACATAAAATACAGTCATCCAACGTTATATCTTATTAACAGAATGCTGTGAACACAATGGCTCTACAAATATTGAATATACCAACCCTGGTCTAAAACAGTCTTGAAAATTATACATTTGTTTTAAGGGGCTGCAACGTGCACAAAACAACCCCAATAATTCAAATGGAGCCTATATAATAAAAGGACAAAAGTCAAACAAGAACAGAGCTCACAACTGGTTCAGTAATACAATATAAAAGTCGCTTTCCAAAAACCTTCAAAAAATTCAATACAATTCTTCAATCTTCGATGCAGTTCCCACCACTAGTATATGTTCTGGGCTCCAACATATTAGGAGCCTTCTTAATAACAGATTGCCATTGAGTAAATGGATGGTTTAACTGGCTGATCACTCAAGAAACCTTTCGGCGAGTGATTTATTACCTTAAATTCGTTGTGGGAATTGCACCGAAGATTGAAGAAGTGTATTGAATTGGGACGTTTATATAATATTACTGAACCATTTCCTGTTTGAGTGAGCTATGTTCCTGTTTGACTGTTGTTTTGTTTGTGTAATCTGTTGGACACAAATATTGCAAATTGAGCATATGGTGGTCGATTCAGAGCCTGGTATTACCATCCACTTTCTATGGGGTCGATTCAGAGCCTGGTATTGCCATTCACTTTCTATGGGGTTGATTAAGAGCCTGGTATTGTCATTAAATTTCTATGGGGTTGATTTAGAGCCTGGTATTGCCATTCACTTTCTATGGGGTTGATTAAGAGCCTGGTATTGCCATTCACTTTCTATGGGGTTGATTAAGAGCCTGGTATTGCCATTCACTTTCTATGGGGTTGATTAAGAGCCTGGTATTGCCATTCACTTCCTATGGGGTTGATTAAGAGCCTGGTATTGCCATTCCCTTCTTTTGGGGTTGATTCAGAGCCTAGTGGAAAAACTCACTTCTTTTTTAGAGAGAAAACTGTCATTCGCTTTCATTGTCTACCGGGTGTACATTTTCACCTGCCTCTGAATCAGCCCCAAGGTAGACAATGACAGTGAAAGGCAATATTCTCTCCTAAAGAAGAAGTGAGTTTTCTCACCAGGATCTGAATCAGCCACATTGTCTACTGGGTATGAATTTTCACCTGGCTCTGAATCAGCCCCAAGGTAGACAATGGAAGTGAATGGCAGTTTTCTCTCCTAAAAAAATAAGTGAGAATTTTCACCTGGCTCAGAATGGACCCAACTCTCTACTTTGGGGCTGATTCGGAGCCAGGTGAAAATTGACACACCGGGTAGACAATAAAAGTGAATGCCAGTTTTCTCTCCTAAAAAAGAAGTGAGTTTTCTCACCAGGCACCAGACCCCATAGACATTGGTTTAGGTGATTCCAAAATTGATCCAAATGATTTTCCTGTATCTCTTTGTCAAGGAGAGTCTGGGTCCACAAGCACCCTAACCACCTACCCCAGCTGCTTGTTAACCCTGATCGTAGAAGATACCCACATTTTCCTCATGGAGCTCTGTGTAATTGTGGACCAGGGATCAGTGAAGTACTGCATACCTCATATTAGAGGAGATATGGTAGCTCCATATGTGTAGCTGATTTGCCCCCATTCCTCCTCGGGCCCTTGCTAACCCTGAGTCAGCCATAAAAAAGAAAAAAAAAAACAATTCACCCTCTTGCAAAATCCTCGCCCTTTTTTATCCTAGAGTGCTACAAATTTCACTTTAGGTGATTGCAGGGTAATATTGGCAACTCGTAAGTCAACCAGTCACTGCTGCTGCAGTGTTTGGGTAATTCTGCCTCTTATGGACCATTTGGCATCGTTTTTCCCCTTTCTGCCCATTAGGACATACAAAATGGGATTGGCTGATCCACTAAAGGTGGCCAGACAAAAGGAAATACAACTCACTATAAAATCAGCATTCTCTGGATCCATATAGCCTTCTTTTGCTACAAGTGGCCACACGTTGAATGGAAGCCAGCAGATAAAATAAGAAACCACGACTATTAAGCTCATCTTGAAACTTCTCTGAATTTTTCTGAGTCTACTGGTTTTGTTAGAACATAGTTTAAACATTATCAGCATGTAACAAACAAAAATTATTGTATATGACATACTAAACGTGAAGAAACTTCGAAGAAACTGTATATATTTCAAATAATTGCCGACATCGTAGAAAAAACCTTGCATTGTATGCGCTGGCAGATAATAATAATATATCTGTGTGACAATACTTAGTTTAAGCTCATAAGTAATGACAATAACTGAAGGTATGAGCCAAAGTAACACTGAGCAGAGTAAGGCTATGCTCAGTGTTCTGTGCCTTCTTGCCCAAAGTGGCCACATGATGGTCACACAGTAGTCAACACAAATGGCCATTATGAAAACAACACTAACATTGGCGTTCAGGTACAAGGCTATATTGTTAAGTCTTCTTATTTCAACATTTTCTTTCCAGGAATATGGCAGCGTCCCCTCTATCACCCGAAGAGGTAAAGAAATACTAAATAGGAAGTCAACAATGGCCAAGTTGGTGAACCACACGGCACTGACAGTCTTCTTCCTGAAGCCAGAGATCCAGATCACCAACCCATTGCCCACAACCCCAATTAGGCAGGAGATGCAAAGACATGCAATAGTCACAATTTTGATAATGGAGTTGGGTGGTAAACCGTATACAATCCTGGAACTGAAAAAAAAAATATTATTACTTGTATAATTATCATTCTTACTATTAGTACCCTCATAACTTTAAATTGGAACAACATCCATTTTTCTCCTCGGTGCTCCAGTGACATTGAGTGCTGCAATTGACCTCTGGCGACCACATGACCGCGGCGAACTGCAGAGCTCACTTTCGCTAGAGAGGAGAAATGTTAGATTTCTCAAGTTGAGTTAGGGTAATTCCCAGGGGGGAGGGAAAACAGTGCTAAGAACAACACCCATTTTGTGAAAAATGGCTGTTGTTACAGTTTAAAGGGACAGTCCACACAGAAGAAAACAGATATGTATACTCAGCTTTTGTCCCCCACAGCCGATCCTTAAGATCGAGTCCCCTGGTGAGCAGGACCACAATTCAGCTGACCAGTGACCACAGTGTTGAATGGCGAATGTCCAAGTCAGACACAAAGACTGGCCATGGTCACTCGTTGAAAGTGGACCAAAACCCAGGATTTTGACTATCCTGGGTTCTGGTCCTTTCCCCCCCCCCCCAATCAGAGGTGCCCCGCTGTGTAAACCCCCCCAGATCGACGCAACCAACTCACCTTATCCCGGTCCCATAGCGTGTCTAAGAGTAGCAGCTCTGATGGCCGCATCCTCCACTTCCCTCTCGCAGTACGCGTTCCGTCACCAGGTGTTTGTGAATTACTGGAGCGAGCACGCTCTCTGTTAGAAGGAGGCAGAGGATGCCGGCATCAGAGACGCTGCTCTTAGACGTGCCGTGGGCCTGGGAAGAGGTGAGTTTCTGCGGCGATCTGGGGGGGTTCACACAGTGGGGCACCCCTGATCGGGGGGGTTCCCCCGGGGAAAGGATCAAAATCCAAGGTTAGTCTTTTGACTATCCGGGGATTTGGTCAACTTTAATTGCAATAGAAAAAGCATGGCAATGCCGCAGAGGGAACCTATTATATACCAGAGATAGGGCCTCTGGTGACTCCATATTCATGTGACTTTGCAACAGTGTGGAGCAGGGAGGATTTTATTTTTTTTTTAAAAAGGAACATCGGGGGAGGTTAAAACCTCGCCCAAGCCTCACAGATCTGCTGCCCCCCTCCAGTTTTACCTTTGGGCATTCTTTACTCACCTAGCCAAGGGATCCATCTTCTAGGTCTCTCAGATTCTGGGGGACCTTCCGACAGGCAGCACCATCTTGCATCCCATCTGGCTCCCGATCTCATACCTGCGGTGTGCCCATGAATGGGAAGCAATATGGCCACCCCAGTTCCCACGAGATCGCCGTTGGACAATGAGGAGCATGTGCTTGTCATTAACAGGCGGCTAAACAGATGGTGGGGTGAAGATCGGGCACTGATGCACTCAGATGTTGCCACAGCAGGCAGCGGCGTCGTCCACAAGATAAGTAGGGGCCAATGGGGGGGGATCGGCCTCTTTTTATTTTCTGTCCCATGTTCCTCTTTAAGTTGTTAACCTCACAAAACCAAATAACATATTTGATAGTTAAGTGCATAGTTGGTGCTAAAGTTCCATAAAGTACAAACAGATACATTTTATAAGCTCTTTACTTACTCTGTTATAAAATTCATGGCTCTCATGAAAATGGGTTCTTGGGAAACTGGGAACTTCATTATTTTAAATATTCTACAAAAGCAAAAGAATACATTGATTTGTTCAAGAGCAGAGTAGTATATACTGTATGTCAAACAGTAGTAGAATTCAAATATATCTGTGTTTGCTGCTCTTAGAAAATAATCAGTGGTTAGAGTTGTTTGATCAGAGAAGTGATCCTGGTTCACAGATGGCTTGGGGTTGATTTGGTTTGATGGGTGCTTCAAGTAAGAAAACTCACCAATAGTGATGGGTGAACCCCCAAAGCTCAGTTCAGCGAGTTCGCCCGAATTTTGAAGTGTTCGGGAAAATCAATGGAGGCCCAAACTTTGGGGAGTGGCCGTGGTGGGGGGGTGGTGCAGAGCGTAAGGCAGAATCGCGCTGCTTTAACTCACCATTGCCCAATCCTCTTCTCTTCTGCATCTGAATTTGGCCCCCAGTTGGAGCTACAGAAAGATGGCCACCGGCTCCCATGACACTAGCTCATGGGAGCTGGCAGTCATCTGTTTGTAGCCCTGGCTGAGGTCAGCATCAAATGTCGCTGCCGCTCCACTGCGCTTACAGAAGAGGATCGGGCAGAGATGAATTACAGCAACTTCCTGCTGCTGCAACCTTATGTGAAGCTGGATGATGGGCTGCTCAGCCCATCGACCATCTTTTCCATATTCGGGCTGGACGACGAAGTTCGTGTTGGGGTTTGGTAACCCAAACTTGCAAAGTTCGGTATGAAGCCGATCTTTGTGGTTCAGGTTCGACCATCTCTACTCCCCAACTGAAAGGGTTTCTACTTATAAATATTACTTTGAAAAAGTTAAAGATTTAGAACAATTATTGCTATGCTCCAACCAGTCAGCGAGGATGCTTGCCAGCATGCGATATTGCATTCATTTTGGGGAGTAAAACCAGCATTCCCTTTAAAAGCATCCCTTTCCCATTAAAGCATCATCCATGGTTACAACCTGGGGATTTTGGGACCCTCTTCGTAATCTTGTTAGTTAGTCTTGTTTCTTTGCTTTATCACAGTGTATCAGAATCCAAGATCTTTTTGCCTTTGTAAATAGGACCATCTTTAGTGCTTTTCCTTTGTCCTGTGTCTTTGCTCTGGCCAAACAATCTTCTCCCTTGACATACACTGTATATAGGATGGCCCCTTTTGTTTAGCCAGCATGGTTGGTCCCTTAATTAATATTCAGCATAGTCAGAGGCCTTCTTTTGTTGAAGATTTGCTTGGTAGCTTTTGGCCTGAGCTTAGTTTCATGTGTCCATTCACATGCAAATTCATTTGGCCAGCAGAAAATCGCCTGTGATAGTTTTATCTGAGCCAATCACACACAGTGAGTCATGTTTTGAATGGAGATGGACACAGGCGGTTGATAATGAGGTTTGATTTGGGATAGAGAGACCTGATTTGTGAACTTGAATACAGCAGCCATCTTGTTTGGCTATAGAAAAAGGCCTGCTGATTTCTGTCTGGACCAGATTAAACAGATGAGTAATCCGTTTTAATACATGTTTTGCTTTTGTCCGTTTTGAGGTTTTCTGTGTTGTAACAGTGCTTGTACCGTTTTTATATTTGTACACTTTTTGCAAGCAACAAGTGCATCATTTAGCATTTCCTCTGAGTCACTGACAAATGAACTTATTAGGCAACGTAGTGTAATTTTAGAGATTTACATATATTTGAGCTTTTAAATTACCTTATACATTTAAGGGCTGCAAATATACTTGTGAATTTTAGCAAAATGACACCCAAGCAAATCAAATAGGAAAATATGGAATGAGTAATATGACCACAAGTAGACCAGAAGCATTTCCAGAATCACAGATGTAATCTAAATAGTGTTGAGGGCCAAGAAATTGCCTTCTCCGACCTGTCACATGTCGAAGTTATAACCCAGTGGAGTGAACATAATATTATTTTTGAATATTATTTTTCATATTTCCGCAAGCCTTCATATGGGTTAGGCAATGATCAGAACAGATGATACTGAGAAAATGTAATCACTTTATTATTCATCTCAGGTGCTTGTTTTTATTTGTATTCAATATAATGTTTTTTATGGTTTTAATATATCAAATATCATCAGCATACCATCTCATGGAGACTTGTGGTCATATTACTCATTCCATATTTTCCTATTCAGTAGTGCACAATAGCTTAAATGCACCAATATGTAATATTTTTATTAGTTTTAATATTATTTCAATTGTTTACCTGTTGTTAAGGTAATCACAGGAGGTCAGTATCGGATGCTGTCTTAGAAGAGGGTCCCAAAGCCCCCAGGTTGTAACCATGGATGATGCCTTACTGGGATGCTTTTAAAGGGAATACTGATTTTACTCCCCAAAATGAGCGAGATATCGCCTGCTGGCAGGCATCCTCGCTGGCTGGCTTGTGAGAGCATAGCAATAATTGTTCTAAATTCTGCTGTGCCGGACAAAGCGCCCACAGGAGCCGCCATTACTATCATAAAAGATAATTTTTTAAATAATTTTTTTTTACAGCAATCTGTATAGCACAGGTGCACTATCCAAATGCACACAACTCATTTTTAGGCTGTTATTACAGTTTATGCGTGATTTGCATCATAAATAAAACCTTATAATGAACGCACAAAGTAATAAATATCAACATCAATATATAAATACAATTAAGTCCATTAACATAAATTCCTTTATCCACCGCGTGTATGGAATCCTTTACTTTCTCCACACGTGATTCCCAATCACCAAGGCATATAAACACACCTACCAGATCCAGAGCAAAACCTTGCCTCTAGATCTTCTTTAGTGTCAATAGGTCATCGCCACTTTCCAGCAAAAGTATTAAATCAAAAGCAAACCAATGCATTTAGGTCTGCTTAAGCGTAAATTTGGCAACTCCAATTTTTGCCCTATAAGATGCACCTAGGATTAAATGTTCTAAACTAAATGTTGTGATAAAACACCATATGGACCCACAGGCAGTGTGGCATTCCCCCCTCCCATAGGCATTGTGGCATTCTCCCCTCCCAATCCCCATATGCAGTGTAGCGTTCCCCCACCCCATTCCCCATAGGCAGTGTGGCACCCCCCTCCAATTCCCATAGGCAGTGTGGCATTCCCCTCATCCCATTCCCCATAGGCAGTGTGGCACCCCCCTCCAATTCCCATAGGAAATGTGGCATTCTCCCTTCCCATTCCCATAGGCAGTGTAGCATTTCCCCTATCCAATTTCCCATAGGCAGTGTGGCATCCCCCCCCCCCATTCCCATAGGAAGTGTGGAATCCCCCTCTCATTCCTATAGGAAGTGTGGCATCCCCCCTCCCGTTCTCCATGGTCAGTGTGGCATTCCCCCCCCTCCCATCCGCTGTCCCCACCACCTCAGCGTGTGCTGCTTTGTGATCAGCGTGCACAATAAGACGGGGGGTGGGGGGTGGCGGTGTGTCTTATGGTGCGAAAAATATGGTACACAACTCGACTCAACTGAATTACTAAAAATATACCCATTTATGATGATACTCTAATTTTTTGCAATGCACCTATATATACTTTAATACTGACCTCACAGTTAGCTAGAGATCAGATGAATTGGTCCAGTTGCTCTCGGGAGAACCTCTAGCCTTGATCGGACATTGTGATTTTCATGTGTTTTGATATTTTGGTGATCTTGTAACAATAAACTTCAATTTTTTTAAGAAGCATTTGGGTGTGCATTCCCTGAAGCAGGTAATCAGCTCTTGTTTACTTGGTTGTAAATTAAAGGTTTGCACCCGGCTTATTAATTGATAAGGCTGTGCGATATCATTTGTTTCTATAGCATGTTGTAGGTGTTGAAGAGGACCAAACCCCCTATAAGATTCCAGGGTCCCTCTTCTCTTGTCAGCTGTGCAAGTCGGCTTTCCCCACCCGCTGACAGTGCGGCCAGCCTCCCCCACTCCCACTGTGCTGTGTGACATGCCGGCTTCAACGTCGTTCTGGCCCAGTGGCTGGCTGCGGGCACCAGTTGGTTTGGCCGCCAACTTGTGCCCGCAGCCAGCCGCTGGACCAGAATGATGTGGAAGCCGGCTTGTAGGTAAGTGTGTGATACACACAGGTAGGAGCGGGGGAGGTTGACCGCACTGTCAGCATGTGGCAGAAGCCGACTTTAGCTCTAGACCTCCAATCCTGCTCTATGTATTCCATTAGAGATGAGCGATTCTCAAAGGTTCGATTCAGACGAACCCGAATTTCTTGAAGTAATTCATCAATCGTCCAAATCTAATTTTAAGTTCGCACATCTCTAGTAGGGACAAACATATTGTAAATGAACCAGCCAATCAAAAGGAATACAGGTATGTGTAGCATACGGGTCCCTGAGGGGTTTAGCTCCTCAGGGAGTATGGGGAGTGGGTGCTTTGTTAACAGGCTTGGGGGACCTCCTGGCGTGGGCTTACTTCCAAAAACTCCAATGAGACTGATTTTATGTAAAGGGCACTTACTTTATTAGCAGGACTTCAGGTACACTTTAGGCTTCACAGCAGGTCATACAGTCTTTCCACAACAATTTCCTTAGCAGCTTCCATAGCACAACATTACATCCAAATGTACTCCAACAGGTGGTGGTCACTCATTCTGATCCCATAGCAAAATACTGCGGCCTTAAGCTTCCTCCATCAGCAACGTGGGGTGGAATGGTTCACCTTCTCCCTGTGGTCACTCGTTAGGTATGAATGTGGCTCCTCTGCTCTCTCTTACGTTCCTGCGACTGCTACCAGTTGACTCTGCTGGTACCTTCCTCACTCCCGGTTACTACAATAGAGAACTACATCTTGCATGTTCCGTAGATCTTCTGAGGTACTCCCCTTATATAGACTCCCTCTACTGGCTTCTAAAACCTTCTCTAACTTTCTACTCACCTTAGCCAGTGGCAGCTCAGCTGTACTGCTATGTGGTTAGGTTTTAGTTTAAACGTTTGGTAGACCTGTAATGTCACAATCCATTTCTTATCCAACAGTGTGGTGATGTAGTGCAATTGCAGGACAGATGTGAACCATTACATTAAAAGACCCACAAAGATAATGGCTGAATACTTTCCGTCGCTACATATAAATACATTATAAATACATACAAATCCATTATTCATATAGTGTTAGGTACAGTATATACTGTATAAAGTGAAGTTGGAAGTTCCATGTTAAACAGATATCCTTATAAGCAGTTGCGCTTACCCATCATGATCCGTAATGTTGTGAGTAATGCTATGAAATGGTGATTGGGAAGAAATATTCATCATCTCTATTAAACAAATAAAAGTATATAGAAAGTAAACAATAAAACTTTTCAAACAGCTACACATAATATAATCAGTTAATAAGGGAGATTCAGAGCCTCTTTCTCATCCATTTTTCCCATGAAACGTCCCGTTTTTGGCCTTTTTCGTTCTTGTGCGATTCATCCGAGCCATTTTTGGATGATCACATTTTTTCTTAGTGTTTGTTGGATTTTTCGTTTGGAAATGTATGAATTTGTGTGATTCAAGGCCTCTTTTTTTATGGGTTGAAAGCAAATTATTTGGGCCAGCCGTTCTCTTCAGCAAAGAGCTTGCGAGAGTGAACGGCTTAGCACAGGGGAACTTTACATTTTGCCCAAAAATATTTTGGACATTAGTCATTTAAGGGGGTTATTTAAGAAGGGTTAGCGCCAGGTAGTGCCTCGCTGGGCGCTGTACGCAAAAACACATTCAAGAAAGCGAATCTGGTGAGCGCCTCTAACAGCGCCATGTAGCGTCCGATGTATTATTACAGGTGGCTCAGTATATAGCACCAGCGCTCTAGGCTCAGGTGCGCCATGTATTACCTGTCGCTCAGTGTCACTCTCCCATACATTTCAATGGGGTTTCATTAGTTGTGAATAAACAGCGTGTTTGGCAATTTTTGCTCAAATCATTGTGTGACGTCTCCTGGCTGCAAACAAACACTTTTATACATTTTTTTTGACTTTTAATATTTTTATGCAGATTGTCATTACAGGTTTGGCACTAAAGTGTTATTGTCACAGTGTTAAAACAATGTCATTCCTTGTGTTTTCGCTTTGTTACCGGTGGATATGTGTTGAAAAACAGACTTTAATCACACAGAGTCTGGCTCTCAGCTTTAGAGCGCCCAATTTTAGAGCGACGACGCTGTGTGTGTGTGTGTAGTGTTTTGTTAAATATGGTGTGGAGCGCAGAGTGCCGGACTCCCTGAGCTAGCGCTACCTCTCGCTCGCAGTGCTGTACTGTTGTTACTGCGCCCAACACACATCACATTCATCAATGCCGCCAGGGTACTAGAGCAACTGAGGCGCTCTGTTATAGCGCCTGATACTACTAGTGGTCGCTGCAAAGACGCTTATCTGGACAATGCCTGCCATTAGTAGTGAAACAGCCTCTAATACACCTTCGTTATTTTTTTTATTATTTTTGTTATTATTTCAATTTCAGCACAGTTTGGAAAATCTTTTTACAACTGGTGCTAATTCCCCTTGGCAGGCAATGGCTTATTCCCCCCAAACGATAGTGCACTTTTTTCATCTGGAGAAGACAAGAATCAGCCCCTTTTTTAAAGTAAAAAGTGTCATTCATTTAGATTGAGAGGGGTCAGATAGCACTTATATTTTATTTTCAGCTATCGTGAACTTTTTTTAAATGGTACTTTTTGACATCTTAGACTTTGCAATAACTGACCGTAAAGAATGCAGCCACCTGCCATCTTTGGAATCGCATGCGCACAATTCAAAGCAACACCCAAGGTAAATGAGAACATGCGATGCCTACTGTGATGCCTAGTGTGGCCCCTGTTTTCATAAATAAAAAATAGTGGTGTTGGAAGATGATGGCGCTTATATGTAGCTTATATGTAGCCCTGCACACCTGGCATAGGGGCCAGCAACCCAGGATTTAGAGATCAAAGGCTGATTTAAGACTAGCGCCACATATCGCCATTTGTGCGTCTATGTAGCTGCGCTCAGAGTGTCCGGAAGTGGACACTGCAAACTGGTCTCTGGCGCTGTGATCAAGCTTCAGGATAATGTAGTATCCTGTCCAGCATTGATAAATGTGATGTCTGGAGGGCGCTGTAGAAGCGCGCTCCCTAATTCACTGCAGCGCCAGAGCATACCAATGCTGCTATTGTTTCATGTAGCGCCCCGAGAAAAAGCCTGCCGGGGCAAGGCCACGTGTAACAACAGGACAACCCTGCGGCATACAATAGGTAGCGCCAGTGAAGCGCGTCCAGTGCTCGGCGCTGAAGCCCATGCTTAAGACCACAACACACAACTCCAGCATGGTGGAGGCCCCAGATTTAGATTTTTTTTCCTTTAAAATAATAGTCCAGCCAAGTTACTGATAGGTGGTTGTCTGGCGCCCGCCTACTTACTAGAGCGTCAGATCGAGTCCCTTGTGCCCCCCTTGTGCGGGTGCGTGCTGCTCGGGAACTCCTGCTTTGCCATTCTGGGTGGGGGGTAGTGTAGTCGCCCGGCTGGTCCAACAGAAAACAGTTCCCAGCATTGAACTGCCAGCGGCTGTGCTTGGTGGCTTATGTGCAGTGAGCGGCCAACGATTGACAGCTCTGCACCCACCCATCACTGTAGCGTTGCTGATGGCAGCTCCATGGCCCGTCAGACAAAAAACGAAAAAGCCTCCAGTGCAAATGTTAGAGGCCCCGGGGCACGTGCTCCTTGTGCCCCCTCATAATCCAGCCCTGGCGTCCGGCGTTCACTTGAAACTACGTGGTACTACATGGAGTAAGTGTCCGCTTCCAAGCCCCATTGCCCTTGAGGACAGGTCTCCTCAAGGGGTACCTGTGGGGTATTTCCTGGGGAATGCCCTCCATGCCCCTCCCTCCCAGCAAACATACAGAGGCCTCACCTCTGTGTTATATTATCTTTGCATCCCAGCAGCTGGCATTACCCCAAGAAACGCTGGGACAAAAGGCCAGCGGAAGCTGCCCGATGGGTGGAGGACTACGCCCAGCGCTGGAGAAAACAGCCGTTGTACGTATTGTTAATGTAGATTATTAAAATGTTTTGAAAAGTTGGTGTCAGTGTTTTTTATACTGTTTAACTCTTTGTGAACTGGTAAGTTCAAATGATTCAAATGCCAGTTCAGACGGTAGTTAGGCTGTCATGCCATACACTGTTTTTTAAAAAAAATATTGAAAATATTGAAAATGTAACTATAAAAATATAAAAATATTTAATTATTTAATTACCTGGGATGTTTCTATGGATATACTTTATATAATATAGTGTATAGTACAATTAAAAACATTTCGTAAGACTTTCAATTTCGGGTTTTGGGAAGAGTGCAGAGGAATTAAGGATCTTAGCTATGAAGAAAAATGTCAGGTTTTAAATGTATTTAATCTTGAGAGTAGATGTCGGGCCTGGTTAACCTGTAAAATATAAATAAATGTCCAATACAAAAATATGGGGAAAATTATTAAATGTAAAATAAACTCTAAAGACAAGAGGGCACAAAGTCTATCTGTGGTTAAAAAAGAATCAGTCTCCAGAGGAGATGTTCCTTCTTTACTATAAGAAATATAAATCTGTGGAACAGCCTACCACAGAAGCTTGTTACAGCCAGAGAGAAGCGGACCCCTATTGGGGGTAGGACCAGGGTGACTGCCCTGCACAAAATGGGGTAGGGACAGTACTAATATGTATCTTTTATTTAAAAATAATAAGAACCCCCCATAACCTTATAACAAGCTGCGTGACTATCATCTTCTTCCATAGCAGATTGTTACAGAGCATCCCCCATCATCCTATAGCAGACTCGGACAGATCCCACATCTTCTCCCAGTCACACAGTGTTCTATAGGGATCATGGGGGGCTTCTGTCACACAGTCTGCTATAGGGATGATGGGGATTCTGTCACACAGTCTGCTATGGGGGTGATGGGGGATTCTGTCACACAGTCTGCTATGGAGATGATGGGGGAGATTCTGTAACACAGTCTGCTATGGGGATATTCTGTCACACAGTCTGCTATGGGGATGATGGGGGATTCTGTCACACAGTCTGCTATGGGGATATTCTGTCACACAGTCTGCTATGGGGATGATGGGGGATTCTATCACACAGTCTGCTATGGGGATGATGGGGATTCTGTCACACAGTCTGCTATGGGGATGATGGGGATTCTGTCACACAGTCTGCTATGGGGATGATGGGGGGATTCTGTCACACAGTCTGCTATGGGGATGATGGGGGATTCTGTCACACAGTCTGCTATGGGGATGATGGGGGATTCTGTCACACAGTCTGCTATGGGGATGATGGGGGATTCTGTCACACAGTCTGCTATGGGGATGATGGGGGATTCTATCACACAGTCTGTTATGCAGTAATGCGGGGATTCTGCCACACAGTCTACTATGGGGTGATGGGGGGATTCTGTCACACAGTCTGCTATGGGGTGATTCTGTCACACAGTCTGCTATGGGGATGATGGGGGGATTCTCTCACACAGTCTGTTATGGGGATTATGGGGGATTCTGTCACACAGTTTGTTATGCAGTGATGAGGGTGTTCTGCCGCACAGTCTGCTATGGGAGTGATGGTGTGATTCTGTCACACAGTCTGCTATGGGGATGATGGGGGATTCTGTCACACAGTCTGCTATGGGGTGATGGGGGGATTCTGTCACACAGTCTGCTATGGGAATGATGGGGGGATTCTATCACACAGTCTGCTATGGGGATGATGGGGGGATTCTGTCACACAGTCTGCTATGGGGATGATGGGGGATTCTGTCACACAGTCTGCTATGGGGATGATGGGGTGATTCTGTCACACAGTCTGCTATGGGGTGATGGTGTGATTCTGTCACACAGTCTGCTGTGGGGTGATGGGGTGATTCTGTCACACAGTCTGCTATGGGGTGATGGGGTGATTCTGCCACACAGTCTGCTATGGGGATGATGGGGGATTCTGTCACACAGTCTGCTATGGGGATGATGGGGGATTCTGTCACACAGTCTGCTATGGGGGCGATGGGGGGATTCTGTCACACAGTCTGTTATGGGAATTATGGGGGATTCTGTTACACAGTTTGTTATGGGGATTATGGGGGATTCTGTTACACAGTTTGTTATGCAGTGATGAGGGTGTTCTGCGGCACAGTCTGCTATGGGGATGATGGGGTGATGGGGAGATTCTGTCACACAGTCTGCTATGGGGTGATGGGGGGATTCTGTCACACAGTCTGCTATGGGGATGATGGGGGATTCTGTCACACAGTCTGCTATGGGGATGATGGGGGATTCTGTCACACAGTCTGCTATGGGGATGATGGGGGATTCTGTCACACAGTCTGCTATGGGGATGATGGGGGATTCTGTCACACAGTCTGCTATGGGGGCGATGGGGGGATTCTGTCACACAGTCTGTTATGGGGATTATGGGGGATTCTGTTACACAGTTTGTTATGGGGATTATGGGGGATTCTGTTACACAGTTTGTTATGCAGTGATGAGGGTGTTCTGCCGCACAGTCTGCTATGGGGATGATGGGGGGATTCTCTCACACAGTCTGCTATGGGGATGATGGGGGGATTCTCTCACACAGTCTGCTATGGGGATGATGGGGGGATTCTCTCACACAGTCTGCTATGGGGATGATGGGGGGATTCTCTCACACAGTCTGCTATGGGGATGATGGGGGGATTCTCTCACACAGTCTGCTATGGGGATGATGGGGGGATTCTCTCACACAGTCTGCTATGGGGATGATGGGGTTATTCTGCCACACAGTCTGCTATGGGGATAATGGAGGGATTCTGTCACACAGTCTGCTATGGGGATAATGGGGGGATTCTGTCACACAGTCTGTTATGGGGATGATGGGGAGCTTCTGTCAGACAGTATGTTATGAGAATAATGGGGGAATATATTATACAGTATGCTATATGGGTGATGGGTGGATTCTGTCACACAGCCTTCTATGGGATAAAGAAGGATTTGGCCACACACAGCGCCTGGGGGGTTCCCATTTTTTAAATGAAGTATACATAATATTAGTACTGTCCCTACCCCATTTTGTTGAGTGTAATTGCACTAGTGTGACCCCAAATTTACCCTCTGACAAATGTAAAAAAATATTAAATAATTTGTATTTATCTTTAATTTATTTATTTATTTATTGTTTCTGTGATTATTTGGAGTACATTCCCTGCATTTTTTTGTGCAGGAGTACCTCCCTGGTGTTACCCCTGATTTGCCCTCAGACACCCGTAAAAGAAATTTATATTTTAATTTTCTTTTATTTATGTATTTATTTATTTTTTTGTATTCTGTTATTATTTTGAGTACTTTCCCTACTGTATTTTCTGCAGGGCAATTGCCCTGATACCCCCCCCCCCCCCATTATCAGCCTCCTACCATTTACTACCCCCATTTTACAGCCAGTTTTGTGCCCCCAAGTACGGGCACCATTGACTTCAATGAGATCAGGGTCAAGTTCAGGTACCCGAACCGAACTTTGGCATCAAGTTCGGCTGAACTTGCCGAACCTTCTGCGGTCTCGCTCAATACTATTGGTCAAAGGTTTTAATTAGGATTGACTTCATGCCTATTTACATAAAACTAAAGATGAGCAAGACAGGTGTCAGGTGTCAGGTGTCACCCTATGAGGCTGCAGACTGACGGTACCCCAACCTGATTGCTGCCTTCTAAACTTTACCCTGCCCTAGTCTGTCAAAAAGTACAGACCAGCTAGAAAAGGTGACTTTTTTGCATTTCATGCATATTAATTGGTTATTTTATACAGTATGTGCTTTGGGATAACTAGAAAATGAAAATTGGTATTTGATGAATAAAGCTTGGGAAACCATGATTTAGACAAAACACTGGCCGGCTTTATACAATGTAAAATTGGGCAGCTTGAGGCATCGAGGCAGCAGTTTGAGTTTTAAAAAAATGTATAACTAGAGATGATCACACTTTCTAAATTCAAAATCCTTAATTCCCCAAGAAATGGGGGTTAGTTTGAATCGAATTTTTAGAATTGCTAAAAAAATGTTCTTCCCATTATCCTCTAGCGCAGGGGTACTCAACCACTTCTTGTAAAGGTCCATTTAAAGGCATCGGGTGAGAGGTGACGGTCCAGGCGAAGGGCTTTCACCAGTGGGGGGGGTGGATAATTAGAAATCAGCGCACTAGGGGAGGGGCTATAGATTACCCAGGCAAAACTAAAAAAGGCCACTTGCCCCCCACCCCAAAAAACCTTTTGGGCACTGCAAAAAATCATGAGACAGGAAAACAAAGTTTTGTCCGTGCAGTACTTCATATTGCAATACTAGGTGCCAGGGAGCCATGACACTGACAGGGAGACTAAGCACTACATCGCCGATCAAGAGGGCAGCTCTGAGCACTGCAACACTGAAGCAACTGAGTGCAGGGCTGTCAGGGCAGGGGTCCGTAAATCTGGCACCAGGGTTAGCATTCGGACCCCGGTCCGCCAGTTGAGTATAGCTGCTCTAGCGGCTCAGATGTCCCATGCCACTCTGCAATGGGAAAGAGGACACAGATACTCTGTCCTGCACTGGGCTCCTGCCAGCTGGTGGGTTAGCTAGCAGGATAGAGGATCTGTGTCCTCTACCCGGCTGTAGGGTAGCGGGAGACATCCGCACCAAAGATCTCAAGGGAGGAGGTGAGTGTAAGTCATTTACCTGCATGCTGGCCACCCCATCTCTCCGATCAGGCACTACCGGAAGCCAACTCGCACAGCTGACTGCATTGCCAGCTTACACAGCACGTTGATGACCAGACTGTTCATCCACATGGCAGGAAGGGAAGATGGCTGCGCTTTCAGCTATGCAAGCCAGCTTCCAGCACTGCTATGACAGCACCCACCACCAACCACCTGACTGGAGTGACAGGGGAGCCAACATGCACGTAAAGGAAAGTTTTTTTTTTATTTTTTTTTTGTGGAAAGATTTGATCAGCACAAATCCCAATAAATTCGCATTCGTGTATAACTGAATCTTCCTTGAAATTTGGAGCAAATTCTGACTTACTATTCATAACTTTCAGCACTGCTACCTCGGGTCATGACAAAGTAAAATAGCAAAAATTATTTTAATAATAAAAATTGGGAAAGCATCATATATTATTAATGTTTATACATACATAACCAACAAAAACAAGGTGTAAGTGAAAGAAATAAACAATGCATTAGAGAGAAAAGATTTATAAAGAAATCAGAAAAGAGGGGAGACTAGATGGACCGTATGGTCTCCTTCTGCCGTCAACCTTCTATGTTTCTATGTTAAGAGTAGAGATAGCCGAACACGAACAGCAAAGTTTGGGTCCGTACCGAACTTTTCGAGTTTGGGTTTCCAAACTTCAGCCAGAAGTTTGTGTTCGAGTTCAGTATCCGATCCAAACATGGAAAAGTTCATGAGCAGCCCATCAACCAGCTTCACCTAAGGATGTGCTCACCTCAGCCCGCAATCCTCAGTGGTGGCCGGCGGCAGCAGCAGCGGAGCAGCAGTGGCATTTTAAATCTGGCCCTGGCCAGGACTAGAAAAAGTTGGCCACCGGCACCTATGAGGAAGGACACTTCTCGTGCCAGCTGTCCTCACTCATGGGAGCCAGTGGCCATGGGAGCCCGCACCCCCCCCCCCCCCCCCCCACCACAGCCACCCCAAACATTTAACTTGAACTTGCTGGACCCCAACTTCACCCATCCATTGTTAAGAGCTTTAAAACATTGTAAAAAATTCACCAAATGCCCCCTCTAATTCTTTGAAATGAGAGAGTGTAATGCCCTTTTTTACTTGCCTCTTACCTCATAAATTGTGTGATGAAGTTTTGATGAGTGTTGTCCCTCTATTTTGTTATTTCCAGTGTTGGTCACAGGGATAGAATGGTTTTACATTAATCTGTAAAGGGATGATAACATTTATCAGTTAATCATAGGACATCCGCTCTCGTCTTGTCTAACAACAAAAAATTATAGTCATGTAGCTTGAATTATTACTAAACAGATCATATTGCTCAAATGCCCCTCAGTTCGTCCAAACTGGTCACAATATTTGCTGTTTGGTAGACCTTCAAAGTGGACCAAAAGCCTTCCTACTTTGGAAAATGCCCCAACTCATACCCTCACTAACCCTGATTTGAGAGTTGTGATTTCTACTGTTTATACAGTAAATGCACATGATGCTCAACTTCTGGGTCTCCAATGCTGCAGTGTATTATGAGTGACTGGTACTTCACCCGAGGGCCACAGCAGTTAGGTCATGGCTGATGAACAAGTTACACAAGATCATCAGCAGCACAACTGCTGTATAGGCCTAGGATACTGTGTATTCCAGCGTGGAAACTGGAAGATAGAGAGGACCTGCTGAGTAATTTTTTTAATGTTAAAATAACATTCCAGGCAGAAAAAAAAGCAAACAGGGGAATAAGGGGTGTGTCAAGCCTCGGCACATCCCCCCCATTGTGTGACTGTGAGTGATGGCTGCCAGGAGATGCAGCCTGGATGGCAGGGGCACTTAATCTAGGTGTGGTAGTGCCAAACTACTTCCGATCAGTTTTGGAGTAGTATCCCTTTTTTTTCTTTTATTTGCCTGGAATGTGTACCAGCACCTAGCGGATAGGGTGTCAGTAATTCATTTTGAATACATACTCTCTGCCATAGACAAATAGACTAGGCAGCATGTTGTAGATCATTGGTGAAATCAGTCAGGGGTGTGTTGAAATAATCTGAAATAATCTCCATTTGGAACTTGTCTGTGGACAGTCAAAGATTTCTATCTGTTTCTACCTTGTACCTAAACGAATTCTGATTGGACACTTGGAGTGCTAGAGAAGCACATTGAGTACATGCTGTAAGTGTTGAGTACATGTTGTGAATGTTGAGTACATGTTGTTCTCATACGTACGACCCAGGTGCTACTTGGGATAACTCGAAAATGAAAATTGTTACTTGATGAATAAAGCTTGGGAACCCCTGTTTTAGGTCACAAAGACAGACTCTGCTCCACTGTTGAGTACCTATGTTCCATTTTGGATACGCAAAACCTTAGTTTAGTAGGTAATCAAAGACCGACACTCCATAATAGAATTCCAAAGAAAATGTATTCAAAGTCATACAGCAAAAAAGTCCAAAAGACATGCAACCAGTGTGACATGATCCCGCCACATATATTAGTAATGTAATGCAGTCCACATGTTCCAACATTTCGGGGGTATACTGGCCCCCTTCATCAGGGAGGACTGCCAAACCGTATTAATGAGAGAGGCACTAATTTTGTCATTCAAAATTCCCACCTGACATCATAGTGACGTCAGCGGGCCATCAGAACCTGTAGGTATGGAAGATTCAGACCTAGCTTGATATGCTGTGAGTAGTGATAAGCCAGATAGTGGACTTTCTGGTTCAGAAGCCCTTCTTATGGGCTACTAGCCCAGAAGAACAGGCATGGGGTCTAGTAGCCCAGAGGCTGAGTAGCTGGCCTCTGGTCCTGTGAGTCAAGTAGCCCATATGACCTTCAACACAGAGCCAGTACTCTTATGCCCACCTCATGCTCAGGACAATTGGGCAGAATGGTGACATGCTACCTACCGGTGCCGACCCTCATGCCACTAGAACTTGTATAGGGGTTCCTATAAATATAACAATACTCAACCTTCCGTGTCTTCTATTTTCTGTTCCCACAGAGTCCAATAGTTACCAGCCCCTATACCCTTTGACACAAGTCTGGTGTACCTCTGAAAGGACACCAGGCTTCATTCCGATGGGCACTGAATTTTTCCATGCCCCCTCCCGGCAGTGGTAGTGAGAGTAATGGAAAGGGAGTATGGGCAAGCCACTCACTGGCATGATGGGCAGGTGGCTTACCAGTTCACATGCAGACACAACACAAAAATGTAATTTAATTTTCTCAACCCATCCGCACCCTCCATCCCCCATTGGGTGCAACCTCTCTTTAGGTCTGCTGGCATTTTTCCCCCTTTCCTCTACCTTGGCATTCCGCCAAGGGTATTTCTAACTGTGGAGGATGTTAGCCTTTATTTCACAGAGGTGGGGCCTCTGTTCATGCCCCTCCTCTCCAGTGACACTGTGGAGGATTCCAAAGAAGCTCCATCCCATTGGCCAGAGTAGAATGTCCAGCCAATGCCGCCAAACCAGGAGGGTGCCCCCAACCTGGTGGACTAACAGAGAGAGCGGTAGCAGCTAAATGCAGATTTTTTTAATTACTTGTAAATTGGTATGGTATACAAGGAACCACTATACCAGTTCAAAGGTCAGGTAGCTGACATGTCACCTGACAGCATCAGCGGATGGCATGTTGATGCCCTTCTCCCTGATTATCCGCACCCTCTCCTGTACTCCAGGGGTGTGGAAAAGCTTGGTGCCCATTGACATGTCCCTGGAACACCTGGAAGAGCAAATCATCTGTGCTGAAGGACATATGGACTACAGACTTAACAGACCTGGTGATTTGGAAATGGGGTAAACTGAACCAAATTGGCACAATCTGCGTCAAACCTATTCTAGGCCTGGATTTGAAGTGCATCACTAGCTATAAGAAATTGAAGATGAGAATTGTTTTATTTTACGCAGAGATCAGCTTTAATGATTATGAAGTCTTGATGGCCCTCCTGGATACTTGTGAGTCACTGTCAGAAGCTGACAAATTTTTCCTCTGTGTGCAAAGGGGCAATTTTGTCTGTCAAAAGTTTGTAGGTATTGAGGCCAGGCACTAACCAGAACTGGTACACTTGGCAGGGTTTTAAAAAAAAACTTGCCATCCGTTGTCAGCCATTGACATCACTTAGGTAAATACCACCATTCTTTGTAAAGCACTTGTGCTTCTTTGATATCCTTTCCCAAGCTGTTAACCATGATGTCTGAACAGGTGCTTAATACACTAAAAAAGTATTGGTGGCAGCACAAAATGGTGTTCCAACATTTCCTTCCATTTTTTTGTAAATGCAGATGTGTCCTCCCTTACTTTTCCTCGTGTCATTGATCTACATATGTGTCCATGCTTAATGAACTTCTTTGCGTCCTTCTTAGTCGTTGACAGTAGATGGGGATACTTTAGAAATTTGGTTAAAGTGTCCTGATACGGCACTGAATGCAGATGTAAATACACATACTGTATTGATATGTGATGGGTTCAAAGACACTGCTGTGCCCTTCATTCACCTGGGTAAGTTAAATTAGGGTGCCTCATATATGGCGAACATCATGCAGTTGTACTTATCCTTCAGATCTACAACTGCTTTATGTCAGTGCAGTTGCACAAAAGTTTGTTCATGCGTAAGCGGGCATATTTGCTTTGTGTAAGCACATGGTTTAGACGAGCATTTACGGTATTTGCAGCTGCAGTAGTTTTGGGAGCCAAGTTTTTACCTGTTTTTGGACATAACTTGCTGTGGAGTCCATTGTTCTTGGTGTGCCTTGTCCTTACGTGGGTTTCCAGTGTACACCTTTTTTGTTGTAACCAGCTATTTTAATATGCTATGTGTGCCCAGTCCCTGCTATCCTCCTCTATGTGCCCAGTCCCTGTTATCTTCCCTTGTGTTCCCAGGCACTTCTATTCCCCCCTTGTGTACTCAGTCCCTTTCATTCCCCCCTGTGTGCCCAGTTCCTGCTATCCTCCCCTGTGTTCCCAGTCCCTGCTATACTCCCCTGTGTGCCCAGTCCCTGCTATCTTCCCCTGTGTGCTCAGTCCCTGCTATCCTCCCTGTGTGCCCAGTCTCTATTATGCTCATTTTTGTGCCCAGTCCCTGCTATCCTCCCCTGTGTGCCCAGTCCCTGCTATTCTCCCCTGTGTTCCCAGCCCCTGCTATCCTCCCCTGTGTTCCCAATCCCTGCTATCCTCCCCCGTGTGCCCAGTCCCTACAAGCCTCCCCTGTGTGCCGAGTCCCTGCTACTCTCTCCTGTGTGTCCAGTCCCTACTATTCTCCCCTTGTGTACATAGTCCCTTTCATCCTCCCCTGCGTGCCAAGTCCCTGCTATCCTACTCTCTGTGCCCAGTCCCTGCTATCCTTCTCTCTGTGCCCAGTCCCTGATATTCTACTCTGTGTGCCCATTCTTTGCTATCCTCATCTGTGTGCACAGTCCCTGCTATCCTCCCCTGTGTGCCCAGTCCCTGCTATCTTCCCCTGTGTTCCCAGGCACTGCTATTTTCCCCTGTGTTCCCAGTCCCTGCTATCCTCCCCTGTGTTCCTAGTCCCTGCTATCCTCCCCTGTGTACCCAGTCCCTGCTATCCTCCCCTCTGTGCCCAGTCCCTGCTATACCTCCCTGTGTGCCCAGCCCCTGCTATCTTCCCCTGTGTTCCCAGGCACTGCTATTCTTCCCTTGTGTACTCAGTCCTTTCCATCCTCCCCTTTTTGCCCAGTCCCTGCTATCCTCCCCTGTGTACTCAGTCCCTGCTATCCTCCTCTGTGTGTCCAGTCCCTGCTATCTTTCCCTGTGTGCTCAGTCCCTGCTATCCTCCTCTTTGTGCCCAGTCCTTGCTATCTTCCCCTGTGTGCCCAGTCCCTGCTATTCTCCCCTGTGTTCCCAGTCCCTGCTATCCTCCCCTGTGTGCGCCGTCCATGCTATTCTCCCCTGTTTGCCCAGTCCCTGATATCCCCCCCGTGTTCCCAGGCACTGCTATTCTCCCATTCTGTACTCAGTCCCCTTCATCCTCCCCTGTGTGCCCAGTACCTGCTATCCTTCCCTGTATGTTCTGTCCCTACTATCCTTCCCTGTGTGCCCAGTCCCTGCCATTCTCCCCTGTGTGCCCAGTCCCTGTCATCCTCCCTTCTGTGCCCAGTCCCTGCTATCCTTCCCTGTGTGCCCAGTCCTTTCTATCCTCTCCTGTGTGCCCATTCCCTGATATCCTCCCCTGTGTGTCCATTCCCTGATATCTTCTCCTGTGTGCCCAATCCCTGCTATCCTCCCCTGTGTGCCCAGTCCCTGCTATCCTCCCCTGTGTGCCCAGTCCCTTCTATCCTCCCCTGTGTGCCCAGTCCCTGGTATCATCCCCGTGTGCCCATTCCCTGCTATCCTCTCCTGTGTGCCCATTCCCTGCTATCCTCTCCTGTGTGCCCATTCCCTGCTATCCTCTCCTGTGTGCCCAGTCCCTGCTATCCTCCCCTGTGTGCCCAGTCCCTGGTATCATCCCCTGTGTGTCCAGACCCTGCTATCCTTCCCTGTGTGCCCAGTCCCTGCTATCCTCCCCTGTGTGCCCAGTCCCTGGTATCCTCCCCTGTGTGCCCAGTCCCTGCTATCCGTCCCTGTGTGCCCAGTCCCTGCTATCCTCCACTGTGTGCCCAGTCCCCAGTATCCTCCCCTGTGTGCCCAGTCCCTGGTATCATCCCCTGTGTGTCCAGACCCTGCTATCCTTCCCTGTGTGCCCAGTCCCTGCTATCCTCCCCTGTGTGCCTAGTCCCTGCTATCCTCCCCTGTGTGCCCAGTCCCTGCTATCCTCTCCTGTGTGCCCAATCCCTGCTATCCTCCCCTGGGTGCCCAGTCCCTGCTATCCTCCCCTGTGTGCCCAGTTCCTGGTATCATCCCCTGTGTGCCCAGTCCCTGCTATCCTCCCCTGTGTGCCCAGTCCCTGGTATCCTCCCCTGTGTGCCCAGTCCCTGCTATCCTTCCCTGTGTGTCCAGACCCTGCTATCCTTCCCTGTGTGCCCAGTCCCTGCTATCCTCCCCTGTGTGCCCAGTCCCTGCTATCCTCCCCTGTGTTCCCAGTCCCTGGTATCATCCCCTGTGTGCCCATTCCCTGCTATCCTTCCCTGTGTGCCCAGTCCCTGGTATCATCCCCTGTGTGCCCATTCCCTGCTATCCTTCCCTGTGTGCCCAGTCCCTTCTATCCTCCCTGTGTGCCCAGTCCCTGGTATCCTCCCCTGTGTGCCCAGTCCCTGCTAACCTTCCCTGTGTGTCCAGTCCCTGCTATCCTTCCCTGTGTGCCCAGTCCCTGCTATCCTCCCCTGTGTGCCCAGTCCCTGCTATCCTCCCCTGTGTTCCCAGTCCCTGGTATCATCCCCTGTGTGCCCATTCCCTGCTATCCTTCCTTGTGTGCCCATTCCCTGCTATCCTTCCCTGTGTGCCCAGTCCCTGCTATCCTCCCTGTGTGCCCAGTCCCTGCTATCCTTCCCTGTGTGCCCAGTCCCTGCTATACTCCCCTGTGTGCCCAGTCCCCAGTATCCTCCCCTGTGTGCCCAGTCCCTGCTATCCTCCCCTGTGTGCCCAGTCCCCTGTATCCTCCCTGTGTGCCCAGTCCCTGCTGTACTCCCCTGTGTGCCCAGTCCCTGGTATCATCCCCTGTGTGCCCATTCCCTGCTATCCTCCTCTGTGTTCCCAGTCCCTGCTATCCTCCCCTGTGTGCCCAGTCCCTGGTATCCTCCCCTGTTCGCCCAGTCCCTGGTATACTTCCCTGTGTGCCCAGCACAGATTTTTCCCGATGCCCTGTAACAGTCATATTAAATCACACGGGTCATTTCCATTTTATCAAATAGTAAATATTTATTTAACCCTTCAGACGCTGACAAACCTGTCATAGCGACTGTCCTTTTAGTCACAGTGCTTCACCTTAATCTGGAATGGCTTGTTGGGAGCAATGAACAGAGAGGTTTGTCATGAGCCAGTGATGTTGGCCATCTTGGGTAAGGTGGGGTCTTAATAAGACACAGGAAAATGTTTTTCATCTTTTCGGCACGGCACGGAAATATAGAAAAAACTTGTGGATCTGGATTCTGATTGGCTGTTTTTTTGCATTAAAGTCTATTGACATAATTGCATGAATAAACTGCAAAAAAAAATGTCTCACTGTCCATCTGGTTACACTATTGTGGAGCAGCCGGTGTAGAAATTATTTTGGGTATCAGTAACTCTATACACTTAGGCCCTTATTTATCAAGGGCTAGCGCCAGGTAGTGTCTGACTAGCGCCAGGTAGCGCCAGCTATCGGCGGCTACCGACTCCAGAACGCCAGGCGGCGGACACAATCACGCATTTATCACGCTAAATGAGGCTAGCGCCGGCGAGAGCGTCAGCTAGCGCGGGATTCATCATGTAGCCGACTGCAACGAACAGCGCCGCTGCTAATCCCATCACAGCGCCAGGTATGACCTGTCGCTCCCTGTCGCTCTCCAATGCATTTCAATGGAGCAATCTTTAAATATTCATAATTAATTGATTTTATTTTATTTATTTATTTTTTTTAACTGTCATAAATTCTGTGACCACTACGGCAATGTTAGATATTTTTTTTAAGGTAAAAAAAAAAATAAAAAATTTGTGCAGAATTGATATTACAGGTCTGATATTAATGTTTTCATAATACAAAATGTTTAGAAAAACTTGTTTAATTTTTTAAACAAAAAATATGGTTGTTTGGGGGTTAAAAACTACTTTTAAGCCATCGCCGCCAGCGCTCTGGGGTTTAAACAAGCATTTCACAGCGCGAGAATTTTTTGAGCGTGATTTGTTAATGAATATGCTGGGAGCCGTTCGCTCTGGCCATTCGCTGTCAGGCGCACCCATACAGCGCGGAACCTGTGAAACAGCGACTCCTAACCCCGTATTCAACATTACCGCACACCGACTGAGTCGCTGTCAACAAGCGAACAATGGCCAAGCACAGCGAATACTAGCGGGCGCTGTGAAAATCACGCTACTGGCGCTCATCTGTCGCTACCTGGCGCTATTAATTGAATCGGCCTCCCCGTCTTCTGTCGGGAAAAGAGGACCTGTATGATGGCAAGTAATGATAAGGATGGCTGACACACCAATGTACTGCTTTAAAATATCAACAGCATGTTTTAAGATATTTCATAGTACAAAAAAAATTGTAGTAGAATAATTGGCTCAATATCAGTTCAAAAGTGTACACTTCAGTTTGTTTTAGATAATCAAGATATGATATATCACAAGTGCCCACTAGATGTCACTCGTGTCCCATCAGATTCACAGCATAGCAGCAAATTAATGCTGCTATATAAAGGATACCTTCAATTCGAACGTGACTGTAAGGTAGATGACATAGGGTTCTCAACTGACAGTATCTGTACCCCAGGGGGTACGTGGGGATATTTAGGATGCATCAACAATAGGGGTCTGATGGATCTGTTATGTTATTTTAACATCACATTTTTTAATATCAAAGTTATAATTGATCCTCTCTTTGGTACATGGCAGAAAGTTTTAGGACTGGTGTACAGCATTGGATGAATCCAGACAGATTTAGGCCCTTATTTATGAAGGAATAGGGACAGGTAGCGACTGGTGAGCGGCCGGTAATGACGGGCACCGCCACGAGAACGCCGGCTCCCCACCACAATCACACATTTATCAAGCCAATCCTGCTTAGCGACTGAGGTAGCGCCATATAGCGACTCATTCATCATTACTCCAGCCTCAGCCCACAGCGCCAGCGTCCGACCTTGAACAGCGACAGGTATGACCTCTCGCTACCTGGTGCTCTCCAATGCATTTCAATGGAACAATCTTTAAATATTCATAATTAATTGTTATTAATGTTTTTTGTTTTTTTTTTAATGTGAAAACTTCTGTGACCACTTCTGCCATTTTAGATTTTTTTTAAGGGAGAAAAAATTAAAAAAAAAAAATTGTACAGAATATATTACTAAATTATTTAAAATACTTATTTTTTTTGGTTTCCAAAAATGTGGTGGTTTGGGGGTTAAAAAACTACTTTTAACACATTGCCTCCAGCGCTCTGGGGTTTAAACATGCATTTCACAGCGCTTGAATTTTTTGAGCGTGATTTTTTGATGAATATGGTGGAAGCCGGTCGCTCTGACCAGTCGCTATCATGCGCACCCATACATCGCGGAACCTGTCAAATAGCGACTCGTAACCTTGTATTCAACATTATGCCACATCGACTGAGTCGCTGTCAACAACCGAACAACGGCCAAGCACAGCGACTACTAGCGTGCGCTGTGAAAATACCGCTACAGTCGCTCAACTGTCACTACATGTCGCTATTTATAAATCAGCCTCCCCGTGTTCTGTATACACGCAACTCTAGATATAAAACAGTATAACATACCTGAAATACCCCCTACGTTTCAGGTCAAAAGACCCTTTAAGACCCTTTATCTGGAGAATGAAAAAAAACTCTTTTCTGGGGTCTCCCAGGTCGTCTGAAGTTGTAAGCCTCATCTACCTTTACTAACTATTCTGCTTTTGTATTTAGAGTTTGCATGGATACTTTGTCTGGATTAATCCAATACTGTATGCTGTTCCAATCTGAAACACATGTCCACTAGTGAAAGGTTTTTTGGCTGTGCAAATTTTAAGCTAATCCTTGGCACTGCACACTCAGCGACTTTCTGAGTGCCTTTGATGTCCCCAAGACATAAAGCGATGATTTGCATGGCTCCACCTACTGTAAGGATTGATGGGTAAATCTATTATTTCTTGTGTTGGGCTCTGTGTAAAGACTTTCTGTTCTAGAAAGAGCCTCTTTTCCTCTAACTTTGAGTAGAAGGTCTCTAGCCGACTATATCCTCCCTTATACCCTAATAGATTGTAAGCTCTTCTCCTTCTGGATCCTCCCTTATACCCTAATAGAGTGTAAGCTCTTCTTCCTTCTGTATCCTCCCTTATACCTTAATAGATTGTAAGCTCTTCTCCTTCTGTATCCTCCCTTATACCCTAATAGATTGTATGCTCTTCTCCTTCTGTATCCTCCCTTATACCCTAATAGATTGTATGCTCTTCTCCTTCTGTATCCTCCTTTATATCCTAATAGATTGTAAGCTCTTCTCCTTCTGTACCCTCCCTCATATCCTAATAGATTGTAAGCTCTTCTCCTTCTGTATCCTCCCTTATACCTTAATAGATTGTAAGCTCTTCTTCCTTCTGTATCATCCCTTATACCCTAATAGATTGTAAGCTCTTCTCCTTCTGTATCCTCCCTTATACCCTAATAGATTGTAAGCTCTTCTCCCTCTGTATCCTCCCTTATACCCTAATAGAGTGTAAGCTCTTCTTCTTCTGTATCCTCCTTTATATCCTAATAGATTGTAAGCTCTTCTCCTTCTGTACCCTCCCTCATATCCTAATAGATTGTAAGCTCTTCTCCTTCTGTATCCTCCCTTATACCTTAATAGATTGTAAGCTCTTCTTCCTTCTGTATCATCCCTTATACCCTAATAGATTGTAAGCTCTTCTCCTTCTGTATCCTCCCTTATACCCTAATAGATTGTAAGCTCTTCTCCCTCTGTATCCTCCCTTATACCCTAATAGAGTGTAAGCTCTTCTTCTTCTGTATCCTCCTTTATATCCTAATAGATTGTAAGCTCTTCTCCTTCTGTATCCTCCCTCATATCCTAATAGATTGTAAGCTCTTCTCCTTCTGTATCCTCCCTCATATCCTAATAGATTGTAAGCTCTTCTCCTTCTGTATCCTCCTTTATACCCTAGTAGAGTGTAAGCTCTTCTTCCTTCTGTAACCTTTCTTACACAAACATACTTTAAGCTCTTCCTTTCCTATCCTTATACCCTCTGTAATCCTGATTGATTGTAAGCTTGTCTTCCTTTTTATATACATTCTCAGTACTCCTGACATTGAGCATAAAAGGAACCCATTATTTGCAGTTAGGTCCTTTGGTCCAGTATCAACCTCCTGTGTTACTACATGTCTGGCCACCTGGCTGCCATGCTCGCTTTAAAGACAACAGATGCAGCCTCACTAGGTGAAGAGAGAGGATTCTGTCAGCTTTTTTGTTATTGAAGAGGATATGAGGGAACGGGATGGGGGACGGGTTAATTATATATGCATGCAGATTTGAATATTTGCTTATGGCTGTGCTTTAATTATTCTGGCCAGTAATAGTGTGATATGAATATATGTAAAATATATTCCAAGTGTAATGTCCCGGTAAGTGGTCTACACTTTATATTGCTGGCACTCTTCTTTGTATGTCTTTGTATGTCTTTGTATGGCGATCACTCGCAGTTGTTCACTTTTGTCTTGGTAACGTCCCCATTGGCCAGCACTGGGGGCGGGCCCTCATCCTCGGGTCCCTCCTGTATGTCGCTGTCCATGCTGGCTTTGGTCTTGCTGCTAGGAGAGGTGAGTTGTAAGTCTTCGCCTTTGGCGCTAAGTTCATCCAGCTCTTTTGCGCTGCAGTTGGGGGTCGGCGTCTCGTAGGTGTTGTGGAAGGTGTCGTAGTCCACCTCGTAGAATCCTTCCTCCAGAGTCAGTACAGGCATGAAACGGTGGCCCCAGAGCACCTCGCGTTCCACATAGGAGCTCCGGGCTTGGCACGTCATTCCTTCAATAACATAAAAAAAAAGACCTGTTAATTGCATCTATTGGAAGGGACCTGGTCACACATTTTACAACCTCATCTGTACAAACTCTGTATAATCCTTTCAAATCCTTGTAGTAATAGAGTCCCTGCTGACTAACCGATCTTTTCCAATCATAAACAGCTGAATTTATTCTACAATGGAAGAGGTTTGGGTCAAAATTCCTTCCTGTGTTACTGTGAAAAGTTAAGCAAGCTGAAGATGAAATGGAACAATTTTAGAGTGCAAAAAAGAAAGGAACCCAAAGAGATTTCAGGTCTAAGGCCTCGTTAGCTTTGTTTACAATTCTCCTTAGGAAAGTCAAGTGGATGCAAATCCCAAAGCTTTACAAGTCCTCAGACTCTAACCTTGCCCCAAAACACAGCAGCCATGGCTTCCTTAAGGCAGCTGCCAAACACTATGAAAATTAAAATGGTTGAGGCCCACAAAGCAGGTAAAGGCTCTAAGAAGATAACAAAGCAGTTTCAGATTGTTGTTTCTCAATTCAAAATGATATTAAAGTGCACCTATACTCAAAGAGAAGTATATGTATATGTTTGGACTGGGGAAAACGTGAGCAGATGGGTGAGAAATTGGCTTAATGATCAGAAGCAGAGGGTGGTTATCAATGATACGTCCTGAGATTAGGTCACCGTTACTAGCGGAGTACCACAAGGGTCAGTTCTGGGACCATTTCTCTTCAATATATATATATTAATCTCATTGGGTACAGATTAAATAGTATAGTCTCAATTATTGCAGATGATACTAAGCTGTGTAAAGTAATTAAAACAAAAGAGGACAATAGGCAGCTACAAACAGATTTAGGCCCTTATTTATCAAGGGATAGCGGCTACCGACTCCAGAGCGTCAGGCTGCGAACACAATCACGCATTTATCACGCTAAATGAGGCTAGCGCCGGCGAGAGCGTCAGCTAGCGCGGGATTCATCATGTTGCAGACTTCAGCGAACAGCGCCGCTGCTAATCCCATCACAGCGCCAGGTATGACCTCTCGCTACCTGGCGCTCTCCAATGCATTTCAATGGAGCAATCTTTAAATATTCATATATTCATAATATACTGGGATATTACCAGCTGTAATGTTTACATGAAACAATTTTTTATGTCAATTGTGTTAGCCTTTGTAATAATTAAGGATTTTATACACATATTGTAAATTGTATGAAATAGAGGTATTCTTCCTGTAACAAGGGACGAAAGGCCTATGTTTGGCCATGAGTATGCCGATATGCACACTATATATGCTGTTTTTAAATTGTAAAAATAATAAAGCAATTTGTATTTTTATATGTGCATGAGCACTGATTGGGTTCATGGGGCGTGGTCACCCTTGAAGTTCTCCACCAATTACTGGGTTGGTTCATACCCGGTTAATTTGTTTTGTATGTAATTTTCTAGTAGGGAGAACCAAGGTTGTACCAGCCTTACCAACTTTGATCAGGGCAGACAAAGTTTTGGTATATCAGATTAAAGTTTGATGTATAATGATTGGGTCAGTTTCTTAGACAATGTGGAGCAGTACCATATCCGTGGACTAGTTCTGGGGTGGGTTTCTGTCTTCGCGGAGTCATAGAAAGTATCAATGTATTGCAGGAAAACTGCAGAATGAACCTGGGGTTTGAACCCCGTTTTACCTGACCCTCATTTCTAATATGAATTAATAATTATCCCGTCTTCAGTTTGCGGGGTTACATTACAGCGGACCACGGGGGGGCCTAATTCGGATGTGTATTGTGTAGGTGTTGTAAGTGCATTTGTTTTTTGGTGTTGTAGGGATATATTTCCCTCCCTTTTTTTTTTTTGTCTCTTTCTTTTTCTTTCTTTCTCTCTTTTATAGTCCAAACATGACTGAACTATATCAGGACAAATGGGATGAAATGATTCAGGGTTTGACGTCCAGTTGCCTTACGAATAGAACTCAGATAGAACAACATGAGTCTACCAACGCAATATTTAATGCACTCCATGCATCCCTACTCAAAAATTCGAAGGTGTGGTGGGACACACAATTCCTGCAGGAGTACATAGAGAAGCGTGTTGCCCCTAGAGGACTACGACTGCGTGTCTTCCCTCAGATAGGATATATCACTGATGATTTCAAACAGAAATGGGAGGGGGCGCTACAGGAGTGCTCAATGACCTTAATGACGTTATTGATTGAACAACATAATAAACATCTAAAGATTTTAGATGAGCAGATAAAAAAATTGGTAGAAGATCTAAGTACATACAAACGAGATGATTACTTTACTAAAAGGGATACCAGCATAAGAATGTCTATTGAGGAACTAAATAAGGAATTGATAGAAATGAAGGAGCATAAACTCCAAAGGGATTCCCTGGCATATAAGCAATCTAAAGCCTATGTGTGGCCAGGCACGGACAACAGGCCTAATCGACGTGATTTCCCACCACGACATTTTTCCTCATCTGATTCCTCTTCATCAAGAGAGAGATCAGCCCGGAGACCTAGGGAAGGCCAGAAACCTCCATGGGTTACTGGATCAAATTATGATAAGGGCCACATGAGGAGGGAACAAGAATATAATCGAGGGGAAGTCATGACTCGTTCAAAGGTGAAAAGGTTTCAAAGTGACATCAGAGAAGGGGAGGGGAACATACAGAATAGATCGAGAAACGGTCAAGATTTTTTAGGCAGTACAGGAATCGCCGCCGTAACCTCAGAAGACGAAAGTATAAAAAAATGACATACCTGGATAAGGTAGACTGTCAAGAGGCTAAAAATCAAGCCAAAATTCAAAAAGTTTCAGAAGAGATGAATATTATTAATCTCTCTAAGACTGTTCTAACATCTCAACAGCAGGAAGTTTTATCATTAGGGCTAAATTTTTGCCCTGTACAACAGACAGATACATTCGAGGTCATTAAGGACCTACATTTATTCGCCAGAAAAATTCTATGCAGGCAATTATATGATAAGAAAGACTCAGATCTAGAACAGTCCCTCCCCCCTCAGATATCCGATAGTCAGTTAGAAAATGATCTATTAGCATTAGCGGAAGAGGCTACGGGAATTTCCCCTATGATATCCCCTAAAGATACACCTCTGAAAAAACCTTCGAATTTCTATCCCCCACTTAACACCAATGCAACGGTACAAACCTTTGTTAATGTTGTAACGAATGCCATAGAAAATCTCACTCACAAATCTAATTCAAATCTTTCCAAACCCCATCAACAGGCATTAAGAGAACTGGAGAAGTATGATAATTTGACCATTAAGCCTGCCGACAAGGGGGGAAACATTGTTATTATGGAGAACTCCCTTTATGAACAGATGTGTCTGCAAATACTTGGGAACCGGGACTGGTATGAGAGGGCCCCCATGTCCAGGCTCAGCCAAGCCTCGGGGGAATATCACTCGCTCGTCGAGGATGCGGTTGCACATAAGGTGATCGATGGGCCGACTGGCGACTATCTGGGGGCCCCATGCCCGATGATTGCCACCTTTTATGCCTTACCTAAGGTACATAAATCGATGTCTGCCCCTCCCGGCAGACCTATCGTGTCGGGCATGGGGTCCCTTACGGATCGCGCCAGTCGGTTTATCGACCATCATTTACAACCTTTGGTGCACCAGTTACCTTCCTTTTTGAAGGATACTGGTCACCTGCTCCGCATCCTCGACGGGCTGATTGTGCCTCCGGGTACTATTCTGGTGGGCCTGGACGTGGAGGCCCTCTACTCCAGTATCCCCCACACACAGGGCCTATCGGCGATCAGGTTCTTTTTAAATGAACTTGATTTGAGCCGACATAATTTGAATACATTTATCTTGCGACTATTGGAATTCGTCCTCACCCACAATTTCTTTCTCTTCAACGGCTCACTCTATCATCAGGTACAGGGGACTGCGATGGGGACCACCTGTGCCCCATCGTATGCGAACCTGTACCTGGGCCATTGGGAGAGAGGATTGTGGGGTGAGGACGAATTGGAGATGTACCTGTGCCACATCTTGTTGTGGCACAGGTACATCGATGATATCCTCATTCTATGGTCCGGTCCAGGGCAATTATTGGACGATTTCATCCGCATTCTAAATTACAACAGTTTGAACTTGAAATTCACCCACGAGGTGAGTACACATAAAATTAATTTTCTGGATCTTACGATCTCTATTGATCCCCAGGGTCAGCTAAATTCGAGCTTTTATGGTAAAGCATCGGCTGCAAATACGATCCTACGGGCATCTAGTGCCCATCCGCAGCATTTGCTGCGTAGTATCCCGTACGGTGAATACCTACGGGCACGTAGGAATTGCACACAAGACAGTGAATTTAAGGTAGCAGCCGATGGAATAAGGGACAGGCTTCTATTGAGAGGTTATACAAAGAAGGTTCTATCCAAGGCGTATAAAAAAGCCATGCAGAGGCCACGATCTGAGATTCTCTATAAACCCAATGTTAAAGGGAAGGAAAGACCGTTAGCAATCTCACTAACGTACTCAGTACATCATAACCAAATTAGAAACATCTTTAGGCAACATTGGCATATTTTGGCCAATGATGATTCCCTTAAAAACATTGTCCCGACACGACCAGCACTCATTTTTAGACGTGCCAAAAGTCTTCGGGCCACTATGCCTCTAAAAAAAACGATAAATGCTGCAAATTTCCCGGGACATACCAATGTCAAAAAAGATGTAGTTGTTGCAAATTCATGCAAACCGGCAAGACTATAAACATTCCGGGCCATGATTCATTAATGGCCCGTCACTTTATTAACTGTGATACTCCTCACGTGATATACATTCTGACCTGTCCTTGTGGATCATTTTATATAGGAAAGACTAACAGACCGCTCAAGAAAAGAGTGTACGAACATCAGTACGCCATTCGTACAGCAAACATTAAAACTCCAGTAGGCCGTCACTTTATTAGACATCATAATCAGGACATAACTGGCCTACGAGTACAAGGCCTAGACCGTATTCATCCTCATCCGAGAGGGGGAGACATTGAGAAGGTCACATTACAACGAGAAACTCGTTGGATTAGCCAAACCAAAGCACATGTACATCCAGGACTAAATGAAAATATAAGTTTTGCCCCTTTTTTGGGGTAATTAGGGTGTTTTTATTTTTTTTTTTGTCAGGTTGTTGTTATGGTCTCTTGTGTGTTTAGGTCTTCTTTGTTATTGTTGTAGAGTGTCAGATGTATGTTTTTTTCACTGTCATATGCCTTGATGCTTGGAGAAGGACACTATGCAATGAGGTATCGATTCCCTCTTTTGGCAGCGCGAGATCTAATTAAGTGCTTTAGGTCCTCATGAGAGTGCGCTTTTTATAACAGGTCATATCCATTTCGTTATAAGTCAGTTCCTTGCACTTGATGGGGGGGTTCCCCTTTAAATGTGGCAGTATTTGATGGGATTGTCATAGGAGCAGGTAGAGGATAGTGGATGTGCTATCCCAGTAGTTCAGCGCCGGGTTATCTGCCCATGTGGGCAGTACCGGTGATGTGTGGAGAAAGATGGGGAGGAAATGTTGAGGATGCCGTGGGGGGAGGGGGGGGGGCACGAGTTTATCCGCTGGAGCCAGCGGTACCAGCGTCCTTCCACCAGCCACTGGTTGGCTAGGCGCAGGTGTTGGGCGGCCGTTGTGGGGGCGTGGCATATCTGCGCTCGCCTCTCCCGGCTGCTCACGTGTCTCCCCTCCCCCCCCCCTCTCCCCTGGCCCTCCCCTCCCAGCCCCCTGCCCTGTCAGAGACATGTGACGGGTGCGGAAGTTAAATGCGCACCTCCCGGATCTAGCACGTGTTCATACACGTGCGGCGCAGTGACGCCATCAGAGGCGGACGAGGAGTGGAATAGCGGCGGAGGAGGGCAGGGACGGTCCCGCTCTCACCGCTACTTTGTCTCCGGAAGATAGAGCCAGTGGGGTGACAAATAGCGGGCAGTATCGCGGCAGTGGTGCCCGACGGGTCTAGGGCAGTGGATCAGCCCTTCTTTGAAATTGCAGCCATCATATAAAATAGTAAGTACTTTGCTTTTCTCTCATTAATGAGCATGGATAGATCACAGAATGGCTCAAGGGGCCTGTAGTAACACCAAATACATTTTATCTTAGGTCACTGAACTAATTTAAAGCTGTGGACCGGAGGTTATTTTTGGATGAGGCGCATGAAATTATTGTGAAGCTTATGGGATATTTGGCTCCCTCTTTTTATCCAGGTACCCATATATACAAGTACCGATGTTGTAGCCAACTGACCCTGTGCCAGTGCATCAGACATATCACAGTCTTTTCATGTTTTGTTTCCTTGTATGTGCATTAGCTTCTGAATTGGGTCCTGTGTCTGGATCTCAGGCAGTAGAAACTATCACTATTGATTATAGGAGTATGAGGAGTGGATTGGTGCAGATGAAGCCCCTTATGTTGGGGAGAAACTAGTTCACCGTTACCAGATATACATATCTACTTGAACTCACAACCACAGGAATAGTGGAACATACTTGAATTTACTATTGTTGTACATGATTATATATTAATAGATGTATACTGGGATATTACCAGCTGTAATGTTTACATGAAACAATTTTTTATGTCAATTGTGTTAGCCTTTGTAATAATTAAGGATTTTATACACATATTGTAAATTGTATGAAATAGAGGTATTCTTCCTGTAACAAGGGACGAAAGGCCTATGTTTGGCCATGAGTATGCCGATATGCAAACTATATATGCTGTTTTTAAATTGTAAAAATAATAAAGCAATTTGTATTTTTATATGTGCATGAGCACTGATTGGGTTCATGGGGCGTGGTCACCCTTGAAGTTCTCCACCAATTACTGGGTTGGTTCATACCCGGTTAATTTGTTTTGTATGTAATATTCATAATTATTGTTATTAATGTTTTTTTTTTGTTTTTAATGTCAAAAATTCGGTGACCACTTCTGCAATGTTATATCTTTTTTTAAGGTAAAAAAAAAAAAATTAAAATTTGTGCAGAATTGATATTACAGGTCTGATATTAATGTATTCATATTACAAAATGTTTATAAAAACTTGTTTATTATTTTTTTCCAAAAATAAGGTTGTTTGGGGGTTAAAAAACTACTTTTAACACATCGCTGCCAGCGCTCAGGGGTTTAAATATGCATTTTACAGCGCGAGAATTTTTTGAGCGTGATTTGTTAATGAATATGCTGGGAGCCGTACGCTATGGCCATTCGCTGTCATGCGCTCCCATACAGCGCGGAACCTGTCAAACAGCGACTCCTAACCCCGTATTCAACATTACCGCACACCGACTGAGTCGCTCTCAACAACCGAACAACGGCCAAGCACAGCGAATACTAGCCGGCGCTGTGAAAATCACGCTACTGTCGCTCATCTGTCGCTACCTGGCGCTATTAATAAATCGGCCTCTTAGATACATTGGAAGCATGGACAGTTGAATGGCAAATTAAGTTTAATACAGATAAATGTAAGGTTATGTACATGGGAAGGATAAATATTTGCCATGATTACATAATAAATAAAGAAACACTTGGTAAAACAACAATGGAAAAGACCTAGGAGTTTTAGTTAACAACAAGCTTAACTGTAGTAATCAATGCCAGGCAGCAGCGGCCAAAGCAAAGTATGATCATGGGGTGCATCAAGAGGGGCATAGGAGCTCATGACCACACAATCATTTTTCCCCTGCACAAGTCACTGGTCAGACCCCATATGGAATACTGTTTACAGTTATGGGCACCTGTGCATAAGAAGGACATATCAGAGCTGGAGCATGTTCAAAGGAGGGCAGCTAAAGTAATAAATGTAGTGTGGGGACTACAGTACCCTGAAAGATTGTCAAAGTTAGGTTTATTTAGCTTAGAAAAAAGTCGCCTGAGGGGTGATCTAAAAACTATGTATAAATATATTCGGGGTCAAAAACATGTCCCACAATTTATTTATACCCCGGAGTATAACCATAACCCGGGGGCATCCACTAAGGTTAGAGGAAAGGTGGTTTCTCCACCGACATAGAAGGGGATTCTTCTCTGTAAGAGCAGTGAAACTATGGAACTCACTGCCAGAGGAGGTAGTAATGATGGATACAGTAAAAATGTTCAAAAGTAGCCTGGATGCCTTCCTGGCATGTAATAACATTTCCAGCTATGGCTACTAGACCACTGGAAGGAGATAAACAGGCTGAACTGGATGGACTAAAGTCTTTATTCAGCCTTACATACTATGTTACTATGTAGTCACCTTCTATCCCCAGCCTACTGCCCCAAAACCGGCTGTGTTTCTTTTCTTACCTCTGCCCAATATTAATAATAACATGACCTGGATGCAGTCAGCCATATTGCTCGCTGGCTGAGCAGCCCCACCCACAGTGATGATGCAATCAGTTAGCATACGCACAGCCCAGCAATGGGGATCAGCATATGGCTGCTATTCACCATAATACTACTTTTTTTCCTTTTTTTATGAATGTTTTTTTTTTCCTGGTGTTTTTATGAATATTGGGCAAAGGCTGAGTTTAAAAAAGAAACACTGGCTGTTTTGGGGCGCATGGCTGGGGATGGAAAGTAACCACATAAACTTTTTTTCCCACTTTAGGAAATAGCAGTTACCAGGAACAGTGGAGGTCAAGAGATGGTCTAGAACACCCACAAAATTGGCAGCAATAGTTGCGCTTAGGATTGCTAGAAAGGCAAATCAGATACCCCCTTCCTGACTGCAAAAGGGATACAGGCAGATTTAGTAGACTTTGGAGTCATGGTACACTGTTCTATTTATTTTTATACAACAAAAAAAGAAGATAGGACTATGCACAAATATGGGAACCCAAGAAAATTTGCGAGCTCAGATAACTCTGACTGAGGTCCCATACCTTAATTAGCCTGTTAGAGTGAAAGCTTCTTCACAGTCATCATTAGGTAATGCTAGGTGATGCAAATGTCAAAGCTTTATAAAGCCCCAGATTCCTCTAACCTTGTCCTGAAACACTGTAGCCACAACTTCCTCTAAGCAGATGCCTAACACTCTGAAAATGAAAATTATTGAGGCCCACAGAGCAGAAGGCTATAAAAAAGATAGCAAGATGGATTCAGATTACCATTTCCTCAGTTGTAAATAAATTAAGAAATGGGAGTTAACAGGAACAAGGTCAAGAGAAGGTCTGAAATACCTGTAGAATTGCTAGAAAGGCAGATCAGAACCCCTGCTTGACTGCAAAAGACAATCAGGCAAGTTTGGCAGACTTTGTAGACTTCTCTCCTGTCAGTTGATGTGTGCGAACTATAGTGCTGGGCCTATTGGTGGGTTGGTTAACCCATCCCATCTGGTCCATGATTTTCCACATCGCCATCCCTCCGCCTAGGATTGAGGAGGAGGTTAGGGGGCGGGCTTAATATTGGGATTGAGAAAGAAGGGGAATGAGGAGAGGAGAAAAGAAAGGGTAAAAAAACAATGAGGGAAGAACAAGATGTGCAGTGATTGAGGCCACCTCTCACTGTAGCAGGACATTGCCTTTTTCTGGAAAGGCGTATTCCACCCATGGGCTCCATATCCTCATGAATTTCACATGAGAGTCTTTCAGAATGCTTGTCAACTTCTCCTTGACTAAGATCCCATTTAGCCTCTCTTTTTACGGATTGGAAGAGAACGCCGGGTCCTTTCCAGGAGCTTGCAATAACTATGAGGCCGATTCAATAATAGCGCCAGGTAGCGACAGATGAGCGCCAGTAGCGTGATTTTCACAGCGCCAGCTAGTATTCGCTGTGCTTGGCCGGGGTTTGCTTGTTGACAGCGACTCAGTCGGTGTGCGGTAATGTTGAATACGGGGTTAGGAGTCGCTGTTTCACAGGTTCCGCGTTGTATGGGTGCGCCTGACAGCGAATGGCCAGAGCGAACGGCTTGCTGCAGATTCATTAACAAATCACGCTCAAAAATTTCTCGCGCTGTGAATTCCTTGTTTAAACCCCAGAGCGCTGGCGGCGATGTGTGTAAAGTAGTTTTTAACCCCCAAACAACCATTTTTTTTATGTAAAAATTATACAAGTTTTTCTATACATTTTGTAATATGAATACATGAATATCAGACCTGTAATATCAATTCTGCACAATTTTTATTTTTTTTTTTACTTAAAAAAAAAATCCTAACATTGCAGAAGTGGTCACAGAATTTTTGACATTAAAAAAAAAAAAAAAAAACATTAATAGCAATTAATTATGATTATTTAAAGATTGCTCCATTGAAATGCATTGGACAACGCCAGGGAGCTACATGATGAATCCCGCGCTAGCTGACGCTCTCGCCGGCGCTAGCCTCATTTAGCGTGATAAATGCATCATTGTGACCGCCGCCGGGCGTACTTGATTCGGTAGCCGCCGTTAGCTGGCGCTACCTGGCGCTCGTCAGACACTACCTGGCGCTAGCCCTTGATAAATAAGGCCGTAAATTTGCCACCAGCATGACTTGAGTTAGTAAGATATGCTTGATTTTTGGTGATGCCCTCTAGTTTCACACGTAACAAGGCCACCCAGGGGTCTTTGCGTATGTTAGCAGGCAGGACCTCCAGTCATTTTTGATCTTTAAATCATGTGGGACCTTTATGAGGACATGTTGAGGTAGAATAAGGAGTTCATAATATGTGGGTCATCATTTCTATGTAATAACCAGGCCAACACAAGAAAATGAGTGCGAGGCAATGTGCCAAAATACCTGTGCAGGATCTTCGACGCTGAATGCGTATGAAGTTTCTAATGCAATTTTCACTATGACCAGAAGATGTTGCTGGTGAACCAGAAATCGATCATGAATAATCGGGTTGATTCAGAACCTCCGAATCAGCCCCAAGGTAGACAATGAAACTGAATGGCAATAAAAAAGAAGTGAGTTCTCACCAGGCTTTGAATCGACCACAATGTCACGTTGCTGAACATTTCTCTAACAGGATGGAGCGTTGCCATTCAAAGAGACCCTAAATTTGAACTTGGCTTCCTTCTTCACTGTCAGGTGCTGTAGCTCATTTAAGCAAAAGAAACTCACTTGGTCCCCGCAGCGAACCAGTTCCCTCAGCTCTCCTGCTGACCTTGGCAAGGCTGCACAAGACTAGGCAACTTGAATTCCTGAGGTTGGTCAGTCTCACATCAGAAGGAATGAGAATTTTGAGTTTGTGCAACCTTGAAGACCAACACCACTCTCCCCATCCCCCCTCCAGGAATTCACTGTCAGGACCAGAGTGGCAGGGGGCTTCGTAACTACAAAAGTTCACATGAATTCCATAGACGTTTTACTTGGATATTTCCAGATTTCATAAAGGTCTTAGCGGAACAATATCAATATTTTGTTACAATTCAAAAAGAAGGTTGGGCACTGCTAAAATGAAAATTAACATGTAATATAGATGTTTTACACAAGGAGGTTCATACAGAACAGGGTATATTTGACTAATGAGGCAACTCGTGTGAACTCGTGCTGCTGCCTTTCTCATTGCACTGTACAATGTAACAAGCAGGGCATAGTCCTGCTGTTATATTCCAAACAGTCCGCTGTCCGCTCCCTGCTGTGCTACATTGTAACAGCCATAACTTGCAGAGCTAGGACCTCACAGTGGTAAAATACTTGGGTTGCTGTAATGGATAAACAGATTGTGCTGTTTACTATAGACATAATCCTGTATAATCCATCAGCACATAACTTCATCTCAGATGCTTTATTCCTTCATATTAATAATTCCATTTTATTGGGACCAACGTTTTACAGCCTTGTAGGATCCCTTCGTCAGGAGGCACGTGTGTTTTCCCTGACAAAAGAATAAATCATCTTGGAAGAAAGATGTGTCCTGATATAATCTTCAGACTTGTGGACATTGTAACAGCCAGCATTTGACTGCTATTTACTGCGAAGTTACATTGTATAGCAGCCATGCACCTGCTATTACAATGTAATCAGCTCACAGCTGACTTACAGCTTTCTATGAAGTGTTAGTGATCTCTCCATCATGCTTTTGCGATAGAAAGATCACTCTGAAGAATAGTACATCTGTACATTTTCATAGAGGTCTTGGTGGAGCAATATTAATATTTTGGTATTACTCATCACTGGAAATCTCAAGTTACGCCATCAGTTTCATAATAGGTTATAGAGCCTCAAGGGTTAAGGTGACTAGAAAATCCAGTAACGAGGACATCCTGGACTACAAACCTTCACATAAAAAGTTATGATAATTTTGGTTGGACAAAGGGTTTTACCAGAAACTTATCACAACCATACTAGCTTTTCACTGAGAGACTTAAATTACTTCATTCATAACAAAAGCTAATGACATTATGAGAAAAGAAGCACCAATTGGTGGCATATATGTTGTACCATCATGCATCTACAATACTCTATTCCGTGATGTGCCAGGGCATTTTATAATCCTGAGGAAAAACAAATATGTTCCTAACTACCACCTTTTGAGGTTATTGTTTGAGAACCAACACAACTGTTATTCAATTATAATGGAGAACAAAGAGCTTTGATACAATGACTCACCTGTAGCTTCTACCATTCCTTCCAAAATGACCACAATCTCAAACTCTTCTTTGCCCAGCTGTTCTTTGGAGATTTCCCAGAATGGACTCTGTTCATTGAATTCGTGGCAGATGATAAGAGGAGATACCAGGAAGAGTCTGTCATCTCCGGTGTCGAAACCCACGTTAAGATCCGTCTGATTGAGAGGGATGAACTCGCCCTCTTTGGTCTGTTTGGACTTGATCAGCTTGGCTCTTATAGATGCCTCCACAATATGGGAATTCCTCAAATCACCAACTCTGAACATAAGGCAGAGCTTTCCATCCCTCACTGAGATGACTGCTGTGTTGGAAAACATGAGGGTCTCTGCCCTTTTTTTGGGCTGGGAGATCTTAACGAACATGCAGCCTACCATGAATGCATTAACAATAGAGCCGAGAATAGCCTGGACCAGCAAGAGAACAATCCCCTCTGGACATTTGTCCGTGATGACCCTATATCCATACCCAATGGTGGTTTCAGTCTCAATGGAAAAGAGAAAAGCAGACACAAATCCATTTAACTTGTCCACGCAAGGTGTCCATGTTGAATCCTCTATGTGGTCTAAGTCTCCACGGATGTATGCAATAAGCCACCAAATGAATCCAAAGAAAATCCAAGTTGTGGTATAGACCATGGTGAATACTAGCAAGTTAAATCTCCACTTTAGGTCAACCAAGGTGGTGAATATGTCTGTAAAGTACCTGTATGTTTCCCGGACATTTCCATGGTGAACGTTACACTTTCCATCTTTCTCAACGTACCTCTGTCGCCGTCTCTTCTCAGGTTCCGCCATCACTATTGTTCTGTTGGTAGGCACTACTGGTGGCTTCTGTGCTTGCTTGGGCATCTTCACCCCTCCTCTGCCCTCTATGTCTTGATCCAAAAACTTGCACGAGCTCATCTTGACTTGACATGTAGGGTACGATCATTCCGGACCTAGAAGAGGACACAAAAAAGTTCACAAAAAAGTTGTTCAAAAATTTGAAGACCCCCTAATAGAAAGTTTTACCTTCAGAACTGATTTTCAATTTGTAAAGTTAAAAAAAACAGATAAAAACGTCTCTTGGGATTTCTTTACCTTTTTAATATTAGAATATAGAATGTTAAAAATATTAGAAAACAAAATTCCATTGACTTTGTAATGTTGTAATTAAATGTAATTAAATTAAACTGGCACGTACATCTTCATTGTGACTCGAACAATGATGGAATGCGTCACCGAATTTAATCTTTTGTGAAAGTTTAAATAATCTTGCATAGAGATTGTGCGTTAATTATATTCATATAACCCCAATGTCTCTCTCAAAATATTCAGCAGAAGAGAACAATTCATTACAAATTGAGTTCCTTCCTCCTAATGGGGGCCCCCCACCCAGAGGAACACAACGTCATTATGAGGTTGTTAGCTAAGGCTACACATGCAATGATGGGATTCCTTTTTGATGGGTCTAATGTGTGGCCCCCAAATTTGTTTAAAGAGGAACAACACAACCAATTTTGACTTTGTGGGGTGTTGTTCCTCTATGTGGCGGCATCCTAAATTAGGATGTCCCGCTGTGTCGCCCCATATAATCATCTTCCTGTTGAACGCTAATTCAGTACACTCGCTTTCACTCGGGCTCCCTTCAACTCTACTGATGGATAAGCCGCCTCTCACCTAGCCGTGACATGCCCGCGCTACTCGTTCAGAAAGGTCGGTGGCTAGTGCACACATGGCTAAAGCTGATCGGAGGTGAGGACGTGTCGAGGGTTACAGGAGGAGAGTTTATCAGGGCTTTCGGGGGGGGGGGGTAACACAGTTGAGCATCCCAATTTGGGATGCCCCAAGGAGTAGCACTCCAGGCCACTCCTCTCTAAAATAATACATATATTTTTGTATGGCTTAGGGGGTCACTCTGGTAGGATTCCTCCACTGATTGACCACATTGCCCTCTCATAAATCTGCCCAGGATACCTTGGTATCTAGCTGACCCTTCGGCTATGTATTGCACTGTGTCCTGTTTCATGCAGGTAACATCAATACAGTAAAAAAGCATGTCTAACCTTACTTACCACCAAACGACTTCATCCATCATGGTGGGAGGCTGTTAATCATAACTTGCATACTGTATATGTGTCAGTTGAATCTATGAGTTGCTAACATCCAGCAGTGCTGCAGATCACTGTGACCTTGCTTTTGCTATGCAGCTTTTATTACAGTGAAAAGCCCTGGAACTAATCAACTTGGGCTTTTTATCAATTTGATAAGCATATCAAAGTGATCAATGCCTAATAAATTCGTAAATTAAATATTAAAAAGGTTTTTTTTAAAGGAATGTAAACCCACATAACAAACTGCATCCCTCTAGCACTAGATATTAACAGTCCTTATGCCCTAAGTTACAGGTCTGGTGATGAGCACCTAGCCCATATTGAGGGGCACCACGTTCTTCCGCACCGCCCTGCCCATAGGGGGTACATGTAATGTAGGGGGTTAAGCAAGTCACCTTCAGGGTGATAGTGCTTTGCTATCACCCTGCCCTTTAAAATGGCATAGGGGTCTTTTGGACCATTTACCTGTTAAAAATGGTGTAAGCAAAAAAACACCACCAATAAACGTGACTTATTCTTAATTTCACTAAACGTAATTTATCCCGATCTCTGTCCAGTACTGGCTCCTTTAAAATGATGTCAGAGGGGTGTCTATCTCAGAAACCCCATCGGCAGCTGGAGGGAAGGGTCCTGCCTCCTTTTGCCTTGGGCTCCAGCCAAGGTTAATGATTGAGGGGGAGCAGGGCTTTTATACTTGAGACATCTCCCGGGTGGGAGTAGTAGGGAGGGGGATACTCCCGGAAATCCCCTCCCTAACCCTCCCCCTAAGTGATGTATTTAGTCCCATGAGGGGAATCATCAGAGGCTTTAAAAGCCACCTTCTCTAGATCCCCATAACTCCTGGCTGGGACCTAGGACGTAGGTAGGTGGCTCTGCCTTGTTCAACAGATGGTGGCAGCGTATACCTCTGATGCCAACGCAGCCTTCAAAACACCCCTGGATGAAGAATGAAGACCACAGGGATGGCTGATGTGTGACCAAGAAAACCTGCTAGACGGAAAGGAGCATGCGGCCTGGCAGGGGACTGAGAGAAGAAGACCTGGACCGGTAAGTGAGTCAATTTAGAATATTAAACATTAAATGTTTTTTAACTACTTCTGGTTAGCTGGTATGGGGTTTAAGGGACCCCTCTACCAATTCACAGGATAGGGGGTCGGTAAGTCATCTGCTGCCACCACGGGGCATAGGGGCTGGTAAACTGGTGTGGCCAGGGATTAGATATTTGCCGGTTAAGAGAATTTCATACGAGAAATTCCCACACAAGTTTTGCACATGTGAGAATTGGTATAGTGGGTAAATTGGGAAATTTCCACAAAAAAGCCATGCGTAAACGCATTCTTTTATGGTGACCCTATGGTGTTAAATCAACCCTAATACAGTATGTCCGAACTAGACATTACCCAAGCACAGGCCGGCTAGTTAGCCAGTGGTTTTATTTCGCTGTGATGTCACACTTAGTAAATTAGTCTCTTAATGTAGAATTCCAAATGAAATCTAACCCAATAAATCAATCAAGCGGACCAAAACGCACATTTTAAACTAGCATCCCCTGAATTGCTCCCTTCATGAAGAGTAGCTTTTGCCGATTTTGACTGCTTCTGCTTCACTCTAATCCCAGATAAAGGTGCCTGTTTTAGCTGTAAAGTTCTGCCTCCTCCATTCATTGCCACCGTTGGATGTGGCAATGATGTCATACGTAAGCAATAACTGATCACCTGCCATTTCACACCGACGTACAGCAAATGAATCAGTGTTTCAGGACAAACGTATACAAATCGAAAAGATTTGTAGTTGTACACCCTAATAGGGAAGTAGTCGCAGGGGATTTGGCCAAATGTATTTCACAAGTCCGGTGGGTTTTGGTCCGCCTTAAACATGCCGATACTGAAATCCTGTTGCATTGTTTGTAATGACATCTTTATATCAGGAAGTTAGGTCTTTGAAATTCAGATAGGAAAAATCAGATGCTGGTAAATGATGTCTCTCTGTTTATGTTTATCTCTGAATTTTTTTAAATTTTTACTTTAATTTCCATCCCTCAGCTCGAGAATGTCTTTCATCGTCATCTAATTAATCTTACAAGACACATGAATTAACACTGTGTACGGTTATTAATTTAAATAATTAAGTAATGTAAATAATTGACACCAGGCAGACGCTCTGCCGTCCTGCATTAGAAATCCTTCATCTGTAGAAATCGTCGATGTTTTAAATGTTATGCATGACGAGGCCCCCGAGTGGAAATAACTGAGATGGTTGAATCCAGGGGTGGCCCCAGCATCATAGGTCATTAACCAGCAGCTTTAAACGTAATGCATAGGGTTTTATTTTTTTTATTTGAGTTTCATACTATTTTTTATGTGTTTTTCTTTTCTGTTATGTGCCCCGTAAAAGAAAAATATCAAATGGCAAATTATTATTTTTTTGTCTACACATCAACATGCTAATTTTACATACATTAATATACATATTTTAATATATATATATATATATATATATATATATATATATATATATATATATATATATATATATATTATTTTGGGCTATTATAATATATATAGTATATATATTTCTCATAAATATAATATTGTAGGACAATATAAAGGGCCTGATTTATCAAGCACCATGTGCCAGAGTATAATTTTCCTTTTTACACTGGCGCATGTTGCAAGAAACACATTTCCTAAAATATTAGCGTTGCAGTAATATGCAGAAAAAAATCTAAATTATATTTTGCAATACTCTAATTTGCACCAGTGTGATTGTGCTTGATAAATTTAGGGCCTTTATATTGTCTTACAATATTATATTTATGAGAAATATATATAATATTTATATATTATAATAACCAGAAATAACCTCCAATACAATGGCATTATCAAGGCTGATTAAAGCAAATGTATATTTTTTTTCTTACAAAGAATATTATTGGGGGTTATTATATTAAATTATATTATAGTATATATGTCACACATAATATTATGTTGTATTATATTATATGTATTTATATATTATATTTTACATATTATCTTATACATTTTCCATTTATTGCACATTTATATTTTATTCTCATATAATACTGTATTTTAATATATGTTACAATTTTTGCCTACATCAGTGGCTAATATGGTACAGCTTACTAGTTATACCTATAAGAATAGATGCTTTATTTTACAAATGTTATTATTATATAATATGGTAATATATATAATTAATGTTTCTTATGACTTTATTATAGTAATATATTGTATATGTTACAAATTATAACCAGAAATAACACCCCCAATATCATATGCTATTATGGAGACATACTAATACAGATATACTGGTGTTCTCTTTTCTTAGATATATTATATATTATAGCTGGGGGTTCTAATATTTAATGATTTTATAGTATATATGCCACAAATTAAATATAACATACAGTATTTTACATGCTATTTTATAAATATTATTCCTTATATTACACAATTTATATCATATTGTCTTATTATATCCATTATTATTAATGTCTATATCTAGAGGTATTCGAAGAAATAGATAAAATAGATGCAGAAGGTGAAGGAGTGTATAGTCTATAAGGGTGGAAATAAAAATATGACAAGCTTAAAATCTATCAGACTGGGGCATAATAAGGTTTCCTGTGAGCCCTCCCACACCTTGGTGTGCATTTGGGCCCCCCACCACGCCTGCTTGTTTGTTCATGCACTCACATGGCCAGGGCTGTCAGAGCAGGTGGGCTCAGGAGCGGGGCCAGGCCAGGGAGCGTAATGTCTCCAGAACTGCACACAGTATTCTAGCTGTGGCCTTACCAGGGCTATATATAGTGGCATCATAACCTCCCTCTTCCTACTGGTGATGCCTTGAGCTATGCAGCCGAGCATCCTGCTTGATTTTCCCACTGCCTGGCTACACAGTCCACTCATCTTGCAGCTATCAGCAATCAGTATCCCTAATTATCTCTCCTCCGAGGTCCTGGATAACACAGTGCTGCTCATACAGTACCCAGAGCAGGGATTCCTTCTACCCAAGTGCATGATTTTACATTTAGAGACATTAAACTCTAGTTTCAGTTTTGACCATTTAGCCAGTAAAGTTAATTCATTTTCCATGTTGCAGACACCTCCAGGAATATCCACCCTATTACTAACCTTTGTATCATCAGCAAACAGGCAAACTTTTCCTACCAAGCCTTCTCCTATGTCACTTACAAATATATTAAAAAGAATGGGGCCCAGGACAGAGCCTTGCGGCACACCACTTGTAACTCGACTCAGATTGCACGCCATTAACAATAACACTCTGATACCGATCCTTCAGCCAACTGGAACTATCCTAACTTCAATAATCTTTTTAAATACTCTCTAAATTCACACCACCTATTAATCCTGGAAAAAAATTGACTCCAATTGGTTACTTTAGTGTTCTATAATTGTTCTGTAACTAAGAACACCATTGAAGACTCGTCCTTAAAATGTGATTGGCCAGAGAACTACAGTAGTTAATAACGGCTTTGTATGTAATTCCTTAGCATTCTTGTAAACAAAACTTTTTGGCCCCAAGACCTGGAGGAAAACCCTCGTGGCCCAGTTCACAGAATCTAATTGCTCCCAAAAGATCTCTGAGTCTCCAGCAGGTGAACTGCCTTTACGTTATTAGTGATGGAGAAGTTCTGATAACATTCTGTGCTGGCAGTGGGCAGCACACAGATGGCGGTATTTACCACCCCGCTCCTCGCCAATCAGCTCTTTCATGTTTCTGAGTGTTGGCCAAAACAACGAGAAGTGTCCAGCATTCAATTAAAAGACATTCAGCCTAGAATAAAGCCTTCGCTGCCATACTTGGCACAGAAGAATAGGCGGACAAACATATAGAAATATCGCCTCAGCTGGAAATGAGTCTGAATTGCGTTAAAGCAAAATTAGCAATCAAGTGCGCTTTTATAATTGTCTTTTCCTGCTGCAGATCATAAGAGTTTTATGTGATTTCTAAGGTGAAGAATAACGTGCAGCCACCCTCAGCAGCTGACTATAATTTTATCGTTATGTATCAGCAAAGGGGCTCTTTGTCTGTTTTGCCTGAGACACCTATAGATGCTAAAATCACACTCATAAACATAAGTCTATGGTGGGCAACATCCCTTCTATTGTGATGTCGATGGTAAAAAGGAAGTCTGAGCTTTTTGTAACCCTACTCCTCCTGTGCTAAGCCCATTTGGGCGTTAAATAACAACTCACCTGGTCATCCCTTGAAGCTGGTGGGGGCAGGGCTCTACATTTCAACCATAGACTTAAACTGGACCAACATCCTGGCACCATTGGAAAAGAAAGGTAGCGGCCGCTTTGGAGCTTCCTCTCCCAGAATCTCAGCCATGCTGCTGCCTGACATAACTGACAATGCACAGTAATAGGAAACCCAGCAGCACTTCCTGTCTGCAGGTGGCCTGCAGTTCCAGGAGATGTCAATTTGTTTTTAAAACTGACCACAACAGGAGATAGCAAAGGGGAAATGTATATTTATGTTGCCCTGGAGAGGGATGCGTATCAGCACTGTTTGTTAAAAGGGTGTTGGTCCGGTTTAAGCAACTGTTGGACTTGAGTGACAGTGCACTTAGTTAAACTGCTGCATGGCATTGGGCGATTGAGCTGTCACTCAAGGTCTCTGCTTCAGCTTACATTCAGAGTGCCGGTCCCCAGTAGGATGTTTTTTATGTTATTGGGCTTAGCACAGGGGGAAGGAGGTGGGGGAAGAGTTATGAAATGCTTGGACATCTTGGATCATCATCAAGTAGGTATATAAAAGTGAATTCTATCCCCCTTCATACAACTAACGCTGCCTATGCCTTGGCTCTGGCTCTAGCTGTGAACCACAAAATCTGTTGGCAGCCATTAAGTTTAGTCGACTCATCACATGACATCAATCACCTAACTGGAAGACCCAAAAAAATAAAAATAAATAAATAAATAAATATATATATATATATAATGATGTGCACAAAAGGGATTCCCTATAAATATATATTTAATATATATATATATATATATATATATATATATATATATATATATATATATATATTAATGAAGAGACATACCCATGCTGATTATACAATATTAAAGAGTCTTGCCCCACAATTTATTGCAGCATGCAAATATTTCAGGCTTCCTGTCCCTTTGTCAGGTCTACCATAAGACCAGGTCTGACACCAGAACATAGATCTGATGAAGGTGCAAAGAGTTAATGCTCTATCGCATGTGAAGCAGGGTACTCGGCCCGGGCTGTCTCAAGTCCAAATAGTGAAAAAAGATGAAGGGTCCGCACTCCATAGAGTGAAACATCCTTTTATTTATGATACTAAAATCATCTCCAATAATAATCAATAGCAAGTTTCTAAAAGCATGTGCAACTTTGGACCTGTCAGAAAAAGATGTTGATGGGTTCTTTGACGTGTTTCATATGACTACTGGTTCTTAGTCATCTATGATGTCCTCCAAAATGCATCAAAGGGCCCTTGAATATCTCTTGTTGCCAGGTTGCAATCACAAAAGTAGACTTGGGTTTTAGGTGCCTACCAGGACTCTGATGATACCTAGAATGCTACTAGGGTGGAGAGCGATAAGACCAGCTCAAACACCCTTCCATCAAGGCACCCTGAGCCTGACAGGACTATTCGATAACCACCTAAGATACACTTAAATGTAGCAAATATACAAGAAGTCTGAGAGGTGTCTTGTGGGATGGGGTGGAGGTAAGTAAAAAGAAGGGAAGAAGGAAAATTGCCTTGGGGGAGGGGGGTAGCCACTGTCACAACTAAAGACTAGAGAAAAGGAGGATTGTAAACTTACTAAATTAAGAGGAGGGAAAAAAGAAGGAAAGTATAAAGGGGGGGTGTAGGTCAAGGCAGGACATTTTTTATAAGTAGCTTGGACTTACATTTAACTGGTTCAGCAGGTCCCTTTTGTACATAACTCTCTTTTGCACAATGCATTTTTCATTCTCTGTTTCTCTTTCTCTATTTTCTGCATTTTTGCTTTTTTTTAACCCTTTCGCTGCCAGCCTACCTGCAGCATTTGCCACTCCCTGTTGCCAGACGATGTTTCACCATTTTGCGCTACACATATTCAACTGTCATTTTTGAAGGGATTTCCAGGGATTTCCCAGGAAAATTATATATTGTTTTTTTCAACAGAGTCTGGGCTTTAACATGAAATGTCTTGTTTGTATTTTTTAGGTGTATTCTCAATTTTTTTGGGTGAAATGTGTGAAAAAAAACAAAAAAAAAACATTTTTTTACAATTTGTAGAGTTTTTTTGTAATAAAAAATGTAAGTTTGTCAATAAAATCTTATTGCGTGAGAAACCCCAATTTCTCCCGGTTACAGCGATACCACATATGTATAGGTAGACACCCTTTCCTGCCCAGAAGCCTTTTATAGCTGCTGGATGACAAATGGTTAATTAAAAAAAAAAATGACATAGGGTCCCCCTTCCCGGGGAGGGGGACCCCATTTTTTTTTGGATTTTGAAGGGTTAAAAACCCTTCAAAATCCAAAAAAAAAAATGACGTGGGGTCCCCCTTACCCAAAGTAACCAGCCCGGGACCAGCTATGGGGGCTTGTAGGCACAGAGTGGGGGGGCCAGCTTTGGTGGCCCCCCCACCCTGCAGCCTACGAGCCCACATAGCCTATGTGGGCCCGGGCTCTTCTGCCCCCCCCTGGCCTTTGGGGAGGCAGGTAATGGGGGTGCGGGGGTTAATGGCAAGCCACCCGCTAGGGCAGGTGACTTGCCACCCCCCCAGCCTTGTGAACTGGTATAAGGGGTCTCATGGACCCCTTACCAGCTCACAAAGGGTTAATGTGAAAAAAAAACACCACACAATAATAAAAAGTATTTTATTAGAAAAAAAAAAAATTTTTTTTTACTGTACTTACCTTCGATTGCAAGCTCTTGTCCCTCGCCGCTCAGCTGACAGATGCCGGTGATCGGCATCCAGAGAAGGAGAAGGCAGGAGATCAGAGGATCTCCTGTCACCTCCTTCCCCTGTGCCGATCACCGGCATCTGAGAAGCTGAGAAGGCTGAAGCCTGAGATCGGGGCCGGGATGACTTCATAAGCCCCGCCCCCAAGGGGGCGGGGCTTAGAGGCATGATGGCGGCCGCCATCGTGCAGAAGAGAGGAGAGAGCCTCCCAGGCTCTCTCCTGAAGATCGGTAAGTCCTGGGGGGGGATCGGAGGCCCCCCAGGTGAAGAGGAGGGACAGCGGGAGCCAGCGCACACACAGGTAAGTGAATGTCATTTTTATTTTTTTTTTTTTTTACAGTTAGAAGCTGCTGCTGCAGAAGCGGGGGGGGGGGGGCGGCCTATTCCGGGGGCTCTCCTGGAGCCATCCGACCCCCCACGGGGGATCGGATGGCACCAAATTAAAGAGGAGACCCGGCCGGATCCAACAAGGGGTCAGGTGAGTATTTGTTGTTTTTACTTTTTAAACTACAAGCGAGGAAAGTCAAGCACGTAACACCTACGTGCTTGGCACTTAAGGCCCAGCCAAGCCAGCACGTAGGTGTTACGTGCTTGGCAACAAAAGGGTTAAACGTCATTATTGCATTCCCTCCATCACTCTTTCTGTGTGCCCTGGATCTCTCAGCGTGAGTGAGCAGGGTTAGTCACAGTGGTCCCACAGCTGTCTCTGACTGGCCACAACAGAATATGCTCATGACTCATAGAGCAGCACCATGACATTCTCAGCATACATAAGCACAGCACACATTTATATATAATCTAAGATTTTGAAATGCTCTGAAATAGCTCATTTTACACTGTTCTCATGGAGGATAAGGTGGGAGAAGAATAGCTTGTGTCTGGACAGGGACTCTCAAGTGCTGTCAAGACCACATCTTCCCAAAGGATTAATATATTACAATGTTGGGAAACTCAAATCAATGTTTCTCGGCCTCTTGTTAATAAACCAGCTGAACTGTCATAAAACACATTACTCCGCTAACATAGTTGCTCCATAACCTTCTCCCTTTCTGCTTCATCATCCAGATATTTCCCCTGTCAGTCTGCTCCAATTAGCTTCCATGAGTGTTCCATGGTGTATTCATGCACATTGTCTTCTAGTGAACGACTCAGGCCCTTCAAAAAGACTTGTTAAAACTGAGAGCAGCTGACAGGCTTCTTGGGCGTCCTTAGGGGGGAAGCTTGTATAGGAGACACGAACCATTAACATCACATCTTGACTCTTCGCTGCAACATTGCCTGAGAGCGAAAGACAGAAAAATCCTTCTACTGGCGAGATGGAAGCATGAGACATGGTGGTGCATCAGGTCAAGTGAAAGATCTGAAAAATGCTTTGAAGAACTGCATTCATATTTGTTCAGATTTTCTACCAATTGGGTTGACATTAAAGCAGTCAACCATGACTGGAGGCACTGTATAAACATGTTGTCTGTTCATGCTATACGTATGTACGATGTTTGCATGATGATCTCATACGCACTGGAGAATCTATGATCCCTCTCTACCTCCAAAGTTGATATTAGGATCATTTAGGCAAAGGTGTTCGATTGAAAAATGTTCCATGTGGCCAACTATGATCTGGAGAGATGGCCAAGCCTCACAAGATGTTCATCATTCCTCCTAGTTGGTATAGGAAGGCTCATCTTCAAGGGTCACAACATGACCTAATGTAACTGTGCTGTATTTACCTGGCTGCCACTATCATGCGGATCCTTGTCCCATTGCCTATTGTAGTGACACACACAGGAAGCGCTGGTCCCACACTGCTGCAGCCTCGGTGCCTACTGTTGCTAGGCATGCATGCCTCCTGTTTAGAGATGGCCCATTCAAAAGTTGATTGAGCCAGTGTGCATGCTGTTCCATTGCTGAGCTGTGTCTGACCACATACAATGCCAAGTCTTGTTGAGGACCAGGTGTTACATTTGACCATGCCCACGGTCAAGCCCTGTTTGCAGCCTGGTGCCACATCTGACTGTATCCACTATCATGCCCCATTTCCAACCTGTTGCTACATCTGACCACATCCATTTGCAACACCTGCTTCCAACCTGGTGTCACATCTGACCATGTCCAGTGCTGAGCTCTGCTTCCAACCTGGTGCCACATCTGACCATGTCCAGTGCTGAGCCCAGCTTTCAACCTGGTGCCAAAGAACCTCACAGCGTTAGGTCTTATAGGTAATTTCCCCATAGTATAATCCAGCACGCACATAAGAGAATTAGTTTGCTACATTATTTGTGGCTGGTTGGTTGGGGTCCGAGGGCTTCAAGCTCCTAAGAACACCTATTTACATAGAAAGAGGTCGGGAAGTAATGATCCCATTGGCACCCACACACATTATTTCTACATTCTTCGGCTCAGTTGGCAACATGCTCTGAAGCAAAGGTTACTTTTTTGTAGAGCATGATGTATGGAGGAACGACAAGTTTGTCCAAAAGATCCAATTATTAGTTTACCCGATGTCCTGGAGCGCTTCTTTTGGAGCCGAAACTTCAAATGACCTGCACTTCAAAGTACACTATTACTAATATCTCCCCATGGTGGAAGAAAACAGTAGTAGCAGTAGTAGCATATAATCCGAATGACACAGTACCAGCTCAAAACATTGTGGAGGTTAACTGGTCAAGCATGCTCTCATCACCACTACTGTTCATACTGAAGGTCAGCTGGTTAGGCATACATTTTAAAGACGCTATTGCGATATTAAAGGTCAGATGATGCAGCATATAACCCAGCAAACACCATTGCCAGATCACTACATGCTGAAGGACAGCTAGTTAAAGGAGCAGTATCACGAAATTGTGTAATATTAAAAATACATATAAGCACATTGGCTAATGAGAGGAGGGGTCAGTTATACACCCGAACTCCCATGCTAGAAATAAAATCCAGGGGTGACAGGTTTAGTCTATCAGGGGTGGCAGAGCCTGTCACCCCGGATGTCCTTTTTCTTCCATTAAAAGAAATAAAAACAAGCCTGGGTGGATATTTCTTGATGCCGGGTATTTAAGCGACCTGTCCTCCCACCATCCAGCATACTTATTGGGTCATTTTTCACGTTAGTACTCCTATATTATTTAAATAATTCAATTTCTAGATCACTACATGCTATGAGTTGAATCATGTAGTGAGCAAATCCAAAAGAATGTTTGCTCATTACTATAAAGACAGTAGTGGAGGTTCCCTTTAACAAATGCATTAACAATTTACTGAGGCAACAGAGCTCACAGTGTCATACATTTCATTGGTAGTTTAAAAAATCACATTGCATTATCACTCCCCTCTGCTGTGAATGTAACAAGATAAGTCATTCTGAAAAGCCTTTCCCTGTGTCTCATCTTGAAGCTCAGAAGATGTAGCCTGGATGATTACTAGCTAGCAACCTATGCACTTCAGAACACGGTTGTCAGGTTTCAACATGATAGAGATCACCTGGTAGGGCATGCACTCCAAAGAGTGGCTATCTGCTGGCTCTCCCTCCTCAAGATGTGTGCTTTTTTGGCTTCCAGACTTTTTTAAGCTGCGTTACAAGAATAGGCTCACAGTCAGATCTCGCAGGGCTTTCATCATGGCTGGTGGCCCCTTCGCAACCTGTCTGTTTTGCCCTAATACACAGTTAAAGTGCGATGGTGCAGCAAGGCCAATGGACATCTTAGCCAAATCACTGCATTCTGGTAGTAAACTGATGAAGAGTTGAGACATTCTCCAAGATACTCTGTTACCAGTTGACTTGACGTCCAGGTCTCGTTTGACATTTTTGGCCAACCAATCTGCCAAGCTCTTTAGTTACCCTAAATGACATTGCTAGCATGAGTTACAGGTTTGCATATTTATAACTAATCATCCCGCTTCGAATGGAAATCTCTTTTAACCGGTAATTTGCGTCTCACATAATATTCTATCAAACATACTTTGCTCAGTACAGGCAGCTGCACATCACATTATCCCTGCAATAATGGATCATTCCGTGTGTGGTTATTTTACGAAAATTGGATGAAAAATGTACTTGTGACTCAGACTTTCATTTAGCTTTTCTGTTTCACAATATTAGAAAGAGGAAGATCCATTCAGTCCTGACAGGTGCAAAGACTTGAGAATCTCAATCGTTTAACGTGACAGCAATGCATCATTGGAGAAAAAATATTACGAGCGGGATCTGGAGCGGGCAGCTAATAGATCGTCTAGCATTGAGAAGCATAGACTAAATTGCTAAAAAGGAAAAAAAGGAAGACAAATGGCATTGGCCTATTTTGAAACTCTCCTTGCTGTTAGTGAAAAACAAAGAGGAGTGATCTAATTTTCTTAAGGTCGGCAGTGATGAAAGACTCATGTATCAAAGGCTAAGCTCAAAGATGCCAAGAACCTGTATTTTTTATACTATCCCCCAAATCCACATGGAATACCAGTGGAAATTACCAACTTTATCTTTGAAGTTCCTTTCTTCCTTGGTATTGGCCCCAACCCCAAAACTTCCAACAATGACTACTCTTCTGTGAGGAATATGATGGAAATGTTATATCACATCTCCGACCCACTCATGTCTGCAAACAAAGACCTCCTTTAAAATGCCCTCTGATAGCCCAGTTGTCAGGAACTGCTCATAATTTCCCATATGGCCAGTATATGTCTGGTCAGTAAACAATAGACCCGTATAAAAAGTCTTTAATCAAGAAAAATTGCTGAAAACTACATACTGATTCAGTTCACATCTAAGACTGTGAAGCCTGCAGCAGTAAGCCGCCTGCCATAGGCCTTGGCCAGAAGGCAAGCTTCAAAGAAATGAAGCAGACACCATGGCTCCAGTATGATACGTGGAATTATGAAGCCACGGTTCACATTAATCATAAACTGAACACATATTCATATTCTGGAAATATTAAGGTATGCCGGGGTATCTCTTGCTTCATCGATTGTTCACAGAATCTATAGGGACTTCTAGAGATCTAGAGATCTTGAGTTAGGAGTCATATCAAACAGCGGTGTCTGGTACCCAGCGTGCAACTGGGTCTGATGGCACCAGGATCAGAACTCTAGGGCATCCCTTCAAAAAGTTATGCTCCATCTTAGTTTTTAGGTTTTTTAGCAAACATTGCTAAGAGGAGGGGACCACAGACCCCCCCAAGGGGGAAGGGGACATGATCAGCCAGGACTTTAAATGTCTGGGGAAGGGGCAGCTGAGCTGTCTTTCTGGAGAGAAGTCACACTGGAATCATGCTTGAAAGAGCCGAAAGAACAAGGACCAGAAAAGCCCCACACGCCTCTATGGCTTCCTAGCACGCTAACATAACTGACAGAACTGACACACATTTTATCTGCTCAAGAATGCAACATACTCACTTGTAATTACCTTCTGACCTGTATACATATCCATTGATTATTTGTAAATTGTTTGTCTAGTGTGTCTTTAAGGCGATTAAATAATACAATTCTGTGAAACTCACCTGTAGAATTGTTTTTGAATATATCCAGTCCAGGTCATCCCAGAAATGATGACAGTTGGGTAGTCCGCCACCAGGTGGCGCAGTTACTGCAAGATCCAGAGCTGTAACTCCTCCCAGCCCCCTATAAAATGAGCTGTCTCAATAGAATTCCCAGTGTTCAAAAAGCAGCAATAAAGAGACAGGCCGGGAGGCCAAAAAACCATGTCAAATTGCATAGCTTCAGCATGTACTCTCTCCAAAAAAAGACTAAGGACAACGGTCCAATATAAAAAGTAATCACCATAAAAGGCACCAAACAAGAGATTATGAAACCAAGGGCGGGGTGAGATGACCTGGACTGGATATATTCAAAAACAATTCTACAGGTGAGTTTCACAGAACTGTATTTTTCACTATATCCAGTCCAGGTCGTCCCAGAAATGATGACAGTTGGGACATCCAAAAACAGTGTCCATTAGGGTGGGATCCCCAGTGCGGAACAGCAAGTAGTTCATTCCACTACCGCCTGAAGCACCTTTCGGCCAAAGACAGCATCAACTGAGGCCCTAACGTCAACCTTGTAAAACTTGGTAAAGGTATGAACAGAAGACCAAGCCTTACAATCTTGTTCAACAGAGGCCTGGTGCTGAAAAGCCCAGGAAGCACCAATAGCTCTAGTAGAATGAGCTGTAATATGAAAAGGGGGATCCTTCCCCTTGGCAGAATATGCTTGCACCACCGCCTGTCTAATCGACTTCCTGAGAGTGGACTTGGCCGGAGGTAAACCCTTTCTGGAACCTTCAATGAGAATAAAAAACGAATCCGAATTCCTGAAAGATTCAGTTGCAACCAGGTAGTACATAATGGCTCTGACCACATCCAAAGCATGGAGGGTCCTTTCCTTAGAATTAGCCGGGTCTGGACACAGAGAAGGCAGAACAACTTCCTCAAGTAAGGAGGCTTCATACAAAGAGCGGCCAGTTCTGACACACGACACACCGAGGTGATAGCCACCAAAAAGACCACCTTTAGGGTCAAAATAGACAATGCAGCATCGTACAAAGGCTCAAAGGGTGGGATGTACATGGGTAACCCCTTGGAAAAAAGTCCTGATCAGCCTATGATCGGCAAAGGATCTTTGGAAGAAGATGGCCAAGGCTGAGACCTGGCCCTTGAGGGTGCCCAGCTGTAGACCCAAGTCTAAGCCGTGTTGTAAAAATTCCAAATCCTAGAAATAGAGAAAGTGCGACAAGGGAAACTCTTGGACTCACACCAAGCAATGTAGGCATGCCAAACTCTATAGTAAATCATGGAAGAAGACTTTTTCCACGCCTGAATCATGGTCTGAACCTTAGCAGACAACCCCTTCTCCGTGAGGATTGAGGTTTCAATAGCCAGGCCGTCAAAGCCAGCGTCTGTAAATTGGGGTGCCGTAGCGACCCCTGTGTGAGAAGCCCTGGGTCTTCGGACATGATGTAGCGATCCACTGACATCTGAACTATGTCCGCAAACCAACTCCTTCTCGGCCAGCAAGGAGCCACTAGGATGGTTGTAACCCCTTCCTGGGCTATCTTGCGCAGCACTCGGCCCAGGAGTGGAAAAGGAGGGAATGCATAAAGGAGCCCGAACTCCATCCAAGGAAATGCCAGAGCGTCTGTGACAGGGAGACAAACCTTGGGAGCTTGTAATTGTGTCTGGACGCAAACAGGTCCACGTCCAGCTGACCCCAGCAGAGACACAGAGTGTGAAAGATCTTGTTGCTGAGCGACCGTTCCCCCAGACGAGAGGTCCCCCTGCTCAGGGAGTCTGCCTCCTGGTTCTCTAACCCGGGGATGTAATCCACCGAGATGCAGGGAACATTCTCCTCTGCCCAAGTCAGGATCTGGGTCACCTCCTGGAGGGCTCGTTTGCTCCGAGTCCCGCCCTGGTGATTGACGTAGGTGACCGCCGTCTGATTGTCCGAGCGGATCTGGATCACATGACCCCTGAGATGGGGAGTCAAGTGAAGAAGCACCAACCAGATCGCTCTCAGCTCCAGGATATTGATGAGCAAGTGGGCCTCCTGCGGCCCCCACTGGCCCTGGAACTTCAGAGTTTGCCAAAAACCTCCCCAGTCGGTCAGACTGGCTTCCATGGTGACAATCTCCCAAAGGGGAGTCAGAAAGGACTTGCCCACTGACAGATTTCTGGGGTCCAACCACCAGAGAAAATTCCTGTTCCAGGGACTCCAGCATCCGGTCCCAACCGGTCAACAGATTCAGTTGAAGAGGTGTCATGTGGAACTGAGCGAAGGGCACTGCCTCGAAGCATGACACCATTAGGCCCACCAGTTTCATCCCTAGCCCTAATTACAGCACCCGGGGAGCAGTTGGGAGCAGTTGGGGGGTTAGGTGCCTTGCTCAAAAGCACTTCAGTCATGTCCCAGGACCGGGATTTGAACCTGTCACCCTCCAGTCACAAGTCTGCTCCCTTACCTCTAGGCCACAACTGCGCCTCTTTCTGGAATGGCAGTGCCACAAACTGGTAATGCTGATCCTCCAGTGCGAACCTCAGGAACTTCTGATGTCCCTGAAAGATCGGGATCTGCAGATAAGCATCCTTGATGTCCACTGTGGTCATGAAGTCGCTGGGCCGAAGCCAGCTCACCGCAGACCGTAAGGTCTCCATGCAGAAATGTCTGACCTTCTTGGGCACCGTGAACAGATTGGAGTAGAACCCTCGACCCCGTTCCTGGCGAGGCACGGGACAAAAACGGGACACACCTGATAGCAGAAGGCGTTGAACGGCAATTCTTAGACACTGCGCCGTCAATGTGTTCTGGGAAATTCGCGACCGAAGAAATCTTGAGGGCGGCTCTAATTTGTACCCGGAGGAAACCACCTCCTGAATCCACCTATCCATCTCCACCTATCTGTCTCCAGATGTGAGCAAATAGCAGAAGCCGTCCCCCCACCAGGATGGGTGAGGGCGCCCGCTCATGCCTGAGAGGGCTTGGCAGGGGGTTTGAATTTAGCTCCCCAGGAGGGATTGGGTCAGCCGCGAGACCTACCTCGTCCCCAGGAATCTCTGCGGCCACCAGAAAATGAAGAGCCTCTTCCTCCTCGAAAGGAGCGACAGGCAGATGATCCCCGAAAGGGCCGCTTTGCCAGAAGGTCCAGCCGCTCCCCGAATAATCTGAGCCCCAGGAAGGGGATACTAGTGAGCGACTTCTTGGCCGCAGCGTCAGCCGACCACTGCCGCAGCCAGAGCGAGCGACGAAGCGCAACAAGCAGGGCCGAAGCCCTGGCGCCAAGCCGGACACTATCGTCCATAGCCGAGACTACAAAGGCAATAATATCCACACAGACTTTGAGTTCTTGATACTCCTCCGCCCGCTTGTGAGACTTGGCAATATCAACAAGGCGCCTCACCTTCTTCTTGATGGCCAATGAGACAATGGCCGCAGCACACACAGGGCGAAGCCCAACACCCACAAAAGTGAACGCATGACAAGCCAGCTGATCCATGGGTCTGTCAGCATGGTCGCGCAAGGAAGCAGTATCGGGTGACGGCATAACCGTAGTGTTGGGTAACCCCGACACAGGGGCATCCACATCAGGGGGACAGGACCAGAGGCGGACCAGCTCCTCGGGGAAGGGATACCGCCTGTCCAGGCCCTTAGGCACCGATGGCAATTTATTAGGTCTTTCCCATTCCTTTAACACCATATTGGAAAAGTGGGCCTGCTCAGGGAAGACAAACCTCTGTCTCTCAGGTCGGAATAAATCACCCTGCTTCCTCTTAGCCGCTATAGGAGGGACAATATGCAAGGTCTCAAACACAGAAGACAGCAACTTCTCTGTGTCGTCGGGGAGCCACATATCCTCATCCGAGGAGGGACCAGGCCCGCTGTCATATTCAACCGACCGATCCCCTGAGGCAACAGAGTCCTTAAACAACTCACCCTCCTCCATGGAGTCCCGACCTCCAAAAAGATCGTCATCATCATCAGCAAAATCCAAGTAGCCCAGCTCGATGTGCCGCTTCTTACTCATGGCATTCCCAATAGCCGTGCGAGATAACTGTCTCTCCAGACTGGCCACCCGGTGTGCCAAATCGGGTTGGGACCCCCTGCTGGCTTCCCCCTCGCTGAGGGCTGAATGCAGCAGTGGGGGCGTTGGCGAGGCCGCAGGTAAAAGAGGGCTAGGGGCAGGGACGCCCGCCCTAACATGTTCCAAAAGTACTAGTCCGCCCAGGGGGCTGGAACCGCACATGGGGCAGAGCATCAGCTGCCCAGAAGGGGCCTCTATCTCACTATCCCCAGAAGCCTCCATTATGGTGATTATACAAGGCACTAATGGCCCAAACCTGAGTGATCCCCAATTTAGTCCCTCCTTTTATGATCCCTCTTAAGGGAGGAGAGAGAGGAGAGAGAGAGGAGGTGGGGGGGGGTGGTAGGAGACTGGGAGGAACCACAACCCTCAGCTGACAAAGGGGAGCCCACCTAGAAGATACAAGTGGAAGGATTTATGAGCATCCCACAGCACATGCACCACAAAACCAAGATACAAAAAAAAAAAGAGGGACTCACGGAACCTGACCGGTGAGGTAGCAGGAGGGGCCTGGAAGACAGGCAAGAGAAGCTGCAGGTGGTGGCTGGCCACCTGTGCCCGCCTGCACGATGGGGACCCTCGCAGGGTCAGCGAATGACCCCCCCCCCAGATGCGGAGCGCCCCGCAACTAGACGCAGAGGCCGTGGCAGATGTCAGCGCAGCTGCGCCAAAGAAGGCCCCGAAGAGCGCCGCTCCTGGCCCCCTCACAGTGCCTCAAGAGGGAGGGGAAGGAGAAGAGGCGAGGGAATGAGGGAATGTGTGTATCCAAACAGCAGCCCGCAGTAAAGACATGAGGTAAAACAGGAAGTAAAGGCAGAAACACAAAATGACAATAAAGCTTGTGGGCACAGATGAGGGCGACCCAGATATTTTAGGTGGTTCCTCCCCCCCCCCCATAGGCTCACCCTCACAGTGCCTCAAGAGGGAGGGAAAGGAGAAGAGGCGAGGGAACGAGGGAATGTGTGTATCCAAACAGCAGCCCGCAGTAAAGACATGAGGTAAAACAGGAAGTAAAGGCAGAAACACAAAATGACAATAAAGCTTGTGGGCACAGATGAGGGCGACCCGGATATTTTAGATGGTTCCCCCCCCCCATAGGCTCACCATCGCCTATGGCTGGCTACCCTATAATGGAGGGTCTGCGGCCCAGAGCCTAGCTCTGTCAATGCCTGGCCCCGGCGTTATCCCTACCTTCACCTGTCCCGTCAGCCAAGGCTGGGAGGCATAAGTGGGTCCACGGGAACAGTGGCAATAGAGGTGCAGTGGCCGACAGGCTTAAAATGCCCCGCTCAGCTGCCGTACCCAGAGAGAGTTCCAGACGATCCTCGCAGCAGTACTGCAAGATGAAATCTGGGAATTCTATTGAGACAGCTCATTTTATAGGGGGCCCGGGAGGAGTTACAGCTCTGGATCTTGCAGTAACTGCGCCACCTCGTGGCGGACTACCCAACTATCATCATTTCTAGGACGACCTGGACTGGATATAGTGAAAATAGAACGTAATCTTGGCCCGCTCCATTATCTTGATCCACTACTATGGGCTGGCAGAGCTTGGTTCCCTGGTGGTGGTGAAATGGCCTCACAGCATCTGAGGGGCTTGAAGGCCTATATTAGCAAAAGCTGGGTCCATAAGGTACTGGTTTTGTCACATATTTGCTCTAACATTCTTTCCACACCACTCTTCACTTCCTAACCGCCCGAAATGGAATATCAGCATGGGTGGGAAGTACCTGGTACAAGTTCCTCTCAGCTCTACCCCTGTCGCCATATGTTCACTAGTTACTTTCCTTCTGGATTAAGGTCCCTTCAAGGGGTGCCTCAAAATGGATTGGCAGCCTTGGTGGGAGGCACCTGGTACAAGATCTTCTTATTACTAACAGCTATCTTTAATAACTTCACAAGTTACTTTCTTCTGTCCTGTGAGTCAGGATTTTCCTTAAAGTGGACCAACACCGAGAGGTGATCGGCCCGGAAATCTATAAGATTCCCGGGCCGATCACCTCCCACCCCGCGGGACATCCGAGATCGGGATGTCCCGCGGGGTGAAACCCCCCAAAAAAACCCCAAACACCTTACCTGATCTTCGGCGGCGGCCGGCCGCCGCCGCCTCCCTCGCGCCCCTGTAGGCGTGCTCGCGCCCGCGCCGGCCGTCTGCGAATGGCCGGCGGGGGCGCGCGCGCGCCGAAAGTGACGCGAGGGAGGCGGCGGCGGCGGCAGCCGCTTGGACGTTCCTGATCCCCGCCTGGACGTTGGCGGGGATTGGACCGTCCAGTCACGTGGGAGCGGGGACAGGTAAGATTTTGGGGCTTCCTGGGGGGTTTCACACAGCGGGGCACCCCCGATCGGGGTGTCAGGATTTTCCTTAAAGTGGACCAACACCGAGAGGTGATCGGCCCGGAAATCTATAAGATTCCCGGGCCGATCACCTCCCACCCCGCGGGACATCCGAGATCGGGATGTCCCGCGGGGTGAAACCCCCCAAAAAAACCCCAAACACCTTACCTGATCGGGGTGCCCCACCGAAGTGGACCAAAACCCAGGATAGTCAAAATCCTGGGTGTTGGTCCACTTTAACCCTGTTCCTGCACTTCTCTATTCCTTACTCTCCATTGCCGCCACCCCCCCCCCCCAAATGTTGTATTCCTGTAGCCTCTCTGCCACAACAAATTCTTAGTATGCATGTCATCTCTGGACCTGTGAAATTGATCTTATTCTGATGCCTTACTCCACAGGCATTATCTTATGGATGGTATCGGCATACTGTCTACTTTCCTGTCATAGCAACAGATCCGGCAATTGAGCGACAGGATCAGCGATTGCAGAACTGCATAATGACCCACTGCCCAGGATTTGAACATGCCATCGTTCAAATCTCAGGTCGCTGGTTCCTGTTTTACTATGTATGACAGGCTCACCCATAATCTGACTTCAACAGAGCCTGGTAATAAATATAATGCAATATATAGTGACTGGTAATAAAACACCAAAAGTATAGTTCACAAGATGTCGAGTAAGCAATTTCTCTGCTCTCGGGGTGGGGAGATGGGCTAATTTGGTTTTACAACAATGGTTTTGGTCATCTTTAAGAGTAGCCAGAACAGTTATTTTAAAATAGCATAGATGTGTTTTTCAGTGTCAGACTGGGGTGTCTTGTGCCCACTAGTACCCACTGCTTCCATCATAGGAAATATTACTACTATCCGTTTATGCAGTATCAATGTAGCATTGGTTCTGTAGACAGGGCCAAACTAAGTCTCGGTTGACTATATTGTTCCCCAACCCTGAGTAGACGGAACGCTGGGACTGTTAGCACAATGTGAATCAGGGTGCTCAGGGCAGAGGCTCTTCTGAGGATGGGGGGGCACCGGTGAATTCTCTTTCCTAGTGGGCCAGTCCGTGGTGTTGTTCACTTTACCTTTGTTGCGTTTGTTAACAAGCCAAGGGCAACATATGTATAGGTCCTGGTTGGAACAAATCAGATTAGCTGAGTTGAGGCAGAAACATTTAATGAAGAAAACATCAGAGGCATGCATTACAGGTACATTGGCCACTAAACAACCAGAAATCAGATTCAATAAGCTGTCCTAAAAAGAAATCAAGACCGGTAAGCAAGCTGGGTCATAACGAGAGATTGTGGAAACACGAGTTGATATCCTGACAATTTCATGACCACGGAGGGGTTTTCTAAAAGAAACAACCTTGTGGCTTCAGCATCATGATCGGCCCTTGAGGTGTTCAGAACACAGGGCACCATCAACCTAGGTACTTCTTTTCTTGTTTGGAAAGGTTTTGTTTTCTTTTTTGAATTGAATTGAACAATAGTCAGAAGATGCTCTTTTAAAATAGTTGCTTGAATGCTGGTAAATATGGTATAAAGCAACTTTACATAAAACTTTGTGTCCTCATACACGTCTCTCATGAAGACTCTATATACAATCGAGACCCCGAAGTGACACTTGCTATAAATCTAGAATAAGAGGAATCCAACGGAAAACACCAGAAGGCACAAAGATATGAAATAATTCAGATTTAAGACATACATCACTATAATTAGAAAGACAAGGTCATTTATCATCATGGCCACTAGTGGGAAGGCCTGGTATATTTATTACCAGGCTCCAATTTAAAGAAGAAACTAGACCACCACTACCTTACTGTAGTAATAAAGCTAGTAATAATTTTATTAACTAAGTGAAAAACATAATAATAATAAAATAGGAACAAACAGGCCTGGAATAAGGGGGCCCAGAGGCATCATACTCCACATTGCTGGCCCCCTCAACACTGCCAGTGCCTTACTTACAGTGCCCTAAGCCTGATGCCCCCTTGCAGTGGAAGGTTCTCCTGGGGCAGTAAGCAGGAGACCCTTCCTGCCTTCACTGTGAGTCTGATATTTACTGGTTTACTGATACAGTCATGCTGCCCCATCATCTTTCCTACCCTGGCCTCCCGATGACCACAAAGGACAAGCAGTGGAGGCCCCTTGACAAAGCAAAGTGGAGGACCATGGGTGTGTGCCCCTTGGGCCCTGCCTATGGTCCGGCCCTGGAAGCTAATATACTAAATAACATTACAACACCAATTAACTAAATAATTTTCATTACTCATTACAATAACAATGAGTAGTGAGTAACAAATTAAGAAACATATAATGGGATATAATATAAGGGATGCATATAATATAAGACATGCATACCAAATACATTAAAACAACAATTTATGATAATAATCATAATGAAAACAGGTATAAGAAAAAGTATAATGATCCATAGGCAACATAATAATAATATACAGGAATATGTTCATAATTTCACTTTTTTACTAATTTTACTAATAGAGTAAAAATAAGTGATGAGTATAACTAAATGATAATTTTGCATGGACAAATAATATAAGGTAAAAAAATAAAAATTAAGTAAAATTAGTTTTATTCAACACCATTTTAAAACTAACCGGCTGAGTGATAACCCTTTTTCCAGCAGTGGGGGAGTATAAACTCAATTGTAGCAATCAATCATAGAGGACAACATGCCTGTGATAGAACAGGGTGATTTCCTCTCTCTGTTTCTTGGCTATCATTAGTATTTATGGTCTAGATGGGTCATTGGAAATGATGGTGGCTCCAGTAGAACATTACTTTTTTCCTTCGAATCTGTAATTGTCTCAACCAAAATCAATTGGAAAGTCTCAAGAGAATCCGCTCCAATAGATCCCCATTATTTCATTTTAATAAAACAGAAGGGTGGCACCACAGACTTTGCCTTTCAAGAGAATTTTCAGTACAAACTGTCCCCGAGGCAGTGGAAAATATTAACTATTGGAGACACATAGATAAATCATTGCTGAATTTCCAACAGAATATTAAACACAAAAATGTAATATATAAAAAATGTGTCTCCCAAAAGCCTATTCTAATTCTGTGTTCCGGTAATATTGTATGGGACAAATTAACTATTTATATTTTTTTGGTATCCAGAATATGACTAGATTATATAATGTATCATTTATGACAACATAATGAAGTCCTAATGGCAGCCTATGCTTGTAATACATTTTTGTAGTCAGTTATTGGTTCTGTCATTTAAGGAAAGTAATGTTTTTGTAAATGTCTCACAAGGGCATCAGTGGCCATGCAAAAATGTCTAAGAAAGTCAACATACCGATATCTCATTTACTGAGCATCCATTATGTGCAAGGCCGAACTACTAAAGTCTTGAAGGATATCATTGACCATCCAGGGATGTCTTAAAATGCCAACACATCTTGAGAGCCTAGGACAATAACAAGACCAACACAATGATGTCCCATATATTCACTATGGACCATCCAAAGATGTATTTCTATGAATACCTTGCCTCTTTCAAGAATACCTTGTATTGTCATCACTGACCATCAAAAGTTGTTTTATATGGCATTCAATTCAATTCAAAAGAGCTTTATTGGCAGGTCCAAAAAATATTTAGCATCGCCTAAGAAAAATGGAATAACAAATGGGGGGGGGGGGGTTAGGGGGATAATGTGGAAAATAAAGGGGGTGGGTGTTGGGTTATAGTGACAGGACTGGGGGTATAATCCAGTGGTGGTGGGAGCTGGAGACTTAGAGGGGGCAGTAAGGGGTTGGGTGGGGTTAAGGGGCAGTGTAGGGGTTTGAAATCCATAGATTCTAATTGTCCTTTTAGTTGGGGCAGAGGTGGGGTATAGGGGCAGTATGGGGGTATAACAGTCCATGGTTTCTTATGCTGCTCTCAGTTGGTGGCAGGTGGAGACATATAGGGGGCAGAATAGAGGTGAGGTATATGGGTAGTATAGGGGTATAACAGTCCATGGTTTCTTATGTTCCTCTCAGTTGGTGGCAGGTGGAGACATATAGGGGGCAGAATAGAGGTGAGGTATATGGGTAGTATAGGGGTATAACAGTCCATGGTTTCTTATGCTGCTCTCAGTTGGTGGCAGGTGGAGACATATAGGGGGCAGAATAGAGGTGAGGTATATGGGTAGTATAGGGGTATAACAGTCCATGGTTTCTTATGTTCCTCTCAGTTGGTGGCAGGTGGAGACATATAGGGGGCAGAATAGAGGTGAGGTATATAGGTAGTATAGGGGTATAACAGTCCATGGTCTCTTATGTTCCTCTTGGTTGGTGGCAGGTGGAGACTTATTGGGCGGCTATTTGCAGGGTGGGCTCCTCTTCCCCCAGCAGGATGTGGAGTTTCCTCTCATCATCTATGGAGCTAAAATCTGGGAGAGGGCGGAGAGTCATTCACAATCTCCAAAGCCAAGGACAGTAAAAAGTCTAATACCATGACGTCCCATTGCTAACCATCGAACTATTTATTTCACTGGCACCACAGGAATACTTAGCATTGTCATCACTGATCATCAAAAGTTGTCTGATAAGGGCAACTTCACAAGGGTCATAACAAGACCAATACCATGATGTCTCACAAGGTTAATAGCTAACCTTGCTAACCTTGGTAGATGCAGGGCTTGCATAGAGTAAAGGTAGAAAGGTAAAAAGGCTGTACGATAGCCAGAGAGTGGCAGCATACATGTGCTCACATTAATTACAGTATAGAAAATGGCTGAATGAGAGGAAGCTGCTTACATCACAGCTAGACTACAGGAGCTGAGGAGGGGACAAACTAGTGAAAAGACATATTGCTCAGCCTATGTAAATAAACAGACATGAACAACAGCAAAATGGAACACGAGTTGTGGGACAAGACAGTGGGTTACAGTTGAGAAACAAGATGGCAGTAGTGTGAAAAAGGCTTTAGCCAGAATGTGACTTGAGCTTGGATAATAAGTGAGTAGCTAGAAATCAATGTAAAAATACAGAAAAACAGGAATTTTGTAAAGTTCCAGGTGTTAACCATTATATAGAACTAGGAAAAGGTACAGCTCTCCTATAGTGAGTAATAATACGACTGGGAGAGATGTTAATTTTAGATAGACAGTTAATTTTATAGTTAGGAAACAGTAGCAGTAGGTAGCGGGTAAAGGTTTATAGTTAGGACAGGGTTTGAGCTTGGTTCAATAGGTGACAAGCTAGAAATTTAAGGGAAAGGAGGAAAAACAGAAAAAACAGCAGTTTAGGCTGGTCCTACCAGACCTGGAAGGAAGCCCTGACATATGTCAAGAATGTTATTGACCATGTGAGCCAAGTGAGAGAAAGGTATCTTGAACCCATAATAATCACTGGACAACCACAGCTAGCCAAAACCCTGAAACCTAAACAAGAAAACCTAATTTCAAACTCACCCTTTTTTGCACAACCACATGCATCGACCACACAGGGACAAATCTGATCAGCACGGAAGGTGCCACATTAAATGTACATTGACAGAAGAGAATGGAAGAACTAAGAACCTTCTAAGACCCTTATATCTCTTTTGACATCATAGCAGGGAGAAAGGGGATACTCACTCATAGTAAAAGGACAGTAAAAACCTTTCTTCCTGTATCCCCCATTTAAGTATCCCCACACCCCCGACAGCACCTCCAGGACCTTGGACTTTAGCCTAATCCAATCCATTTACACCCCATGAGCCGCGAACCCCCAACACAGGGAGTCATACCATTCGGCCCAGAAGTCCTCACACTTCTGAAAATGCCATTGCCAACCTTCATTTCTAACTCCTGTGTGAAGGATTGAGGCTAAAGCCTGCTGAAAGACCCAGGCAACACGCTATGGGTCACCTAAATGGTAGCTCTATATGCAGCAGGAAAAGAAGAAGATTACCGGCCACCCAGGATAAAGAATTTAATCCAATAGATAGAAGATCTATCACATAACATCTATAACATCTATTTGTTCTCTCAAGATCTTTTCTGGTCAGGGTTGAAGTTGACATCAACATGACCCAACCAATAGCTGTTATACACAGATTTCAATTTAATTTCCATCATTAGAATAATATACTTTTGATTGATTTCTACGGTGATTTTATTGCCTCTGTCTGCGTAAATTGCTTTTTAAATTGTCATTTTTAATCCAAGGTATTGACGTATTGATTAAACTGGATTTACAGGAGCAATCACTTGTATATATCAGTTACAGCAGAACTGCTACTTGCTACAAAGCTTTATTAAAGCGGCCACATCAGCCAGAGTGATACACACTAAATGCTGCTTGATTAACCCATAGGGGACAATCAGGCTCTATTTTTAACTGGACCAACACTCAACACACATACAAGAGACAATGCTCATTTGCATTCCTCCCCATGGCAATTCAGATTGCTGCACATAAAAATGACCTTTTTGTAACTCCTGCCTTTGTTAATGCTAACCCCAAAACTAGTGTCCTATGAACCTGCCAGTGGCCTGCAAAAAGGTAATGTAGTGCTGCTGGGTATCCTGCCACTGCGAATTGTGGGTTATGTCTGTTAAATCCAGGCAGCAGCACAGCTGGGATGCTGGGAAAGAAAGTCACCCAGGTGCCCTGAAGAAGAAAATCAGTGTTATGGACTAATTATTGGTTACTGTCCCCCTGTTTGCTAAAACCACTCTTTCTTTGACCTGTCATTTGGTACTCTGCCATCTAGTTGTCTTCCCATTGCTGACTTTTGTTCTCCCCCCATGACCATGCCTATTCTTCAAGTACAGAACAGCAACATAGCTGCAAAGTCAAGAAACCCAGCTGGTGTCAACATAAAGAATCAACTGATTTTAAAATACAGAGAGTGGTACAGATAAGTAGTAATAATGAAATGTGTCCCCTTCTCTTCACCCGGATTAAAGCTGGACAAATTCAGGGAAAGCTGTGTAAAATACAGAGAGTTTCCTGAATAAAGAGTAGTAATAGAATTTGTTCACTTCTACTAACCTGGTTGAGAGTAGGGATAAAATTTGCTACGGACACTACTTTTGTGTACCTGCATTACCCGAAGGCTCCTGGTGAAGAGATGGCAACTCGGAGTGGTACAAGGCAGATCCGAAATAAGAGGCCTACATCCAAGGCAAGTCATGAAGGCTTTGTTACAACCTTGGATTTGTTCCAAATAATTAACAAAGCTGAGGTCAGGTTGGGTGAAATTCAAAGCTGGGCCCAAGATACAGAATCAAGTTAGGGAAAGCTGGGTCAAACACAGAGAATTGTTCAAATGAAGACTAGGTACGAAATTTCCTCTATCCTAGACCATTGGATGAGAGCATAGATGAAATTTATCCCCTCCTATTCACCTAGATGTGAGTATGAATACCATTACTGCAAGTGCTACCTGGGTCGTGCACCTGCATAATCAGAAGGATACTGGGATTGAAATTTGTGAATGAAGAGCTGTACAAGGAAGATTCAGAATAAGAGGCAAAGGACTGAGATAGATAGCAAAAAATGCGGCAAACCATGTTTAATGGTGACTACCAGTGAACAGAACACACATCAATCAGGCTGCTGTACATATATATATACACGTGGAGTCAGAGTACATACATAAAAAGGATTCCAAGGAAAGTCCAAAGACAGATACAGAGCAGGAACAGGAAGACTAAATCATAAGGGCTATGGCAGGAGTCCAGATTTCAAGGTTCAGAGTTTCAAGTTTCAACATTCCAGGGTTTCAAGGCTCAAGATTCCAGGATATCAAGGTACAAGATTCCAGGGTTTCAAGGTACAGGATTCCAGGGTTTCAAGGTACAGGATTCCAGGGTTTCAAGGTACAAGATTCCAGGGTTTCAAGGTACAAGATTCCAGGGTTTCAAGGTACAAGATTCCAGGTTTTCAAGGTACAAGGTTCAAAAGTCTAGAGTCAAGGTCCAGGTCTAGGTACAGGATTCAAGATACAGGGACAAATCAATGCTGATCCCCTGGTTCCATGTGTGGATCAGTTTATATAGAGCAGGGAGTCACACAGGTGCTGGCTTATTACCAACACCTCTGCAGGTCAGAGCCATCTGCTGGTGGAGTGGCATATAGCAGGAGACGTTCAAGATGTGGAGTAACTCCAGACCTGACACAAAGTAATAAAGTCTAGGTAAGGGTGAGCAGCAGAGTTGCAAAGTCAAAAACCAAGCTAGAGTCTAATTGAAAACTCAAGCTTTAGCAAGGAAAGTTGTGTCAAACACAGAGAATGGCCAGGATAAAAAGTAGGAATAGAATTTGTCCCCTCCAAGTTGCCTGGATGAGTGTAGGGGTTGAATTTGCCTTGGCTTTGTTACAAGTAAGTATTACAGTCAAGGTCAGGGTGGGCAGCAGAGTTGCAAAGTTTGAGCTGAGGTGAAAATGAACAATCAAGCTCAACAAATACAGGGAAGATTGGATCAAAAACATCCGGAACAGGTTCAGAATAGCAGGATAACGTGACCAAACTGTAATGGTCCATAGCCAAGTGGCATATGTCATAGCGAGCACATGGTGGCATATGTCATAGCGAGCACATGGCTATGTAACATATTATACTGTACAGCCTAACAAAATTGCACACAGCAAAACAAGCAAGATCATTCTTAAGCAGCAGTGTTTGAGCGCCTTGACAATGGCCTCTTTGTATGCCAAGAGAATGTTACATCAAGAGCTCAAGTCTACTCACAACTCCAGCATGACATAAAGACATGCGGAGACGTAATGGCATTAGATTAGATCAGGCAGTATATTCTGCATACCCACGATTCACCACGACACAGTTTTCCTGTCTGCATCAGTATTGTGTATTCAATATGAACACTTCACTTAACCGAAATTGCCACTATCCAGGGAGTTCATTATCTTCAGTTCCTGCCGAGGTCAGGCCCTATGGCGGTCCAGATAACAAAGAAATTGAAATGTAAACATTAAGCACCAATAAATTAAACAGCACCAGAATCAATAGGATACTTTTAAGATGGTCTGGCCATTGGGGATCCTCCTTTGAAATCCCGTAGGGACCGCTGCTTAATGAAATGCATCCAAAATAGGGCACGTGCGACGCAATCACAAGGAGGTTCACCGAATTCAGAGCACGTTTCACCAAGTAGGAAACCACACAACTAACTGATTTGTGTCTCATTGAGGTAGAGTGTCTTTAACCTCATGTTTACATTTCAAATCTGCTTAATTTTGCTTAAGTGGGTAAGTACTGACATGGGTGTAACCACCATAGCAGATTATCAGGCAAGGGACCCAGTCAAACCCCCAGTGTATTGTTAAAGAAACCCTCTGGCCTATTAAACAGTTTACAAGGGGTGACTATGCCTTGTTGTGGAATAAATGTCTTAGTAAGCTTTAGGACATGTTCTACCTTGTGAGTGGGAAATCCTGTTTTAGTAAGACTGTATCCCGAAAAGTTTAGGTTCTACAAGAAATAATGGGCCTGAGAGACCCTTTGACCAGCTTAGTTTAGCAGAGGTTAATTTGTGTTTGCTGTTTTGAAAAAAGGGTGTCAGAGTGACAGCTGGATTGGTGTATACTCAACTCCACATAGTCTACGTGCATTGCCTTTATTGGTTTCCAATCTGGTCAATCTGTGGGGTATTGAAAGTATGAATTGTTTCCAGGGTGGTGAATATGGGTCATATTTTGGGGTGTGATTTTGGATGTTATGGATGGGATATGGAGTAGTATATTCACAGATGTACTGTAAGGAAAGTCTAAAGGGGTAATCAGACAACGATGGAAGTACCAAGGGTTATAGGTGATCTTTGGATGGTGTAAGTGGCTGTTAGAGTGGTATGTAATATTTTTGGCTAGTGTAAGTGGGCAACAAGTTGCTTGTTATTGTGAGCCACATGGTGATATATTGTACACTATGGTGAGGTCTTTGCATGGTATGGGGGATATAGAGTTGCTTAAAGCGGAATTTCATTGAAGTTACAAAATTAAAAACATATGTTAGCCAGGCACCTGTGCCAATCTCACCATTCTCTGGATCCTGGCATTCAAGTGAATGAGTGGTGGGGGCACATGCAAATCCAGAGGATGCGGCTTTGCTTCTTTACCTGTGGCGGCTGCGAGAGACTGGGAGGCGTCTGGCTATGGTATGTGTATGGGGGGGGGGGGGAGAACCTGTTTTCACTAGTTCGACTTTAAAAGGTCCATGGATGTTTCAGTAGTCAACATGGTTGTCCATGGTTGTCCAAATTGGTCACCCAAAAGCATCAGTAATTCCCAGTGTGACTGGTGGTACTCTTAGATGGTATAGGTGGGTCACAGTGCAGAATGTGGTATCATTGTCAGGTATAGATGGGCCACAAGTTGGATAATTATGGTGAGCCCAATGGTTGCATATAATACAATGTTATATAGTGGGGCTTTGATTGGTATGAATATCTGTAGTAATAAGTCAAGGAAACCAGACTTGCTGTATTCCCCCGAAGACCCCTGGCTTTCTCCTTTCAGAAAGGTCCAATGGTAAAACTAACCCAAGTAGGTCTGACCAGTGCTATTAGGGTTGTTCTTCAAATGCAATGTCTTCTTGGACACCAGTCCTGTTCTCCCTTTCCTAGATTATTCTATAATTATCAAGCTTGTGAGTTTTCTTTAAGGCAACATAATTATGTTATTTTGCTGATTGCACTCCAACAAGACAGTATAGATCTTATTTGAGTGATAAAACAAGGTATATATCGCACCCCCTTCCCCTTGGTCCACTGTTGCACATTCGGCATGTCATGTCGCCGTCACAGTGAAATTACAGGGCTAGCGACATATGCAAGACGTGCCGCTCTCATCCAAGCATGAGAATCAATGAATGACTCGACAAGAATTTCATGCCACACCGCGGCTGTGCTATTCCTAGAGAAACTCCTACCTAACCGCCAACTTGCAGAGGTGGAAGAATCAAGTAATATTTAACAGGATTCCTTCTATAGTCGTACCTACAGCCAGGTCAGCTTGTGTGGTCCTTAAAAGAATATGGAGGATGGGAGGGGCCCAGTTGCACACTTATCAAGCTTAGAGAGCTAAGTAGAGAACTAAGAGAGCTAAGTTGTTTGTATATTTAAAGAGTACACCATCTGCATTAAGTGGTCTTCAAGGGTTGTTCTTCAGTCTTTATTTATGTGTAGAACATACTAAGGTCCAAAATGCAGAGGTTCCTGTAAAAGACTCAAGCCTCAAGGGACTCTTTGTCCTTGATTCACTAAGAGTAGAAAAAATTCTCATGGTAGTAAAAAAATTCAATTCATGAGAAAAAATCCAGATAATTTCACATGCACATAGCACTTTTTGAAAATAGCTGCTTATATTAATTGTGTGTTAATTATGGTTTTCTTTTATAATTGCACTTGCTTGGTCACGCTGTCAATTTAAATATTCTGGCCAGTAGTATGTTCAGGTTATTTTAACTTCATTGAATACTTATATATACACGCCCAATATAAATAAATATCTATAATATTCAAAATAGCCATAACTAAGGCTTAATTAATATAGTCACATATCCTAGGTGAATCCCCCGTTGTGTGTTTATATGTTTTTAAATAATTGTGTATTGTATCGTGATGTGTTGTGTATTGTGTTGTTAATTTTAAGAAATCATTCAATAAAATATTATTGCTAATTTTATTCCCAGAGTGCGGCCTTATATATATGGGGATGGTAGCTTAGGGGTAATCTAGGACTCCTTTATTGTTTATAATTTTCACATAATAACCTTGTCCAGTTGGAAATGCAAGGGCTAAGGGAGAATATATATGCTCAATTTGTTCTGAAGCATGCTGATTATTTCTGTTTCTCCATTAAAAAAATTAAAAAACCCACCAGGACAGACAGTGGGCTTGTGAGTTCCTTTAAGCTGACTTGTTATATGGGCCCCTCTTGTTCACCAAATATCAATATATCCAAGCCAAGGCCTTGATTCACTAAGGGTTGAAAAAAATTCTCATGGTAGTAAAAAATTCAATGCATGAAAAAAAAGTGAGGATTCCACTTTTAGCAAATCACCAGAAAAAAACAAATCACTAGGAAAACAATAAAAGTCAATGGCACTTTTTAACTCAGTAGTAAATGTTCCATTGACTTTCATTGTCTTCCTATCTGCAAATTCACTAAAAGTGAAATTCTCAGGCTTTTTTTTCTTTCTTTGGTCTTTGGCCTTGATTCACTAAGAGTTGAAAAAATATTTCATGGTAGTAAAAAATTCAATTAAATTCAAAAATTCATTCAAATTAATGGCACTTTTTTACTGCTAAGAAAAGTATTGAACTTTGTATTCCTTTTTACCTGTAGTAAAAAGTGCCATTGACTTTGTCTTCCTATCTGGTGATTCATCAACACTGAAATTCTCATGCCTTTTTCTCATGAAATTTTTTTTACTACTATGAGAATTATTTCAACTCTTGATGAATCAAACCCTATGTCTTCTTGATAGGTCCTGACATTTTCAGGACATCTATGTTTCCAGAGGTGTTTGAAAGTCAAGGAAATTTGGTCTTCATGCCCTGGCACCTAGCTGAAGCTCTTTTGTCCTATGTCAGTCTTTCCTTAGCTATGATATGGCGCCCCATCTCTTCCCTGAGGACCCAGACAGAGAATGAGCAAAGGGTAGACATAAATGGAACACATCCAGCATCAGTTAGCACTGTTGGTGGCTACAGTGATAAATGTGGGGCCCCATCTTGTTCAGTCTTTTGATTAATGATGTGGAGGTGGATCAGTCTTTTGATTAATGATGTGGAGGTGAGAACAACTAATGAAACATCAGCATATAAAATGATGTTTTGGCTTATTACGACTGACACACCATGACCTGAATGACTGAGAACCTTCACAGTCAATGTTGAGATATGTGAGGTTATACATCTAGGTTGTACCACTGTAACTGCAGAGGAGTCATTAGCCCGAGCTAACTCAAGGCCAGAAGAAACACTCCCATCTTAGGATCACACAGGACACACAGGAATATAGAAAACATAAAAACGGCATGCTGAAAAGTAAATCACGGGTAGAGATGAGCGAACTTCTCAAAAATTCGATTTGGGCGATTCGCCGAATTTCTCAAAGAAATTCGGGTTCGTCCGAATCGAACTTTAGGGAATCGCTCATCTCTGGTGGGAGCAGGGAAGCCGGCTGCGCTGTCAGCGGGCGTCGGAAGCGGCCTCCCTGCTCCCACCAAGCCCCTGAAATGAAAAAAAAAATGCAGGCATGGTGGGAGCGGGGAGGCCGGCTGCGCGGTCAGCGGGCGGCGGAAGCCGGCTTCCTCTGATGACGCGTCCTCTGATGACAGCTGACAGCGCAGCCGGCCTCCTCGCTCCCACCATGCCGGTAAGTGTTTGCTGAAAAAAAAAAAATGCCGGCATGGTGGGAGCGGGGAGGCCGGCTGCTCTGTCAGCGGGCGGCGGAAGCCGGCTTCCTCTGATGACGCGTCCTCTGATGACAGCTGACAGCGCAGCCGGTCTCCCTGCTCCCACCATGCCGGCATTTTTTTTTTTTTTATTTCAGGGAAAATTCGGTCAGCACGAACCACTAAAAATTCAGGTTCGTGCTGAATCGAATATTCCCTGAAATTCGGAGCGAATTCAGGTTCGTTAGAACCGATTCGCTCATCCCTAATCACGGGTATGAGATACAATCCTAACACATCCCAGAAGATGAAAACATTAAGGCAGAATATCAATTGGATCTATTACGTTTTGTTGTCAGGCACCATGTAACAATAAGATTGAGGATAGAGCAAACTGTCCGTTTGTATGCTCATTGTGTGTTTGTCTTGTCTGTACTTCAATAAAAAAGATTGACATTAAAAATAACTTGGAGAAAAAAATAGAAATACTCCCTACTATTGATCCATAGAGGTTCCAGCTGCGGGGGTACATAGTAGTATTGATAACAGTCTGCTCAATGAAGCCACCACTGATGTGTGATCAAGTCATCAAGGTAAAGCCAAGACTAGGAAACTAGTGGACCTTCTGGTTCTGATGATCAGACGAAGAGTAATGTTTTCAGGACCAGCAATAATTTGTCTTTCAGATAAATCTAAATACGACATAGTTATCATTTTTAAAACTCTTATAAGCAGGGCCGGATTATTAGGAGAGCTCCCATGGGCCTCCACCACATGCAGTGCAAAATCTAGGTAAGTACAATAGATGCGCGCATGCATCCACATGTATACATGTGCAAGAACTTAAAGCAGACCACCAGTCACAAATGACTTAAACCAGACCAGAACAACAAACATTGCTCATATGCATCCATCCCCAGGGCGATGTCAAGAATCTATTGTATAATTCTATGTCCTCATATTATCAGACCATTCCCTCATATTCCCCCATATTGGCCACACACACCCTGTCCTGTGTTAAAAAGGCATAAAAGCTGGTATAACTGTAGGGATGTCTTATCAGCCCATGCCCCAACCCCCCCCCCCCATTCCTGCGGTCCGTAGATTTTAGTAAGGTTTGACTTCAGCCAAACAGCTTCTGAGCCAAATGTTTGTCTAATCTTGTTCCCTGTGTCACTATTCCATCCATGATGTGATCAGCACTCCCCCCCCCCCCCCACACCGGCATGCACTATGTCCCCCTGATACACACTATGTTACCCCTGGCATGCACTATGTCCCCCTGACACACAATAAGTCCCCCGGGCACACACTATGTCCCCCTGGCACACACTATGTCCCCCTGGCACACACTATGTCCCCTTGGCACACATTATGTCCCCCTGGCATGCACTATGTCCCCCTGGTACACACTATGTCCCCCTGGCACACACTATGTCCCCTTGGCATGCACTATGTCCCCCTGGCACAGACTATGTCCCCCTGGCACACACTATGTCCCCCTGGCATGCACTATGTCCCCTTGGCACAGACTATGTTCCCCCTGGCACACACTATGTCCCCTTGGCACACACTATGTCCCCCTGGCACACACTATGTCCCCTTGGCATGCACTATGTCCCCCTGGCACAGACTATGTTCCCCCTGGCACACACTATGTCCCCTTGGCACACACTATGTCCCCCTGGCACACACTATGTCCCCTTGGCACACATTATGTCCCCCTGGCATGCACTATGTCCCCCTGACACAGACTATGTTCCCCCTGGCATGCACTATGTCCCCCTGGCATGCACTATGTCCCCCTGGTACACACTATGTCCCCCTGGCACAGACTATGTTCCCCTTGGCATGCACTATGTCCCCCTGGCACAGACTATGTTCCCCCTGGCATGCACTATGTCCCCTTGGCATGCACTATGTCCCCCTGGCACAGACTATGTCCCCCTGGCACATACTATGTCCCCTTAGCATGCACTATGTCCCCCTGGCACACACTATGTCCCCCTGGCACACACTATGTCCCCTTGGCATGCACTATGTCCCCCTGGCAAACACTATGTCCCCTTGGCATGCACTATGTCCCCCTGGCACACACTATGTCCCCTTGGCATGCACTATGTCCCCCTGGCACAGACTATGTTCCCCCTGGCACACACTATGTCCCCCTGGCACAGACTATGTCCCCTTGGCATGCACTATGTCCCCCTGGCACAGACTATGTCCCCCTGGCACACACTATGTCCCCTTGGCATGCACTATGTCCCCCTGGCACACACTATGTCCCCCTGGCACAGACTATGTCCCCTTGGCATGCACTATGTCCCCCTGGCACACACTATGTCCCCCTGGCACACACTATGTCCCCCTGGCACACACTATGTCCCCTTGGCATGCACTATGTCCCCCTGGCACACACTATGTTCCCCCTGGTACACACTATGTCCCCCTGGCACACACTATGTCCCCCTGGCATGCACTATGTCCCCCTGGCACACACTATGTCCCCCTGGCATGCACTATGTCCCCCTGGCACACACTATGTCCCCCTGGCACACACTATGTCTATTCCTCCTATGTCTATGTCTCAGTCATGCTTGATTTTACTGTTCTCAGGATTAAAGAGTAGCAGGTTACAAAGCACGTAAGTCACCCAGATTGTTGGAGGCAGAACAAAGCAACTATTTTACACCTTCTCATCGCCCCACTTATCAAATTGTAGTTTACCTGTATATTAAATATTATTGGTGAAGAAATTTTCATGCAAGTTTAATATACAGGGGTGGGCCGCTCAGCCAATCAGCGCGCTTATTCTCGCTCCCTGAGTCGGCGCTGTAAGAGCGACAGGAAGGTGAATGAATGGGGCGACTTGGGGGGATACAAACAGCAGGGCATCCCATTTGAAGATGCCTCCACTAAGAGGAACAACACCCCGGAAAATGTGGTTGCCCTCTTTGCTCTGGATAGCGTTGCCTGTGTCGGTCGCCCCACCTTGCACTGCCCCTGGGTATCCCCCCCCCCCCCGGCATGCACCACATCTATTCCTCTTATCATTGGAACGTCTCATTCATATTTGATGTGGATGGATTTTTATTCCCTTATGAATAACTGACTACTATTGCCTATAGGCTTTTTCTTTTGCTGTCCCATAGACTGAACTGTAGCAGGTTACAAAGCGGATGTGCCTTTATTTCACCCCCTATGTAGCCATGTTGTGTGCCGCCATGCTGTACACAGGATGCGTTCTGATATGGTGAAAATGCAGCTCTGTGCACCTCCCCCATCGGGGAAATCTCAGCACTGGTAACAGTCGGCTGGTCTCCCCTCGGGGTAGATATGATACACTGAGAGTGTATCAGCGTGAATTATCATACGGAAGCAGGGGGATGCTTGTGTTCTTTTGATGCTGCTCTCTTTCATGTTTGTGCGGCTGTTTTTCATGGTGAACGCTGCGGTCATCAATGAGAATGACACATGGGTGAAACATGAAAAAGGACGCGGCAGAATTAAACCAGAATGACACTCTATAGAAGTCTTTGGGGCATTGTGTCTGGTACGTAATTCAGACTCCAGGGCTATCCACATGCTGCCCATTCGTTTGATGCACCCCTTCCTGCCCCCCGCATTTGGCAACACAGAAATCATACCCTTCACATTGATCCCCTGGAAAACTTGTGCTGTGTAATTGGCTGCCGTGGTCACGTGTTAGTTGGCAGCCTTCACTGTATCCTGATACCAACAACCACGTAACTGGTGCCGGCAACCATGTGACCACATCAGCCATTCACAATGCTCAAGTTCGGGGGATCGATGTAAAAGGTAAGATTTCTTTATTTTAAATGCTTTATGTGCTGCCAAATGTGCGCTCCAGGCGCAATAAAATGGAGTTGCAGCGCCGACATCTCTGTGACGTCCCATGGCACACCTTGTTAAATCTGGTGGGTTGGGAGGTGCGCTCTGGCGCCTGGAGCGCAGTACATCACTTCCGGGAATGGCGGTGGTGCGCTCCCGGCACCGGAGCACACATAAAGCGTGTGTGGACGGGTGAGCAGCTGTCAGTGTGACAGACTTACCCCAGGGAGGCACGAGGGGCACGCCCCACATAAGGAGCAGAGGCTTTAGACACACCTTACAGGAAGGTACAGTAACATATTAAATTATGCTTCTCACATTTATTATTATAACACCAGAGATGGTTTAAGGCATCTTGGATAGCCCGGGACAACAATATGCCCCTTTCTTACAGGTTTCTCGAGCGGGGCAAAAAATTTCCGTTTCAAGGCGAGGCATAGCTGTCCCTACCCCCAAGGCCAACACTGCATAAGCCCTTTAAAGGTACATACAACAAATAAAAAATGTGCGGCTATGCATTTAATGATTCAACTTATCTAGCCACATTTAGGATGGAACTAATGGCCTTTAATCTCTTTAAGGGCTACACCGATTAGAAACTTCTATGAAGGTGTCCTCACCACGTCCCTCTTGGTGGTTTGTGATAAAATACGGTTGTATGTATTAAACTGAATAGGACAGCGACTGACATCTATTGAATACAGGCTTATGCACAGGTACTATTCAAGTTTACCCATGTGTAATAAGATTCTATTGAATAAAAATCTTAATTTTGCGATTTTTGAAACAAACATATTCTGATCCTTCATCTCTCCCAAAAGGGCATTGAGAAAGCCAGAAAAGTGTGGCGAAACATGTCTGTCCAATACTAAGACAGTCTGTGGAGACTTCTTATTTAATTATACCAATTCTTTGGGAAAGCGTGAATGAAGAGAGAACCGTAATATGTAAAAAGCATCACCTAACATGGAATATATAATTGTAACTAAAGTGTGTTTTTTTTAAATTTTTTATGAATTTGTACAATAAATGTAAAGCAAGACTTTTTTAAAGATATCAAACAGTGTGGTCATAATCAAATGCTCGTCAGACACACCGGGAGTAGCCTCAACCCGGACAAAAGCGCAGGTTTAAGAAGCATGGTTATGGACCAACACCCTATATAGGGATCGATTTATTAGGATATATATAAAGGGTCACGCATTTCTCCCTTTTTTAGATAATATATATATATATATATATATATATATATATATATATATATATATTGGGCATTCCCCAAAAATGACAGTACTTTGACAGAAGACAGTTACATTTGCAGATGACACTACAATCATCGGACTCATTACCAATTATTGTTCTCAAGCGTACAGTAAGAAAATTGCTAGATTAGATTAATGGCTCAGACAGCACAACTTAATCATAAATAAATAAAGTAAAGCAAAATAATAAATAAATAAATATATATATATATATATATATTTAATATTTTAATATTATAATACTATATAATATATATATATATATATATATATATATATATATATATATATATATATATATATTAAAGAATACAAAAAGCATTGCACGGTCATGCCCAAAAAATGACAGTACTTTGACAGTAGACAGTTACATTTGCAGATGACACTACAATCATTGGGCTCATTACCAATTACTATTCTCGAGCGTACAGTAAGGAATTTGCTAGATTAGATCAATGGTTCAGACAGAACAACTTAATCATAAATGTAGAGAAGACGTGTTGGACCTTAGGAAAACACTTTGGAACCCAGTCCCATTATCATTGATAGAAAGGTATTGAGGGTAGATAACATAATGGCACAATGATTACCATAGACTTGAAATGATCCATGCACACAAACATGGTAGTAAAGAAGGAACTGCAAAGGCTCTATTTCCTGATAATATATGGGCTCTCCAAGAAGATACTGACCATGTTCTACAAAAATAACAACACATGTAACAGAAACTATGTTCTACAGGGCAACCACTGAGTCTGTCATACAATACATGGAATTTTCCTACAATCCTTAACAGATTGTAAGATCTTCCTCCTTATTTACTCTCCTTATATCCCAATAGATTGTAAGCTCTTCTCCTTCTGTATCCTCCCTCATAACCTAATAGAGTGTAAGCTCTTTTCCTCCTGTATCCTCCCTTATACCCTAATAGAGTGTAAGCTCTTTTCCTCCTGTATCCTCCCTTATACCCTAATAGAGTGTAAGCTCTTTTCCTCCTGTATCCTCCCTTATACCCTAATAGATTGTAAGCTCTTCTCCTCCTGTATCCTCCCGTATACCCTAACAGATTGTAAGCTCTTCTCCTTCTGTATCCTCCCTCATACCTTAATAGATTGTAAGCTCTTCTCCTTCTGTATCCTCCCTTATACCCTAATAGATTGTAAGCTCTTCTCCTTCTGTATCCTCCCTAATAGAGTGTAAGCTCTTCTCCTTCAGTATCCTCTCTTATACCCTAATAGATTGTAAGTTCATCTCCTTCTATATCCTCCCTTATACCCTAATAGAGTGTAAGCTCTTCTCCTCCTATATCCTCCCTTATACCCTAATAGATTGTAAGCTCTTCTCCTTCTGTATCCTCCGTAATAGAGTGTAAGCTCATCTCCTTCTATATCCTCCCTTATACCTTAATAGATTGTAAGCTCTTCTCCTTCTGTATCCTCCGTAATAGATTGTAAGCTCATCTCCTTCTATATCCCCCTCTTATACCCTAATAGAGTGTAAGCTCTTCCCCTTCTGTATCCTCCCTGATAGATTGTAAGCTCTTCTCCTTCTGTATCCTCCCTGATAGATTGTAAGCTCTTCTCCTTCTGTATCCTCCCTTATACCCTAATAGAGTGTAAGCTCTTCTCCTTCTATATCCTCCCTTATACCCTAATAGATTGTAAGCTCTTCTCCTTCTGTATCCTCCCGAATAGATTGTAAGCTCTTCTCCTTCGGTATCCTATATTTTATCCTAATAAATTGTAAGTTCTTCTCTTTCTGTATCATCACTTATATCCTAATAGATTGTAAGCTCTTATCCTTCTGTATCCTCCCTTATACCCTAATAGATTGTAAGCTCTTCTCCCTTGTGTCTCATCCTGTATACCCCAATATATTGTAAGCTCTTCTCTGTTCTGTATCTCCCCTTAAACCCTAGCAAATTGCATTTTCTTTTGGTATCCCCTCTTATATCCTAGATTTATCCTAGATTGTAAGCTCTTCTACCTTCACCGCACTTACACTGTATGTTTTTCCATCTGACACATTCTCCCATTGTCCTCCTAGTCTTCCTTTTATTTCCTAGCTATATTATATACAATATAGACTGAAGTGGTTTTCTATAGACAAGGAGCATTCAGGAATGCAATCTAGTTCCCTTGGAGAATCTTTTGCCCAAGGTTCAAAGACAGCTCATATTTCCTGGTTTAGGAGGGACTTAAGGCACAGCTATCGTCAATATAACAAAACAACATCCCAGATAAATGCAGAACATAAATAAAAAATACACACACACACACACACACACACACACACACACACACACACACACACGTGTGTGTGTGTGTGTGTGTGTGTGTGTGTGTGTGTGTGTATTTTTATATATATATATATTTCATTTCTATGACCTCTGACTCATAATACCACTCATAAGTATCTTAATTGTTTTTTTTTTACCTTTACAGGGCCATGGAAGATGATGGTGCTTTGTTTTTCCAGCATTTTGGCTACTGTATTAGTATCGACAACAAAAATAACAACACATGTAGCACGAAATGGTGACAACAAGAGAAAGGAAAAAAAGCAATGGCAAAGCTAAAAAGATTAAATAATAATAATAATAATAATAATAATAATAATAATAATAATAATGACTATTGTTATTATTATTGTTATTAATAATGAATTATTATAATATAATATCTCAGTAATTTTAGCAGACTGTATGTTAAGCAGAGCGGACCAAAAATCTGCCTTTGCTTTTCCTCCATGCTCAGTAGATGGTCCTCAGGAACCCAGTGCCTGTGGCAGAACACAGAGGTCCTTCTCATTCCGTGCTAGCCTGTAATGTTCTCAAAATATATATTTGTGGTTCCCAATTCCTGGGAAGGCCAGAAGAAGGCCCTGGAATCTTTTAGTAAATAGTAGAAAATAGTCTTTTGTGGGCCTGCAGACACCTGATTCACTGTTAGGATGAAGAGGTCTTTCTAGGACTTCTGCGGATCTACAAACACCTGATTATCTGTTATAATGAAGAGGTTGTCCTAGTTGGTGAAGACTGCTTCATACTTTGGTAAATAGCTTCCTAAGTCTGTTGTGGGTCTACACAATCCTACCGGGATGTTGGGAAAATTTTTTTCAGCAAGTAAAAAAGTTATTCACACTTTACTAAATTGCTTAGGTCTTCTATGGGTCTACACAAACCTGCCAGTTTGTTTTAGAGAAAAGGTTGTCCTAGTGAGTTAAAAAAAAAAGTCTTCACCCACTGGTAAATGACCTTATCTATGAGTCTACACAATCCTGTCTGGCTGATAGGGAGGAGAGGTTGTCCTAGTTAATGACAATGGTAAAGGAAGTTCTAGGTCTTCTGTTGGTCTGCAAACACTTCAATGGCTATCAGAATGGAAAGGTTGTCCTAGATAATGAAGACATTCTTCACTCTATGGTAGTATTTCTTAAGACTTCAGAGGGTCAACAAACACCTAGCTGTTAGAATGGAGAGGTTGTCCTGGTTATTGAAGAATACTTCATAATGACTTTATAAGTCTGTTGTGGGTCTACACAAACCTGTCGGGATGTTAGTGTGGATAGATTGTCCCAGGAAGTAAAAAAGTTACTGTGGGGTTGTTATAGAGAAGAGGTTGCCCTAGTGAGTAAACAAAGTTCTTCACCACTAGTAAATGACCTCAGATTATTTGTGATTCTACATAATCCTTTCCTGCTATTAGGTGGGAGAGGTTGTCCTGCTTACAATGGTAAAGGATTTTCTAGGTCTTCTGTTGGTTTGCAAACACCCAATTGGAGAAGTTGTCCTAGTTGATAAATACATTCTTCACTCTTTGTTAAAGTACTTCTTAGGTTTTCAGAGGGTCTGCAAACATCTGATTGGCTGATAGAATGGCGTCGTTGTCCTAGTTAGTGACTGCTTCAATAAGCATTGAGTGAAGAGCAGTGCACGAGAGAAGAGAGTAAGTGAAGGTGTTCCCCTAGTCCTAGTTAGTAAAGACTGCTTTGGTAAATGACAGGCATCAGAGGTTTGTGGTGGGTCTACAAACACCTGACCTGGCTGTTAGGGGGGCATGTCTGTTCTAGTTAGAGAAGAATTGTTCCACACTTTGGAAAAGCATTTCCTAGTTCTTCTGATGGTCTACAAAAATTTGATTCATTTTCAAAATGGAGAGGTTGTCCTAGTTGATGAAGATGTTCTCCACTCTTTTGGGTCGGCTGTTAGAATGGAGAGACTTTTTTAAACTTTTTTCTGACTGCGGTAAATGATCACCTGTGATGGGGATACAAAAACCTGATTGGCTGTTAGGGTGGAGATGTTGTCCTTGTGAGTGGAGAAGTCCTCCACACTGGTAAATAACCCCTCTAAGTTTGCTGTGAATCTACATAGTTGAAAGTCTCGAGTTTTAATTCCAGTAAAAACGCTGATTAATCGGTTGGTTTGACCAACCAAATTCTCAGGTTTGGTTTAAACACTGGAACTTGGTTGTTTTGGCTGACCGGTCCAGATTTGCTCCACTCGCTTTGGTTTTGATAAGTCTTAAAGTAGATGGAAACCTAAAGTGGATGGTCCACCACTCATCAGCTGGGGCCCCTGCGCCCAGCTGGGCGCTGCTGTTCCACAGTCGAAGCCATGGCGCTATGAAAAGTTCCGCTGTGACGAGGGTGCAGCCGGCTGGCCGTATCCCTGGTACACTGCATAAGGTAAGATCACCAGCATCCCGGGAGGTTTCACAGAGAGGGTAAGCCAGCGGCTGGGCCTGAAATTATTTAGATTCCAGGGCCCAGCCTTGCAGTTTTGACCCGCTTTAATTTATAATGAATGGAAGGGCTGAATTTAAAAAACCCTGATCAATTGTCTTTTCCTCCCTGGAAGAGGACGATCTTTAACAAGAAGAGTATTGACCCATCAGCATAATAAAGAGCAGCAGAAACCATCAAGTGATCAGCACTTCCATTCACACGGGAAAAAATCTATAGGACAGGACAGCCTCAAGGACAAACCTATGAATGTCCAACAAGCACAGAGGACACGTCAAGTAGTAAATAGAGTCTTCATTTAATTGGAAGCATAAGAGGAGTTTCCATTTAGGCTTTTAATTCAGGCTGGCGCATTGCTGCGCATTGTCATATATCATACCAAGTGCTCAATATATCTTGTGGTCACCAGGATGACATTGTGTCATCTGTTGCCAAAAAATAGAGCATTTTGTTATGATGTTTCATCATCTAAAATGAATTTTGGCGTTTAAATAGAGGTTTTACTGAGATCTGGCTTGTCCATACCATGACTTGTTCTCAAGCAAGAAAGTGAACAAATCTAATTTAGAAATTAGATCTTTAGTATGGCTTAGCGACTTCTGCAGTGGTCAACCATGGCATTTCCACCTATCACTAAGGACCTCTTACTATGTCTGGTCCCATTCTTGCAGTGCTGCCTTTGCTTTGAGCTGACTTCAACGCAGAGAACTGCCTTCTCCTTGAGTGAGCCCATTCTGATTCAATGTCTTGTAATTAGGTATATGATATTCCTTAGCAATTAATTCTGCAGTGGTTAACCTTGGCTTTCTCACCCACCACAAGGCCTTGTTGCTCTGTCTGGTCCCATTCTTGGAAAACTCTTGTAGCTTCGGCTGAATTCACTGCAGAAAAATGCCTTCTCTTTGGGTGAACCCGTTCTGATTACATTTACTAATTTAGTCAATGGTATGGCTTAGCAATTGACTTCTGAAGTTGTCATCCATGACCTTTTCACCCACCACTAATACTCCCTTGCTCATTCTGGTACTATTCTTGGAATACCCTCCTTGCTTTGGGCAGTATTCACTGCAGAGAAATGCCTTCTCCTTGGGTGCACCCATTCTGATTACATTTAGTAATTTAGTCAATGGTATGGCTTAGCAATTGACTTCTGAAGTTGTCAACCATGACCTTTTCACCCATCACCAAGGCTCCCTTGCTCTTTCTGGTCCTATTTTTGGAATACCATCCTTGCTTTGGGCAGTATTCACTGCTGAGAACTGCCTTCTTCTTGGGTGAACCCATTCTGATAACATTTTTGCTGGCAGCAGATTGTACACAACACTCTTCCAGCATGCAGGAACATCGGCTGTTTATTCAGCAACAATCAGGAACATAAACGTGAACAGGATACCAGCAACACATCTCAACATGGAGCAAAGGAAACAGCTCCTTTCTGTTAGCAGATTAAACACAATATGCATGCAGTCACATGGTCTGCCTAAGACTTCCTGTTTTCTTGTTTAAACTAACTTTATCAATAACGTAGGAGACAGTCACATACCGGATGTAGTTGTTGCATTACAGCTATTCCAGCAATTTTTAGTAATTAGTTCTATAAAATTTGATTTACTTCTGCAATGGTCACCCATGACCTTTTCAACCACCACCAAGGCTCCCTTGCTCTCTCTGGTCCTATTCTCCTCAGGAGAACTCATTCTGATAACATTTTTAGTAGTTAGGTCTATGGTATTGCTTAGTGAATGACTTCTACAGTGGTCATCCATGAGCTTTTCACCCACCACCAAGGCTCCCTTGCTCTGTTGGGTACTTCTCTTGGAGTACCTTCCTTGCTTTGGGTTGTCTACACTGCAGGGAACTGTATTCTGCTTGGAAGACATGTATGCTAAAGAAATGTAACGTATCACTATATGTGGCTGAAAAGATCTCTCAGAAACCTTCAGAAAAAAGCTCTACATGCTTATGTGTCCGAAAGGGAATATCAAAAGATCACCAAACATTTGGACATCCATCATTTCTGTCAGGAAGATGAACTGTAACTGGAGAAGATTTTGGACAGGACCAAAACCCAACAGTCTAATACACTCTAGGGAGATGTGGATACTCTCGCAGTGGGAAACATCTCAATATTGCTGTAAACTTATGTACGGCATGCTTGTGGGATATGAGGAGTTGGTGGGGGGAGGGTCTTTGGACCTTGAGGTCCACAGTACCTGTATCTAAGGTATATTTACTTAAAGCAGGACTCCATATAGTAAAGCAAATTAATCTTTTTTTGTGGGGACAATCCCAATGTGCATGTTCATTGGGCTGCAATGTATGTGCAATGCTGCAGCTGCATGCACAAGCCATGCATCAATACACATGTGCAAAGGACTAAAAAAAGTGAGCCAGGGTGCTAAGCTGACACCAGCAGATCCTCTATTGGTGACTTCTGTCGTGTTCCTGCTTCGTGTGTTCATTGCTCTACCTTCATGGATTTTGACACCGGCCTGTTTTTTTACCTCAATTCTACAACGCCTACCAATCTAACAACTTTGCCTGAATGATTGTCTATGCTACCTGATCATGACCACTGCCTGCTCACCAACTACAACTGAGCTTCCTACACATGATAACTGCTTGGCAACTGACTACAATTCTGAGCAGCCTTATCATGAGATAAGGCTGTGGATGGAGATAAGGCTGCGGCTGACCATCTGAATAGCTATTTTCAGATAGTAGCAGGCATGGCCATAGCACAGCATCCAGCTGGGAGGGCACAGCTCCGGAGTTTCTGGAGGCTGATGTCCTATCCGAGCTGGCACATCTAAAGGTAAGTAAGGCGATGGGTCCAGATGGAATCCACCCCAGAGTTCTAAGGGAACTTAGGTTTGTTATTGCAGCCACTCTGACTGATTTACTTAACCATTCCCTTTCAACTGGTGAGGTTCCAGATGATTGTAGAATGGCCAATGTCGTACCAATCCATAAAACGGGGAGTAGAGAAGAAGCCAGTAATTACAGGCCAGTTAGTTTAACATCTATAGTGGGCAAATTAATGGAAACACTCTTAAATAAACAGATAATTTCCCATCTAAACATTAATGACCTATTGGACCCAAAACAGCACGGCTTTACTGAGGGCAGATCATGTCAGACCAATCTTATTGATTTCTTTGACAATGTCACTAAAGTGTTAGATGAAGGTGGTGCTGTGGATATCGCCTATCTGGATTTTAGCAAAGTCTTTGACACTGTACCACATAAGGAGCTCATAGATAAGTTATTGAAGGTAGGACTCAATCCCTGGATAGTTCAGTGGATTTCCAGTTGGCTGAAGGATCGGTATCAGAGCGTTGTTGTAAATGGCGTGCAATCTGAACAAAGGCGAGTTACAAGTGGTGTGCCGCAAGGCTCTGTCCTGGGCCCCATTCTTTTTAATATATTTGTAAGTGACATAGGAGAAGGCTTGGTAGGAAAAGTTTGTCTGTTTGCTGATTATACAAAGGTTAGTAATAGGGTGGATATTCCTGGAGGTGTCTGCAACATGGAAAACGATTTAGCTTTACTGGATAGATCGTCAAAACTGTGGAAACTAGAGTTTAATGTCTCTAAATGTAAAATCATGCACTTGGGTAGAAGGAATCCCTGCTCTGAGTACCGTATGGGCAGTACTGTGTTAGCCAGGACCTCGGAGGAGAGAGATTTAGGGATACTGATTACTGATAGCTGCAAGATGATTGGACAGTGTAGCCAGGCAGTGGGAAAAGAAAGCAGGATGCTCGGCTGCATAGCTCGAGGCATCACCAGTAGGAAGAGGGAGGTTGTGATGCCGCTGTATAGAGCCCTGGTGAGGCCACAGCTAGAATACTGTGTGCAGTTCTGGAGACCTTACCTGCAAAAAGACATTATTCAAATAGAACGTGTCCAAAGGCGGGCAACGAAAATGGTGGAAGGACTTAAACTTAAAACTTATCAGGAGAGACTTAAAGAACTTAATTTGTACAGTCTGGAGGAAAGAAGGGAGAGGGGGGACATGATTGAGGCCTTTATATATGTGAAAGGATTGAATAAGGTTCAGGAGGGAAGTGTTTTTAAGAAGAAACTTAATGATAGAACAAGGGGGCACAACCTGAAACTAGTCGGGGGGAAGATCAGGAGCAATGTTAGAAAATATTATTTTACAGAAAGAGTAGTAGATGCTTGGAACAAGGTAGTTGAAAAATCAACAGTCACTGAATTTAAACATGCCTGGGATAAGCACACATCTATCCTAAGATAAAGAGAACATACAGTATACACATAAGGGCAGACTAGATGGACCGTATGGTCTCCTTCTGCCGTCAACCTTCAACCTTCTATGATCTTTGCTTGCCAACTGACTACAATTCTGAGGCATCTGACCATGGCCTTTGCTTGTCAATCGACTACAATTCTGAGCTTACTACTCATGACCTCTAAACTTTAGGCGTGCTCTCTCCTTTTATGGCCATGTTTTGCAGGTCAGCCCCACAGGTATTGCTGGGGTTAAGGTGGTGGGCTGATGATTGTCAAATAAAACCAGGCCCCTCCCAGCATGCATTGCCCGTTATAGCTTTTTGTGGGTGTTATAGTACCACTGTTAGCTGGAGTCTGCTGACTTGATGCCAACTTTCACTTTGCCTGACCCTCCTCTGATCGCTGCCTGGACCGGTGCCTGCCTGACCTCGAGCTTGTCTACGCATCCATACTGTAACCCTCTGACAACTCGGCTTGACCCATGCCCATTGTCCTATGTATCCCCTTGGTACCCCCGAATCAGACGGAATGTCATTCCCATTTTTGACCTCAGCCAGCCTGACTTCCACCCAGCTTCATCCCTGGTTCAACTGCCTTCACCCTGTAATTTAAGTCCTGGGGGCAACCATGTCCTCTGAGACGTCTCCAGTGTCCCAGCGTATAGGCTGAAGCAGCCGTAGAGATTGGGGGTTGTGGACTCACCTGAGGGCGGTGTCCCACGGGGCCTGACACATGATCTCTGCTTTTCAACCAACTACGGGGTCGATTCAGAGCAAGGTGAGAATTCTCACTCCTTTTTAGGAGAGAAAACTGAAGGAGAAAACTTTTCACCTGGCTCTGAATCAGCCCCAAGGTAAACAATGAAAGCCAATGAAAGTTTTCTCCCCTAAAAAAGGAGAGAGAATTCTCACCTGGCTCTGAATCAACCCCCATATTTCTAAGCCTTCTACCAATGACCTCTGTCTGCCAACCAATTACGATTATGAGCCTCTCATCCATGACCTCTGCCTGATAAACCTGCCTGGAGTCCTTCATTGTCATCACTGTTCTCTGACAGGGCCGACGTCAGCACAGGGCAAACCTGGGCAATTGCCAGGGGCCCTGGCATCTTCAGCAGCCCTCTCAGTCTCTCACTTGGCCATGTTATTATTTTACAGTGGACCCAAACAATCAAATGCAGAGTATTGTGTGTAGACCTGCTCATGGCTGGCCTCAGCAACTGGGGATGATCAGCAACAATGGAGAAGGTCGAATCGAATTAAGGGCAATTGGTGGAAGCTCAGAAGGTGGCGGGAACCAGGTGACATCTGACAGCAATAATGGAGTCTTTAGTGGCAGTAAGGGCAGAAGGGTTCTTGGTGGAAACAGAGAATGCAACAAGGACTAGAGGCAGAGTGGTGGCTATAGGGAAGGCAACAAGGACTAGATGATGATTCTTGGCTATAGGGAAGACAATAAGGACTGGAGGACGAAGAAGAAGGTGACCCATTTGTGGCAGCGGAGTTTGGGCTCTCTTGCCCAAAGGCCCCCACAAACCTGGAGCCGGCCCTGTTCTCTGACACGTGGTTTCCGGTTGCACGACCCAGTTCCAGTCTACCCACCTTCAGGGGCTAGGGTGAAGCACAAATCTTCACAAACCAATGAATGAATGAATTTAAATCAATTAAAGCTACCCCAAATGTGTCAACATCAAAGTACTGAAATCCTAATAACTCACAGTAACAAACCTTGTTCAACCAAATTCCTGGTTTGATGGATCAAGTTCACTACTGCAAAGCAAACGTTAAAATTCACTCTGGGTAGCGATATGATTTTCTTTAGCCCTGAGTCACTTAAACTTGAGCGTTGAATCGATGCAGTAATTTTATCCCCATCACTGAAAAACAGCAACATCTATTCAGCATTCTCTCTCTGCCCAGAGCCATGGAAGCATTGCCTGCCAATAAATGATGCCCGGAACACTCCTTTAACTGTCAACAAATAGCTCGACAATCGCTGGAATACAATGGAATGATCTCTGGCTGGGCACCAAACCTGCACTGAATAATATCTGGGGGAGTAACATTATACTCCCTCCCTCCGGCTAATGCGCGGCTCGCGGATGAAGGCATGATTCATATTTCTTGTACTGTGCTGCACTCAATGGGAAACACTACAGAGGATGAATGATCCATCAGCACTAACAGATGCTGCCCTGCTTCCAAGTGCCAAGCATTAGAGTATAGTGATTGTACCTGACAATAATGTTACTGAAGAAAATTACATTAAAAATCTCTGTACCACCACTATTCTGTGCCAGGAAATACCTGGGATCAGGACACATCTCTATACTGCAAACCCAGAGCCAACCCATATGTGGATTCCAAGACTTCTACCCCAAACCTTCAACTTGTTCAAATTATCTATTATTTACCCTCTAGGGGTGAGACAACAACTGCATTAGTAGATTCAGAGAATTAAGCTCATGGGGCCTATGTGCTCAAGCTTTGCCTGGGTGTTAGGCAGAATCTCATACTTTGTAAAGCTAATTCTGAGAATCCCCATCTTTTGCATCAATAAACCTCCAAATCAAAATGAACATCCCTTAACCCTAATCCTAAGAACCCTAACCATACCCTAAGCTTCATATCAACTGCATAAGGAGATTCAGAGAATTAAGCCCATAGGACCTATGTGCTTAAGCTTTGCATGGGTGATAGGCAGAACCTCATGCTTTGTAAAGCTAATTCTGAGAACCCCCATCTTTTGCATCAATAAACCTCCAAATCAAACTGAACAACCCTTATCTGGATACTAAGAACCCTAACCATAAGCTAACTTTCTCAAGCAAGAAGCTGATGGTGCATAGCGTGTGGTCTGCAGTCCAGAAATCAAAGTTCTGCATGGGTGGGGCCTAGGAGCTCAAATGTTGCATAGATAGGTTCAGAATATTAAGTTCTCCAGGGACATGGCCCAGAAAACAAGTTTGGAAAGGATGGGGCCTGGAAGCTCAAGCTTTGATCTGGTCTTGGGCAGAATCCAGAATCCCAAGTTTTGAAAAGCTGATCTCGAGAATACCAGGCTTTTGCATCGATAAACCTTCAAATCAAAGTGGTCAGCTCTTATCTGGATCCTATGAACCCCAACCATACCCTAAGCTTTTTCAAGATCAGCAAGAAGTGGATGGTGTATAGCGTGTGGTCTGCAGCCCGGTTCTGCAGCCCAGAAATCAAGTTCTTCATGGATGGGGGCCTAGGAGCTCAAACTTTGCATAGGTGGGGCCTAGAAGCTCAAACTTTGCACTGGTCTTGGGCAGAATCCCAAGCTTTGAAAAGCTGATCTCGAGAATTCTAGGCTTTTGCATCAATAAACCTCCAAATTAAAATGATCATCCCTTATTCCTAATCCTAAGAACCCTAACCATACCCTAAGCTTTTTCAAGATCAGCAAGCTGAGAGGTCCTCTCTTATATTCCATGCTACCATGCAACATTTCAGTTGGGTTATGATCTCAGCAATTGCATCAATAGGACCAGAATATTGGGCTATGCAAGGGCATGGTCCAGAAAACAAGTCCTGCATAGGTGGGACCTATAAGCTCAAGTTTTGCATGGATGCTGGGCAGAATTAAAAAAAAGGTTATTTATGTGGGGTCAGAATTTAAATCACTAGTTAAGTACAGAAACTATACAGGTCTGCAGCCTGGAAATTAATTCCTGTGCTGATGGGGCCTAGGACCTCAAACTTTGCTAAGGTACATCTAGAATATTAAGGGGCATGGCCCAGAAAACAAAGTGGGGCCTAGGAGATCAAGTTTTGCATGGGTGTTGGGGAGAATGTCAAGCTATTTATAGCTGCTACCCAGAATGCTAGGTGTTTGCATCAATAAACCTCCAAATCAAAGTGTCCTGCAAACTATAATATATTCCAAAGCTCTGACAGTTCTGCATAAGTGTGACCCAGGGCACAAGTTCTGCATAGGATGCTTAGAACATCCAGGTATGCAATCTAAACCTGAATACTTGGTGGCCTTGAGAAGAGGGTTGGGCAACCCCTATGTTCAAGCTTTCATGGCAAGTAAAACATAGAGATTCCTTTCACTCTAAAATATATTACAAAGCTCTGAAAGTTATACATGGGTGTGGCCCAAGATATAGGTTCTGCATATGCATTGCTTAGAACATCCATGTATGCAATCTAAGTCTGACTACTTGGTGCCCTTGAGAAGAGGGTTGAGCACCCTCTGTGTTTAAGTTTTCATGGCAAGTAAAAAGTAGTGATTACTGCAAACTATAATATATCTCAAAGCTCTGACAGTTCTGCATGGGTATGTCCCAGAATAAAAGTTCTGCATAGGCGGTTCTTGGAACACACAGGTATGCAATCTAAATCTGACTGCTTGGGGGCCTTGAAAAGAGGGTTAAGCACCTCCTGTGTCAAATCTTTCATGGCAAGTAAAATGTAACGATTACTGCAAACCATAATATATCCCAAAGCTCTGACAGTTCTGCATAGTTGTGCCCCAGGATACAAGTTCTGATTAGGAGGTGCTTAGAACATCCAGGTATGCAATCTAAATCTGACTGCTTGGTGGCCTTGAGAAGAGGGTTGAGCACTCCCCGTGTTAAAGCTTTAATGGGAAGTAAAACGTAAAGATTCCTGCAAACTAAGCGGAGATTACTGCAAGCTATAATATATCCCAAAGTTCTGCATAGGCATGGCCCAGAAAACAAGTTCTGCATAGGCTTAGAACATCCAGGTATGCAATCTAAATATAACTACTTGGTCACCTTGGTCACCTTGAGAAGAGGGTTGAGCCCCCCCCCCCCCCCCGCGTGTTAAAGCTTTCATGGCAAGTAAAAAGTTGTGATTATATCCCAAAGCTCTGAGAGTTCTGAATGGGTGTGGCCCAGAATACAAGTTCTGCATAGGAGGTGCTTAGAACATCCAGATATGCAATCTAAATCTGACTGCTTGGTGGTCTTGAGAAGAGGGTTGAGCACTCCCTGTGTTAAAGCTTTAATGGCAAGTAAAACGTAAAGACTCCTGCAAAAGTGGAGGTTACTGCAAACGAGATATATTCCAAAGCTCTGACAGTTCTGCATAGGTGTGGCCCAGAATACAAGTTCTACATAGGAGGTGCTTAGAACATCCAGGTATGCAATCTAAATATGACTGCTCCGTGACCTTCAGAAGAGGGTTGAGCTCCCCCCTGTGTTAAAGCTTTCACGGCAAATAAAAAGTAGAGATTCCTGGTATAATATATACCAGGTATAATATATAATATATCCCAAAGCTCTGACAGCTCTGCATAAGTGTGGCCCAGAACACAAGTTCTGCATAGGTGATGACTAGAACCTCCAGGTCTGAAATCAAAATCTGTACAGCTGACCCCTCAGGTTTTGCATTCATGGAATTATGGATAAACAACTATCCCCATACATGCTTTAAACAATGAATATGCAACTTTCCAGTAGCTCTGTGGGGGTTGGTCCAAGCTTAACTTCTTCTCAGGGGCTGGACATAAATAGGTTTAGAGGTATAATTTTGACTATCCAGGGTTTTGATCCATGCCCCAGATCGCCGAAACAAACTCACCTCCCGGACCTACGGCGCTCGTCCTATCATCGCGTTCGAACCGCTGACGTCGCTCCATCTAAACCTTTGTCCAAAGCGAGCAACTTCGAGCGTACTGACGGCTGCATCGCCTGCTACCCTCGAACAGGGAGCATGCCCGCGCCAGCCATTCACAAATGCCTGGCGCGGGTACGAGGCATAGAGGGGGTGCAGCCGTGGCTCACACATGCACCGTTAGACCAGGAGAGAAGGTAAGTATATGGGCGACCTGGGGGTTTCACACAGCGGGGCATCACGATTTTGGATTCCCCGAGGGGGCAAATGATCGGCCCGGGAATCTTTCGCCGTGGGTTTTGATCCACCTTAAATTGCTAGGGCTCATATTCTCAAAATAGTTTAAAGGGACGGTCCAGTCTAAATAACTCTTGTGGTTCAGGGGAGTAGCATGATGAATTACCTACAGCTGCTGCCCCATTGTCTTTTATTAAGATGCATGAGACAATTCCCTCCCATAGAAGTAAATGGGACGGCAGCCGCAGTAATCCCATCATGGCTGCTCCCATGAACAACAAGAGTAACTATCAATTTAAGGATCTTTTCAGCATACTTAGCTCTTTGGGAGTGGGGTCACAATTCTCAAACCTTGCAAGGGTGGAGTGTTTTGTGTTATGGTTATGTTTGCCTAATTCCCATTTAGTCTTTTACATTTCTACTGCATCGTCATATTTAAACCAGAACTTCACCCTGAATAAGAGTCCATCTTATATGTTTCCCACACCCTGTACATACAGATTGCTCACATTAAAAATCATCCTACCTGCAACTACATTGCATGTTATGAGCCTTTAAACATCCAAGATGGCGGCCCATGGAGTCTTAGGCTCCCTGCAAACAGGAAGTGTCTTCTGACTGTGCTTCTCTGCATTCTGGGATTGCTGACCTTTTCCTGACCCCAGCTCTACTTTGTCTGTGCAAAGTACAGCTATAACCCCACCCCCTGCACTTTTGACCCCCCTCCTCTCCACAGTATGTGATGCTTCTGAGCCAAGATGGCAGCGCTCGTATTCTGGAGTCCTGAACAGAGTTGCAGGCCAGTGAAGTGACTAAAAACATTAGATATATTATTTTTAGATGCTGGGGAATAGTTTTAAGGGTTTGGGCTTTTCACTAAATGATCCTGCTTTATAGGTTCCAGTAGTTAAGAGTGATGAATGTTGTTTTTCCTGGAGATAAATCGCCTCTAAGTTGAGTAAAATCTATTTTGTAGCATTCTCTATAACCTTGTGCCCGTTCTGCTATTATTAACCTCTTTACCCAATTATACATAATTATCAGACTAATTAGCCGTCAGCGCTTCCCAGTATAAAGGCACCTTTTATGCAGGAGGTGGAGGAGTGAGTCAGGTCATAATGCAGGTGTGAATTTCCTCCTCCAGAGGGCGCTTTGTTGGTAAATAATGAAGGTGCTGGATGAAGGTTTTGAACTGCTTATTTGCACACCCGTTCCAGGTTAGTGGCCCAGTCTGTATGGCAGGAGGAATAATGCAATGCCAGGAATAGATATAACAGACCCACATGTATGCAATTTAGCCATGAGATTGAACCTGCTGACAGTCTGGAGGAGGGGGATATATATATCCCCTCCTCATGTTCTGGGCTGTCAGTGGCTTCAGCCTGAACCAGAGAGTATGACAGGCTGGTGGGGAGAAGCAGGAGAGAGTATGACAGGTTGGTGGGGAGAAGCAGCAGAGAGTATGACAGGCTGGTGGAGAGAGGCAGCAGAGAGTATGACAGGCTGGTGGGGAGAATCAGCAGAGAGTATGACAGGCTGGTGGAGAGAAGCAGAAGAGAGTATGACAGGCTGGTGGGGAGAGGCAGCAGAGAGTATGACAGGCTGGTGGGGAGAGGCAGCAGAGAGTATGACAGGCTGGTGAGGGAAGCAGCAGAGAGTATGACAGGCTGGTGGGGAGAAGCAGCAGAGAGTAGGACAGGCTGGTGGGGAGAAGCAGGAGAGAGTATGACAGGTTGGTGGGGAGAAGCAGCAGAGAGTATGACAGGCTGGTGGAGAGAGGCAGCAGAGAGTATGACAGGCTGGTGGGGAGAATCAGCAGAGAGTATGACAGGCTGGTGGAGAGAAGCAGAAGAGAGTATGACAGGCTGGTGGGGAGAGGCAGCAGAGAGTATGACAGGCTGGTGGGGAGAAGCAGCAGAGAGTATGACAGGCTGGTGAGGGAAGCAGCAGAGAGTATGACAGGCTGGTGGGGAGAAGCAGCAGAGAGTATGACAGGCTGGTGGGGAGAAGCAGCAGAGAGTATGACAGGCTGGTGGGGAGAAGCAGCAGAGAGTATGACAGGCTGGTGGGGAGAGGCAGAAGAGAGTATGACAGGCTGGTGGGGAGAGGCAGCAGAGAGTATGACAGGCTGGTGGGGAGAAGCAGCAGAGAGTATGACAGGCTGGTGAGGGAAGCAGCAGAGAGTATGACAGGCTGGTGGGGAGAAGCAGCAGAGAGTATGACAGGCTGGTGGGGAGAAGCAGCAGAGAGTATGACAGGCTGGTGGGGAGAGGCGGAAGAGAGTATGACAGGCTGGTGGGGAGAGGCAGCAGAGAGTATGACAGGCTGGTGGGGAGAAGCAGCAGAGAGTATGACAGGCTGGTGAGGGAAGCAGAAGAGAGTATGACAGGCTGGTGAGGAGAAGCAGCAGAGAGTATGACAGGCTGGTGAGGGAAGCAGCAGAGAGTATGACAGGCTGGTGGGGAGAAGCAGCAGAGAGTATGACAGGCTGGTGGGGAGAAGCAGCAGAGAGTATGACAGGCTGGTGGGGAGAAGCAGCAGAGAGTATGACAGGCTGGTGGGGAGAGGCAGAAGAGAGTATGACAGGCTGGTGGGGAGAAGCAGCAGAATGTATGACAGGCTGGTGAGGGAAGCAGAAGAGAGTATGACAGGCTGGTGAGGAGAAGCAGCAGAGAGTATGACAGGCTGGTGAGGGAAGCAGCAGAGAGTATGACAGGCTGGTGGGGAGAAGCAGCAGAGAGTATGACAGGCTGGTGGGGAGAAGCAGCAGAGAGTATGACAGGCTGGTGGGGAGAAGCAGCAGAGAGTATGACAGGCTGGTGGGGAGAGGCAGAAGAGAGTATGACAGGCTGGTGGGGAGAAGCAGCAGAGAGTATGACAGGCTGGTGAGGGAAGCAGCAGAGAGTATGACAGGCTGGTGGGCAGAAGAGAAGCAGCATAGAGTATGACAGGCTGGTGAGGAGAAGCAGCAGAGAGTATGACAGGCTGGTGGGGAGAAGCAGCAGAGAGTATGACAGGCTGGTGGGGAGAAGCAGGAGAGAGTATGACAGGCTGGTGGGGAGAAGCAGGAGAGAGTATGACAGGCTGGTGGGGAGAATCAGCAGAGAGTATGACAGGCTGGTGGAGAGAAGCAGAAGAGAGTATGACAGGCTGGTGGGGAGAAGCAGCAGAGAGTATGACAGGCTGGTGGGGAGAGGCAGCAGAGAGTATGACAGGCTGGTGGGGAGAAGCAGCAGAGAGTATGACAGGCTGGTGAGGGAAGCAGCAGAGAGTATGACAGGCTGGTGGGCAGAAGAGAAGCAGCATAGAGTATGACAGGCTGGTGAGGAGAAGCAGCAGAGAGTATGACAGGCTGGTGGGGAGAAGCAGCAGAGAGTATGACAGGCTGGTGGGGAGAAGCAGGAGAGAGTATGACAGGCTGGTGGGGAGAAGCAGGAGAGAGTATGACAGGCTGGTGGGGAGAATCAGCAGAGAGTATGACAGGCTGGTGGAGAGAAGCAGAAGAGAGTATGACAGGCTGGTGGGGAGAAGCAGCAGAGAGTATGACAGGCTGGTGGGGAGAGGCAGCAGAGAGTATGACAGGCTGGTGGGGAGAAGCAGCAGAGAGTATGACAGGCTGGTGGGGAGAGGCAGCAGAGAGTATGACAGGCTGGTGGGGAGAGGCAGCAGAGAGTATGACAGGCTGGTGGGGAGAAGCAGCAGAGAGTATGACAGGCTGGTGGGGAGAAGCAGGAGAGAGTATGACAGGCTGGTGGGGAGGAGCAGCAGAGAGTATGACAGGCTGGTGGGGAGAAGCAGCAGAAAGTATGACAGGTTGGTGGGGAGAAGCAGCAGAGAGTATGACAGGCTGGTGGGGAGAAGCAGAAGAGAGTGTGACAGGCTGGTGGGGAGAAGCAGAAGAGAGTATGACAGGCTGGTGGGGAGAGGCAGCAGAGAGTATGACAGGCTGGTGGGGAGAAGCAGAAGAGAGTATGACAGGCTGGTGGGGAGAGGCAGCAGAGAGTATGACAGGCTGGTGGGGAGAAGCAGCAGAGAGTATGACAGGCTGGTGAGGGAAGCAGAAGAGAGTATGACAGGCTGGTGGGGAGAAGCAGAAGAGAATATGACAGGCTGGTGGGGAGAAGAGAAGCAGCATAGAGTATGACAGACTGGTGAGGGAAGTAGCAGAGAGTATGACAGGCTGGTGGGGGGGGAGCAGCAGAGAGTATGACAGGCTGGTGGGGAGAAGCAGCAGAAAGTATGACAGGCTGGTGGGGAGAAGCAGCAGAGAGTATGATAGGTTGGTGGGGAGAAGCAGCAGAGAGTATGACAGGCTGGTGGGGAGAAGCAGCAGAAAGTATGACAGGCTGGTGGGGAGAAGCAGCAGAGAGTATGACAGGCTGGTGGGGAGAAGCAGGAGAGAGTATGACAGGCTGGTGGGGAGAAGCAGCAGAGAGTATGACAGGCTGGTGGGGAAAAGCAGCAGAGAGTATGACAGGCTGGTGGGGAGAAGCAGGACAGAGTATGACAGGCTGGTGGGGAGAAGCAGCAGAGAGTATGACAGGCTGGTGGGGAGAGGCAGCAGAGAGTATGACAGGCTGTTGGGGAGAAGCAGCAGAGAGTATGACAGGCTGGTGAGGGAAGCAGCAGAGAGTATGACAGGCTGGTGAGGAGAAGCAGCAGAGAGTATGACAGGCTGGTGGGGAGAAGCAGCAGAGAGTATGACAGGCTGGTGGGGAGAAGCAGGAGAGAGTATGACAGGCTGGTGGGGAGAAGCAGCAGAGAATATGACAGGCTGGTGGGGAGAAGTAGCAGAGAAGATGACAGGCTGGTGGGGAGAAGCAGCAGAGAAGATGACAGGCTGGTGGAGAGAAGCAGCAGAGAGTATGACAGGCTGGTGGGGAGAAGCAGGAGAGAGTATGACAGGCTGGTGAGGAGAAGCAGCAGAGAGTATGACAGGCTGGTGGGGAGAAGCAGCAGAGAATATGACAGGCTGGTGGGGAGAAGTAGCAGAGAAGATGACAGGCTGGTGGAGAGAAGCAGCAGAGAATATGACAGGCTGGTGGGGAGAAGTAGCAGAGAGTATGACAGGCTGGTGAGGAGAAGCAGCAGAGAGTATGACAGGCTGGTGGGGAGAAGCAGCAGAGAGTATGACAGGCTGGTGGGGAGAAGCAGGAGAGAGTATGACAGGCTGGTGGGGAGAAGCAGCAGAGAGTATGATAGGTTGGTGGGGAGAAGCAGCAGAGAGTATGACAGGCTGGTGGGGAGAAGCAGCAGAGAGTATGACAGGCTGGTGGGGAGAAGCAGGAGAGAGTATGACAGGCTGGTGGGGAGAAGCAGCGGAGAGTATGACAGGCTGGTGGGGAGAAGCAGCAGAGAGTATGACAGGCTGGTGGGGAGAAGCAGGAGAGAGTATGACAGGCTTGTGGGGAGAAGCAGCAGAGAGTATGACAGGCTGGTGGGGAGAGGCAGCAGAGAGTATGACAGGCTGTTGGGGAGAAGCAGCAGAGAGTATGACAGGTTGGTGGGGAGAGGCAGCAGAGAGTATGACAGGCTGGTGGGGAGAGGCAGCAGAGAAGATGACAGGCTGGTGGAGAGAAGCAGCAGAGAATATGACAGGCTGGTGGGGAGAAGCAGCAGAGAGTATGACAGGCTGGTGGGGAGAAGCAGCAGAGAAGATGACAAGCTGGTGGGGAGAAGCAGCAGAGAGTATGACAGGCTGGTGGAGAGAAGCAGCAGAAAGTATGACAGGCTGGTGAGGAGAAGCAGCAGAAAGTATGACAGGCTGGTGGGGAGAAGCAGCAGAGAGTATGACAGGCTGGTGGGGAGAAGCAGTAGAGAGTATGATAGGTTGGTGGGGAGAAGCAGCAGAGAGTATGACAGGCTGTGGAGAGAAGCAGCAGAGAGTATGACAGGCTGGTGAGGAGAAGCAGCAGAAAGTATGACAGGCTGGTGGGGAGAAGCAGCAGAGAGTATGACAGGCTGGTGGGGAGAAGCAGTAGAGAGTATGATAGGTTGGTGGGGAGAAGCAGCAGAGAGTATGACAGGCTGGTGGGGAGAAGCAGCAGAAAGTATGACAGGCTGGTGGGGAGAAGCAGCAGAGAGTATGACAGGCTGGTGGGGAGAAGCAGGAGAGAGTATGACAGGCTGGTGGGGAGAAGCAGCAGAGAGTATGACAGGCTGTTGGGGAGAAGCAGCAGAGAGTATGACAGGCTGGTGAGGGAAGTAGCAGAGAGTATGACAGGCTGGTGGGGGGGGAGCAGCAGAGAGTATGACAGGCTGGTGGGGAGAAGCAGCAGAAAGTATGACAGGCTGGTGGGGAGAAGCAGCAGAGAGTATGATAGGTTGGTGGGGAGAAGCAGCAGAGAGTATGACAGGCTGGTGGGGAGAAGCAGCAGAAAGTATGACAGGCTGGTGGGGAGAAGCAGCAGAGAGTATGACAGGCTGGTGGGGAGAAGCAGGAGAGAGTATGACAGGCTGGTGGGGAGAAGCAGCAGAGAGTATGACAGGCTGGTGGGGAGAAGCAGCAAAGAGTATGACAGGCTGGTGGGGAGAAGCAGGAGAGAGTATGACAGGCTGGTGGGGAGAAGCAGCAGAGAGTATGACAGGCTGGTGGGGAGAGGCAGCAGAGAGTATGACAGGCTGTTGGGGAGAAGAAGCAGAGAGTATGACAGGCTGGTGAGGGAAGCAGCAGAGAGTATGACAGGCTGTTGGGGAGAAGCAGCAGAGAGTATGACAGGCTGGTGGGGAGAAGCAGCAGAAAGTATGACAGGCTGGTGGGGAGAAGCAGCAGAGAGTATGACAGTCTGGTGGGGAGAAGCAGCAGAAAGTATGACAGGCTGGTGGGGAGAAGCAGCAGAGAGTATGACAGGCTGGTGGGGAGAAGCAGCAGAGAGTATGACAGGCTGGTGGGGAGAAGCAGGAGAGAGTATGACAGGCTGGTGGGGAGAAGCAGCAGAAAGTATGACAGGCTGGTGGGGAGAAGCAGCAGAGAGTATGACAGGCTGGTGGGGAGAATCAGCAGAGAGTATGACAGGCTGGTGGGGAGAAGCAGCAGAGAGTATGACAGGCTGTTGGGGAGAAGCAGCAGAGAGTATGACAGGCTGGTGAGGGAAGCAGCAGAGAGTATGACAGGCTGGTGGGGAGAAGCAGCAGAGAGTATGACAGGCTGGTGGGGAGAAGCAGCAGAGAATATGACAGGCTGGTGGGGAGAAGCAGGAGAGAGTATGACAGGCTGGTGGGGAGAAGCAGCAGAGAGTATGACAGGCTGGTGGGGAGAAGCAGCAGAGAGTATGACAGGCTGTTGGGGAGAAGCAGCAGAGAGTATGACAGGCTGGTGGGGAGAAGCAGCAGAGAGTATGACAGGCTGGTGGGGAGAAGCAGCAGAGAGTATGACAGGCTGGTGGGGAGAAGCAGCAGAAAGTATGACAGGCTGGTGGGGAGAAGCAGCAGAAAGTATGACAGGCTGGTGGGGAGAAGCAGCAGAGAGTATGACAGGCTGGTGGGGAGAAGCAGCAGAAAATATGACAGGCTGGTGGAGAGAAGCAGGAGAGAGTATGACAGGCTGGTGGGGAGAAGCAGCAGAGAGTATGACAGGCTGTTGGGGAGAAGCAGCAGAGAGTATAACAGGCTGGTGAGGGAAGCAGCAGAGAGTATGACAGGCTGGTGGGGAGAAGCAGCAGAGAATATGACAGGCTGGTGGGGAGAAGCAGCAGAGAGTATGACAGGCTGGTGAGGAGAAGCAGCAGAGAGTATGACAGGCTGGTGGGGAGAAGCAGCAGAGAGTATGACAGGCTGGTGGGGAGAAGCAGGAGAGAGTATGACAGGCTGGTGAGGAGAAGCAGCAGAGAGTATGACAGGCTGGTGGGGAGAAGCAGCAGAGAATATGACAGGCTGGTGGGGAGAAGCAGCAGAGAAGATGACAGGCTGGTGGAGAGAAGCAGCAGAGAGTATGACAGGCTGGTGGGGAGAAGCAGGAGAGAGTATGACAGGCTGGTGAGGAGAAGCAGCAGAGAGTATGACAGGCTGGTGGGGAGAAGCAGCAGAGAATATGACAGGCTGGTGGGGAGAAGTAGCAGAGAAGATGACAGGCTGGTGGAGAGAAGCAGCAGAGAATATGACAGGCTGGTGGGGAGAAGTAGCAGAGAGTATGACAGGCTGGTGAGGAGAAGCAGCAGAGAGTATGACAGGCTGGTGGGGAGAAGCAGCAGAGAGTATGACAGGCTGGTGGGGAGAAGCAGGAGAGAGTATGACAGGCTGGTGGGGAGAAGCAGCAGAGAGTATGATAGGTTGGTGGGGAGAAGCAGCAGAGAGTATGACAGGCTGGTGGGGAGAAGCAACAGAGAGTATGACAGGCTGGTGGGGAGAAGCAGCAGAGAGTATGACAGGCTGGTGGGGAGAAGCAGCAGAGAGTATGACAGGCTGGTGGGGAGAAGCAGGAGAGAGTATGACAGGCTGGTGGGGAGAAGCAGCGGAGAGTATGACAGGCTGGTGGGGAGAAGCAGCAGAGAGTATGACAGGCTGGTGGGGAGAAGCAGGAGAGAGTATGACAGGCTTGTGGGGAGAAGCAGCAGAGAGTATGACAGGCTGGTGGGGAGAGGCAGCAGAGAGTATGACAGGCTGTTGGGGAGAAGCAGCAGAGAGTATGACAGGCTGGTGAGGGAAGCAGCAGAGAGTATGACAGGCTGGTGGGGAGAAGCAGCAGAAAGTATGACAGGCTGGTGGGGAGAAGCAGCAGAGAGTATGACAGGCTGGTGGGGAGAAGCAGCAGAAAGTATGACAGGTTGGTGGGGAGAGGCAGCAGAGAGTATTACAGGCTGGTGAGGAGAAGCAGCAGAGAGTATGACAGGTTGGTGGGGAGAGGCAGCAGAGAGTATGACAGGCTGGTGGGGAGAGGCAGCAGAGAAGATGACAGGCTGGTGGAGAGAAGCAGCAGAGAATATGACAGGCTGGTGGGGAGAAGCAGCAGAGAGTATGACAGGCTGGTGGGGAGAAGCAGCAGAGAAGATGACAAGCTGGTGGGGAGAAGCAGCAGAGAGTATGACAGGCTGGTGGAGAGAAGCAGCAGAAAGTATGACAGGCTGGTGAGGAGAAGCAGCAGAAAGTATGACAGGCTGGTGGGGAGAAGCAGCAGAGAGTATGACAGGCTGGTGGGGAGAAGCAGTAGAGAGTATGATAGGTTGGTGGGGAGAAGCAGCAGAGAGTATGACAGGCTGTGGAGAGAAGCAGCAGAGAGTATGACAGGCTGGTGAGGAGAAGCAGCAGAAAGTATGACAGGCTGGTGGGGAGAAGCAGCAGAGAGTATGACAGGCTGGTGGGGAGAAGCAGTAGAGAGTATGATAGGTTGGTGGGGAGAAGCAGCAGAGAGTATGACAGGCTGGTGGGGAGAAGCAGCAGAAAGTATGACAGGCTGGTGGGGAGAAGCAGCAGAGAGTATGACAGGCTGGTGGGGAGAAGCAGGAGAGAGTATGACAGGCTGGTGGGGAGAAGCAGCAGAGAGTATGACAGGCTGTTGGGGAGAAGCAGCAGAGAGTATGACAGGCTGGTGAGTGAAGTAGCAGAGAGTATGACAGGCTGGTGGGGGGGGAGCAGCAGAGAGTATGACAGGCTGGTGGGGAGAAGCAGCAGAAAGTATGACAGGCTGGTGGGGAGAAGCAGCAGAGAGTATGATAGGTTGGTGGGGAGAAGCAGCAGAGAGTATGACAGGCTGGTGGGGAGAAGCAGCAGAGAGTATGACAGGCTGGTGGGGAGAAGCAGCAGAGAGTATGACAGGCTGGTGGGGAGAAGCAGGAGAGAGTATGACAGGCTGGTGGGGAGAAGCAGCAGAGAGTATGACAGGCTGGTGGGGAGAAGCAGCAGAGAGTATGACAGGCTGGTGGGGAGAAGCAGGAGAGAGTATGACAGGCTGGTGGGGAGAAGCAGCAGAGAGTATGACAGGCTGGTGGGGAGAGGCAGCAGAGAGTATGACAGGCTGTTGGGGAGAAGCAGCAGAGAGTATGACAGGCTGGTGAGGGAAGCAGCAGAGAGTATGACAGGCTGTTGGGGAGAAGCAGCAGAGAGTATGACAGGCTGGTGGGGAGAAGCAGCAGAAAGTATGACAGGCTGGTGGGGAGAAGCAGCAGAGAGTATGACAGTCTGGTGGGGAGAAGCAGCAGAAAGTATGACAGGCTGGTGGGGAGAAGCAGCAGAGAGTATGACAGGCTGGTGGGGAGAAGCAGCAGAGAGTATGACAGGCTGGTGGGGAGAAGCAGGAGAGAGTATGACAGGCTGGTGGGGAGAAGCAGCAGAAAGTATGACAGGCTGGTGGGGAGAAGCAGCAGAGAGTATGACAGGCTGGTGGGGAGAATCAGCAGAGAGTATGACAGGCTGGTGGGGAGAAGCAGCAGAGAGTATGACAGGCTGTTGGGGAGAAGCAGCAGAGAGTATGACAGGCTGGTGAGGGAAGCAGCAGAGAGTATGACAGGCTGGTGGGGAGAAGCAGCAGAGAGTATGACAGGCTGTGGAGAGAAGCAGCAGAGAGTATGACAGGCTGGTGAGGAGAAGCAGCAGAGAGTATGACAGGCTGGTGAGGAGAAGCAGCAGAGAGTATGACAGGCTGGTGGGGAGAAGCAGCAGAGAATATGACAGGCTGGTGGGGAGAAGCAGGAGAGAGTATGACAGGCTGGTGGGGAGAAGCAGCAGAGAGTATGACAGGCTGGTGGGGAGAAGCAGCAGAGAGTATGACAGGCTGTTGGGGAGAAGCAGCAGAGAGTATGACAGGCTGTTGGGGAGAAGCAGCAGAGAGTATGACAGGCTGTTGGGGAGAAGCAGCAGAGAGTATGACAGGCTGGTGGGGAGAAGCAGCAGAAAGTATGACAGGCTGGTGGGGAGAAGCAGCAGAGAATATGACAGGCTGGTGGGGAGAAGCAGCAGAGAGTATGACAGGCTGGTGGGGAGAAGCAGCAGAGAGTATGACAGGCTGGTGGGGAGAAGCAGCAGAAAGTATGACAGGCTGGTGGGGAGAAGCAGCAGAGAATATGACAGGCTGGTGGGGAGAAGCAGCAGAGAGTATGACAGGCTGGTGGGGAGAAGCAGCAGAGAATATGACAGGCTGGTGGAGAGGAGCAGGAGAGAGTATGACAGGCTGGTGGGGAGAAGCAGCAGAGAGTATGACAGGCTGTTGGGGAGAAGCAGCAGAGAGTATAACAGGCTGGTGAGGGAAGCAGCAGAGAGTATGACAGGCTGGTGGGGAGAAGCAGCAGAGAATATGACAGGCTGGTGGGGAGAAGCAGCAGAGAGTATGACAGGCTGGTGAGGAGAAGCAGCAGAGAGTATGACAGGCTGGTGGGGAGAAGCAGCAGAGAGTATGACAGGCTGGTGGGGAGAAGCAGCAGAGAATATGACAGGCTGGTGGGGAGAAGTAGCAGAGAAGATGACAGGCTGGTGGGGAGAAGCAGCAGAGAAGATGACAGGCTGGTGGAGAGAAGCAGCAGAGAGTATGACAGGCTGGTGGGGAGAAGCAGGAGAGAGTATGACAGGCTGGTGGGGAGAAGCAGCAGAGAATATGACAGGCTGGTGGGGAGAAGTAGCAGAGAAGATGACAGGCTGGTGGAGAGAATCAGCAGAGAATATGACAGGCTGGTGGGGAGAAGCAGCAGAGAAGATGACAGGCTGGTGGGGAGAAGCAGCAGAGAGTATGACAGGCTGGTGGGGAGAAGCAGCAGAGAATATGACAGGCTGGTGGGGAGAGGCAGCAGAGAGTATGACAGGCTGGTGGGTAGGAGCAGCAGAGAGTTAATTCCCTACAAAAGAGCTCTTTGTACAACGCTACGGATGAGGACGGCACTAAATAAATGAACAATAATAACTGATATGACAATAGGAGACCTCTACAGGAGAACAGATATGAAAGGCTGGAACATGCTTCTATAAAGCTTCTTCCATGAATCCTAGGAGATAAAACAAAAAGCCAAACCCTTACAAGAGAGCTCGTTGTACAGCACTACGGATGAGGATGGTGCTATATAAATGAACAATAATAACTGATCTGACAATAGGAGACCTCTACAGGAGAACAGATACGAAAGGTTGAAACATGCTTCTATAGAGCTTTTTCTATGAATTCTAGGAGTAAAAAAACAAGCTAAAACCCTACAAGAGAGCTATTTGTACAATGCTACGTATCAAGACAGCACTATTTAACTAAACAATAATAACTGATCTAACAATAGGAGACCTCTACAAGAGAACAGATATGAAAGGCTGGAACATGCTTTCATAGAGCTTTTTTTATGAATCCTAGGAAATAAAAAAAAGCTAAAACCCTACAAGAGAGCTCTTTGAACAATGCTACGGATGAGGACAACACTATATAACTAAACAATAATAACTGATCTAACAATAGGAGACTTCTACAGGAGAACAGAGATGAAAGGCTGGAACATGCTTTCATAGAGCTTTTTTATGAATCCTAGGAAATAAAAAAAAAAGCTAAAACCCTACAAGAGAGCTCTTCGTACAACGCTACGGATGAGGAAAGCACTATAGAAATAAACAATAGTAACTGATCTGACAATAGGGGACCTCTACAGGAGAACAGAGATGAAAGGTAGAAACATGCTTCTATAGAGCTTTTTCTATGAATCCTAGGAGATTAAAAAAAAGCTAAAACTCTACAAGAGAGCTCTTTGTACAGCACTACAGATAAAGACACCGCTATATAAATGATAAATGATAATAATCAATCAAATTAAACAGTAAGGGCCTTATTGATAAAGGGATAGCGCCAGGTAGCGCCTTGTAAGCGGCAGGTGAACGCCGGACACGACACGCAATTACACATTTATGAAGGCGATTCTGGTGAGCGACTGGAACAACACCATGTAGCGTCCGATTCATCATTATCCCAGGTTCAGTGTACAGCGCCACGTCTTACCTCTCGCTACCTGCCGCTCTCCCATACATTTCTATGGACGATCCTTAAATCCCTTTCCTGATCCCATTTTTTTTTCTTTTATTTAAACTTAAATCTTTCAGACATGTATCCTGGCCTAGAAAATTACATTTTTTTAAACTTTTTAGATTAATAATATTTTTATGCAGAATTGTCCTTACATGTCTGGTATTAAAGTGTTCATGTTACAATGTGATAACAATGTAATGCCATATATTTTCGCTTTGTTACTAGTGGATACATGTTCAAAAACAGCCTTTAATCACACAGCTTCTGGCGCTGTGGGCTACATCGACCCGATTTTGAGCGCCGGAACTGTTTGAGGCTGTTTTATTGATGAAGTCAGCCGCACTGGGCTGGCGCTACCATTCACTCCTATGCATCGTAGTACTGTGAATCACATAACGTATTCAACAATGTTGGCCAGCGACTGAGGCGCTCTGAAACGCCGCACCATGGGCGAGCACAGCGACTACCAGTGTTTGCTCTGAAATCCTCGCTACAGATGCTCATCTGTCGCTACCTGGCGTTAGTAATGAATCAGCCTATAAGCTCCTAAGAGCAGGGTTCTCCCCCTATTGTAACCTGAATTCAAAGCCCTGCTTGTACTGTATGTGTTACTGTACTGACTCATTTGTACAGCGTTATGAAGTAAGACGGCGCTATGTAAATGAATAATAATGACTGATCTGACAATAAGGCCCTTATTTATGAAGGAATAGCGACAGGTAGCGACTGGTGAGTGGCCGGTAATGACGGGCCCCGCCACGAGAACGCCGGCTCCCCACCACAATCACACATTTATCAAGCCAATCCTGCTTAGCGACTGAGATAACGCCAGATAGCGACTCATTCATCATTATTCCAGCCTCAGCCCACAGCGCCAGCGTCCGACCTTGAACAGCGACAGGTATGACCTCTCGCTCCCTGGCGCTCTCCAATGCATTTCAATGGAACAATCTTTAAATATTCATAATTAATTGTTATTAATGTTTTTTTTTTTTTTTTTTTTTTTAAATGTGAAAAATTCTGTGACCACTTCTGCCATTTTAGATTTTTTTAAGAGAAAAAAATTAAAAAAAAAATTGTACAAAATTGATATTACAGGTCTGATATTAATGTATTCATATTACTTAATTATTTAAAATACTTTTTTTTTGTGGTTTCCAAAAATATGGTGGTTTGGGGGTTAAAAAACTACTTTTAACACATCGCTGCCAGCGCTCTGGGGTTTAAACAAGCATTTTACAGCGCTTTAATTTTTTGAGCGTGATTTTTTGATGAATATGGTGGAAGCCGGTCGCTAGGGCCAGGGCTATCATGCGCTCCCATACAGCGCAGAACCTGTCAAATAGCGACTCCTCACCCAATATTCAACATTACTGCACACCGACTGAGTCGCTGTCAACAACCGAACAACGGCCAAGTTGACAGCGACTACTAGCGGGCGCTCTGAAAATACCGCTACAGTCGCTCAACTGTCGCTACATGTCGCTATTAATAAATCAGCCTCTAAGAGAGCTCTACAGTAGCTTCCACGAGAACAGAGCTGCTGTAGAGCTTCTGTGAATCCTGGGAGAGAAAGAAAGGTAATTCCGTACAAGAACCTGCTTTGTACAGCGCTACAGATGAGGATGCTGATATATAAATGAATAATAACTGATCTAACATTGAGAGAACTCTACAGTAGTTTGCTTCATCAATTAAACTGTAAGCTCCTAAGGGCAGGGATCTCTCCCCTATTGTATCCTGAGTTCAATGCTCTATATGTGTTAACCTGTCTGTTCTGACTACTTTGTACAGCGCTACAGAAGAGGACAGCACTAAATAAATAAACCATTATAGTAAATATTCTACAGCAGCTTATTACATCGTATTAGAGTGTAAGCTCCTAAGGGCAGGACTATCTAGCCTATTATATTCTGAGTTCAAATCATTGTAGCGCCTTGTCTGTAATAGTCAATGTAATTGCATGTGTTACCATGTCTGTACTGACTACTTTGTACAGCGCTCCAGATTAGGACAGCGCTATATAAATGAATAATAATTGATCTGACAGTGAGAGAGATCTATGGTAGTTTGTTTCATCACATTAGAGTGTAAGCTCCTTAGGACAGGGCTCTCTTCCTATTGTGTTCTGAGTACAAAGCATTGTATGTACTGTATGCGTTACCCTGTCTGTACTGTCTACTTTAGTACAGCGCTACAGATGAGGACGGCGCTATATAAATAAATAATAATAATAACTGACCTTGCATTGACAGATTTTACATTGCGAGAGCTCTACAGCAGCTTGTTTCATCACATTAGAGTGTAAGCTCCTAAGGACAGGGCTCTCTCCCCTATTTAATGCACTGTATGTACTGTGTGTGTTACCCTGCCTCTACTGACTACTTTGTACAGCATTATGGATAAGGACGGCGCTATATAAATGAATAATAAACACTCATCCAACAATAGGAGAGAGCTCTACAGTAGCGTACAGGAGAACAGAAATGACTGAATGAAACATGCTGCTGTAGAGCTTCTATAAATCCTAGGAGAAACAAAGAGAGTACTCTGTACAGCGTTATGGATGAGGACGGCGCTATATAAATAAACCATAATAATAACTGATCTTATATTGCGAGAGCTCTACAGCAGCTTGTTTCATCACATTAGAGTGTAAGCTCCTAAGGTCAGGGCTGTCTCCCCTATTCAAAGCATTGTATGTGCTACTCTGTCTGTACTGACTACTTTGTACTGCGCTATGGATGAGGACGGCGCTATATAAATGAGCCATAATAATAACTGATCTTATATTGCGAGAGCCCTACAGCACCTTGTTTCATCACATTAGAGTGTAAGCTCCTAAGGACAGGGCTGTCTCCCCTATTCAATGCACTGTATGTGTTACCCTGTTCGTACTGACTACTTTGTACAGCGCTATGGATGAGGGTGGCGCTATATAAATGAATGTCATTCAACAATGGGAGAGCTCTACAGTAGCGTGCAGGAGAACCGAAATGCCTGTCTGACACATACTGCTGTAGACTTTCTATAAATCCTCGGAGAAGAAAAAAGGGAAAGTTCTCTGTACAGCGCTACGAATGATGATGGTGCTATATAAATAAACCATTATAATAACTGATTTTACATTGCGAGAGCTCTACAGTACCTTGTTTCATCACATTAGAGTGTAAGCTCCTAAGGGCGGTGTGCTCTCTTATATTCAAAGCACTGTATTTGTTACTCTGTCTGTACTGACTACATTGTACAGCGCTATGGATGATGATGGCGCTATATAAATGAACCATTATAATAACTGATTTTACATTGAAAGAGCTCTACAGCAGCTGGTTTCATCACATTAGAGTGTAAGCTCCTAAGGGGAGGGCTGTCTCCCCTATTTAAAACCCTGTATGTGTTACCCTGTCTGTACTGACTACATTGTACAGCGCTATGGATGATGATGGCGCTATATAAATAAACCATTATAATAACTGATTTTACATTGAGAGAGCTCTACAGCAGCTGGTTTCACATTAGAGTGTAAGCTCCTAAGGGCAGTGTGCTCTCTTCTATTCAAAGCACTGTATTTGTTACTCTGTCTGTACTGACTACTTTGTACAGCATTACAGACGTGGACGGTGCTACAGTAGCGTGCAGGAGAACAGAAATGGCTGTATGACACGTGCTACTATAGAGCTACTATAGCTAACTATAGGAGGAAATAGAGAGAGTACTTTGTGCAGTGCTATGGATGTGGACGGCGCTATATAAATAAAACTTAATAATCACTGATCTTACATTGAGAGAGCTCTACAGCAGCTTGTTTCATCACATTCGAGTGTAAGCTCCTAAGGACAGGGCTGTCTCCCCTATTCATAGCACTGTATGTGTTACCCTGTCTGTACTGACTACTTTGTACAGCGCCACGGATGAGGATGGCACTATATAAATAAACCATAATTATAACTGATCATCATTTCATATTAGAGTGTAAGCTCCTAAGGGCAGGGCTCTCTCCCCTATTCAAAGCCCTTTATGTGTTACCCTGTCTGTACTGACCACTTTGTGCAGCGCTGCGGATGGGCACTGAGCTATATAAATAAACCATTATAATAACTGATCTTACATTGTGAGAGCTCTACAGCAGCTTGTTTCATCACATTAGAGTGTAAGCTCCTAAGGACAGGGCTGTCTCCCTTATTCAATGCACTGTATGTACTGTATGTGTTACCCTGTTTGTACTGACCACTTTGTACAGTGCTATGGATGGGGACGGAGCTATATAAATAAATCATAATGATAACTGATCTTACATTGTGAGAGCTCTACAGCAGCTTGTTTCATCACATTAGAGTGTAAGCTCCTAAGGACAGGGCTGTCTCCCTTATGCAATGCACTGTATGTAATGTATTTGTACCCCTGTCTGTGCTGTATGTGTTACCCTGTCTGTGCTGACCACTTTGTACAGTGCTACGGATGAGGATGGTGCTATATAAATAAACCATAAGAATAACTGATTTTCCATTGAGAGAGCTCTACAGCTGCTTGTGTCATCGCATTAGAGTTATATAAATAATAAATATATACAGAAATAAGTAAATATATAATTATATAAATAAATAAAAACAATTATATATATATATATATATATATATATATATATATATATATATATATAAATAAATAAATTAAAAAAAAAAAATATATATATATATATATATATATATATATATATATATATATATATAAATAAATAAATAACTGATCTGGCACCGGAGGTGACACATGAGAGAGCTCTACAGCTGCTTGTTTCATCACATTAGAGTTATATAAATAATAAATATATTCAGAAATAAGTACAGAAATAAGTAAATATATAATTATATAAATAAATAAAAACATATATATATTGATAAATAAATAATAACTGATCTGGCACTGGAGGTGACACATGAGAGAGCTCTACAGCTGCTTGTTTCATCACATTAGAGCTATATAAATAATAAATATATACAGAAATAAGTAAATATATAATTATATAAATAAATAAATTAATAAAAAAAAAAAAATATATATATATATATATATATATATAAAGAAATAAATAATAACTGATCTGGCACCGGAGGTGACACATGAGAGAACTCTACAGCTGCTTGTTTCATCACATTAGAGTTATATAAATAATAAATATATACAGAAATAAGTAAATATATAATTATATAAATAAATAAAAACATATATATATATATATATATATATATAAATAAATAATAACTGATCTGGCACCGGAGGTGACACATAAGAGAACTCTACAGCTGCTTGTTTCATCACATTAGAGTTATATAAATAAATAAATATATATATATATATATATATATATATATATATATATATATATATATAACTGATCTAACACCTGAGAGAGCTCTACATTTGCTAACAGGAGAAAAGAAATGACCGGCTGAAACATGCTGCTGTTGAGCTTCTTCTATGACACCCGGATACGGGGAGAGAAAGCCTTGTGTAGTGGATTAACCCCTCGTGTGCAGGACAATAGAAAGCTTCCTCCTTACAAGGAGTTCCAAGCTCCCACAATAGGAGACAATCCCCCGCTGGGCAGTTTATAGAGGATCTCATCCATCCATGTTGGTGAGAAAGGGTCTCTTGTAAATTTCCCTGGCAATTGTGTGAGAGGAGAGTGGTCTTACCTGGGCGCTATGGGAAGGGGTGACGCTGGCGATGGCGTTGGCGATGCTCTGGCTCCGGCATGCTGCTCTCTCTGGCTCCGTATTCCAGGTTGGATCGGGGATGGAGGAGGAGGAGGAGGAGGGGGGAGATGAGGATCGATGGCGAGCAGCAGCGTGCGATGAGGCAGCACACATCACACACAATGGGGTTTTAAAGATGCGAGAGGAGGGGCACAGGGACGTAAGCCCACCGCGGCCAGGAAAATGGGACATCGCTGGGAGCTTTCGCCGCGAGGGACGCTGCCGCGGACGGAGTGAAGCTAGCTCAGAAATGGGAAGCAACGTCGCCGTCCTATTTATTAGCCATCGGGATGCAGATGTAGCCATCCTTAAAACGTTGAGCATAACTTAAAGTGGAACAAAATCCAGGATCTTGACTATCCTGGGTACCCGAGGCATTCCACATCGGGAACCCCCCTGGGTCGCCCACTCTAACTCACCTTTCCCCAGTCCTACGCCATGTGCGTGTGGCCTACCGTCCAATCAGAACGCTCAACTGCTGATGCTAACTCGTCTAGGCTCCTCTAAGCCTAGACTGTCCCCAATATGGAGGGACTGTCCCATACCTCCCAAGTGTCCCTAATTTGAAGGAACTGTTCCCTCTTTTGAGTCCATGTCCCGCTGTCCATCGTTGTTCTCATTTGTCCCTCTTTGAGGTGTAACATTCAGTTCTGCATCAATAAATGATGTGTTATATATAATGATATCATTTACTTATTTACTTTACCTATTTAAACTGTTTACATTACATAGTCACATAGTAGTATATAGTAGCAGATCTGCATCAATAAATGATTAACTTGCATATTTAAAGTGTTTATATTGTTTTCACTCGTATACCCTATCACCTATCCATCCCTCAATGAGGGGGTGTGGCTTAATTTATTGCCCCTCTTTCCCACCCTGAAATGTTGATAGGTAATAAGTCCCTCTTTTGAGTCCTTCATTGTTCTCATTTGTCCCTCTTTGAGGTGTAACATGCATCAAAAAATTATTCATTTGCCTATTCCAAGTGATTATATTGTTGCAATTGTTACCGTTTCCCATACCTCCGGGGAGGCCGATTTATTAATAGCGCCAGGTAGCGACAGTTGAGCGACTGTAGCAGTATTTTCACAGCGCCCGCTAGTATTCGCTGTGCTTGGCCGTTGTTCGGTAGTTGATAGCGACTCAGTCGGTGTGCAGTAATGTTGAATACAAGGTTTACGAGTCGCTATTTGACAGGTTCCGCGCTGTATGGGAGCGCATGATAGCGACTGGCCATATCGACCGGCTTCCACCATATTCATTAAAAAATCACGCTCAAAAAATTCTTGCGCTGTAAAATGCATGTTTAAACCCCAGAGCGCTGGCGGCGATGTGTTAAAAGTAGTTTTTTAACCCCCAAACAACCATATTTTTGGAAACCAAAAAAAACAAGTTTTTTAAATAATTTAGTAATATGAATACATTAATATCAGACCTGTAATATCAATTCTGTACAATTTTTTTTATTTTTTTCCCTAAAAAAAATTATCTAAAATGGCAGAAGTGGTCACAGAATTTTTCATATTTAAAAAATAAATAAATAAATGAATAACAATTAATTATAAATATTTAAAGATTGTTCCATTGAAATGCATTGGAGAGCGCCAGGTAGCGAGAGGTCATACCTGTCGCTGTTCAAGGTCGGACGCTGGCGCTGTGGGCTGAGGCTGGAATAATGATGAATGAGTCGCTATATGGCGCTATCTCAGTCGCTAAGCAGGATCGGCTTGATAAATGTGTGATTGTGGTGGGGAGCCGGCGTTCTCGTGGCGGGGCCCGTCATTACCGGCCGCTCACCAGTCGCTACCTGTCGCTATTCCTTCATAAATAAGGGCCTAATTTGAAGGAACTGTCCCTCTTTTGAGTCTATTGCCCTTATTCATCAAGCGATAGCGCCAGGTAGTGTCTGACGAGCGCCAGGTACCGCCAGCTAACGGCGGCTACCGACTCAAGTACGCCCGGCGGCGGTCACAATGACGCATTTATCAAGCTAAATGAGGCTAGCGCCGGAGAGAGCGACAGCTAGCGCGGGATTCATCATGTAGCCGACTGCAACGAACAGCGCCGCTGCTAATCCCATCACAGCGCCAGGTATGACCTGTCGCTCCCTGGCGATGTCCAATGCATTTCAATGGAGCAATCTTTAAATAATCATAATTAATTGCTATTAATGTTTTTTTTTTTTTTTTTTTTTTTTTAATGTCAAAAATTCTGTGACCACTTCTGCAATGTTAGGTTTTTTTTTTAGGGTAAAAAAATAAAAAAATTATTTTGTTCAGAATTGATCTTACAGGTCTGATATTAATGTATTCATATTACAAAATGTTTAATAAAACTTGTATAATTTTACAATCAAAAAATATGGTTGTTTGGGGGTTAAAAACTACTTTACACACATCGCCGCCAGCGCTCTGGGGTTTAAACAAAGAATTCACAGCGCTCAAAAATTCGGAGCGTGATTTGTTAATGAATCTGCAGCAAGCCGTTCGCTCTGGCCATTCGCTGTCAGGCGCACCCATACAACGCTGAACCTGTGAAACAGCGACCCCTAACCCCGTATTCAACATTACCGCACACCGACTGAGTCGCTGTCAACAAGCAAACCCCGGCCAAGCACAGCGAATACTAGCTGGCGCTGTGAAAATCACGCTACTGGCGCTCATCTGTCGCTACCTGGCGCTATTAATGAATTGGCCTCCATGTCCCGCTGTCCATCGTTGCTCTCCTTTGTCCCTCTTTGAGGTCTAACATGCAGATCTGCATCAATTAATGATTAAGTTGCATATTTAAAGTGTTTATATTGTTGTCACTCGTATACCCTATCACCTACCCATCCCTCAATGAGGGGGTGTGGCTTAATTTAACAATTGTCCCTCTTTCCCACCCTGAAATGTTGATAGGTAATATGTCCCTCTTTTGAGTCCATCATTGTTCTCATTTGTCCCTCTTTGAGGTGTAACATGCATCAATAAATTATTCATTTGCCTATTCCAAGTGATTATATTGTTGTAATTGTTACAGTTTCCCATACCTCCCAAGTGTCCATGTTTTGGAGGGACTGTCCCTCTTTCGAGTCCATGTCCCCCTGCCTCTCGTTGTTCTCCTTTGTCCCTTTGTGAGGCGTAACATTCATTTCTGCATCAATAAATGATGTGTTATATATAATGATATCATTTACTTATTTACTTTACCTATTTAAACTGTTTACATTACATAGTTACATAGTAACTATGTAATTGTTTTAATTAATTGTTTTAACTTTTACAACCTCCTATCCATCAATCAATGAGGGGGCGTGGCCTAATATAACAAATGTCCCTCTTTCCCACCCTGAAAGGTTGGTAGGTCTGGTGTCCTATTTATTTCTCAATGAGGGGGCGTGGCCTAATATAACAAATGTCCCTCTTTCCCTCCCTGAAAGGTTGGTAGTTCTGGTGTCCTATTTATTTCTCAATGAGGGGGCATGGGTCACATCGAGGGATGGATAGGAGATAGGATGTAACAGTTACAACAATAGAAACACATTGAATAGGCAAATGAATCATTTATTGATGTAGCTCTGTATGTTATACCTCAAAGAGGGACAAATGAGAACAACGATGGACAGGGGGGGACATGGACTCCAAAGAGGGACAGTCCTTCCAAATCAGGGACACTATGTGTTGTGCATATTGATGTATGTCACACTGCGCTGTGTTTAACCAGAATAGGTACAACATGGCAGACACTCCCATTCATTGATTTACAGATGTACTTGTCCTTACCTTGTCCCTACCTTAGTGAGATCCCTCCACACAGACGCCATTGAAAAGCATTAAAGATTTCAAGCTAACACACTTTGGCCCTTATTTATGAAGGAATAGCGCCAGGTAGCGACTGGTGAGCGGCCAGTAATGACGGGCCCCGCCACGAGAACGCCGGCTCCCCACCACAATCACACATTTATCAAGCCAATCCTGCTTAGCGACTGAGATAGCGCCATATAGCGACTCATTCATCATTATTCCAGCCTCAGCCCACAGCGCCAGCGTCCGACCTTGAACAGCGACAGGTATGACCTCTCGCTACCTGGCGCTCTCCAATGCATTTCAATGGGACAATCTTTAAATATTATTAATTAATTGTTATTAATGTTTTTTTTTTTTTTTAATGTGAAAAATTCTGTGACCACTTCTGCAATGTTAGTTAATTTTTTTAAGTTAAAAAAAAAAAATGTGCAGAATTGATATTACAGGTCTGATATTAATGTATTCATATTACTAAATTCTTAAAAATTTTTTTTTTTTTGGTTTCCAAAAATATGGTGGTTTGGGGGTTAAAAAATTACTTTTAACACATCGCCGCCAGCGCTCTGGGGTTTAAACATGCATTTCACAGCGCGAGAATTTTTTGAGCATGATTTTTTGATGAATATGGTGGGAGCCGGTCGCTCTGACCAGTCGCTATCATGCGCACCCATACATCGTGGAACCTGTCAAATAGCGACTCCTCACCTTGTATTCAACATTACGCCACACCGACTGAGTCGCTGTCAACAACCGAACAACGGCCAAGCACAGCGACTACTAGTGGGCGCTGTGAAAATACCGCTACAGTCGCTCAACTGTCGCTACCTGCCGCTATTAATGAATCGGCCTCTTTGCCTGTGTTATATTATATGGCCTTAAAGTGGACCTTGTCCCAGGGGCATGGCGATTTGGGATGCCTCACTGGTGCCTGTGTGGGCTCTGGTCCAATCAGTGTTGTGTGCTGTGCATATTTCTTCATCCACAGCGGAGGAAACGCAACAAACCTATTTGCTAAGCAACACTCCCATTCATTGAGATACAGATGTAGCCATCCTTAAAGTGGACCAAAACCCAGTATTTTGACTATCCTGGGTTTTGGTCCTCCCCGATCGGGGGTGCACTGCTGTGTGAAACCCCCCAGATCGCCAAATCTAACTCACCTCTTCCCGGTCCTACGGCGCATGCACGGCCGCTCATCCAATCAGCGAGCTCGAAGGCACGCCATCTAAGACGGGCAGGCTGATTCATTAATAGCGGCAGGTAGCGACAGATGAGCGTCTGTAGCGGCATTTTCAGAGCGCCCGCTAGTAGTCGCAGTGCTCAGCTGTGGATCGCTACTTCATAGCGACTCAGTCGCTGTTCAGTAATGTTGAATACATTGTGAGGAGTCGCTATTTGAGCAGTACAGCGCTGTATGGGAGCGCATGTTAGCGACTGCTCATAGCGGCCGACTCACACCATATTCAGCAAAAAAACAGCCTCACAAATCTCTGGCGCTGAAAAATGCTTGTTTGAAGCCCAGAGCGCAGGAGGCAGTGTGTTTAAAGTTTTTCAGCATCTATCAACTAGTAACAAAGCGAAAACATATGGAATTACATTGTAACAACATTGTAACATGACACTTTAATGGCAGACCTGTAATGTCATTTCTGAAGACATTTTTAAAAAATCATAAAAATGTGAAAAAAATGCTTTTTCAATGTCAGAAGAGGTCACAGAATTATTTGTGATTTTTTTTGCAAAAAAAAAAAAAAAAAAACCCGGTTTAAAGAGGAGAAAAGGTTAGTCCATTGAAATGTATGGGAGAGCGACAGGTAGCGAGAGGTCATACCTGGCGCTGTGCAAGGCTGAACGCCGGCGCTGTTCGCTGAGGCTGTGAAAATGATGAATCAGAAGCTACATGGCGCTATCCCAGTCGCTAAACAGATTCTGCTTGATAAATGTGGAATTGCGTGCCGTGCCCGGCGTTCACCAGTCGCTATCTGTCGCTACCTCACATTAACCAGGCGCTACCTGACGCCATCCCTACTTAAATAAGGGCCTGTGTCTAAGGCCAGCGGCTCCGAGCGCCCTGGCCGCTGCATCCCTCTAACAGGGAGCGTGCCCGCGCCGGATATTAACAAATGGCTGGCACGCGCCCTGCTAGAGGGATAGCGGGATGTGCCGGCAGCTTGTGCCATTGGACCGTGAATGAAGGTAAGTGAACGGAGCGACCCGGGGGGTTTCACACGGTGGGGCATCCTGATTTTGGGGGAGGGAATCGATCAGCCCATGAATCTTATAGATTCCCGGGCTGGTCGCGCTCGGTTTTGGTCTGGGGGGTTAAAAAACTACTTTTAACCCATCGCCGCCAGCGCTCTGGGGTTTAAACAAGCATTTCACAGCGCGAGAATTTTTGGAGCGTGATTTGTTAATGAATATGGTGGGAGCCGGTCGCTATGGCCATTCGCTATCATGCGCTCCCATACAGCGCGGAACCTGTCAAATAGCGACTCCTCACCCAATATTCAACATTACTGCACACCGACTGAGTCGCTGTCAACAACCGAACAACGGCCAAGCACAGCGACTACTAGCGGGCGCTGTGAAAATACTGCTACAGTCGCTCAACTGTCGCTACCTGGCGCTATTAATGAATCGGCCTCTAAGTTAAAAATGCACTCACATAAAAACAATGTATATCAAGTATTTAGGAGACGCCAGGCAAGATTCTCACCAAACCCTCAATGTGTCTAGGCCGATTGATGTCTCAAAGGGAGGGAGGGGAAGTGAAGTATCCCTGGAGTGTAGCTTGCCTGTGTACTGATAAGATCCGTCCGCCGCCGTCAACGCGTTTCGTTGGTAGCCAACTTTCTCAAGACTCGTTAGTTGATAGTTGACTAGTTGATTTCTATGGCCTTGTCCCCCATGTGGGATGCCCGCTATGTGAAACTGCCCTGACTCGCCCCTAAAATGCCCCTTTCCCAAGTTCCCATGGTGCGTGCTCTGGTCCAATCAGCACTGATTGCTGTGCACTGAGCACTGTATTCAGCCAGACTTCTAGTATGGGGAGCAGGGGCAGCTCCATCTTCAGCCATCCTGTGGTCTGTAACACGCTCCTACCTGAATGGCCGGCCGTGGAGCACACCTCAGCCACAAAGATGCCGGACATGTGACATGTAAACCAGGCGTGGGAATTCTGGGGGTGATCGCGGGGGCTCACACAACAGGGCACCCCAAATCAGGATGCTCTGGGGGGCTTGCACAGTTGTCCCAGGATCCCATGGTGAATGCTCAGCCCTGCACACTGCTCTGCACTATGGAGCAGCTGATTAGCTTATTAAAGTGGACCAACACCCAGGATGTTCACTATCGCTGTGTGAAACCCCCCAGAACGCCTGGAAACACTCACCTCACCACGCTCCAACGCGGGCACTCGTCCAATCAGAGCGCTCAGAGCCGCTGTGGTATGCACGTACAAGCGGCGTCCAACCACAGCGGCTCTGAGCGCTGGAGGCCGCGTCTCGCGATTCCCGCGCATGTGCCGTTGAAACGGGGTTAAGGTAAGGTTTCTGGGCTTCCTGGGGGGTTTCGGATTTCGGATGCCCCGCGGGGAGGGATCTGATTGGCCCAGGAATCTTATAGATCCCCCCTGGGTGTTGGTCCACTTTAGGGGACCAAAATGATCTTTTATCTTATCTGGGTTTGGTTCCCTTTAAGCTGCAGGCAGTGTCAGGTTATGGGCATTGTGATATGAAACATGTCGGAGGCAAAGATCCTACAGATCTCATTGGTGGATCGATGGCGGCCGTTTCCAGAGTTCTTAGAAGACGCGATCTATAAAATGCGTCGCCCCGGAGGGGGACCTGCCTCTGGCTGCCGCCTGTTACAGTCCACCCACCCCATCCATGAAGGAGCCATCAGCAGACAGAGCCTCTGGTCATTGATGTATCCCGCAAAATACTCCCATCATTCATTTCTACTGCCGCGCGGACGCTCTGCGCTGTTTATCCTGTTATTGATTTTCTGCTCCCGCTGTGCAGAATTTTCATAGCCGATTTGCGTTCTACATGTGTTAGGTATGTAACTTTTTTTTTTTTTTTCTTTTTTTCTATTTTAGTAAATCCCTCACTAGGTCACACTTAGCAATCTGTTAATGCTTGCCAAGAGCTTTCTGCCACCACCTCCCATGTGCAGATATAAGCTGCAATCGCAGAGAACATAAAGCAAAAAAAACCTGGTGACCAGGCTGTCATCCTAATCACCTCTCTCTGCATATGCTGTCATTGTTTGTCTGCCTCTTCTCTTGGCCTGGCTGTCATCCTCATCCTTCTCTCTGCATATGCTGTCATCATTTTTCTGCCTCTACGCTTTGCCTGGCTGTCATCCTCATCCTTCTCTCTGCATATGCTGTCATCATTTTTCTGCCTCTATGCTTTGCCTGGCTGTCATCCTCACCACATCTCTCTACATCTACTGCCATCTCTCTTCTGCCTCTTCCCTTGTCCTGGCTGTCACCCTCATCCCTTCTCTCTGCATATTCTACCATTGTTCTTTTGCCTCTTCTCTTGGCCTGGCTGTCATCCTCATTCCTTCTCTCTACATATGTTGTCATTGTTTTTTTGCATCTACACTTGTCCTGGCTGTCATCCTTATCCCTTTTCTCTGCATATGCTATCATCGTCATTCTGCCTCTACTCTTGTCCTGGCTGTCATCTTTATCACCTCTCTCTGAACATTTTATCATTGTTCTTCTGCCTCTTCTCTTGGCCTGGCTGTCATCCTCATCCTTTCTCTCTGCTTACGCTGTCATCATTTTTCTGCCTCTTCCCTTGGCCTGGCTGTCATCCTCATCCTTCTCTCTGCATATGCTGTCATCATGTTTCTTCCTCTATGAATTGCCTGGCTGTCATCCTCACCACATCTCTCTACATCTACTGCCATCTCTCTTCTGCCTCTTCCCTTGTCCTGGCTGTCATCCTCATCCCTTCTCTCTGCATATTCTACCATTGTTCTTTTGCCTCTTCTCTTGGCCTGGCTGTCATCCTCATTCCTTCTCTCTACATATGTTGTCATTGTTTTTTTGCATCTACACTTGGCCTGGCTGTCATCCTTATCCCTTTTCTCTGCATATGTTGTCATCGTCATTCTGCCTCTACTCTTGTCCTGGCTGTCATCTTTATCACCTCTCTCTGAACATTTTATCATTGTTCTTCTGCCTCTTCTCTTGGCCTGGCTGTCATCCTCATCCTTTCTCTCTGCTTACGCTGTCATCATTTTTCTGCCTCTTCCCTTGGCCTGTCTGTCATCCTCACCACATCTCTCCATATCTACTGTCATCTCTCTGCTGACGCTGCCCTTGGCCAAGCTGTCATCATCATCACTTCTCTCTACATCTGCTGTCACCTACCTTTTGGCTTTTCTTATGGCCAGGCTGTCATCCTCATTCCTTCTCTCTGCATCTACTGTCATCTTTCTTCTGGAGCTTCTATTAGCCAGGCTGTCATCCTTGTGAATTCTCTTCACACCTACTGTCATCTTTCTCCTGATACTTATCTTGGCCAGGCTGTCATCCTCATCACTTCTCTCTACATCTGCTGTCACCTTCCTTTTGACTTTTCTTATAGCCGTGCTTTCATTCTCATCACTTCTCTCTGCATTTACTCTGATCTTTCTTCTGATGCTTCTCTTGGTCAGACTGTCATCCTCATCGCTTCATTCTGCATCTACTTCCATTGTTCGTTTGATGCTTTTATTGGTCAGGCTGTCATGATCATCACTTCTGTCTGCACCTGCTGTCATCTTTTTTCCACCTCTTCTCTTGGTCGGGCTGTCATCCTCATGAATTCTCTCTGCATCTGCTGTCTTCTTTCTCCTGATACGTGGCCAGGTTGTCAACTTCATCACTTCTTTCTGCACCTCCTGTCATCTTTTCTTTTGGCATAGCTGTCATTCTTATCACTTCTCTCTGCATCGACTGTCATCTTTCTTCTGCCTCTTCTCTTGCTCGGGCTGTCATCCTTATGATTTCTCTCCGTATCTGCTGTCAACTTTCTCCTGATACTTATCTTGGCCAGGCTGTCATCCTCATCACTTCTTTCTGCATATTGTGCCATCTTTTCTCTGTCTTTTTCTTTTGGCATAGCTAGCTGTCATTTTTGTCACTTCTCTCTGCATCTGCTGTTATCTTTCTGTAGCCTCTTCTCTTGGTCAGGCTGTTACCCCCATTGCTTATCTCTGTACCTGGTGTCACCTTCTTCTGACGCTTCTCTTGGTCAGGCTGTCACCCTCATCACTTCTCTCTACATCTGCTTCCATCCTTCTTCTGACGCATCTCTTGGTCAGGCTGTCACCCACATCACTTCTCTCAGCATCTGCTTCCATCCTTCTTCTGATGCTTCTCTTGGTCAGGCTGTCACCCTCATAACATCTCTCAGCATCTGCTTCCATCCTTCTCCTGACGCTTCTCTTGGTCAGGCTGTCTTCCTCATCACTTCTCTCAGCATCTGCTTCCATCCTTCTTCTGTTGCTTCTCTTGGTCAGGCTGTCACCCTCATAACATCTCTCAGCATCTGCTTCCATCCTTCTCCTGACGCTTCTCTTGGTCAGGCTGTCACCCACATCACTTCTCTCAGCATCTGCTTCCATCCTTCTTCTGATGCTTCTCTTGGTCAGGCTGTCTTCCTCATCACTTCTCTCTACATCTGCTTCCATCCTTCTTCTGACGCTTCTCTTGGTCAGGCTGTCACCCTCATCACTTCCCTCAGCATCTGCTTCCATCCTTCTCCTGACGCTTCTTTTGGTCAGGCTGTCACCCTCATCACTTCTCTCTACATCTGCTTCCATCCTTCTTCTGACGCTTCTCTTGGTCAGGCTGTCACCCTCATCACTTCCCTCAGCATCTGCTTCCATCCTTCTCCTGACGCTTCTTTTGGTCAGGCTGCCACCCTCATCACTTCTCTCAGCATCTGCTTCTATCCTTCTTCTGATGCTTCTCTTGGTCAGGCTGTCACCCTCATCACTTCCCTCAGCATCTGCTTCCATCCTTCTCCTGACGCTTCTTTTGGTCAGGCTGTCACCCTCATCACTTCTCTCAGCATCTGCTTCCATCCTTCTTCTGACGCTTCTCTTGGTCAGGCTGTCACCCTCATCACTTCCCTCAGCATCTGCTTCCATCCTTCTCCTGACGCTTCTTTTGGTCAGGCTGTCACCCTCATCACTTCTCTCAGCATCTGCTTCCATCCTTCTTCTGACGCTTCTCTTGGTCAGGCTGTCACCCTCATCACTTCTCTCAGCATCTGCTTCCATCCTTCTTCTGACGCTTCTCTTGGTCAGGCTGTCACCCTCATCACTTCTCTCAGCATCTGCTTCCATTCTTCTTCTGATGCTTCTCTTGGTCAGGCTGTCTTCCTCATCACTTCTCTTTGCACCTGCTTTCACCTTTCTTTTCTTTGTCAGGCTGTCACCCTCATCGCTTCTCTCTGCATGTGTTTTCATGCTATAATGATGGGTACCTGGCTCTTCCCCACCCTGGGGTCCAGGAGTAGTGCAAGTGATTGCCCAATTGGGCCCCTATGTCCTACATAGGGGCTGCCCAGGGTAGAGGGAATGAGGTGGCGGGGCCCCAGCCTCTGCTCGGGTTCTGCCAGTGCCCATGCCTGCCCTGCAACAAGGGATGAGTACTGTTACATTTTATTGAATAAAATATATTTCATTGTCTGGTTATTTTTTTTTCATACTTGTGAACTGGTGAGGGGTCTAAAATACCAATTCAAAGGGTTGTATGCTGACACCCACCTCCAATTACTCACACTCCCTCCTGGTCATAGGCAACAGACACTTCTGGAAGAGCAGGAAACATGTGCCGAAACGTATAGGGATGGGCAAACCAACAAGGGCTGAGGGCTCTCCATTCAACCTCTGAGCCCTAGGTTGCCAGCCACTATGAGCCCTAGGTTGCCAGCCACTATGAGCCCTAGGTTGCCAGCCACTATGAGCCCTAGGTTGCCAGCCACTATGAGCCCTAGGTTGCCAGCCACTATGAGCCCTAGGTTGCCAGCCACTATGAGCCCTAGGTTGCCAGCCACTATGAGCCCTAGGTTGCCAGCCACTATGAGCCCTATGTTGCCAGCCACTATGAGCCCTAGGTTGCCAGCCACTATGAGCCCTAGGTTGCCAGCCACTATGAGCCCTAGGTTGCCAGCCACTATGAGCCCTAGGTTGCCAGCCACTATGAGCCCTGGGTTGCCAGCCACTATGAGCCCTGGGTTGCCAGCCACTATGAGCCCTAGCTTGCCAGCCACTATGAGCCCTGGGTTGCCAGCCACTATGAGCCCTGGGTTTCCAGCCACTATGAGCCCTAGGTTGCCAGCCACTATGAGCCCTGGGTTGCCAGCCACTATGAGCCCTAGGTTGCCAGCCACTATGAGCCCTAGGTTGCCAGCCACTATGAGCCCTGGGTTGCCAGCCACTATGAGCCCTGGGTTTCCAGCCACTATGAGCCCTGGGTTGCCAGCCACTATGAGCCCTAGGTTGCCAGCCACTATGAGCCCTGGGTTGCCAGCCACTATGAGCCCTGGGTTTCCAGCCACTATGAGCCCTAGGTTGCCAGCCACTATGAGCCCTGGGTTGCCAGCCACTATGAGCCCTAGGTTGCCAGCCACTATGAGCCCTAGGTTGCCAGCCACTATGAGCCCTAGGTTGCCAGCCACTATGAGCCCTAGGTTGCCAGCCACTATGAGCCCTAGGTTGCCAGCCACTATGAGCCCTGGGTTTCCAGCCACTATGAGCCCTGGGTTGCCAGCCACTATGAGCCCTGGGTTTCCAGCCACTATGAGCCCTGGGTTGCCAGCCACTATGAGCCCTAGGTTGCCAGCCACTATGAGCCCTGGGTTGCCAGCCACTATGAGCCCTGGGTTTCCAGCCACTATGAGCCCTAGGTTGCCAGTCACTATGAGCCCTGGGTTGCCAGCCACTATGAGCCCTAGGTTGCCAGCCACTATGAGCCCTAGGTTGCCAGCCACTATGAGCCCTAGGTTGCCAGCCACTATGAGCCCTAGGTTGCCAGCCACTATGAGCCCTAGGTTGCCAGCCACTATGAGCCCTAGGTTGCCAGCCACTATGAGCCCTGGGTTTCCAGCCACTATGAGCCCTGGGTTGCCAGCCACTATGAGCCCTGGGTTTCCAGCCACTATGAGCCCTATGTTGCCAGCCACTATGAGCCCTAGGTTGCCAGCCACTATGAGCCCTAGGTTGCCAGCCACTATGAGCCCTAGGTTGCCAGCCACTATGAGCCCTAGGTTGCCAGCCACTATGAGCCCTAGGTTGCCAGCCACTATGAGCCCTAGGTTGCCAGCCACTATGAGCCCTAGGTTGCCAGCCACTATGAGCCCTAGGTTGCCAGCCACTATGAGCCCTAGGTTGCCAGCCACTATGAGCCCTAGGTTGCCAGCCACTATGAGCCCTGGGTTGCCAGCCACTATGAGCCCTGGGTTGCCAGCCACTATGAGCCCTAGCTTGCCAGCCACTATGAGCCCTGGGTTGCCAGCCACTATGAGCCCTGGGTTTCCAGCCACTATGAGCCCTGGGTTGCCAGCCACTATGAGCCCTGGGTTGCCAGCCACTATGAGCCCTAGGTTGCCAGCCACTATGAGCCCTGGGTTGCCAGCCACTATGAGCCCTGGGTTGCCAGCCACTATGAGCCCTGGGTTTCCAGCCACTATGAGCCCTGGGTTGCCAGCCACTATGAGCCCTAGGTTGCCAGCCACTATGAGCCCTGGGTTGCCAGCCACTATGAGCCCTGGGTTTCCAGCCACTATGAGCCCTAGGTTGCCAGCCACTATGAGCCCTGGGTTGCCAGCCACTATGAGCCCTAGGTTGCCAGCCACTATGAGCCCTAGGTTGCCAGCCACTATGAGCCCTAGGTTGCCAGCCACTATGAGCCCTAGGTTGCCAGCCACTATGAGCCCTAGGTTGCCAGCCACTATGAGCCCTGGGTTTCCAGCCACTATGAGCCCTGGGTTGCCAGCCACTATGAGCCCTGGGTTTCCAGCCACTATGAGCCCTAGGTTGCCAGCCACTATGAGCCCTAGGTTGCCAGCCACTATGAGTCCTAGGTTGCCAGCCACTATGAGCCCTAGGTTGCCAGCCACTATGAGCCCTAGCTTGCCAGCCACTATGAGCCCTAGGTTGCCAGCCACTATGAGCCCTAGGTTGCCAGCCACTATGAGCCCTAGGTTGTCAGCCACTATGAGCCCTGGGTTGCCAGCCACTATGAGCCCTAGGTTGCCAGCCACTATGAGCCCTAGGTTGCCAGCCACTATAAGCCCTAGGTTGCCAGCCACTATGAGCCCTAGGTTGCCAGCCACTATGAGCCCTAGGTTGCCAGCCACTATGAGCCCTAGGTTGCCAGCCACTATGAGCCCTAGGTTGCCAACCACTATGAGCCCTAGGTTGCCAGCCACTATGAGCCCTAGGTTGCCAGCCACTATGAGCCCTAGGTTGCCAGCCACTATGAGCCCTAGGTTGCCAGCCACTATGAGCCCTAGGTTGCCAGCCACTATGAGCCCTAGGTTGCCAGCCACTATGAGCCCTAGGTTGCCAGCCACTATGAGCCCTGGGTTGCCAGCCACTATGAGCCCTGGGTTGCCAGCCACTATGAGCCCTAGGTTGCCAGCCACTATGAGCCCTAGGTTGCCAGCCACTATGAGCCCTAGGTTGTCAGCCACTATGAGCCCTAGGTTGCCAGCCACTATGAGCCCTAGGTTGCCAGCCACTATGAGCCCTAGGTTGCCAGCCACTATGAGCCCTAGGTTGTCAGCCACTATGAGCCCTGGGTTGCCAGCCACTATGAGCCCTAGGTTGCCAGCCACTATGAGCCCTAGGTTGCCAGCCACTATAAGCCCTAGGTTGCCAGCCACTATGAGCCCTAGGTTGCCAGCCACTATGAGCCCTAGGTTGCCAGCCACTATGAGCCCTAGGTTGCCAGCCACTATGAGCCCTAGGTTGCCAACCACTATGAGCCCTAGGTTGCCAGCCACTATGAGCCCTAGGTTGCCAGCCACTATGAGCCCTAGGTTGCCAGCCACTATGAGCCCTAGGTTGCCAGCCACTATGAGCCCTAGGTTGCCAGCCACTATGAGCCCTAGGTTGCCAGCCACTATGAGCCCTGGGTTGCCAGCCACTATGAGCCCTAGGTTGCCAGCCACTATGAGCCCTAGGTTGCCAGCCACTATGAGCCCTAGGTTGCCAGCCGCTATGAGCCCTGGGTTGCCAGCCACTATGAGCCCTAGGTTGCCAGCCACTATGAGCCCTAGGTTGCCAGCCACTATGAGCCCTAGGTTGCCAGCCACTATGAGCCCTAGGTTGCCAGCCACTATGAGCCCTAGGTTGCCAGTCACTATGAGCCCTATGTTGCCAGCCACTATGAGCCCTATGTTGCCAGCCACTTTGAGCCCTAGGTTGCCAGCCACTATGAGCCCTAGGTTGCCAGCCACTATGAGCCCTAGGTTGCCAGCCACTATGAGCCCTATGTTGCCAGCCACTATGAGCCCTAGGTTGTCAGCCACTATGAGCCCTATGTTGCCAGCCACTATGAGCCCTAGGTTGCCAGCCACTATGAGCCCTAGGTTGCTAGCCACTATGAGCCCTAGGTTGCCAGCCACTATGAGCCCTAGGTTGCCAGCCACTATGAGCCCTAGGTTGTCAGCCACTATGAGCCCTGGGTTGCCAGCCACTATGAGCCCTGGGTTGCCAGCCACTATGAGCCCTAGGTTGCCAGCCACTATGAGCCCTAGGTTGCCAGCCACTATGAGCCCTAGGTTGCCAGCCACTATGAGCCCTAGGTTGCCAGCCACTATGAGCCCTAGGTTGTCAGCCACTATGAGCCCTAGGTTGCCAGCCACTATGAGCCCTAGGTTGCCAGCCATTATGAGCCCTGGGTTGCCAGCCACTATGAGCCCTAGGTTGCCAGCCACTATGAGCCCTAGGTTGCCAGCCACTATGAGCCCTGGGTTTCCAGCCACTATGAGCCCTAGGTTGCCAGCCACTATGAGCCCTAGGTTGCCAGCCACTATGAGCCCTAGGTTGCCAGCCACTATGAGCCCTGGGTTTCCAGCCACTATGAGCCCTAGGTTGCCAGCCACTATGAGCCCTAGGTTGCCAGCCACTATGAGCCCTAGGTTGCCAGCCACTATGAGCCCTAGGTTGCCAGCCACTATGAGCCCTAGGTTGCCAGCCACTATGAGCCCTAGGTTGCCAGCCACTATGAGCCCTAGGTTGCCAGCCACTATGAGCCCTAGGTTGCCAGCCACTATGAGCCCTAGGTTGCCAGCCACTATGAGCCCTGGGTTTCCAGCCACTATGAGCCCTAGGTTGCCAGCCACTATGAGCCCTAGGTTGCCAGCCACTATGAGCCCTAGGTTGCCAGCCACTATGAGCCCTGGGTTTCCAGCCACTATGAGCCCTAGGTTGCCAGCCACTATGAGCCCTGGGTTTCCAGCCACTATGAGCCCTCTATAGGGTTGATTCAGAGCCCCTTTCTCATCATTGTTATGGAGGTCTTGCTACCAAACGAAAAATCATGAAAAAATAAAAACATTTAACACTAATGTTCTCGCAGAAAAAAAAGTGAGAAAGGTGCTCTGAATCAACCCTTATGTCTGGTGCACCGAGCTGGTTGGCTCAAGAAGAGAAGGGGGAGGGGCATGCTGTTTTGTTAAAATTGAATAAATATGCTAAAAAAAATGTTTTTTTCAACGTGTGTAGCAGAGTGTCGGCTTATCCACCATCGCTGTTTAGGGGTAGGTAGTTTAGGTGAAAATGTAGGTACAGTTACATCATTAGGCCACTAGATATAGTGGATAAGAAATGAATATATATACTCAGGATATACAGGACTCAGCTTGATACAACAAGAGGCCGAGGGCTCTGATTGGCTGATAGTGGCAAAAATGTTGTCTCTGGGAGGAGCTAGGGTCTATATAAAAGCAACCTGGAAAATGGGAAATTGTCTAGTGTCTGAAGCTGAAGAAGAGAACAAGACCAGAGTCCGAGGGAGGAAGCACTGGCTGGTATTCTCTGTCTGCAGACCCCTGAAGCATTTCCCACACAAGGAGGTCTTGGAGGTCCACTGAGGAGGAGCACCCCTCTTGACGGGCCGTAGCCAAGTGGACTTTGGGGGCCCGAGGGAAGAAAGCCCAGTAGATGAGACTCTGGGAGAAGTGGACCAGATAGAGGCCAAGCAGCTGAAGGCGGGTACCTCACTAGAATATCGCAGCATGCCAGGGACCCTTGTTGTTGTTTAGAGTCCCAATAAAGAGGGACGCCCCCGTTGAACCTTCTATCTACTCTCCTTGGTTTAGTTGCACCGTGGACGACCGTGACCCGTCTTCTAAGGCTGCTGAGGTAGTTCTGAGTGGGTCCAAACACCCCCCCATGTGGAACTGCATCCTCCCCAAGGGCATCTCAAAGTCTGTTGGTGTCCCCTCTACATGTGAAGTGTGCTTCTGATACTAGTGCAGGGGATGTGGCCGCCAGCGCGCTCGGATCCGCTCATATTATCCTGGACGATGGGGCTCGAACTGATCTGAGCATACTGATTGGACGAGCGGCCGCACCTGCGCTGTAGGACCAGGAAGAGGTGAGTTCGTTTAGGCGATCTGGAGGGATTCACACAGTGAGGCACCACTGATCAGGGGACCAAAACCCAGGATAATGAACAATATTTGACCCAAAGCTGCAAAGATGGTGCGCAATACTCAAAACCGACACCTGACCACTGTCATGCTCGGGGTAACTCCAGCCCTCTTAATAAGCTCACAACCCCCAATCTCCACAGCCAGCTTCACCTCTAGGAGCCCCCGCTTGCCGGGACGCAAGATACGCCTACCCGGGATCGGTTGCCCCCAGAACTTAATGGCTCAAAGGATGTAAGCTTATATGTGGGAGGACTGGAGAACCAATAGCAAGAGTGTGAGTGACGGAAGTCCAGAGACAGGCAATAGGTCGATAACGGGAAGGCAGAGATCGTAGCGGCACCAGGGGTCAGGCAAGACGTAGTCGGGGTTCAGGCAGAGGTCAGCAACTGGGGATCAGGATCTAGAAGCGTCAGTTCAGGCAAAGGTCGGCAACAAGGATTCAGGATCGAGAGGCGTCAATTCAGGCAGAGGTCGGCAACAAGGATTCAGGATCGAGAGTGGTAGTACAATCAAATCGGCAACAAGCTAGACTTCACAGGAGTAGGTAACACAGGGTTCTGAGCGCTATCACAGGCAATTCACAACTGAGAGGGAATTGCCTTTATAGGGACAGGTCTGAGGGAAGCAGTGCACTGATTGGAGCACATAGGATTCCAAGGGTAATTGGCTGGCAACAAGGAAGGAGGTAAGGCCAAGATATCAATGGGGCTGATTGGCCTGCAGAGCAGAAGAGGGTGAAGCCCTCAATCCTCTAGGATTCATTAACCTTTTAATTGATCCTCCGGCGGGTGCGCGCAGCACAGCGCCGCCGGAGGGCATAACAGACACGTGCTCGCGGCCGCGCGCGAGCACGTCTACTGGAGGAGGAAGCGGGGGGCGTGGCTGAGCTGGGCGCCGCTCGAGCCGACGCTGCTCGAGCCGATGCCGCCCGGCGCGGCCGCCGCACAGTGACAGCTGCAGCTGGCCGCCTGAAGACGTCGCTGGAACGGGGATCAGGTAAGCGGTTCCTGACAACCACCATCCGAACCACCACTGAACAGAAAGCCTGAAAAACACACTAGACGTCCCCTTTAAAGACACAGAGCTCTCTTTTAATCCTTTCATGCTTTATGATAATTGCAAATGAAATATCGGTGACAGGCGGAGGAAGAGGGAATAGCGGCTCCATCAGGCGGAGTCGGGCTGAGTGGAACAAAGCTCGGAAATACATTAGGAACGGAGAATTAATTAGCGGGATGGTATTATGAAAGGACACGCTAACTGCTCCTGTCAGGATCCAGGGAGACGGAAAATAAACTGTCTACCTTCTCTCACTTTTCTTTTCAGTATGCATTCGGGCTTCGGCGTCCCAAAACCGTTTAAAAAGGACGTTGATCTAGAGATGATGAAGAAGACTCATTGTTCTCCTGGGTTGAAATCCTCTGGGATCCCACTGCGTGAAATGAAAAAGAGAATGCAAAAACAAAAAAGAAAAAATTAAAGTAATTAGGAGATTACTTATGTGCGTGTTGCATTGCATTTCCCATTTTTTATGGAGGAAACACCTCTTTATATTGGACCAAAACCTATTATTAGAGTCTAAAAAGCCCAGGGCTGGATGAATCCAATCCCCACAAGATGTTTCTGTGCTACATTGGAACAGTCATTTATAATCTAGAGACGTGTTCTCTTATATTCTGGTCTACCTATCTATGGTTTAAATTGTATATACTATAGTATGGATACATTTATATTGGCATCCTGGTACTATAGTATGGATACATTTATATTGGCATCCTGGTACTATAGTATGGATACATTTATATTGGCATCCTGGTACTGTAGCATGGATACATTTTACTGGCATCCTGGTACTATAGTATGGAGATATTTATTATCCTGGTACTATAGTATGGATACATTTCTACTGGCAACCTGGTACTATAGTATGGACACATTTTACTGGCATCCTGCTACTATAGTATGGATACATTTATATTGGCATCCTAGTACTATAGTATGGATACATTTATATTGCCATCCTGATACTATAGTATGGATACATTTATATTGGCATCCTGGTACTATAGTATGGATACATTTATATTGGCATCCTGGTACTATAGTATGGACACATTTTACTGGCATCCTGCTACTATAGTATGGATACATTTATATTGCCATCCTGATACTATAGTATGGATACATTTATATTGGCATCCTGGTACTATAGTATGGATACATTTATATTGGCATCCTGATACAATAGTATGGAGGTGTTTGCAAAAAAATAAATAAAGCAACTAAATGTAATGTACCATCAGGCTGCAGGGAGAAAAAGGTTCATTACACATGTAGACCACATGCGTAAGTCATAAAATAGCTGCCATTAGTGGCAACAATTGCACAGTTACTCCATAGGCAAAATTATGTTCTGAGAAATCTTTGTTGTTGAAACCCACATACACGGTTTACCAACAATAAAAGGCTAATTTATGGTACTGCCTTGGGGAGATGCTTTTATACCTCATGGGCAGGGCTTCCTGGGCTTCCCCCAGCATCATTGTGATGCTAAAGGGAATCTCTGTGAAGCCACACTCTGGAGGGCGCCCCCCGAGGCAATAGTACATTTTTTCTGGACGTAAAGCAGAGAAGAACTTTTGTGCCCTCAAAAAGAAAATGGACCAGATTTGTGAAGGGAATGTGTTAGTTAAATTACCCGTGGAAAAACTAAAACAAAATCTATACTCACTTTTTGTGCTTGGTAGCTTCTCCATCTAGCTCTTCCAGATAGAATTCATTGCACTGGAGGTGTGCAAAGGGGTGGAATTCCATCTTGATGGATGTCGCCATGTGCCATCACTTTGGATGCTGGGGAGCTCGTCTTGGGCTAGTTTTAGAACACCGGAGCCAGACTGTTGAGCTATACTATTGGGAGAACCATCATTTCTGGAAGAACAAGTAAGATGAATGGGCATATGGAGGCTGTTTTTACCATGAAGAGAGATTAGCTGCTTTGCACTGAAGGGTTCCAAAGAAATAGAAGGACCACTGAAGGGCCTACATAAATGTTCTTGAGAATGGAAGTATTTTAACGTTTCAAGCATGCCTAGAAGATTTATATTCATGAAAGTCATTAAATTGGGAGAGCCATAATTTCTGGACAAACAAGCAAAAAGAAGGAGCACATGGAGCCAGTAAAGCCCCAATTTTTAGTTAATCATTCGACTTACTTTCTCAATTCAGGAAGCTCAGTTGAGAAAATTGGTTGCAAGACTTGTCAAATATCTTTATAAAATATAAAACGAGTCATTTTTCTTTAATTTAATGCTACAGATATTTGTGGCATTAATAATTCAATATTCTTAAATTTTAGCATTTGGCCTTTTAAAAAGCTTTACAGAAATGTTCTTGAGAATGGAAGTATTCAAACGTTTCAAGCATACCTGGAAGATTCATAATTGTGGAAGTCATTAGACCTATCAGAAGCAACATTATTTCTGGAAGAGCGAGCAAGAATAACAAGCATATGGAAATCATTGTCAATATGGAGCCAGGAGAGCCATAACATTTTGCGAGTCATCCAACAGGCTTTTTTAATTCATAAGGCTTAATGAGGAAACTAGTCAACATCTTCAAGATACATAAAGCAAGTCCAGTAGCCTCAATTGAATAAAACTGAAATTCAAATTTCTCAATAAATGTTACTGAACGCTAAAAATGGAAGTGTTCCAACATTTCAGGGATACCTGGAAGATTTATATTTATGTAAGTTGTTAATGGTATTGGGAGAGCCATAATTTATGGAAGAACAAGCAAGAAGAATGGGAATATAGAGGCTGTTTTCATCATGGAGCCCGATGAGCTGCTTTGTCCCTGAAGGTTTCAAAGAAATGGAAGGGTCTACAGAAATGTTCTTGAGAATGGAAGGATTCAAACGTTTCAAGGATGCCTGGAAGATTTATATTCATGGAAGTCATTAAACCTTTTGGGAGAGCCATCATTTCTGAATGCATCAGCAAAAAGAACAGAGAACATGGAAGCTGTCGTCATTATGGAGCCAGTTGAGCCACAATATTTTGCATTGCATCTTCGAGAGACACAAGTCCAGTAGCCTTAATTGATTGAAACTTCTAATAATAACTAATAATAACTTCTAATAATTAAAAATTCTGCAATATTTGCTATTGGCCTTGATTTAATTCTACAGATTCTATAGATTCATAGCATTGATAATTCAATATTCTTCAATAATTGTGTTTTGCCTTTCAAGGAGCTTTGCATTGAAGCATCTAAAGAACTGTTTTTGAAAATGGAAGAATTCCAACGTTTCAAGGATGCCTGGAAGAATTATATTTACGAAAGCCATTAAATCTAATTTCTGGAAGAACAAGCAGAAAGAACAAGCATATGGAAGCTGTTCTCATTATGGAGCTAGTAGAGCTGCAACCTTTCTTGAATCATTCGAATGTCTTTCACAGTTCAGGGTGTTCAGTTAAGAAAGCCAACTGCAAGACTGATAATATATATATATATATATATATATATATATATAATATATAGATTCATGGCATTAATAATTCAATATTCTTCAATATCTGTTTCTGACCTTTTAAAGAGGAGCTTTCCACTGAAGATCTATAAAAACGTTCTTGGGAATGGAAAATACAATTCTGTGATTACTCACCTGTAGAATTGGTATTATATGTATACAACACGTCCATCCACAAGATGGCACTGGACTGCAGAAAACAGCTTGTGGCTCCTCCCGGCCCTATATAAGTCAGGGACCTCCCACAAATTCCCCAGTATTGACAAGCAGTTAACTCAAAAAGGAACATATGACCATACAGAGGTAACTAAGAATAATGGTAACAAGGGTGGGATGGAACAGGACGTGCTGTATACATATAATACCAATTCTACAGGTGAGTAATCACAGAATTGTATTATTCTAAGTATACAGCACGTCCTGTTCCAGAATATTCCTTAAACATGGGACATCCAATAGCAGTGTCCGTAAGGTAGGGTGGGATCCCCAAAAAGTAACAGCAGTTTAAACCACTGCCGCCAGCAGAACTTTGCGACCAAAAGCAGCATCAGCTGAGGAACTAACATCAACCTTGTAAAACTTAGAAAAAGTATGAACAGAAGACCAAGTAGCGGCCTTGCATACTTGTTCAACAGAAGCTTGGTGCTGAAAAGCCCAAGAGGCCCCAATAGCACGAGTAGAATGAGCAGTAAGGCGGAAGGAAGCCTCCTGCCCCTTAGCAGAATAGGCCTGTACCACAGCCTGATGGATCCACTTGCTGGTAGTGGACTTAGCTGGAGCCAGACCCTTCTTAGGTCCAGACGGGAGCACAAAAAGAGCATCAGTCTTCCTGAAGGATTCAATAGCCACCCAATAGAACTTCAGAGTCCTGACCACATCCAGAGAGTGTAAAACCCGCTCCTTAGGGTTACTAGGATTAGGACATAGAGAAGGCAAAACAATGTCCTGATTAAGATGAAAAGCAGACACAACCTTAGGCAGAAAATCTGGCTTAAAACGAAACACCACCTTGTCCTGGTGTCTCTCAAAGTAAGGGGGTTTGATGGAAAGCGCCGCCAACTCAGAAACACGCCTAACAGAAGTGATAGCCACCAAAAAGACTACCTCAAGAGTCAAAATGGACAAAGGGGCCTCACGCAAAGGCTCCAAGGGAGACCCCTACAAGGCAGATAAAACCAAGTTCAAATCCCAGACTGGTAACATAGGCTTACGTGGAGGACGCATGTGAGTAACCCCCTGGAAGAAAGTCTTGACCAGACGATGGTGAGCAAAGGATCTTTGGAAGAAAATGGCCAAAGCAGAAACATGACCTTTGAGGGTACTAAGTTAAAGACCCAAATCCAAACCATGTTGCAGAAATTCCAGAATCCTAGGGATAGAAAACACCGGACAGGGAAGCGACTTAGACTCACACCAGTCAATGTAAGCATGCCATACCCTAAAGTAGATGGATGACGAGGACTTCTTCCTAGCCCGAATCATGGTATTAACAACAGAGGCAGGCAGCCCCTTTTCCATCAAGATGGAGGTTTCAGCAGCCAGGCCGTTGAAGCCAGCATTTGTAAATTGGGATGGCGTAGTTGCCCCTGAGTGAGCAGGTCTGGATCCTTGGGCAGGGCATACTGATCTACTGCCAACTGCACGACATCTGCGAACCACACCCTTCTTGGCAAACAGGGGGCCACCAGAATGGCTGGCACCCCTTCCTGGGCAATCTTGCGCAGCACCCTGCCCAGCAGAGGAAAAGGAGGGAACACACAGAGAAGCTGAAAGCTCTTCCAAGACATTGCTAGTGCATCCATGGCCAAGGCCAGAGGGTCCTGGGACAGAGAGACAAAAACTGGAAGCTTGTGATTGTGACGGGACGCAAACAGATCCACATCTGGCTGACCCCAGCGGTGGCACGGGGAGCGAAACACCCTGCTGCTGAAGGACCATTCTCCCAGATGAGAAGTCCCCCTGCTGAGGGAGTCTGCCTCCAGATTCTCCACCCCCGGGATGTACACAGCTGAGATGCAGGGAACATTCTCCTCCGCCCAAGACAGTATCAGGGACACTTCCTTGAGGGCCCTCTTGCTCCGGGTCCCTCCCTGATGATTGATGTAGGCAATCGCCGTCTGGTTGTCCAAGCGGACCTGAACCGCCAGACCCCGAAGGTGTGGAGTCAATTGGGCGAGAACTAACCTTATCGCCCTCAATTCCAGAATGTTGATAGGGGTGTGGGCCTCCGGAGGGGATTTCCAGAAGCCCCCCCAACCTGTCAGACTGGCATCTGTGGTCTCCCAGCACGGGGCCAGAAAGGATCTGCCCACCAACAGGTTTTTTGAGTCCAGCCATCATGAGAGAGACCGTCTGGCCAGAGGGGACAGAACCAACACCTGATCCAGGGACCGAGGGTCCCGATCCCATACTGACAAGAGGTGAAGTTGAAGAGGTCTCATGTGAAACTGGGCGTATGGAACCGCGTCGAAGCAGGACACCATCAGGCCCACTCGCCGGATGGAGGGATGAGGGCAAGACATAAGGAGCCTGGCTTGGGCCTGAAGACTCTCCACCTTCTGCTGAGGGAGAAAAATCTTGACCTGAGATGTATCCAAAGTCATGCCCAGAAAGGACCTCACCATTGACGGTAATAGGAAAGACTTGGGGTGGTTGATCACCCAGCCGAAGGACTCCAGTGTGGACACCACCAGCTGGGTATCTAGCTCGGCCTGCTGGAGGGACTGAGACGTGATGAGAATGTCGTCCAAGAAAGGAAGGATGCGAATGCCCTCAGATCTCAGCAGAGCCATTACGCCCGCCAGCACCTAGGTGAATACCCTGGGAGCCGAGGTGATACCGAAAGGCAAGGTCACAAATTGGTAGTGTTGATCCTCCAGAGCGAACCTGAGGAATCTCTGATGACCTGGAAAGATTGGTACATGAAGGTAAGAGTCCTAGATGTCTACAGAGGTCATGAAGTCGCCTGGGCGTAGTGAATTGACAGCTGAGCGCAGAGTCTCCATGCGAAAGTGTTTGAATCTGACAAATTTGTTGAGGCACTTTAAATCCAGAATAGGTCTGATGGACCCGTCTTTTTTGGGAACAGTGAAAAGATTGGAATAGTAGCCTCTGCCCCTTTCCCTCAAAGGCACCTGGCAGATGACCCCCAACTCCAGAAGGTTTTGGACAGCAAGGCACAGACCCTGAGCTGACAGGGGGTTTTGAGCCATCCAGGATTTGATGAATCTTGGGGGCGGCCAAGCTGAAAACCCTATCTTGTAACCAGAGGACACAACCTCCTGAATCCACCGGTCTGAGACGTGAAGCCTCCAGACGTGAGCAAAGAGCCGGAGCCGTCACCCCACCCGGATGGGTAAGGGCGCCCCTTCATGCCTGAGGGGGCTTGGGTGAGGATTTTGGCTTGGGACCCCAGGAGAGGCCAGGACGGCCATGTCCTCTGCCCCTTCCCCAGTGATCTCCATGGGCCCCCGTAAAGGAGACTCCTCGGCCAGTTCTGGAACCACGGAAGGATGGGAGAGAGGCACCCATTCCCCGAAAGGACCGGGACGGCCTCCTACGTTGAGGTAACCTACCGCCCTGGCAAACAAATCCAAGTGTTCACCAAAGAGGCGCAGGCCCTTGAAAGGGAAACCAGTGAGAGCCTTCTTAGCAGCATTATCAGCTACCCACTGACGTAGCCAGACAGAGCGGCGTATAGCCACCAACAGGGCAGAAGTCCTACCACACATTCTAATGGCATCATCCATAGCAGAAAGAATATATGCAATAAATTCCTCACAAAGCAGGAGAGAACTATACTCTTCTCTAACCGCATCCTCAGATGCCCCATCCAAGAGACACTTAAGCACCCCTTTAATGGCAATAGCCGTGATAGCAGAGGCACAAAACGGGCGCAGCGCCGTCCCCACACAGACAAAGGCATGACAAGCCAGTTGGTCCAAGAGCCAGTCCTCCCCATCCCGCAGGGTATTAGTATCAGGAGAGTGCATGACAGATGTATTGGACAACCCGAGAACGGGTGCATCCACCTCAGGAGGACATGACCAACACTAAACAACATCAGCAGGAAAGGGATACCTCTTGTCCCAACTCTTAGGCACCCCTGGCAGCTTGCTAGGCCGTTCCCATTCCTTGAGCACTAGATTATTAAAGTGAGACTGCTCAGGGAACTCCCAGCGTGGCTTAACCGTATGAAAAAGCTCACCCTGCTGCTGTGGAGCCACTGCAGGAGGGGAAATACAAAGCACTTCAAAAATGTGACTCAGCAATCTGTCAGTGTCATCAGGGGACCACTTCCCCAAAGGGAGTCCCAGTACTACCGTAAATCTTAGGTTGTTCCTCAGAGGATTCCAAATCAGAAAATAATTCCCCCTCCTCAAGGGGGTAAGGACCTGAGAGTGAGTAAGGGCCCTCGTCTTCTGCAGGGAAGAGGGAAATCGCGGGTGATAAATGCCGCTTCTTAGCAGAAGCCTTACGCGGGGCAGACCCAGTAAGATGATTTTCAATGCTGGCCACCCGTGCAGCTAAATCAGGTTGAGATTCCCCGTTAGTATGCCCCTCGGTGGGGGTCAGATGTAAGCGTAGGGGGGTAGGTGAGGCCAGAGGGGGCGCACCACCAGGCCCAGTAACAGACAGCCCAGAATGCAGCGCAAGTACCTGCTGGGCACAGGATACACATACCCTGACATCATCACTAATGGGGGATACCTCACATACAACACATAGCCGGGCTTGTCCCGAAGGAACCCCAGGACCATTATACCCAGAAGCCTCCATATGGTGATTTGAATGGCACAACAGGCCAGTAAGGGTTAACGCTAAAGAGCTACCCGGGACGCCCCAAGAACCCCCTAGGGAAGTGGGAGATAGTGAGGGGAGATGGCCGGGAGAAACCACAGTGCCGAAGTTTTAACCCGCCTGAAAGACATAACAAAACATTCCCATAAGAATACAGCAGAAGGAAAACCCTGAGAAATATCCACCCCACCGGGGTTACTCACGGACCGCAGGGAGCCAGCAGCACACCCAGCTAAAGACAGGCAAAATGGTGTCAGCAGACCCCGAGGGGCGTGGAGACGTGATGTGAAAATCGTCATCCACAGAGCCCGCCCCCCCCCCCCCCCCCCCCGAAGAGCGTGAAACGCGCCCACATGATCTGGCCGGCCAATAGTGGCCCGGTAGCTCTGAGGTAAATGACGCCGCCGTCCACGGAGCGTTGTACAAGCACGCAACGGCGTACAAGGCGTTTACAGTGCAAGTTAAACATAAAACACAGTTTTTACCACTAGTCACCCCCCCCCCCCCCCCAGGGATCTCCCAGAGGGAGAGCGAGGCAGGAATAAAAAGGATTTCCAGAAGGCAATGGGAGGAGTGAGGGTGGAGGGGGACACCTATGGGGATAAGGGTTTTAAACTGTCCAGGTAAAGCCTGGCAATGTTTAGCTAATTCACTTAGCACTATCCTCCATCTTCCCTTTTGGACCCTTAAAGCTCACCCAAACCACTTCGCGGTTAGGTTCTTCTTCATTTTAGCCCCCTAAAACTTACCCAAATCACTTCTCGGTCATGTGAATATTCATCTTTAAATATTTCTGGGCTCATTAGTTTTGTGTTTATGTATTTTGTAAATGAAATGACACTGTAACATTTTTTTTTTATTCCATCATAAAATATAAAATTTGAAAAAATTCTGAAAATTTCAAATTTTTACAACTATAAAAAACAAAATACATAGCAATGGCAGGCCACTGAACATTATTCTTCATCTGTGGTCCCCAACGAGTTGCGCAGCTCCTGCATCTCGCCCACCAACTGAAGGACCCTGACACTCAGTTGTGCCACTCTGGCACGTGTGGTCCCTGTTAAAAAACGTAAATTAAAATATTGGTATAACCTTGTTGGGGTCATACTGCAGTGCCCCCCCCCCCCCCCCCCCCTGTATGGTCCAAACACCTAAATCTGGACTTCAAAAGCCAGAGGGCCCTCGCCACCACGGCCCGGGTTATGCATAGTGCCCAATTAGAGAACCCCGGGCCCGCATTCTGCAGGCAAAGAAGGGGCATCAGGAGCAAGGGCAGGAGTGGATATCCAGAATGCCCTGAAAGTATTTAAAAATACTAACATAAAATACACATTCTAAGCTACAATATTGTTTAACATGTCATCAAGGGCTAAAAACAGCCATAGGTTAAGACATGAGTCATCAACTATATTCATTGCCATACAGTGAAAATGGATTGATGGAATGTGAGCAAACTTACCCAGGAGCCATCCACCAGATAATTTTCCTGACTCAAACTGATAAAATAAGCCGGAGCTCTGCAATATATAAGCATCATGGGACGACCCTGGAAGCCCTGCAAGAACACTGAGGAATCGCATAGCTGAACCAAACACTGCCAAACACTGCATGTTGTATGGCACATCTTGCGGTTCCTGCAACCAAATATAAAATAATTACACAAAGCAAAGGTAACCAACTAAAACAATAACTCCTACAACAAATTAAGATTCAAGTTCAACAATCCAAATATAATTCACAAAGGACATAAGTCTAAAAAAATATAGCAATTATATGGATGTGTGGGAAAATAAATGTTTACATGCTAAGGACTAATTAAGGTCAGAATTAAAATGCTTCTATAAGGCATACATTAAATGTATTGATTCAGGTATGCATTGCTATACAATTTATGGCCTCGGCCATGCTGATACATGCAATGCCTTGGTGCTAAAGGCGCGCAGACTCCTCCACATAGCCGCAAAACATGTTCAACAATAGCAATCCGAGCCCTCAAAGGTCCCGTAAGTGGAACGGAAATTAAACGGATTTATAGGGTGGTGGTCCGTCGGAAATCAGCTCTCTGAATCAGACGCAAGCCCATCCCAACAACGTAAGTTATCTGAACGAACGAAAAATATCAGATTTTGTTTGGAAAATTATCCGAACTAACGCAAATGATCCGATTTGCTTTCGTTCATCGAAAGCGCATATACACATTTTCCCGAACGTTCGTACGAATGAAAAATGAATGAAAAAAAGCAAAAACATGACAAACACCCACTAAAACTTTCACAGACAGCTACGGAAGTCCAGACGAATGTGTCTCTGAATCGAGCCTAATGTTCATTAAAAAGGAAGACATTATATAATATATGAAGGCTTTCGTTCTTGTAATGTTCAGGATGGTGTCCTCTGCAATAGCGTGCTCTGGGAATGTATACAGAGCAGACACAGTTGAGCGGCGTTGACTCTTCAGGTGGAAACGTATTTGCATTGGAGACGGTGGAGCGTAAGTGAACATTCAGAAACAGTAACAGCTGCTCTGCTTCCCCGTCTGCCCTCCTGTGCCCCCCTCGATGAAACCTCCGGAGATTACCTCCACTCTCATTTGTTTCCAGATACAGCACACGAGTGCTCTTATATTTATAGAAATAGCCATCGACACCTGACCATGGCGCGTCGCGTTGGCTTGCTCACTGATGTTTGTCTGGAAGGATAAAGAAATAATGTCTTAACATCTTAATTTCTGATAAGAACTACCTTGGGGAAAAAAATATCTGTTTTCTATTATGCGTAGGCAAACTGTGCTTACAAATCTACAGCTATCGGTGAGTGCGAGTAGGCAAAGTAAAAATGAACTGGAGGAAGTCCTTGCCATGTTCACACCAGGACGTTACTCTGTGATTGCTGGCTGATCATTATCAGGCAGCAATCGCAAGTAAATTGTAGTATGTGTAAATACGTGTAAGTCTACGAGACCTTTCACATATTCAGTGGGGATTACACAGTCTTGCCTTTAGTGATTTTGAAAAGAGGCACATCGAGGGAGGTTAAAACCTTCCCCAAACTTCACCAGACTGCCCCCCCCCATCAATTTCACAATTGGGGAGTGTTTACTCACCTGGCCTTGGGATCCATCTTCTGGGTCCCTCAGAATCCGGGCTAACTATTGTAGGGTGTCCCATCAGGCACTGCGTGCGGCCCACAATTTTACGTCTGAGCAGTGCCCATGAATGGGATGCAATGGAACCACCCGAAATCCCGCGGAGCTACTATATCGGTGTGGGACATTGATGTTAGCGCCAGCTAAGCGGGTGGGGTGAGGATCAGGCCCTGAAGCAGCCGGATGTCCAAAAGGTAAGTAGGGGCCGATGAGGGGGGAATCGGCCCCTTTTCATTTTAGGTCTGAAGTTCCTCTTTTAGACTTTTCTTTAAAAGGAATCATCCAGGCAAAAGCAATAAAAACTTTGGTGCCCCACAGATCCTCAGTGAAGGTCCAGTTTGCCTGTGCAGCTCCCCCGTCCACCATTAGCATCTTCATACTTACTGAGGGATCCAGCGATTCTATCTCCCAGTGCTGGCGGGGTCCGTGCGCACTGTGCATGAACAGTATAAAGTGATTTGTTTCTTAAATAGGACACATGGATTGCTGAACGAGAAGTGATTATAGAATTAACATGTAATGCTGCATGCAGGTACAGAGTGCTTTCAGGTTGAACAGTTTCGAAATATTTGTTTCATTTTTTTAAACTTCCAATGGGAAAAGAAGAGAGTTTTTTTTTAAAGTATTATATGTTCACTGGTGTTTAATGACATTGTCCTTGTCCTGGATGAACAAGTCCTTATAAACAATATGGGTTTAGTGTTTTCTTCCATCACTAGAACCTTGGCCACTAGTATTTCTAGGAAGTTATTTTCCACTTTGTGTCTCCTGAGTTCTTCGGAGACCTATTAATAAAAGATACTACCTGGAAAGGAAATGCTTCCTCCAAAGGAGGGCTTGTCTTGTAGTCCTCTGTCCTTTCTTTGTTCGAGGTCCTTTGAGGCCTCTTCTTATAAATAGAGCAATGTTTTATAAACTGACAACAGGCAATGCTTTCTGCTTCTAATGAGGCTGACGCAGGAGAAGCACTCTTTGCTTTTCATTCAGGTCAGCGTTGAAAGCCTCCTCCTCTTCTTCTCAAAGTTTTGCTTTAAAAATATGTAGTTGCTTTTCATGAACTGCTGTATTTGGCGTAGGCAGCAGGATTTTTTCCTACATGAAAGTTGTAAAGGAAAATAGATCTGGCTACACTGTTAACATTGATGCACCCTCATGTTACGTACAGTACCTTGAAAAAGTGTTCTTATAAACATTACAGCCACAAACTTTAATGTATTTTTCACATTTACAGAACGTTCCCCGGCAGTTTGCCAGCCATTTGCAGTCACTAGTTTACCGCATTGACTATGCTAAAAATGGCCTATTCGCCAGTCTGATGCTGTGTTTGGCGTATTTACGGTCACTCGTCTTCGCGGGGTGAATGCTGGCGAACGGATTTTCAGTGTGCCAGCTTTTAATGGCGAACCCCACAGGAATCAATGTTATTTTGAGCCAGCTGTTTATGTGATTTTTACATCTGTCACTAATACATCGAAGGTCAGATGAATAACTAGTATTGGAGAAACAAATAATAAAATGATTCACATGATTTAAAAAAAAAAACGTTTTCGCTCTAAGAATTTTGGAGGAGGAAAATAAAAAAAAATATTCTAAACCAAACGTTGTGCTAAAACACCCCATTATAGGCAGTGTGGCATTCCCCCATCCTATTCCCCATAGGTAGAGTGGCATTTCCCCCTCCCATTCCCCATATAAGCAGTGTGGCATTCCCCCATCCCATTCCCCATATAGGCAGTGTGGCATTCCCCCCTCCCATTCCCCATATAGGCAGTGTGGCATCCCCCCTCCCATTCCCCATATAAGCAGTGTGACATTCCCTCCATCCCATTCCCTATAGGCAGTGTGGCATTTCCCCCTCCCATTCCCCATAGGCAGTGGGGCATTACCCCCATCCCATTCCCTTTAGGCAGCGTGACATTTCCCCCCCCTCTCATAGGCAGTGTGGCATTCCCTCATCCCATTCACCATATAGGCAGTGTGGCATCCACCCATCCCCTTATTCAGTGTGGCATTCCCCCTCACATTCACATAAGCAATGTCACAGATTCACCCAACCCCCCAGAAAAAAAGGTATATTTACATGCCCCCAGAAGTGTGGTTCTCTTCCTTATTGAACATTATTGTTTTGTGTTTAGTGTTTTTTAACTATAGTCTGGTGTTTTGTATGTTATGTGACTTTATTATCAATAAAGAATTATTTTTACATTAGCAGTGGTGCCATGATGTATGGGGGCTGAGGAGGGTTGTGGGTCCTACCTCATAGTGTATTTCTAGATTTTGTGATACCCCCACCTGTGCACACTTTCTTTTTCATGAGCAAATAAGTGTCCGGTGCAGTCTCCTTTCAGTAGCTATATTTACATGAGCCTCGCACCAGCACTGTTGCCACCTGGAGGGTTAATGAACCCGGTAAATGAACGCTGTCCCCGCTTTGGTTACCGGTGCCGCCACTGCCTCTCAGTCCAGCACATGCTGACACCCGAGAGGCACTCGCAGCGCCAGATGCCAGAGCAGGGACAGTGTTCATTTACCCTGCCTGTCTGCCCTCTGCTCGGCTTGCCTCATGTAAGTATACCTTTTTTTTTTACATTCACCCACTAAGACGCACTGACCCCCCCCCCCACATTTGGGGAGAAATAGTGCATCTTATAGGGCGTAAAAAACATCCTGGACTCTCTAAAGACACACCATATACAGTCTGAGACATAAGCTGTTGCCATGTTGCCATAAGCTGTTAGGTGGGTTTCCAGCACCATTTCTGGCTTTGTTATAGCAAATTGCGCCGCCGCAGTTCACCCACTTTCAAGAGCATCCTGTTCTCTACCACACATTTTGAATGCCAAACTGTGGCAAAGACACAGCAAAATGCATTGCAAAGTCTGTGTTCACTGTTCTCTGCAGTAAGTTTTGCTTACTTGCCGGTCTGTCAATCATACATCACCGGTCTGTTGCGCAGTGCGTCACGTGTCCGGTGAATATACTTTTGTGTAAAGAATTGAACATTAGTAAATCACCCCCTGTATGTGTTATAGCAAATGTAGTAAGTATTTGTGAAGTGTAAATAAATTTGAAATACTTTTTCCTATTTAATAAAAAATAAAAAGATGAAAAGTGTGGCCGCATAGCTATTTAAGCCCCTGTACTCTGATACCGCTAAATAAAATCTAGTGTTAACAATTGCTTTTAGAAGTCACCTAATTAGTAAATAGAGTCCTGTACCTGCATGTCATTTCTTCTCAGTATAACTGCAGCTGTTCTGTAAAGGACTGTTTGTTAGAGAACATTAGTGAACAAACAGCATCATGAAAACCAAGAAATACAGCAGACAGCTTAGGGACAAAGTTGTGGTGTGGTTATAGAAAAATAACCTAAGCTCTGAACATATCATGGAGCACTGTTCAATGCAGTATGGCGCAACTGCAACCCTACCAAGACAAGGCCGTCTACCGTCCACTGACAGTCCAGGCAAGGAGAGCACTAATTAGAGAAGCAGCCAAGAGGTCCAGGGTCACTCCACCGAACCACATCTCAGGTAGGAGAATCTGTCAACAGGACAACTATTTATCATGTACTCCACAAACCTACCCTTTTAGGAGGAGTGGCAAGAAGAAAGCCATAAAAAGGTAAATTTGCAGTTTCCCTCAAGCTATGTTGGGGAAAAAGCAAGAAGGTGCCAAAGTTTATGTGCAGAAAAAAGCTAATACTGCAAATCCCCCTAGCCACGCCATGTCGACCATGATACATGGAGGAAGGAGCTCCTGGCTTCTCTTCAGCAGGGATTGGGAAGCTGGTCAGAGTTGATGGAAAGATGGATGGAGCTAAACCGGACAATCCTGGAGGAAAACGTTTTAGAGGCTGCAACAGGCTTGAGACTAGGGCGTAGGATCACCTTACAACAGAACAACCATGCCAAACATCCAGCCAAAGCTACGACGGAATGGTTTCATTCAAAGCATATCCAGGTGTTGGAATGGCCCAGTCTCAGTGCAGACCTAAATGCCATTGAGAATCTGTGACATGACTTCTGATGTTCACTAACTCTCTCAATTCAATCTGACTATGCTAGACTATGGGCAAAAAATATATAGGCTCTATAATGTATGCACAACAGAATAAACAGTTATAATTGCACCTAAAGGTGGTGCTACAAAGTACTGACTCAGGGGGGCAGAATATATATACATGCAACACTTTGTAGTTTTTCTTTTATTATAGAATCATTTTCTTTACACTTCACAAATACTTGCTACTCTGTGTTGCTCTGTCACATAAAATCTCAATAAAAATAAATTTAAAGCGGAACAAAACCTGGGATTTTGACTATCCTGAGCTTTGTTCTGTGCCCTGGGGGTATCCCATTTTAGGATGCCACTGCTGTGTGAATCCCCCCAGGTCACACAGTACAACTCACCTCTTTTGTCCTATCCTATCTCCTATCTGAATGGCTGAGACGGGAGCCGGAAGATGCGCCCACTCTCGCTCTCCACTGTAAACAATCAGAGCCTTTTGCTGAATGATAAACAGCTCTGATTGTACAAGAGCTTGCCCACTGTTGAACCGAGGAAAGGTGAGTTAATACTGGCAACCTGGGGGGGATTCATACAGTGGGGCATCACAATTGGGGAAGGTCAGGGGCAGGCCCTAGAATCGTTTCTTTCTGTTCCATGTCTAAGGCTTTAAAGTTTTAAAATGTACAATACTTTTTCATTGTAATATATATATATATATATATATATATATATATATATATATAGAGAGAGAGAGAGAGAGATTGATTGGGTAACTACTAATTGGATTTTTGCCTTAACATTCATAAATGGAGTTAATTATATGCTAATGTAAATATATATTGCAGCAAATGGCGCTGTAGAGGAGACGTGATGAATACTAGTAAAAAAAATGTTGCTTAACGTAGGCAATATATATATATATATATATATATATATATATATATATATATTTTACATAGATGTAGTAAAACAAAATGGATCTTGCTACACCATTAACGTTTATGCACCCTCATGTTGCTTATATAAAGATTAATAGAGTGACTACCATCCGGTTCTTTGCATTAACATAAAAAATGTAGTTAATTATATGTCAACATAAATATATATTGCAGGAAATGGAGACATAGGGAAGAAGCATTGACTTTAAATTAAAAAAAAGGTGTTTGGCGTAGGCAGCAGGATTTTTTTTCTAATGAAAAATGTAAAACAAAATAGATCTGGCTATGCCATTAACATTGATGCGCCCTCATGCTGCTAATACGCAGATAGACGGGGAGGCCGATTCATTAATAGCGGCAGGTAGCGACAGTTGAGCGACTGTAGCGGCATTTTCAGAGTGCCCGCTAGTAGTCGCTGTGCTTGGCCGTTGTTTGGTAGTTGATAGCGACTCGGTTTGCCATAATGTTGAATATTGGGTGAGGAGTCGCTATCTGACAGGTTCCGCGCTGTATGGGAGCGCATGATAGCGACTGGCCCTAGCGACCGGCTCCCACCATATTCATTAACAAATCACGCTCAAAAAATTCTCGCGCTGTAAAATGCATGTTTAAACCCCAGAGCGCTGGCGGCGATGTGTTAAAAGTAGTTTTTTAACCCCCAAACAACCATATTTTTGGAAACCAAAAAAAAAAAATTTTAAAGAATTTAGTAATATGAATACAATAATATCAGACCTGTAATATCAATTCTGTACAATTTTTTTTTTTTTACCTTAAAGTGGACCGTCACCCAGGGGTGATCGGGATGTCCCGCGGTGAGGGACCCCCTCCAAAACCCCCCAAAAACTTACTTCATCGGCGGCGGACGCGCTGTGTTGTCCGCCGCTGTCACCCGCTTGTCCGTCAGCGGTGATTGGTCAGCTCGGCCACGTGTGAGCAGGGTGAGGTGAGTTTTGGGGGCTTTCTGGGGGGTTTCAAACAGCGGGGCACCCTTAATCGGGGTGCCCCCCTGATGTGGACCAAAACCCAGGATAGTCAAAATCCTGGGTGTTGGTCCACTTTAAAAAAAAATTATCTAACATGGCAGAAGTGGTCACAGAATTTTTCACATTTAAAAAAAAAAAAAAAAACATTAATAACAATTAATTATTAATATTTAAAGATTGTTCCATTGGAGAGCGCCAGATAGCGAAAGGTCATACCTGTCGCTGTTCAAGGTCGGACGCTGGCGCTGTGGGCTGAGGCTGGAATAATGATGAATGAGTCGCTATCTGGCGCTATCTCAGTCGCTAAGCAGGATTGGCTTGATAAATGTGTGATTGTGGTGGGGAGCCGGCGTTCTCGTGGCGGGGCCCGTCATTACCGGCCGCTCACCAGTCGCTACCTGTCGCTATTCTTTCATAAATAAGGGCCTAAGAGGCCGATTCATTAATAGCGCCAGGTAGCGCCAGATGAGCGACTGTAGCGTGATTTTTTCAGCGCCAGCCAGTATTCGCTGTGCTTGGCCGGCGTTAGCTTGATGACAGCGACTCAGTCGGTGTGCGGTAATGTTGAATACGGGCTTAGGGGTCGCTGTTTCACAGGTTCAGCGTTGTATGTGAGCGCCTGACAACGAATGGCCAGAGCAAACGGCTAGCTTCATATTCATTAACAAATCACGCTCCGAATTTGCTGTCGCTGTCCATTCCTTGTTTAAACCCCAGTGCGCTGGCGGCGATGGGTATTAACTAGTTTTTAACCCCTAAACAACCATATTTTTTGATTGTAACATTATACATGTTTTTAGAATCATTTTGTAATATGAATACATTAATATCAGACCTGTAATATCAATTCTGCACAAATTTTTTTTTACATTTTTTTTACTTAAAAATAAATCCTAACATTGCAGAAGTGGTCTCCGAATTTTTGACATTAAAAAAAAAAAAAAAAAAAAAAATTCATACCAATTAATTATGATTAATTATAGATTGCTCCATTGAAATGCATTGGACATCGCCAGGGAGCGACAGCTCATACCTGGCGCTGTGAAGGAATTTGCAGCGGCGCTGTTCGGTCCAGGCGGCTTCATGACGAATGCCGCGCTAGCCGTCGCTCTCGCCGGCGCAAGCCTCATTTTGCTTGATAAATGCGTCATTGTGACCGCCGCCGGGCGTACTTGAGTCGGTAGCCGCCGATAGCTGGCGGTACCTGGCGCTCGTCAGACACTACCTGGCGCTAGCCCGTGATAAATAAGGCCCTAAGTGACTACCATTCAGATTTTGCATTAACATCAATAAATGTAGTTATAAAGTATGTAAATATGTGTTGCAATAAATGTTGTCATAAAAGAGTCGAGATGGCTGCTAGAAAAATCAACGTTGTTTCTCACAAATGCAAAAGATTTTTCCTGGAAAACATAGGATTGTTCACTTTTTCATACAGTTGTGGGTCAATTTTCAGTCCTTAAAGTGGACCAAAACCCCAGGCAGAGCACCCCAAGTTACCCGCACATTAGAACAAAAGCAGCTTTTGATTACCTTTAGTCTTATAAATCAGAATTATTTTAAGCAGAACGCTCTTCCCTGCAGGGGAACTTTTTTAATTCCCAACAAAAGGCAAAGTGTTGAATTGGACATGGAGTAACCACCTTGGAAAGTTCACATTGCAATGCAAATACCCAGAGGCTTATTTGCAGATTGTGCTTCACATATTCATGTTTTCCTAATTGGTATCTGGTGCCCAGCTGTGAGATGAAGATTAATTGGAGCAGAAATGGAGACACCTCTGCATTGCCAAGGGGATACAATCTGATTCCTGCAGTATGCGTAAATTCGTTTTTTTTTTATGGTCCAGGGTGGTCCAGAATATGAGAGAGGACAGAAAAAATTGCGTTATTTGTATCACCAAAATTCAGTTTGATCAAGTACTGACAAGTAAACTTGTCTATTGTATCACTTACTACATGTCCACATCCTCCCAGTTCATGTCCTGAACCCCTGTAGAATGGTGCTTGCTACATCTTCCAGTGCCCGACCCTCTTCCTACACCATGTAGAACATTCCTGGGTTCCCTCGCCATATTTTTTTCTTATTCTATAACAACGCCTTTGTAGTTAATTTTAGAAAGATCCCCCTCATTTTCCTAATACTATATGCTAAATGTTGTACCTTGAGCAAAACCACTTCTCTGGTCCAAAACTCCTCAAAGTGGTCTGTTGGGGCAGCTACTATGGCAGGGGAGCCTGGTTTTGGGAGATCCCTTCTGTTTTGCCGATGTTAATGCCATCATAGGAACTGTGTGATGTCAACAAGATCACATTGTACGTATCCCTAATATAGGCCTTCGAGACTCTAACAGGTTGCTGTGCTCTTTCACTACTACCAGTGAACAGAACCCTGCCAGCCCCATAAGACTTCCACCAGCTCTAGTTTGATACATCCTGGTCCATTAACAGGACTATATCGGAACAGAAGCCAGCCCAGTAGCATATAATATAATAAAACTGAGATGCACAGACAAGTGAGTTTGGGATGAATATAATAGAGCACTCCATGATTTTAGTTTAATTATATTTAGGTAGTTTCGTTATATGTTTAATTATATGTTGCATTGCTTTAAATCCGAACAACACCCAACAACGTCCAGAGTGCTGGATTTCTCTGAGGGCCCAAGCTGTAAGGTCCATCTTGAGCCAGTAACGTTCAGGGGCATCTGCAATTGAAATGCCTCCCTGCTCTTGAAACAACACCCATTTCTTAAAAAACTTTGGTTTAAGAGCACACTAGACAAACTATACACATGCAATGAAAAGATGCATTACAGCAGGGCAAATACAATTGGGTAAGTTACAAACAGAGTTAGTAGAGAAAATGTTAGTTAGCTTGTTGCAAATAGATGATATGCAGTGGTGCAGGCAGCCACAGAGGGCATGAAGAATCTGCTGGATACTTGTCCCCCCTCCACATTACCCCCAGAGAAAAGACCAAGGTGTCTGAAATCTATGGACCTTTATACACAGGTGAGACACTTCCCCCTCAGCTCAGGGATGCGCCTCAGTTTCCTCCATTGGAAAGTTGTAGGACGCTGCTTCTGGAGCCAACTGGCACCATAGGATACCAAAGGAGTCCAAACATCACTGTTCTGTATGGTTCCTATCCTGTGAAGCTTTATCCCTGAGCCTATGGGAATTACATGACATCCACATAAGTGTGTGTTATGATTTCCAAATTTTAATAATGTGGTCGTTTACGATTAAAGTGCACAGCAGCCTAATAATTCTTTATGAAATGCTGGCCTGGTATGTCTTGCTTTTGAAAGGATCATGTGACCAGAGCAGTTACAAACCTTGTGTTGTTTCCTTTCCTACTTAGGTGTGACTCTTGTCACTGGAGGTTCTTTGGTGTCCTGTGGAGAAAGGCCATCAGTGAAATTATGACCAGTTCTTTATACCCAGGGAATCAGAGGACATTTCCATGAAATTATTTGCCTGCATCCTCACACTCTACAGTTACTAGAGCCAGTAACATGTCAGTGATTTTAAGGCACTCAGAACTTGGTGACTCTGTTCAGTAAATTTCTGTGGTTCCCAAATGCTTTCAATTTTAAAAACCACAAAGCAGAATATGTAGGAAGAAAGAAATGTTCTGGCCTACTGCAAACATAGCATCCTCATGCTGGTTCTTGGATCCTATTCGTTCTATACAACCATGGCAATGGCACTGAATGAAACACCTACTATCAATGATTAAGGATTGTGTCCCAATATTTCTGTCCATATAATGTAAGTTCATGTACCCTGTCAGGCAAAACAGAAATGTAAGGAAAATGTTGGCACCCGTGAACACTTGAGAAAATGCTGCCAACTCAGAAGCGTGGCAGCCTGGCAGACGATGATGAATAGGTTTAGTGGAGCGAGGAGCGAGCACAATATCCTGTTCTTGGAAAGACTTTCTACAAAGATGAAGGAGGCTTCTGAGCCCTGTCCAAAAAACACCTGAGCATTAGGCCATGCAGTGTTTATCTACAACTGCTATGAATTGTTGTTTGCTTTCCCAATTTCATGGTTTAGCCACAAGCCAGAAGGTCCTAAGGGCATTTCTTTTTTCTATGGGGAAAATGTATCAACCAATTGAAAATTAAGGGTTAACTAAAAGTGTAAATGTTGGCTATTGAGACAAAAGAAAAAAATAAAGTCAAGATAAATCTGGATGGTGGATGGTGCTATACTCCCCTTTAGTCCCCTGTAGGCGAACACTGATTGTTCTGTGCTTAGACACTTACTGGATTGCCTAATCCAGTCCTGCACCGCTTGCACAACCACCGCCATTTTCAAACTGCTCGTGTCCATTCACCACCTGATGGACCATCTGATGGAGTAGAAGCGGACTGGCATCAGGTCAATACTGGCGTCAAGTCTTAAAGTCTTAAAGACTGTAAAGGTATTGAAGAAGAGAATGAGGAAAAATCCAAAAGCCTCTGTCTAAGCTGATATAAGCCCCAACATTAGCTATACTGAGAGCTGCAACATGTTCAACAAGGCCAAGATAAGTTCCGCAAAGATTGTTGCTCCTACACGTTGCTGCCTAACAATATGGTAACAAAGACTTGCTCATGTTATTGGGGCTCCATTTTCATATTTTCTTCAAAGCAATTATAAGAGACTGGTAAGCACACTCTATATGAATTATGCCAGGGTAAAAGTAAGTATAATATGGTGCACTTAACCAAAAATGGGCCTAAATCACCCAGACTGATAAATGCATACCAAAAGCCACATAATTAATGCAAAAAGTAGATGAATTTAATTTAGTTAGACATGATACACATGAGGACTATAAGTCGCACACAGCACCAGAAGTCCTCATAGAACGCATATATATCAAAAAAGCTGCTACAAGAGGGGGGCACAATGCATGCAAGTAAATATGTACATAGAATATATGCATGAAATATGTAAAAAATGTATACAGCTCACATTGTGTGGTATGGCAACATGAGGGTTAATGGTTGTGGAACTGACTGACATGAGAGATTAAATTGTAACCAGGATAATATCTCAATATAAAGTACTGACCACAAAAATGTCATAGGTGCTTATATGAGCATAAAGGCTGTAATGGAGGACATCTGTTGGACTATTGTTGGAGGCACAGAGCAGGTTGCTGAAAGTCCAAGGGGAACAAAAGTCCAATATTGCCCAAAAAGCATATCCAAAAGCTTGCTGATGTGCATTTCAGGGTTTACAGTCAGTAGGATGTGGAAGAGCGAAGTGCCTATACATATTTTCTTCAAAGGCCTCACAGCCTATAGTTAGGCCTCTGCCCATTCATGTTAGCTCATACTTCCTAAACATAAAGTGTATAAACAGAGCAATGCTGTAACCTACTTGCCAAGACCCCAAGACCATCATGATCTTCTGAAGAGACAAAGATTTTGGGTCATCTTGCTGGGGGCCCCAGGTTCATATTTGAACTAAGGCCACACAGACTTTAGATAGGCCTCTGTCCAGACACACATATGCTCTTAGGCTTATATCACAGTCAAGCAAGAAGATAAATGTCAGAGCATGCAAGATCCCAAGAACACAAGATCCCCAACAAGTTCCCAAGACCACCATGATCTTCTGAAGAGACAAAGATCCTGGGTCATCTTGCTGGTGTCTTCAATCTTTAGTTAGGCCTCTGTCCAGACACACATATGCCCTTATGCTCATATAATGTTCTAAGAGCCTCGGTCCAGACACACAAATGCTCTTATGCTCATATCATGTTCTAAGAGCCTCTGTCCGGACACACATATGGTCTTATGGTCTTGTGCTTATATCACATTCTAAGAGCCTCTGTCCAGACACACATATGGTCTTATGCTCATATCATGTTCTAAGAGCCTATGTCCAGACACACATATGGTCTTATGCTCATATCATGTTCTAAGAGCCTATGTCCAGACACACATATGCTCTGATGCTCATATCATGTTCTAAGAGCCTATGTCCAGACACATATATGGTCTTATGCTCATATCACGTTCTAAGAGCCTCTACCCAGACACACATATGCTCTTATGCTCATATAACGTTCTAAGCACTGCAAGCAGATATATGCAACAGCCTGTTTGGAAAGACCACCAGACAACCCTAAGTTTCCCAACATGCAAAGACTGTTTCTAATCTTGTTGGAAGTCCATGTCTCCTATTTGCACCAGGGCCACACAGCATCTAAATTGGCCTCTTAGTTGGACACACATATGCCCTCTATACATGCTCAGATTAGCTCAGGCCGCTACAAGAAGAATGTTGCAACCTCCTGGCCAAAGTCACAAAACCACCCTGAGTTTGTAAATTGCAGACTCCAGAGACTACTAACCAGACTCAACCCAGAGGCCCAATCAGTCTTTACTATAGCCATTTGCAAGAGAGGATATACTGGGATGGGCAGCTCCAGTTCATGCCCAGTTGAATCAAGGGTCTGGTTAGACAAGCAGAAATCTCTTTGTCCGTGTCCAGGTGAAAGAAGCTAGAAGGGTGCTGGCCTTTTAAGGTCGGCAGCCTAATGACTGGCCTGCACTTCCTGCTGGAAGCTGACCAGCCTATAGGATGGGGGGAGAGATGGGGGGAATTGACCTCCGGGGAGGGGGGAGTTTAAAGGGGCTGGTTGCCACTCCTCTTCCTCTTTGACCCCCGATCTCTTAGCTGGAACGTGCAGTCAGTACTGACGCCCATCCAGGTCCCTAAGAATGGAAGCCATTATGTTGTGCTGTGCCGGGAGGTGGAGCGACTCCATCCCCCGCCTTGCCGCCCCCTCCTCCCGTGCGCTCCCATCGTGTGTGGCGGGCAGTCGCCCGCCTCATCCCCTCACCCCTTTGCCATGCTAGGCAGTGGGGGAGCCCCCGTTTAGGCCCCGGCCCATCTGCCGGCCTCGCCTCCTCGCCATCGGGCGCAGGTCCACTGCCCCCCACCCCCGCCTCCCAGACCCAGGAGGCTTCAGCGAGCGATGCGGTCCCCCCGCCAGGGGCCGGCGGTGGTTCAGACAGGGGTAGCAGCGGCGGATCGGGTCGTGGGGGTGGATAAGGGACTGGGCCTGGAGATGGAAAAAAGGGGGGCGGCAGTTTCGGACCGGGATAAGGGGCAGTATTACATTTGCTTCGAGGGCCCTTTGGAGGCCAATTGAAGCCGGAAGTTAAGAAAAAGATTTGGAGGCGGGAGTACGTGGATATTTTCACACTGCTTTCTCTTCAACGTTTTGGAACAGATAGATGGGGAGGGGAAGGGAGTACCTTAGGGAAGAGGACGAGAACAGAAGGGGTTTTAGGTTTAGACTTTCGGGAACTGGCTACAGGCTTTCACGATCTTGGCGAGTGTAGTGGGAGAAAAGAGCCCGGAGAATTGCTCTCTGCTGTTTTGTTACCTAGATACCATACACCGGGTTTATGGGGGAGTAGCGTGGCTGAGGTATGACAAGCAATTCCGGCTGTAGAAGCCGGTGTGTGCCGAGCTAGGTTGGGATCATAGGGACATCCGGCTGCGGCTGCAGGTTATGAACTCCCGGGGAGGGGTGTATTCGGCTTCGGCCAGCTAATCCCCCTTTCAGGGGTGGCGGAGGGAACAAGGAAAGGAGTGTGCTGGGTGTTTAATGATTCCCAGTGTAAAGTCGGTGCAGGGTGTAAATTCCATCACAAATGCTCGGCCTGCGGAGGTAATCACTCCGTCAAGCGCTGTTTCAGGAACGGACGATAACGCAGGTGAAAGGAGAATTGATGCTCCCGTGGCTAAATAAATAACCGGATCGACGGGCAGCACAGTAGCTGGCCGAGGGTTTTAGGGAGGGTTTTAGGATTCCATGTCATGCACCCCCTGGGGAAAGGGGGGCTAAAAAATTTGAAGTCAGCCAAGTTACATCCAGACGTGGTAAGACAGAAGCTGGAAAAGGGAGTGTTATTGGCGGATGTCGGAGCCGTTTACCGATCCACTGGTGGAGGGATTGGTAGTGTTCCCATTGGGCGTAGTGCCAAAGAAGGAACAGGGAAAATTTTGCCTGATTCACCACCTGTCCTTTCCAAAGGGGGGGGGGGATCGGTCAACGATGGCATTGACCGGGAGTTGTCATCGGTGGCATACACGTCATTCGACTTTGCATTGGCAATGGTGCGGGAAGCGGGCTCGGGGGCACTTATGGCCAAAACTGATATTGAATCTGTGTTTAGGTTGTTGCCTGTGCGTCCGGAGAGTGTGCACTTGTTGGGTTGTTTCTTTGAGGGGGGGTATTATGTGGACCACTGTCTCCTAAAGGAATGTTCAATCTCATGCTCGTGCTTCGAGGTTCAGCTCTTTTTTGGAGTGGGTGGTGAAGGAGAAGGCCGGGGTGGCATCCATAACGCATTACTTGGATGATTCTCTTTGTGTGGGGTCGGCGGAAACGAGGGAGTGCGAGCTCATCCTGGCAAGCATGCTGGAGGTGTTCCAGGGGTTCGGCGTGCCGGTGGCGCAATGTCCATCAGGTTTTTCGGGATTGAGATCGACACGGTAGAGGGGGTCTGCAGGTTTCCGGCGGATAAGGTGCGGGATCTGGAAGCAGGGCTGGAAGGGATCCTTGGGCTTAGGAAGATTCGGTTGAAGCAGCTCCAGTCAGTACTGGGCAAGCTGAATTTCGCATACAGGTTTTTGCCAATGGGATGGGTTTTTATGCGGCGGTTGTGGTTGGCGACAGTTGGGATCAGGGAGCCACATCACTTTATTAGGCTAACGACGGAGCTGAAGGAAGATGTGGGTTTCCTTCCTGAAATCGTTCAACGGGCTGGTGTACTGGTTAGACCCCATGAGATTGAACGAGGAGGTGGAGCTATTCACGGATTCGGCAGGTTCGGTAGGTTTCGGGGGCCTATTTGAAGGGGAGGTGGTGTGCTGGATTATGGCCAAGGAGGTGGGCAGAGTCGGAGCTGATTAGGAACATGGCCTTTTTGGAGTTTTTCCCGTTGGTGGTGGCGATGGTCCTGTGGGGGGAGGCTTTAAGGAACAAGGTAGTGTGTTTCCACTGAGACAACACGGCGGTAGTAGCGGCAGTTAATTCGCAAACGTCATCGTCTCCCCCGGACGTCGTACTGTTGCGTCAGCTGGTACTGGTATGTCTGAAGTGTAACATATGGTTCAGGGCCGTTCACGTGCCGGTGGTTAAGAACGGGGTGGTTGATGCTCTCTCTCATTTGAAGTGGGATCGGTTTCGGAGCTTGGCGCCCGAGGTGAGTGCGGTCGAGGCAAGTGTGCCCGGAGTGGTTGAGGGAGATCGTTTGAGGTGTTAGTTCGAGCTGATTCAGATGTCGGTCGCGCCTTCTATGTGGGGGGGCTACTCGAAGGTGTGGTGGTGCTGGTTCGAGTTGGAAAGAGAATTCGGTGTTCCACTTGCGGAGGGAGAGAGGCAGGACCTGTTTGTTTGGTATGTGGGGGAGCTATTAGCGGGGGGGGGGGGGGAGTCCCCAGCTGTAATAGACGAAAACTGGCAGCTCTTGCTTTTTTGTGTAGGTTGGCGGGGTGGAAGGATTTCACGAAAACGTTCTGGGTAAGGCAAGCGCTGAAGGGGTGGTGCAGGGAACATAAGGCGGATAGGAGGTGTCCGGTCTCCTGGAAGATTTTACAGGGGATCATGGGTCGGCTGCCTCAGGTTTGCTCGTCGGAGTTTGAGGTAAGGCTATTTCAAGCGGCATTTTCGGTAGCATTTTTTGAGGTGTTACGGGTGGGGGAGTTAGTTAGCCGGAGTAAGCGAGAGCAGGGTGGCCTTCAGGTGGATGATGTGTTTTTTGCTGGGGAAGGGGTTTGGATTCGGATTCGCTTATCAAAGACTGACTAGGAAGGAAGAGGGCTGAGCATTTTTTTGGGTCAGCTGGGTCCGAATGTTTCATGTCCGGTCCTCGCACTGAGGGTTTTTTTGGGCGTCAGGCCACTAGAAGGGGGCTGTTTGTTTATACATGAGGACGGGGCCTTTTTGTCACGTTTCCAGTTTTTGGCAGTGTTTAGAAAATGCTTAGCGGTTATGGGACTGTCTAGCAAGGAGTATGGCACTCACTCGTTTCGCATAGGAGCGGCGATGGAGGCGGCGAGATTGGGTTTGCCGGTGGAGCTGGTAAAAGAGTTGGGGGAATCAAAAAGGTTGTCGTATATCCGCCTGGGGAGAATTGAATAGGTTTAACAGCACGGTGGGGATTGGGGGGGGAGTGTCGGTACCGTTACTAATGCTATTATATTCTTTTAGACTCGGTGCTGGTGGTCGGCCATTAGTTTTTTGCGAGGCGCCGAGAGCGGCGTTGAGAAGGATCGGCGAACAACTCGGCATTTCAGGGAATCGAGCAAAGCTGGTTCAGGGCCGGCATTAGGGGATTGAAGTGGAGTACTATGAGAGAACATGTGTTGAAGTCAGCAATGAAGTGGGGTCCTCCAGGGGTGTTGGTGTGTCACGCGGGGGGGAACGACTTGGGCCAGGTGCCGATGAGGCAGCTGATCAAGTCGATCACCAGGGATTTGCTGTTTTTTCTAGGGGAATTTTCCGGGGTGGTTTTGGTCTGGTCCGCTGGAACCGCAGGCCAGCCTATAAGATGGAGAGAGAGATCAGGGGAAGTGACCTCAGGGGAAGGGGGGAGTATAAAGGGGCTGGTTGCCCCCTCCTCTTGCTCTTTGACCCGATCTCTTGGCTGGAACATGCTTTCCCACCGGCTCGCCCTTTGTTGGGGGTGATGGAATGTTCGATTGATCGCAGCGGAAGGATGGTTGGGGTCTCGGGGCAGTTTTTTGGAATAGGTGTTTTGTATTATGTTATATGTAAAAAAAAAAAAGGAGGAAGAGGAGAGGTGTATTTTCATATATATGTAAAAAAAAGAGGATGATATATATATATAAAGAAATAGAGAAACAGGATTAATATATATTTATTGATATTTGTTTAAATTACTGGGATACTTAAATTTGGATTTTGGTTATGTATAATTTGTAGGGTTATTTATTGGGTATATGTGTCAACGCGTATGTATCAGGGGATTGTTGTACATACATTGTTTACTGTATTATTTTGCTTGTCACAGCTTTGGCGGTCTCCTCTGCTCGATTCGGGTCTGAGATGGCACGGAAAGTGGGGATAGGTTACAAGGGAGTGCCTGTTTCAGCTGAAAAGGGGCAGGAGGATAGGTGACTGATTTTAAAGTGGACCAACACCCACCGGTGATCGGCCCGGGAATCTATAAGATTCCCGGGCCGATCACCTCCCTCCCCGCGGGACATCCCCCCAAACACCCCAAACTCCTTACCTCCCTCGCGCCCCTCTAAACGTGCGTGAGCCTGCGCCGGCCGTCTGTGAATGGCCGGCGCAGGCACGCGCGCATCAAGAGGGACGCGCGGGAGGCGGCGGCGGAGGAGCCGCTTGTCCGTGGCTTGTCCGTCGGCGCGGGGAGAGGTGAGTTCGGGGGGTTCGGGGGGGTTTCACACAGCGGGGCACCCCGATCGGGGGTGCCCCACCAAAGTGGACCAAGACCCAGGATAGTCAAAATCCTGGGTGTTGGTCCACTTTAAGGGGAGGGGAGGGACAAAATAAAGGTGGTAAGTTGCATCTTGGCAGTTAGCCCCGTTGAGCTACCAGGTCTAGGAGGGATGCGGCCGGGCTCACGAATCGGCTTCTGTTTTCAGATTTGGGAGGTATTTGAGCCTTCTGGTCGCTCCCCTCCCTCCTGTTGGTAGTTATGTTATGGTGGAATCTCAGACCTGGAGCGGGGAGAACGGGAGTGCATTTGTTATTGGTTACGTTTTTTTATGTTAAAGCTGTGGCTGATTAAAATTCCATCATTCCAAATAAATAGTTGTTGGCTCGGTCATTTGGGAGTGTGGGTGGGTTGGTGAAAGCTGAAGGGGTATGGAACGCTAGCACAGTCATGGTCAGGCAAAGCAAACTCCTTAAGGAAGGGTTAGTGGCCTGGCAGCAGAGGTATGTGGTCTGTAGAAACCGTCAGGCAGGTGGCAAGCAAATTTAATCTGACATCCAGGTCAAAGGGCAGGAAGCAAATGGGCATAGTTGATGTCCAGGTAGGGGTCAGCAATAAGAAATGCAAATTACTGACATGGCATCAGAAGCATAGCAATGACAGTCAGTGGTAAATGTCATGGGAAGCGTGCAAGTAGCTGTAATCAAAGTCCAGGTACTGGTCAGCAGAAAAGAATCCAGATTAGGCAGAATGAGTCTGTAGTAAATGTTGTGGGTAAGCTGTAAGCAGATGTAATCCGGTGAAAAGGACTAATCGAAGTCCAGGTAGAGGTCTGCAATGAAGAATCCAGAGCAAGGTTCCTCAGAAAACAAATAGTGAGGCATGGCAAGATGGAACTCAGGAAGATCTTCAGGCACCATCTTACTGCCTCGGTTTCCTATTTAAAAGCACCTTGTGCAGAAGTTTGGACTTCAATCCTCTTGCTCAGACCCAGAAACCATCATGAATTTTTCAACTGGCAAGGATCCTTCCTTATCTCGTTGAGGATCGAGTTTCGTATTTGGATCAGGCCCGAAACTGCCCTTAGTTATTCCTCTTCCCAAAACACAAGACTACATTGGCTCAAATGCAACCTTTGATAAATATTATGGGAAATATTATATCACCTCTTTGATCTGCTCATCTGTAAACAAAGATCTCATCTAAAATGCCAGCTGATAACCCAGCTGTGAGGACATTTTCACTGATCTCACAGATGGCCAGCTCATAAGCAGGTTGACCCACAGGGGGCTTCCACTTTAAAAGACCTTGCTAGTAAGGTTTGGACCTCTACTAACCTGATCGCCACAAGTCTTAGACATTAGGAAACCCCTGCCGTGAGGCTGTGATGGCAGGCATACTTAAAGGCATAAATCCAAACACAATACTTACATAAAGAATGATAAGACTGTTGGCAACATTAATCATAAGCTAAACACATAGTCTTAACGCATACATCCATGGTTCTCCCAGCAGCCCCAGAGATCTGCAGAACTCGGGCTAGGAGTGTTTGGACCCAAAAGAGTTTCCAGAACCTCTTTGGACACATTTATACCAGCAACAACATTCTATAACTCTCCTACAGAAGTTATGACATGTTATTTTTACACGCTCATACCAGACAACCGGGGGGGGGGGGGGCAAGGCTCATCCAAGAGGGGAGTGGTGGAGTGAAAAGACAGGGGTTTAAATGTAGACAGGAGGCAGAGGTGAAGATTGTGAAGTTTGCCGATGACACAACCATCATAGGTTTGATCAAGAATGGCAAAGAGGAAATCTACCGAAGATCAGTGGAGGAACTTGTCAGTTGGTGCACTATACACAACCTGGTCATAAACCCTTCCAAAACCCTAGAGATGGTAGTGGACTTCAGAAAGAACCCGGCACCCCTGTCACCCCTGACCATCAAGGGGGTGGAAATCAAGAGAGAAAGGGAGACGAAATACTTAGGTGTGACAATCTCCGACAACCTCTGCTGGGAAAGGAACACCACGGCTCTACTGAAGAAAGCACATCAGAGACTTTTCTTCCTGAGGCAACTTAAGAAGGCAGGCCTGTCGAAAAAGTTGCTTGTGCTCTTCTTCAATGCCGTCATTGGTTCTGTTCTGTGCTTTTTTTTCTCTGTCTGGTTCGAAGGAGCTACAAGCAGGGACAAGGGTAGACTCCAAAGAACAATAAAGACGGCAGAAAGGATAATCGGAGCCCCCTTACCATCCCTACAGGAACTGCACAATCAGAGAATCAAGACGCGAGCTGGAAAGATACTCCGGGATCCGTCCCACCCTGGACACACCCTATTCCACTACTTGCCATCCGGGCGACGTCTTGCGGTCCCAGCCTGCAGGACTTCTAGGTCCAGGAAGGGTTTCTTTCCTTTGGCCGTCCGCATCCTTAACAATATCCAGGCATCATAGGCTCAGGATCAAGCTGGAATCGATGGGTCCTCATACTCTGACTTTATAAGAGATTATCTGCTTCCGTATCTCTGTCTTCCATGTTCCCCTTCCTTTGTAACTTTAACTGTAGTTATCTGTTCTGTTTTCTTTTTTTGCACTGTGTATATGCCGAAAAGAATTCCTTGTTCATCTCACGATGTACTTGGCGAACAATAAATTGAATTGAATTGAATTGAAATTGAACTTTCTTTCCTGGAGGGAGAGTCACACTGCAAGAACAGGGACCAGCAACCCTGCACACACCTCTCTGTGGCTTCACAATGCAGCTAACGGTAACTGACATTTATTCTATCTGTTTAGGCTGATTGTAATTACCCACTTGTAATCACCCTTCTGACCTGTATTGCATCAATTCATTGTATGTATATAGTTTGCCTAGTGTGCTCTTAAAATGATTAAATACATAACTTAATTTTGGGTTGCTCAATTATCTTGATTCACAGTTCTCACCCGTATGTACTTCTTGTCTATGTTACATGCTACCAGGCTGGCTTTGGTTAGATATATTCCCACTAATAGACTGGGGTGCATTAATCACAGTTGGTGGCAGTACTATGGCTGCCAGGGTGAGGTTCACTGATCATAGTGAAGGGGTCCTGCAGCCAGTCAAGATCTTGAAGGCCTGTATTAACAAAAACATACACAGTGATCTCGGTGACAGTGATGCCAGTCAGGTCCACGAGTTAAGGGTTTCGTCACAAAACCTAAAGATCACAATGGGATGATCCACTTGCCAAGATGACCAAAAGCTTCCTGACAGGTGCGTGCAGTATTTGGTTGTCCAATGTGCTGCCAGTTTGACAACTCCAGTTATTTTTGAAGACACTTTCTCTTGTGGGCAAAATAGACATAAAATTTGTCATTGAACATCATGTAACTGTAGAAAATGTCGCCAACTCTGGAGCGTGGCAGCCTGGGAGCTGATGATAAATCGATGCAGCACAGCGAGGCCCCGGCACAATGTCGGGCCACTTGAAAGGAGTTTATTCACAAAGGTGATGGATGTTTCCTAACGTCGGCCAAGAATACCTCCCGAGAATTTGACCTACAGCTGCCAGCGGCGGTGGGGAAAACACTTTGCTGAGGTTAATCAATGTACAGTGACCGACCGGGAGAGCTTGCCACTGGGAACTGTGCAGCAAGTCTCTGTTTCCTTAAAGGGAGAGTCAACTTTCAATGGCATTTGTGAAAATGTATATGTTATTGTGCCAAAAGCAGATCCTCAAGGCACTCAGCTTATCTAGTATTTATCTAGTAGTATTTTTTTCTTTTACGTTAGCAAATATGTGTTTTATAGAAGCAGTTTTCACAACATCTAATCTGTTGCTATTGGCAACCATACACTTAGAGGAAAGAAGTGAGCCCTGTAAGCACAGAACAATGCTGCTATGGCCGCCGCTGAGGTGAGGGAGCTCACTTATAGTTACACATGCCCAGAAGCAGCATTCTGTGTGAACAGGACAAACTTCTCTCTTCTTCAGTGTCGTGCAATTTACTCTTGAGAGTTTTTGATTACTCCAATCTTCATAGCTGACCCAGCTCACAAGTGCCCCTTTATGCCTTACTTGTTGTACAGAGCGTAGAGCAGAGGGGTGGGTTGGAATGGGGAAGAAGAGCTTACAATCTATTAGGGTATAAGGGAGGATACAGAAGGAGAAGAGCTTACACTCTATTAGGGTATAAGGGAGGATACAGGAGGAGAAGAGCTTACAATATATTAGGGTATAAGGGAGGATACAGAAGAAGAAGAGCTTACAATCTATTAGGGTATAAGGGAGGATACAGAAGGAGAAGAGCTTACAATCTATTCGGGAGGATACACAAGGAGAAGAGCTTACAATCTATTAAGGTATAAGGGAGGATACAGAAGAAGAAGAGCTTACAATCTATTAGGGTATAAGGGAGGATACAGAAGAAGAAGAGCTTACAATCTATTAGGGTATAAGGGAGGATACAGAGGGAGAAGAGCTTACAATCTATTAGGGTATAAGGGAGGATACAGAAGGAGAAGAGCTTACAATATATTAGGGTATAAGGGAGGATACAGAAGAAGAAGAGCTTACAATCTATTAGGGTATAAGGGAGGATACAGAGGGAGAAGAGCTTACAATCTATTAGGGTATAAGGGGGGATACAGAGGGAGAAGAGCTTACAATCTATTAAGGTATAAGGGAGGATACAGAAGGGGAAGGGCTTACACTCTATTAGGGTATAAGGGAGGATACAGAAGAAGAAGAGCTTACACTCTATTAGGGTATAAGGGAGGATACAGAAGAAGAAGAGCTTACAATCTATTAGGGTATAAGGGAGGATACAGAAGGAGAAGAGCTTACAATCTATTAGGGTATAAGGGAGGATACAGAAGGAGAAGAGCTTACAATCTATTAGGGTATAAGGGAGGATACAGAAGGAGAAGAGCTTACAATCTATTCGGGAGGATACAGAAGGAGAAGAGCTTACAATCTATTAGGGTATAAGGGAGGATACAGAAGAAGAAGAGCTTACAATCTATTAGGGTATAAGGGAGGATACAGAAGAAGAAGAGCTTACAATCTATTAGGGTATAAGGGAGGATACAGAAGAAGAAGAGCTTACAATCTATTAGGGTATAAGGGAGGATACAGAAGGAGAAGAGCTTACAATCTATTAGGGTATAAGGGAGGATACAGAAGGAGAAGAGCTTACAATCTATTCGGGAGGATACAGAAGGAGAAGAGCTTACAATCTATTAGGGTATAAGGGAGGATACAGAAGGAGTAGAGCTTACAATCTATTGAGATATAAGCTTTTACAAGCTTTTGGCTACTATGAGTGTGCTTTAGCCAGCATTGCTTTGGTCTGTCGTGAGGATCCTTTGCTTTCTAACAATCTTTGTATTACATATCTATAACATATAAAGTATGATTTTATAATAATCAGAACGGCTTGTTTTCCAAGATGTAACAGTAACATTTCCGTCAGATGCGCGAGCCACAAGCGCCTTCCAAGGAAAACAAGCCCCCGCAAGATGTCAGCTGTCTTGGCACTGGGAAGTGGAGGAAAGGCACACCAGCCATATTGGTTGCTGGCAGCCGGGATGCTGGAGCTCAGGTGTAATTCTAAATCCCAATCTAATTATTTACTAAGCGGAGCGAGCGCTGGAACGTGGCGACAGCTGCGGGGCCACCTACAGTCGACTTATCTTTATTTTTGTAATGTTCACTTAACTTTACTGGAAATGTTCAAAACTGGGCTCATTACTCACCCACACCACTGGTCACCAGTGACAACATTCCAAATGCAAAAACTATTCAAGTCCATGGGGGGAGGGGAGGAATTTTGGTTGTTCAGGTCTCTTTCCTCTTTGGCAGAGGAATAGCTAGGCTTTCTAACATCTGCTGCATCAGGGACAAGTGCCCCCCCTGCTCCCCCCTAGCTAAGCCCCTAATCTTTGGTGAACCTTCCTAATAGACTTCCAAAAGGGCATGAGGTGCCCCTGCTTACCTTTATCTGGTCCAATGCCATTGATAGCTCCCCTGCAGCCTCAGGATCTGAAGCCCAATCCCGAACTTATAGCTTTTTTCTCTGGCTGGAGGTAAAGGAAGCACAGCCCAGTCACTCATTGAAATTGATAGTTGGTTAGGCCCCGTACCCCACCCAGAAGTGTGGCACCCACTTTCATCCTGTGGTCAGAGCAGGGCCGGATCCAGGTTTGGGCGGCATGGCCTCAGTGGAGAGTCACGGGTCAGGGGTCTATAAATTCCATGGCCAAAACTAAGAAGGACTGCTTGCCCTCCAACCCCCTATAGGAGCTGTTTTTTTGTTTGGCACCACATAAATGGGCAGAGTATTGAGGAAGAGGACATGAATGGATGGACGGAGAGATAGCTGGGAGTAAGAGGGATGGATGGGCAAAATGAAAAGGACAGGAATGAAGAAACGTAGAGCTGAGGGGATGGGGCAGAGCTGAGGGTAGAGGGGTGGATGGGACAAAGATACAAAGGATGGATAGAGCTGAGCTGGGGGGACTGGATGGGGCGGAGCTGGGGGGGGGCAGGGGTGGATGGGGCAGAGCTGGGGGACATGGATAAATGGAGCAAAGCTGGGGGGACAGGAATGGATGGGGCTGGGCTGGGGGACAGGAATGAAAGGGGCAGAGCTGGGGGACAGGAATGGATGGGGCTGAGCTGGGGGGCAGGGGTGGATGGGGCTGGGCTGGGGGAACAGGAATGTATGGGGCTGAGCTGAGGGGACATGGATGGATGGGGCAAAGCTGGGGGAACAAGGATGGTTGGGGAAAAGCTGGGGGGACAGGGATGGATGGGGCAAAGCGGGGGGACAGGAATGGATGGGGCAAAGCGGGGGGGGGGGGACAGGGATGGATTGGGCAAAGGCAGATAAGACCAGGTTCAAATCCCAGACTGGTAACATAAGCTTACATGGAGGATGCACGTGAGTAACCCCCTGGAAGAAGGTCTTGACCAGACGATGGTGAGCAAAGGATCTTTGGAAGAAAATGGCCAAAGCAGAAACATGACATTTGAGGGTACTAAGTTGAAGACCCAAATCCAAACCATGTTGCAGGAATTCCAGAATTCTAGGGATAGAAAACACCCGACAGGGAAGCGACTTAGACTCAAACCAGTCAATGTAAGCATGGCAGACCCTATAGTAGATGGATGACGGGGACTTCTTCCTAGCCCGAATCATGGTATTAACAACAGAGGCAGGCAGCCCCTTTTCCATCAAGATGGAGGTTTCAGAAGCCAGGCCGTTAAATCCAGCATTTGTAAATTGGGATGGCGCCCCTGAGTAAATTGGGATGGCGATCCAGACCTGCCCCTGAGTGAGCAGGTCTGGATCCTTGGGCAGAGCATACTGATCTACTGCCAACAGCACGATGTCTGAGAACCACACCCTTCCTGAGCAACCTTGCGCAGCACCCTGCCCAGCAGAGGAAAGGGAGGGAACACATAGAGAAGCTGAAAGCTCTTCCAACACATTGCTAGTGCATCCATGGCCAAGGCCAGAGGGTCCCGGGACAAAGAGACAAAGACTGGAAGCTTGTGATTGTGACGGGATGCAAACAGATTCACATCTGGCTGACCCCAGCGGTGGCACAGGGAGCGAAACACCCTGCTGCTGAGGGACCATTCTCCCAGACGAGAGGTCCCCCTGCTGAGGGAGCCTGCCTCCAGATTTTTCACCCCCGGGATGTACACAGCCGAGATGCAGGGAACATTCTCCTCCGCCCAAGACAGTATCAGGGACACTTCCTTGAGGGCCCTCTTGCTCCAGGTCCCTCCCTGATGATTGATGTAGGCAATTTCTATCTGGTTGTCCGAGCGGACCTGAACCGCCCGACCCCGAAGGTGTGGAGTCAATTGGGCGAGAACCAACCTTATCGCCCTCCATTCCAGAATGTTGATAGGCGTGTGGGCCTCCTGAGGGGCCCCACTGACCCTGGAATTTCAGGGATTTCCAGAAGCCCCCCCAACCTGTCAGACTGGCATCTGTGGTGACTGTCTCCCAGCACGGTGCCATAAAAGGATCTGCCCACCAACAGGTTTCTTGAGTCCAGCCACCACGAGAGAGACCGTTTGGCCATAGGGGACAGAACCAACACCTGATCCAGAGACCAAGGGTCCCGATCCCAAACTGACAAGAGGTGAAGTTGAAGAGGTCTTATGTGAAACTGATATGGAACCGCTTCGAAGCAAGACACCATCAGGCCCACCAGCTGCATCCCCTGCCAGATGAAGGGATGAGGGCAAGACATAAGGAACCTGGCTTGGGCCTGAAGACTCTCCACCTTCTGCTGAGGGAGAAAAATCTTGACCTGAGATGTATTCAGAGTCATGCCCAGAAAGGACCTCACCATTGACGGTGACAGGAAAGACTTGGGGTGGTTGATCACCCAGCCAAAGGACTCCAGTGTGGACACCACCAGCTGAGTATCCAGCTTGGCCTGCTGGAGAGATTGAGACATGATGAGAATGTCGTCTAAGTAAGGAAGGATACGAATGCCCTGAGATCTCAGCAGAGCCAGTACGCCCGCCAGCACCTTGGTGAATACCCTGGGAGCCAAGGTGATACCGAAAGGCAAGGCCACAAATTGGTAGTGCTGATCCTCCAGAGCGAACCTGAGAAATCTCTGATGACCTGGAAAGATTGGTACATGAAGGTAAGTGTCCTTGATGTCTACAGAAGTCCTGAAGTCCCCTGGGCATAGTGAATTGACAGCTGAGCGCAGAGTCTCCATGTGAAAGTGTTTGAATCTGACAAATTTGTTGAGGCACTTTAAATCCAGGATAGGTCTGATGGACCCGTCTTTTTTGGGAACAGTAAAAAGATTGGAACAGTAGCCTCTGCCCCTTTCCCTCAAAGGCACCTGGCAGATGACCCCCAACTCCAGAAGGTTTTGGACAGCAAGGCACCCCGAGCTGACAGGGGGTTTTGAGCCATCCGGAATTTGATGAATCTTGGGGGAGGCCAGGCTGCAAACTCTATCTTGTAACCGGAGGACACTACCTCCTGAATCCACCGGTCTGAGACGTGAAGCCTCCAGACGTGAGCAAAGAGCCGAAGCCGTCCCCCCACCCGGATGGGTGAGGGCGCCCCTTCATGTCTGAGGGGGCTTGGGTGAGGATTTTGGCTTGGGACCCCAGGTGAGGCCAGGACGGCCACGTCCTCTGCCCCTTCCCCAGTGATCTCCACGGGCCCCAGTAAAGGAGACTCCTCGGCCAGGTCTGGAACCACGGAAGGAGGGGAGAAGGGCACCCATCCCCCGAAAGGACCAGGACGGCCTCCTACGTTGAGGTAACCTACCGCCCCTGGCAAACAAATCCAAGCGTTCACCAAAAAGGCACAGGCCCTTAAAAGGGAAACCAGTAAGAGCCTTCTTAGCAGCATTATCAGCTACCCACTGACGTAGCCAGACAAAGGCGGTGTATAGCCACCAACAGGGCAGAAGTTTTTCCACACATTCTAATGACATTATCCATAGCAGACAGCACATATGCAACAAATTCATAGCAAAACAGGAGAGATCTATACTCATCTCCTCCCGCGTCATCAGAGGCCCTCTCTAAGAGACTCTTAAGCAAACCCTTAACAGCAACAGCTATAATGGCAGAGGCACAAACCGGGCATAGCGCGGTTCCCACACAGGCAAAGGCATGGCAAGCCAGTTGGTCCATACGCCGGTCCTCACCATCCCTCAGGGTAGTAGTGTCAGGAGAATGCATGACAGATGTATTGGACAGCCCCAGAACAGGCGCGTCCACCTCGGGAGGGCAACACTAACGTTTAATCACATCAGCAGGAAAGGGATACCTCTTGTCCCAACTCTTGGGCACCCCTGGCAGCTTGCTAGGCTGCTCCCATTCTTTGAGCACCAGATTATTAAAATGAGACTACTCAGGGTATTCCAAACGTGGTTTAGCCGTATGAAAGAGCTCGCCCTGCTGCTGCGGAGCCACGGCAGGAGGGGATATACAGAGCACTTCAAAGATCTGAGCCAAAAGCCTGTCAGTGTCATCTGAGGACCATAGATCTTCCCCAAAGGGAGACCCTGTTGTCAAAAATGTCCTCATCCTCTATGGAAAAGAGAGAAACAGCGGGTGATAAATGCTGCTTCTTAGCAGAAGCCTTACGTGGGGCAGACCCAAACAGATGTTTTTCCATGTTGGCCATCCGTGCAGCCAAATCTGGTTGAGACTCCCCACTGGTATGCACCTCACTGGGGGTCAGATGTAAGCGTGGGGGGTAGGCGAAGTCACCGATTGGGGATACCCAACACGCAACACATAGCCGGGCTTGTCCCGAAGGAACCCCAGGCCCATTATCCCCAGAAGCCTCCATATGGTGATTTGAATGGTACAGTGGGCCAATAAGGGTTAGCGCTAAAGATCTACCAGGGATGCCCCAATAACCCGCTAGGGAAGTGGGAGATAATGAGGGTAGATGGCCAGGAGAAACCACAGTGCTGAAGTTGTAACCTGCCTGAAAGACATAACAAGCATTCCCATGAGCATACAGCCAGAAAATCCAGAAAGATTTTACCCCACCGGGGTTACTCACGGATCGCAGGAGCTAGGCAGCCCACACCGCAATGGCAACAAAATGGCGTCCTCAGACCGCTAGGGGCTGGCTCCGTGGAGATGTGACATCAAAATCATCATCCCCGGAGTGAAAAGTGAAAATCTTGGGTGTTGGTCCACTTTAAACCAGGCAACCACTGAGATGGCCGCAATACCCAAAGTATGTGTGGGGGACGCGGGGGGATTGTTTTATGGGTTTTGTGTCACTTTACAGTGGACCAAAATCCACCCTGGTGCCTATGAGACTCCAGGGCAGGCATACTCGCTGTCCCTGGGGCATCCAGTTTCGGGTCAAACCTCCCAGGTCGTAAGAAAACTCACCTTCGTTCCCGGGCCAACGGCGCATGGACAAGCAGCGGCTGCATCCTCACTATTCTTTTAGAAGGGCACGTGCCCACGCCAGGCATTTGTGAATAGCCAGCGCAGGCACGCTACCTGTTAAAGCCCAGCGCGCTCAGATCCACTCACCTTAGATGAGCTCTAGAATGAAGGGGCAGGAGCAGATCCGAGCGCGCTGACTGGACGAGAGGCTGTGCATAAGCCATAGGACCATATGGTATCACACAGTATATATATATATAGTAATGTATGCGTATAAAACAAATAAAATCCTTATAAAATGCTTGATAAAACAGGCATCTTTCATTCTCTTGCCTTAAAGTGGCTTGAAACCCAGGGGGGATCTGCCCGGGAATCTATAAGATTCCCGGACCGATCAGATCCCTCCCCGCGGGGCATCCGAAATCGGGATGTCCCGCGGGGAGGAACCCCCCAGGAGGCCCACAAACCTTACCTCAGCCCCGTTCCATCGGCGGCCGCGGCCACGTCTCACGCTTCCCGCGGCCTCCAGCGCTCAGAGCCGCTGAGCTGCTATGCGCGTCCAAGCGGCCTTGGACGTGCATACCACAGCGGCTCTGAGCACTGTGATTGGCTGGAGCGGTCACGTGGGAGCGTGGTGAGGTGAGTGTTTCTGGGCTTTCGGGGGGGGGGTTCAGACAGCGGGGCACCCCCGATTGGGGTGCCCCACCGAAGTGGACCAAAACCCAGGATAGTCAAAATCCTGGGTTTTGGTCCACTTTAAAGTGGACCAAAACCCAGGATTTTGGCTATCGATCAGGTGTGCCCCGCTGTGTGAAACCCCCCAGGTAGCCTGAACAAACTCACCTTTTCCCGGTCCCAGGACACATGTGCGACCACTTGTCCAATCGGCGCGCTCGGATACGCTTGAGCCCCTGCGTACAAGAGCTTGTCTGATGCAAGCGAATCCTAGCGCACTGGCGGTTGCATCGCACGCTACCCTTTAACAGGGAGTGCACCAGTGCCAGCCATTCACAAATGCCTGGTGTGGACACGCGCCTTGCTAGAGGGATAGTGGGGGTGCGCCTGCTGTGTGCACATCCGAAAAGAAGGTGAGTCTATGGGCGACCTGGGGGGGTCCCGATTTTGGATGCCCCGGGGGGGGGGGGATCGATCGGCCTGGGAATCTTAAAGATTGGCTGATCTCCATGGGTTTTGGTCCACTTTCCAGACTGCTGTATCTGTATAAGTACATGTATATATAAATATAACCATAAAAAGAAGGAAGAGCTTTAATATGAATGTTCTTTCATTAGTATTGCTCACAGTTTGTTTCATCGGATATTTCAGAGAAAAAAAGAGCGACAATTATAAGCCGATTAAATAACCATCAACAGTTGTTTTTAAAGGAAAATAGCTTTTATGCTCATCAGAGTCGTGACCCAGCACCTCCACAGCTGCCGGGCTCCTTTACAAGAGCCTGTCCCTTTACTTGCTCCAATTATTATACTGTCGTTATGCATAAAGTCAGCAGCAAGGCTCGTTATCTGGATGCCCGACACTCCCCTAAGCTACCGAAACTTTCTCAAATTAAAAAATTGGATTTATGCTGCCTCCCCTCCCCCTAACTTGGAGGTTGAAGCAGGTTGACCCCAGGGAGGTGAAGAACGCAGCGGCGGCTGATCTGATGATATTATCTTCACCCCAGCCGTGATTGTATTATTATAAATTCTACCAATAGAATCATCCCCCATCCCCCCCGGCTGTGATTGTATTATCAAAGAATCTAATGGAATTTAGATGATGAGGATGTGCAAGGAAATAAGAAAACACCCCAGCCCTTGGCTTCTGAATTCAGGGGCAGAGATGTAACTAGGATTTCTGGCACCCGGTGCAAGGATTCAATATGGCGCCCCCACCTGTGCTCAGGCCTCCCAGCCCTTGGCTTCTGAATTCAGGGGCAGAGAAGTAGCTAGGCTTTCTGGCACCTGGGGCAAGGATTCAATATGGCGCCCCCCACCTGTGCTCAGGCCCCCCAGCCCTTGGCTTCTGCATTCTGGGGCAGAGATGTAGCTAGGATTTCTGGCACCCGGGGCACGGATTCAATATGGCGCCCCCCACTTGTGCCCAGGCCTCCCAGCCCTTGGCTTCTGAATTCAGGAGCAGAGAAGTAGCTAGGCTTTCTGGCACCCGGGGCAATGATTCAATATGGCGCCCCCCACCTGTGCTCAGGCCCCCCAGTGCTTGGCTTCTGAATTCAGGAGCAGAGAAGTAGCTAGGCTTTCTGGCACCTGGGGCAATGATTCAATATGGCGCCCCCCACTTGTGCCCAGGCCCCCCCAGCCCTTGGCTTCTGAATTCAGGGGCAGAGATGTAGCTAGGCTTTCTGGCACCCGGAGCAAGGATTCAATATGGTGCCCCCCACTTGTGCCCAGGCCTCCCAGCCCTTGGCTTCTGAATTCAGGGGCAGAGAAGTAGCTAGGCTTTCTGGCACCCGGAGCAAGGATTCAATATGGTGCCCTCCACTTGTGCTCAGGCCTGCCTTAGGCGCCCTCTTTGACTTGACCCTGGGCATGTGCCCCCCTGCCCCCCAGCTATGCCCCTGTTCAGGGGCTTTACCAATGATAAAACATAGAAACAAATAAATTATATAACAAGTCTGAAAATATTTATACATAATGGAAGCTAGCACTGGGCACACCCAGGGAAGTGCATGGGCACCTAGAATCTTCATGGGGCCCACTCTGGCTCTGACTGGTAAAAGGGGTGATTCTCCAGAGGGCCCAACCCATCGGACCAGTAACCCGGGTTGCCATGTACATGTCTGCTCACAGTTGGCATCAGAACTAGGGGACGATCAGAGCAATGGAAAAGGGGAAGAGGAGCTGAGGGCGATCGGTGGCAGTTCAGAAGGTGACAAGGACCATAGAAGGATCGGCAGCAATTGTTAGCTTAGCGATAACGAACAAGGCAGCAGGCTTTGGGGAATCGGCAGTAGCGGAAATGCCAGTAAGGACTGTGGGGCTATTAGCGGCAGTGGAGAAGATGACAAGGACCAGAGGACTTTCAGTGGCAGCAGAGAAGCTGGCAAATATTAGAGGACTAGAGAAGTGGTGAAGTTACTGAGGGCTGGAAGTGTGATCACAACCCAACAGTGGCAGCTAAGCTGAAGGGTCACATGATGTGAAGTGACATGTGAAGTGATGCATCACAAAGAGGCCTAATGAAAGTCTGTTGCCCAAGGGCCCCTATAAGTTTGGAGGCGGCTTTAAGAAGGTTTATCCAGTCTTAGTCCAGTCCAGTGCTTTGATACAGTTAACCAATGGGCTCTGACCCTGGGAAATCTGGCAATAGGGAGCACAGAAAGAATTCCTGGCTTGGTCACAGCTCCCAGCATGCAGCTCACCTAAACCAGAGACTCACAACGTCACAAGTCTTCCCCCAAACCTTCTCCCCCTACCCTACCTAGCCACCAGCTGAGACACCCAAGCTCATGTTCTGCTACCGCATAGTCTATAGCCTTAGCATTGTAGCTGTGGTGGCTATACTCACCTCTACCACAGTATCTGCCACTACAATACTAAAGTTTTAGTACCATCCCTGTAAGAGTGTCCATATCCACCCCTGGCTATAATCGTTCCATGTAACGCTATAGCCTTAGCTGATGAAAGCACCCATTGACAGGCTGGTACGTACATTGGAGGGCTGGACTCAGCATCTCATGGGCTGGTCAGTAAAATCTTGGGCAGCTTTTTGGCTGCAGTCTGTCCCTGGCTCTAACCCAGTGAAAGGAAAACATGGTGGTACTTAGATTGAGCAGGTGTAAGTCTCAGCTTGAGGAATGGTAAGAGAGACAGAAGACAAAGCAGTGCCATTGATCAGCTAAAGGCACATGTGGATGCAACTTCATTATACGGTGTGGGAAGTGTCATTGTTTAACTAGAGCTCAGATAAGATATATACAGTGGAAGTATGTATAGTCAGTCAACAATGGTCAGTCACACAACATTGATATATATATATATATATATATATATATATATATATATATATATACTTTTTGTGTATGTGTTTTCATTCAATTCCATGTAAGTCTTTTTCTTTTTTTTCACTACCTAAATAATGCAGCAGGAGTAGATCAATGCCCTAACCTAACCTCAGCATGCAATGTCTATTGATTTGAGGGGGACCATAATGTGGCTGCTAATTTCAACTTTGACACAGTTATATATGGCTTTTTAATCCAAATTACAGTCCAATAACCCACAGTGTCCCTGTGTTATTCCAAATAGGAATGTCCTTCAGGATAACTAAGAAGACCCTCAGTATTGCTGAACCATGCTAGACAGGATACTGTATAAACCATTAGCACTTTAAATTAAGATATATATATATATATTATTAAATGACTTACCAATACTTTTAATCCAATTATCTAATGAATAATTTACTGAGAATCTGCATTTGGCAACATTCTCTACAAGTAACTATTGGTGGTAAGACAACAGCAAGTCAAGATGACCCTTCAAGACCATACTTAGGCCCTTATTTAACAAGGGTTAGCGACCGGTAGCGACTGGTGAGCGACCGGTAATGACGGGCCCCGCCACGAGAACGCCGGCTCCCCTCCACAATCACACATTTATCAAGCCGATCCTGCTTAGCGACTGAGATAGCGCCATATAGCGACTCATTCATCATTATTCCAGCCTCAGCCCACAGCGCCAGCGTCCGACCTTGAACAGCGACAGGTATGACCTCTCGCTACCTGGCGCTCTCCAATGCATTTCAATGGAACAATCTTTAAATATTCATAATTAATTGTTATGATTTTTTTTTTTTTTTAAATGTGAAAAATTCTGTGACCACTTCTGCCATGTTAGGGGGTTTAAACATGCATTGTACAGCGCGAGAATTTTTTGAGCGTGATTTGTTAATGAATATGGTGGGAGCCGGTCGCTCGGACCAGTCGCTATCATGCGCTCCCATACAGCGCGGAACCTGTCAAATAGCGACTCGTCACCCAATATTCAACATTACGGCAAACCGACTGAGTCGCTATCAACTACCGAACAACGCCCAAGCACAGCGACTACTAGCGGGCGCTCTGAAAATGCCGCTACAGTCGCTCAACTGTCGCTACCTGCCGCTGTTAATGAATCGGCCTCATTAAAAAAGAGGCAGATTCTACATGTAGCCAGGGGAGCATGGTATCAGGTAAGATTTAAGGGGTTTTTAGGGGGTTGGTGTTGGTCCAGTTTAACGCATTGACTCATCCTGCTTTTTATATTGCTTGGCGCAATGAAGAAAGGCAGTAGCACATTTTCAAACTCCCAGCCAGTGTTGCGAGTCCACAGGAATCCAAATTAGAACTGAACCAGGTGCAATGCTGGGTATAATATTGTCCAAAACTTTCAGCAAAACTGCAACCCCCAAATTATTGGCCAATGAAATCTTGGACCAGTCCCCATTTGTAATGTTGTGTGTAATATACTTCAAAACTCTGAGCAAAAAATTGCACGCCAGATTCTTGGACAATTACTGCAAATTCCAGATTCAATTTTCCAGATCTATCCAGATTCTCTGATTACAATTGCCCCATGTTTTGGGCAAGAAATGGCATTAATTTCAAGGAAAGACCAAAATGCATTTAAAATAGTTTACTAAAGCCCTTATTTATGAAGGAATAGCGACAGGTAGCGACTGGTGAGTGGCCGGTAATGACGGGCCCCGCCACGAGAACGCCGGCTCCCCACCACAATCACACATTTATCAAGCCAATCCTGCTTAGCGACTGAGATAGCGCCATATAGCGACTCATTCATCATTACTCCAGCCTCAGCCCACAGCGCCAGCGTCCCACCTTGAACAGCGACAGGTATGACCTCTCGCTACCTGGCGCTCTCCAATGCATTTCAATGGAACAATCTTTAAATATTCATAATTAATTGTTATTAATGTTTTTTTTTTAAATGTGAAAAATTCTGTGACCACTTCTGCCATGTTAGATAATTTTTTTAAGGTAAAAAAAAAAAATTGTGCAGAATTGATATTACAGGTCTGATATTATTGTGTTCAGATTACTAAATTCTTTAAAATTTTTCTTTTTTTGGTTTTCAAAAATATGGTGGTTTGGGGGTTAAAAAACTACTTTTAACACATCGCCGCCAGCGCTCTGGGGTTTAAACATGCATTTCACAGCGCGAGAATTTTTTGAGCGTGATTTTTTAATGAATATGGTGGAAGCCGGTCGCTCTGACCAGTCGCTATCATGCGCACCCATACATCGCGGAACCTGTCAAACAGCGACTCGTCACCCCGTATTCAACATTACTGCACACCGACTCAGTCGCTATCAACAACCGAACAACGGCCAAGCACAGCGACTACTAGCGGGCGCTGTGAAAATACCGCTACAGTCGCTCAACTGTCGCTACCTGCCGCTGTTAATGAATCGGCCTCCCCAGGTACAATAAAGATGTTTCACAAAAAAGCAGACGCAGCAAAAGGTAAAAGAAAATGGGGAAGAAAAACATCTCTTTTCTCACTAAATGTACAAACTCAGGGCTTAGTAAGCCACAGATCAGCGTTCTCCAACTCTCTCCTCATAAGCTGCCAACAGGTCATGTCTTGTGGATCTCCACAGAAAATCCAATTTTGATTGTAATAGATTTATTTGTATTTGTTTGGAACAGATGCCCCCAAAAATGGCACAAGGGAGCAACAGCAGCAGCCAGGGGCGGGCTGGCCATAGGAAGACCCAGGACAATGCCCAGTGGGATGCACTGCAGTGGGGGCCAGTTGGGCTAATGCTTTGAACACCCCGGCATCATGATTGAGGTGCCTCAGCAGGGATGTCTTGGGCCGGCCAGAGGCTGGTAAAATCCAGGGCTGATATTTGGTCCCAGCAGCAGGTGAGCGGGGTAGATTTGTCCTGCAATGGCACGCCTATTCTGGGGTATGATGAAAAGTCTACAACTTTCCCTTTGACTGGACACCACATTTTATTTTATTTTTGGAAATGTCATTTGGGTGATCTTGTATCTGCATCATAGATACTAACATGTCTTGTGTAGCGACAGTACATTACATATGTGGAGCCTTTGAGGCAATCAAATATGGTTGGCATGCATAAATGTTGGTCTTTGCCTTATGAAATGAGCCCATGGATATCGCTTATAACTATATAACTGGTGATGCACAGTAGGATCCTCCTACCGAGTAGGTACTTCTCACCTGGCCGTTGTCTCATGCTTGGGATATGGTGAGAATGTTGACAAATTTATAGTGGACCAAAAGTCTAAAATAAAGAAAAGCCCAGTGGACTTACTCATCTTCTCTGCACAGGATGTCCCCACGGCACACGACTGATGTCGGCTCTGTGGTTGCTTCTGCTAAGAGGCCGATTCATTAATAGTGGCAGGTAGCGACAGTTGAGCGACTGTAGCGGCATTTTCAGAGCACCCGCTAGTAGTCGCTGTGCTTGGCCGTTGTTCGGTAGTTGATAGCGACTCAGTCGGTTTGCCATAATGTTGAATACAAGGTTACGAGTCGCTATTTGACAGGTTCCGCGCTGTATGGGAGCGCATGATAGCGACTGGCCCTAGCGACCGGCTCCCACCATATTCATTAAAAAATCACGCTCAAAAAATTCTTGCGCTGTGAAATACATGTTTAAACCCCAGAGCGCTGGTGGCGATGGGTTAAAAGTAGTTTTTTAACCCCCAAACCACCATATTTTTGGAAACCAAAAAAAACAAGTTTTTAAAAAAATTTTGTAATATGAATACATTAATATCAGACCTATAATATCAATTCTGTACATTTTTTTTTTCCCTTAAAAAAATTATCTAAAATGGCAGAAGTGGTCACAGAATTTTTCACATTTAAAAAAAAAAAAAATTAATAATTAATTATTAATATTTAAAGATTGTTCCAATGAAATGCATTGGAGAGCGCCAGGTAGCGAGAGGTCATACCTGTCGCTGTTCAAGGTCGGACGCTGGCGCTGTGGGCTGAGGCTGGAATAATGATGAATGAGTCGCTATATGGCGCTATCTCAGTCGCTAAGCAGGATCGGCTTGATAAATGTGTGATTGTGGTGGGGAGGCGGCGTTCTCGTGGCGGTGCCCGTCATTACTGGCCGCTCACCAGTCGCTACCTGTCGCTATTCCTTCATAAATAAGGGCCCAAGTCAATTCCGGGTTCATGAAGCATGGAAAGCCCGCAACATGAAACAACAGGAAGCTACTGGCTGGTGATGTCAGTTAACAGTTTCTTTCCTGGAGACTCACGTCCGCCACCCACTTCCACAGCTTCTGCTTACCATTCGTTGAGGAGCCGGCATCCAGGCGCAATGTCAAAGCCTGCACCCAGGATTGTGGGATACATACTCTTGGGTTTAGCAAGATGGCCGCACAGGAGCGAAATGTCCAGGACTCGGTGGCATTGTAAGCTGAGTAGATCATTAATAAGCATGCAGTGCTTTGCATGCTTATTAATGACCTTTTTTATTTTTATGTTAAAAGTAAAAAAATAGACTATTGGTCCACTTGTACAACCTGGAGGTCATTGTAATAAAACTTGTGCTATGAGTTTTAAATTGTGCTCTGCTGTTCCCGGTGACATATGAAGTCTCTTGGATATATATTGTTTAATTACTGTAACAATTGATTCGTTAATTAGATTATTTGCTTAAAGTGGACCAACACCCAGGATTTTGACTATCCTGGGTTTTGGTCCACTTCGGTGGGGCACCCCGATTGGGGGTGCCCCGCTGTCTGTAACCCCCCGGAAAGCCCAGAAATACTCACCTCACCACGCTCCCACGTGACCGCGCCAGCCAATCACAGCCCTCAGAGCCGCTGTGGTATGCGCGTCCAAGGCCGCTTGGATGCGCATACCAGCTCAGCTGGCTCTGAGCATACTGGAGGCCGCGTCTCGCGCTTCCCTCTAACAGGGAGCGCGCCTGCACCGGCCATTCACAAACGGCTGGCGCTGGTGCACGCCCTGCTAGAGGGAAGCGCGAGACGCGGCCGCGGCTGCACCGATGGAACGGTGCTGGGGTAAGGTTTGTGGGCCTCCTGGGGGGTTCTTCCCCGTGGGACATCCCGATTTCGGATGCCCCGCGGGGAGGGATCTGATCGGTCCGGGAATCTTATAGATTTCCAAGCCGATCCCCCCTGGGTGTTGGTCCACTTTAAATAATGAGAATACTGTTGTGCAGTCATCACAGTGAGGGGATCTATCTTCTTCCAACACCTTGTGCGGTGCAGAATGCAATGTCCTGCCACTTCTTAGTCAGCAGTGTAATGCGGGAATGAGGGGGAGGGTACCAGAGCCTGTAACTACAAGGATGTGGAGGCTCAGTATGTGATGGGACAGAATGGGGAGACCGCAGGGTTACAGCTGTATAATCCATTTAGCCAAAACTGGTTTAACCCCCAGAGAATGGAAGACTGTCAAACTGTGCATACACTCCCTGCTGAGGAACGAGAGAGGAAGCATAAACCGGGAACTCAAGTCTAAAAACAATTGCACCTTTGACACTTAAAAATATTATTAAAGAGGAGACAATTTATCATGCACATATCACAGAAAGCTGTAAGCCAACTGTGAGCTCTTTGCTTTTTAATAGCAGACTCCATGTGCCATCCGGCCCGTAGCGTGTAATATTAAATTACAAATTGACCCCTGACTACGTGTATAACTTTCCTAATGTGTAAGAAGGGGTGAATGGCACTTGTTTATTTTGTGAAGCAAAAATAAAAATAACATTTTGTTTCATTTATTTTCCAAGGTCTGATCACCAGATGCTGGAGATCGCAATAGCGTTTGCTATCAACATTCTTTTTTGCCGTTTCATCCTTATATAACACTTTGAGGGTATAGCACAGGTGTACTCAAAAGGCAGGTCAGGATGCGAACGCCATTTTTCCGGCCAAACAGAGAAGATGGGTGGCCTTTAATGGCGATGGCACCGGCTCAGCTACCTGCTAATACTGCAGGGTGCTGAGCATCAAAGTAAAAGAGCTGTCCAGCACCTTGCGTTACATTTTATGCTCGCCGTGCAGCAACAAGCAGTGTTTAAGGGTTTGGGCTTTTCATTAAGTGATAACCTGGGGGGGGGGGGGGGTCACACAGCAGCATTGGGACTCCAAAGTGGGTTTTGGTCCACTTTAAGTTATTCTGACTGTGTGTAAAGGAAATGTGGCTGAGAGCAGGTAACCAATTGCCAATTGCAAAGTCTATAAACCAGGCAACATTTGCTTGAAAGGTTGTAGTTAAAATCCTTGGTAGCTTCATCAGTGTTAGATTCAACCACTGATGGGCAGGCAACAAGTAGGCGGAATCCAATTTCCAGGCAAAGGTCAGACAGTGAACAAACAGGCTGATTCATCATTAGCGGCAGGTAGCGACAGATGAGCGTCTGTAGCAGCATTTTCAGAGAGCCCGCTAGTAGTCGCAGTGTTCGGCCGTGAGTCGCTACTATATAGCGACTCAGTCGCTGTTCAGTAATGTTGAATACATTGTGAGGAGTCGCTATTTGACCAGTACAGCGCTGTATGGGAGCGCATGGTAGCGACTGCTCATAGCGACCGACTCACACCATATTCAGCAAAAAAACAGCTGCAAAAATCTCTGGCGCTGAAAAATAGCTGTTTGAAGCCCAGAGCGCAGGAGGCGGTGTGTTTAAAGTCTGTTTTCCAGCATCTATCCACTAGTAACAAAGCAAAAACATATGGAATTACATTGTAGCAACATTGTAACATGAACACTTTAATGCCAGACCTGTAATGTCATTTCTGAAGAAATATATAAAAAAATGAAAACATTATGAAAAAACTGCTTTTTCAAGGCCAGAAGAGGTCAAAGAATTATTTGTGTTTTTTTGGAAAAAAAAAAACCCGTTTAAAGAGAAGAAAAGGATCGTCCATTGAAATGTATGGGAGAGCGACAGGTAGCGAGAGGTCATACCTGGCGCTGTGCAAGGCTGAACGCTGGCGCTGTTCGCTGAGGCTGTAAAAATGATGAATCAGACGCTACATGGCGCTGTTCCAGTCGCTCAACAGATTCTGCTTGATAAATGTGTAATTGCTGCCGTGTCCGGCGTTGACCCGTCGCTATCAGTCGCTCATTAACCAGGCGCTACCTGACGCTATCCCTTCTTAAATAAGGGCCAAAGTCCAAAGTCCAGGCAACTAAGAATTCAGATCAAAGAGCAGAAACAGATAAAGCACATCAATTCAGAAAATCTTCTGGCTCCATCTTGGTGCATCAGCTTCCTATTTTCCTATTTAAAGGCACCTGCGCAGTTGTCTGTATACTTCGCTCTGCTTATTATGTGTAGAAATTTGCAGCAAAGTTTCTTTGTGTATGTTGTTTAGCCTCTACTTGGTTTCCTCATTTTTACAAGGGGGGGGGGGGGGGGGGCTACAATGCTGTGTTAACACCAAAGGCGACTACTAACACCTAATATCCACAGTGATGTTAATGCAATCACCAGCTCTCCTCCATTCTGTTTATAGTAGACAATGGATGTGAATTGTAGTTACCACTTATTGCTGCCAGAGTCCAGTCGCCTTGATTAATTCCCAGAGCTATAGCTCATTTATTCATAAACAGACCAAAATTTACCTAGCAGGAGGATGTGAAAAATTACTACCATTGCACATATATCTATATCATGTGGTCACAAGACCTCAGTGTAACAGCATCCCTGAGTTACTGCATATTCATTCTAGAAAATGCCGGGCTTGTTATAATGGCCCCTGGGCTACAAAGCCGTTCACAGCTGAACAGCAGACCTAGGGCTGGATACAGCATCGGCCATTAAAAGTTAACTGCAGGCAATCCCTGGGATTGAACTTAAACAGTCACAGACAGCTCAGAAACCCTCCAGACAGCTCAGAAACCCCCAGCCCTTGTGCTGGCTTAAAAGAACGGATGGATCTCTGCAAATCCTAATCAAGTATCCTGTAGCGATAACCTTTATCGCCGGAGACGTCCTTTTCCCAATGGTGAGAGGTGCTGCAGGAATTCCAGAGTCATCCGTGAGGAACGCAGGAACAGCTCTTACAAGGGCTAGTGGATTGCGATATAGCGTTTCCCCCAATAAGAGACGGAACTCAGTATTGAGGGTGAAGATGAACTTCTTTTATTAGTGCCACCCTGGGCCTTATACGCAAGTCTCCATGCAAGGGGACCTCCCCCGTGGACTGCATGACAAACACACAGACCGATGGGAGCAGGATACACAATCCCTCAACTCTGCCGGTAACACAATTAGCAACACAATAGCAGTCTGTAACACAATCAATAACACAATGACATTGCAGTCTGTAATACAATCAACAACACAATGACATTGTCTGTAATAGTATCAACAGCACAATGACATTGTCTGTAACGTAATCAACAGCACAATGACATTGTCTGTAACGTAATCAACAGCACAATGACATTGCCTGGGACATGCTCAAGAAAATGAAAGTAATGAGTCCATGCAAAAGTCCAAGGGCAGAAACAGTGCCTTTAAAATCCAAAAGGCAGAGAGTCTGTCACATATTCTGTCCAGCTCACCAAAACCATAAATCTTAACATTTAATATTTCCTCAAAAGGGGGGTAAGGTCATACCTTGAGATATGTGGTGAGCTGGACACCTGATACAGAATCCCTAGGATCAGCCTACATGGAAAGTGCACTTGTCCGGGCAATTCAACAACATACCTGCGGGTGTTCATATTCTAGTGCTTTTTTAACAGCCACATCCAAAGTTTTCACTTTATACTGGCATTTGCTGGTGTAACATGAATGAAAGCATTTGATGTCTCTAATGAAACCAAACATGGCCTCTGGAGATTCCCCAGAGCAGGACACATGGCAGCTGTTACAATGTAACAGCAGAAGGGTGCACACGCTAAAAATGTAGCAGCGAGAGGTTCAGCCCCTGTTGCAATAAAACAGTAGGAGACGTAAACGTCTTATCTACCACATTCTAACGGGTGCTAAATTGATCATTGCAAGATCCTGGAGCACCCCTAAACTAAGTTTTAGAGAGTTCAAGAATACGGTTGCTTACATTATGGATAGGGATGAGCGAACCGGTTCGGACGAACCGGAATTCGCTCCGAATTTCAGGGAAAATTCGATTCGGCACGAACCCGAATTTTTTTTTGGTTCGTGCCGATTGAATTTTCCCTGAAATTAAAAAAAAAAATGCCGGCATGGTGGGAGCGGGCAGGCCGGCTACACCTGTCAGCGGGCCGCCGCCGGCCCGCTGACAGCATAGCCGGCCTGCCCGGTCCCACCATGCCGGCATTTTTTTAAAAAGCAAACACTTACCTGCATGGTCGGAGCGTGGAGGCCGGCGCCGCTCTCAGGCGCCCTCTGATGACGCGTCCTCTGATGACAGCTGAGAGCGGCGCCGGCCTCCACACTCCGACCATCCAGGTAAGTGTTTGCTTTTTAAAAAAATGCAGGCATGGTGGGATCGGGCAGGCTGGCTACAGGCGTAGCCGGCCTGCCCGCTCCCACCATGCCGGCATTTTTTTTTTCAGATGAGCGATCCGTGAAAGTTCGATTCGGGCGATTTCTTGGGGAAATTCGGCGAATCGCCCGAATCGAACTTTCAAGAAGTTCGCTCATCTCTAATTATGGCCATGGAGAAAATGACTTCATTACACAATGGCACTTTGGAGAGATTTGGGGAAGTTTGGGAGTGTTGAATTCATGAATGTCTGCCTGCAGACTTTGATACTAGCCTTCTGAATATATGATCTTGGGGAGTTATTGGTCTTCCCCCTGTAGAATTCTCAACTGATCTATTCCTATTTCCCTCTCACTCCTCTCTGGCTCCCTCCCTCTTTCTTTTGGATCACATTTCTCATTTCTTTAGTTTCCCTCTCCCTCCTCTCTTTACCTCCTTCCCCCGTCCCCTCCCTTTTTTTTTATTTTTTTATTTATTTTTTTTATTATTTTTTTTTTATTATTATTTCTATTAATAAGGTACTTGATAAGCAATTAAAGTATGTTTATTGTAAGCTTTATTGAGCCTTAATATTGGTTGACAGATGTGAAATAAGGTATTACTTTTATCAATATTGATAAATTCCATGATTGGTTGGAATATTGTTGTATAATCTTATATTATCTAATAAAATATTGAATGAGAAGTAAAAACAGTAGGAGGGGTGGCTGGAGTTTCAATGAAACAGCTGGAGACGCGCCCTCTGTTACAACATATCACAACAGGGTGGCTTGTTAATCTCGTGTTTCATTGTATGGCTTGAGGACTATATGTCCAATCAGCCTCTCCCACCTCTCCCGCCATGCATATTAATGTGCGGCTGAAAAAACTGAATGGAATCCCCCGGCGCAAACATTGGTGCCACACGGCATCACATTCTCCCTTCAGCTGTGTGTGGTGCCGCATGGCCATTCAGTTGCTGCAGACGTGGCCACGCACACGCGAGAAGGGAGGCAAGTGATGCAGGGGCCAGGTAAGAATATAGGGCAACCTGGGGGGTATCACACAGCAGCATTGGGACTCCCAGGGGGAGGGAGTAAGCCTGCCCTGGAGTCTCATAGACTCCAAGGTGGGTTTTGGTCCCCTTTAAGTTATTCTGACTGTGTGTAAAGGGAATGTGGCAGAGCAGGTAATCAATTGCCAATTGCAAAGTCTATAACCAGGCAACATTTTCTAATTGGCCCAGACAAACAAATCCAGGGGATACTTTGATTGGCTCAGACTAGCACAGGTGATCTTCTGCTGGCCCACTTTGCATGTGAACGTACATATGAAACTAAACTCAGGTTAAAAGCTACCAAGCCAGTCTACAGAACAAAGGAAGGTCTCCCACCATGCTGAATATTAATTAAGGAACCAACCATGCTGGCTAAACAATTTACTTGGGGAACAAAATATATACAAATATAATAAGGGCCTTATTTATGAAGGGATAGCGTCAGGTAGCGGCTGGTTAATGAGAGGTAGCGACAGATAGCAACAGGTGAACGCCGGACACGGCACGCAATTCCACATTTATCATGCTGAATCTGTTTAGCGACTGGGATAACGCCATGTAGCGTCTGATTCATAATTTTCCCAGCCTCAGTGAAAAGCGCCGGTGTTCAGCCTTGCACAGCGCCAGGTATGACCTCTCGCTACCTGTCGCTCTCCCATACATTTCAATGGACGATCCTTTTCTTCTCTTTAAACGGGGTTTTTGTTTTTTAGTTTTTTTTTTTTAAATCTCAAATAATGTTGTGACCTCTTCTGGCATTGAAAAAGCAGTTTTTTCACAAATTTTTCATTATTTTTTATATATTTTTGCAGAATTGACATTACAGGTCTGGCATTAAAGTGTTCATGTCACAATGTTGTTACAATGTAATTCCATATGTTTTCGCTTTGTTACTAGTGGATAGATGCTGAAAAACTTTAAACACACCGCCTCCGCCGCTCTGAGCTTCAACTAAGCATTTTTCAGCGCCAGAGTTTTGTGAGGCTGTTTCTTTGCTGAATATGTTGTGAAACGGTCGCACTGACCAGTCGCTAACATGCGCTCCCATACAGCGCTGTACTGGTCAAATAGCGACTCCTCACAATGTATTCATCATTACCGCACACTGACTGAGACGCTATAAACTAGCGACCCACGGCCGAGCACAGTGACTACTAGCGGGCGCTCTGAAAATGCCTGCTACAGACGCTCATCTGTCGCTACATGATGAATCAGCCTGCCCGTCTAAGTTACACCTAGACTTTATTATTTTATATGCAGTGAATTGAAGAAGGAGAGCCTGTGAGGTCTAGATGAAGGTGATTAAGATGCAAAGTGTCTGCCAAAGAACATAACAGAAGCAGATTCCACCAACAATAGTGTTCAGTTAAAATCACCGGGACCTGGTTTTTGAATGTTGGAACCTGGGACTAACCTGCAAATTAGCAAATATCTCAGGAGGGTTCTTTGTAAAGAAGGTTTAAGGAATCAAGGCCCTTTATTTGTTATTTGCAAATGTAATTCTAGGATCAAACAAATAAAAAAGTTATCATTTCATCAGATGTTTTCTCAAAGGTCATTTTCAGGTAGTGGTTGATCAACATTGTAACTCTGCTGTTAGTTACAGTTTGGCCTCCTTTTCCTTTTGAAGAAACCCAGCTCTTTATATCATCTCGTTAGGTCACAAGGAGGTGCCAGACTGACAGAGGCATAATTGTGTTTTTCTCATTAAGGATATTTGGTAAAACTCATTATTTACAGTCTCAATGGTCCATGTCAACTGCCTCCTAGTGACTTTCTTGTCGACAGATCCCAAACAGGCAGTTATGGCCCTAATGATAAAAAGCCTTCAAACACGAGCCACGCACGACTGTGTAGACATGTAGACCCAAAGAAGAAGCTGTATCAGAGAATTACTCTTGCCTCTGGTTTTGTAACATTGGCTGAAGCGTTTAATGAAGAACTGAATGAATTCCTTTTGTCAAAGCTTGTGTAGATTTATTCATAAATTTGTGTGGCACAATTTAGAAAATTGGTTGGGGGCTAGGCACACCCCCATACAAGAAAAAAACACCTTTGAGACTAACTGCGCCTGTTTCATCTAGTATTACAAATATTTAGAGAGATTTAGAGATATTTAGAGTTCGATTCGGGCGATTCGCCGAATTTCCCCAAGAAATTCGGGCTCGCCCGAATCGAACTTTCACGAATTGCTCATCTGAAAAAAAAAATACCGGCATGGTGGGAGCGTGGAGGCCGGCGCCGCTCTCAGCTGTCATCAGAGGACGCGTCATCAGAGGGCGCGTCATCAGAGGGCGCCTGAGAGCGGCACCGGCCTCCACGCTCCGACCATGCAGGTAAGTGTTTGCTTTTTAAAAAAATGCCAGCATGGTGGGAGCGGGCAGGCCGGCTGCGCTGTCAGCGGGACGGCTTCCGCCGCCCACTGACAGCGTGGCCGGCCTGCCCGCTCCCACCATGCCGGCATTTTTTTTTTTTTATTTCAAGGAAAATTCGATCGGCACGAACCAAAAAAAATTCTGGTTCGTGCCGAATCGAATTTTCCCTGAAATTCGGAGCGAATTCCGGTTCATCCGAACCGGTTTGCTCATCCCTACAAATATTCATTAAGTAGTAATCATTCATAACTCATTTTTATTAAACAAATATGACAGACATTTGCTGGAATGACTTTAAGTGTGGCCACCTGCCACAGGCACCAGCCACAAGTTTACAATCAATTATTATGTTATAAAAAACTTGATACACATTTGAACAACAATAATCACATGAAAAACAAGTTTACAAAGTTAAAAACCAATAACAATATGCAACAGGCAGTTCGTAGTGGCACCCGTACAGGGGACCAAGACTATTTTTTGGGGCTAAAGATAGACTAGTTTCGCCCACTTCAGGGCTTTTTCAACATTGGTTTCTTGGTCACAGCATACAATTTGCCTGAAAAGACTGTTTTCTGTTCCAAAAAAAAAAAAAACAGAAATATTCAGGCAAATTGTATGCTGTGACCAAGAAACCAAATGGGCATCTGATGTTGAAAAAGCCCTGTTAGTTATGAATGATTACTACTATGAATATTTGTAATACTAGATGAAACAGGCGCGGTTAGTCTCAAAGGCGTTTTTTTTCTTGTATGGGGGTGTGCCTAGCTCCCAACCAATTTTCTCATTTCAGCACTAATATAACACCTTGAGACTATACCAGCCGACTGGGTAACTTTGTATATCTCAGTTAGTTGGGGTGTGGTCTCCACACAGGAGGAAAGCGAACTACCCGAATTGGGGCTTCTAGTCGCCTCCGTCCTGTGAGTTCTCCCGCGGTGGCACAATTTACCCATAAAACACCATTTTGTAATGTAATGAAATAGATTTTTTATGAGGATTTTGACTTTCAAGACCATTAACCCATATCACCTATTTTTCTCTAGTCGTGAACATGAAAAAAATGATTATGCCCCTTGTATCCTACAGACGTCCGTCTCTATTTACCCTACAATTGTCCAAAATAGTGATAAAAAATCATTTTATTTTCGCCATGTACCTTTACATATATGGGTTTTTCTTGACACACAGGGCCTTATGCATTATAGCTTGAGACATCTAATAGGCGTTAATTTATTTAGTGTAAAAGTCATATATATTATACATATATTATGCATTCAGTTTTAAAAGGATTACACATTAAGCAGGGTTAATTATTCATGAAATCCCCATGGGGAAAAAAATCCTTATAGCATTTAGTTCTGATATAGGGGAACACCTGATGAAAGGGGGTGGAAACGACAATGACATGGGTGGACATATATCGTATTTAAAACGTGCATAGGGTTTAGAAGAGGAAAATGAGAAAAAAATATACTGGACCAAATGGTGTGCTAAATTACCCCCATCCTCCCAAGAACATAATAACAGGAAATGCCAGAGAATCCCCCTCCCAAACATGAGATAACAGGAGGTGTGAGCAACCTCCCCAAACCCCCCTTAACAGGCAGGGTGCAGAATCAACCTATAACAGACAATGTGCAAAATCCCCCCCCCCAATCACCCCATAACTGGCAATATTCAGAATCACCACATAACAGACAGTGCACAGTATTCACCCAATCCCCCATGACATGCAGTGTGCAGAATCCCCTCCATGACCCCATAATAGACAGAGTGCAGACCCCTCCCACAAACACTGCATAACAGGCAGCATGCAAAATCCTTCCAGTTACCCCATAACAGTCAGTGTACAGCATCCCTGGCAATCCCTCTATAACAGGCAGCATGTAGAATATCTCTTCCATATCCCCCTATAGTGTGTAGCATCCCCCAGTCACCTGACAGCAGGCAGTGTACAGCAAATCCACTATAACAATAAGCATGCAGAATCCCTTAATCACCACATACCATTGGAGGGGATGTGTCAATATCCCATAACATCCAGCGTACAAAACCCCTAATCCCCCCCCGGAACAGGCAGCCTGTAGTATCCCCCCAATTACCCCATAACAGGTAGTGTACAGAATCTTCTCAATCACCCCATAACAGACAGAGTGCAGAATCCCCCTCTAATCATCTCATAACAAGCGGTGTGCAGAATCCCCTTCTTAAAATCCCTAACAGGCAGTGTGCAGAATCCCCCAATCCTCCTATAACAGGCAATACAGTAGAGGGTTACAACAAAAAAAGGACTCCTTATCTTTGCCCGGAATGCCACGACTGCTACACGGACATTACACAGATCGCCTTGCCCCGTTCTTCAAGTGAATGGGTCAGATATTGCTCTGTGCACCAAGATGGTTGCCCCAGGACCATGATCGCCAGCAACTGTCCCTGGATCCCAGTCCTGATAAGTAGTTTTTTCTCCCCTATTTGCTCCCTAAGATGCACAGACATCCCCCACCCCCATTCTTTTTGGGGGAAAATATGTTATATCACTCTCTCTAGATATAATATATGTACACTGTTCAAAAAAATAAAGGGAACACTAAAATCCCACATCCTTGACTTCAATAAATGAAATATCCTAGTTGCATATCATAGTTGCATCGTTGAGAACACTAAAACCTATAAATGATTACTGTAAATTAACATGAATGTCCCATAGAGGTCTGGATTTGGAATTAGACTCAAAATCAATGTTGAAATCACGGGCTGATCCAGCTTCAGTGCCTCAAGACAAGGAAATGAGACTCAGTAGTGTATTTAGCCTCACCGTCAAGTGCTCATATTTTTTAGAACACCAAGTCGTGTTCAGGCTTCCTCCTGATTTATGGTCGGCAAAATTGTGAAGTGCATTGTTTAAGGTGGTGTGACAATAAGGAAACTTGCTTCAGAAATTCTCCGCAAACGAAAATTTGGCGTCCCAAACTGTCACCTGCGACTGATTTATGGGGTGCTTAGAGGGCAAAAAAGCGTGTGTCGAATTCCCGAGTGATTCTCCTCCAGCAAAAAGCTGGAGTAAACTGCCAACTTCACTGACTAACAGGCTATTTTCATTCCTTAAACACATGTCGGCAGCATCCGGCATGTTTTTTTTATCGATGAAAGTGTCAGCCGCAAGTTTATTTTAGTAATTTTTCCCTTTTTCGGGTTTAGTTGAGAAAGTTGACAACTCTAAAAATGTTTAATGATGAAAACACTGAGCCCCAATAAATTAAGACTAATTAAAAAAAACATTAGTAGCACAATTATTAAGCAATAATATGCAAAACAGGGCAGGGAGGGAGGGAGGAGTAAAGAGAACATCTGGGACTAAACATTTGGAAAAACAACACTGGAGAGGGCCTGCAATCAGGATATCCCCAATAAAACACGACACCTAAAAATAAGGAGAAATAAAAACCTATAAATAAAAAACAACTAAATATTTCTCACCTTTCTTTACTGTCTCTGTGAAAGATTACACTCTGAAATGGAGAATAGAGATTCGAAATTGTGCCAATTTGCTAATCTCAAGAATTTCGGTTGACATTATCCAGCTCACTGGCCGCATCCCCAGCTTTCCTGTAAATTGGGAAGCGCTCCTGCCCCCAAACTATCTAAGTGGCTGGGTGTGAGAGAGCACCTCAGCTACAGGGAATCTAATATGTGGTAGATTTCTCAGGTCCTGAATCCAGTGTGTGGTAGGTGTTCTTTGGTCCTGAATCCAATGTCCGAAGACACAAGCTGGAAAGGAACAGGCAGGCTGATTCATTACTAACGCCAGGTAGCGACAGATGAGCGTCTTTAGTGAGGATTTCAGAGCGACCGCTAGTAGTCGCTGTGCTCGGCCATGGTTCTTTGTTTCAGAGCCGCTGGCCGGCTTTGTTAAATACGTTATATGATTCGCAGTACTAAGCTGTATGGGAGCGAATGGTAGCGCCAGCTCAGTGACTCACACCACATTCATCAAAAAAACAGCCTCAAACAGTTCTGGCGCTCAAAATCGGGTCGATGTAGCCCACAGTGCCAGTCTGTTTTTGAACATGTATCCACTAGTAACAAAGCAAAAACATATACGGAATTACATTGTTATAACATTGCAACATGAACACTTTAATACCAGACATGTAATGACAATTCTGCATAAAAATAATATTAATCAAAAAAGTTTTCAAAAATGTAATTCTCTAGGCCAGGATACATGTTTGAAAGATTTGAGTTAAAAAAAAAATGGGATCAGGAAAGGGATTTAAGGATCGTCCATAGAAATGTATGGGAGAGCACCAGGTAGCGAGAGGTAAGACATAGCACTCTGCAAGGCTGAACGCCGGCGCTGTACGCTGAGCCTGGGATAATGAATCGGACGCTACATGGCGTTGTTCTAGTTGTTCACCTGTTGCTACCTGACGCTACCTGCTGCTTACAAGACACTACCTGGCGATATCCCTTCATGAATAAGACCCAAAGTCATAAATAAGCCAGGACTCAAGGTCAGGACTCAAATTAGCAAAGCAATCATTAAGGTCAAGCAGAGTTGAAAGCCAGTGGGGTCGGCTTATAAATATATATATAAATATAGCCAATGTCATCAGAGATTCACTCAGTGTGTCAGGATGTTCAGGACGTTCCAAGCCGTAATCAGCTGCTAGTCAGACACTTGTAGGTGATTGCCTTTGAGCAGAATTAGCATGAAATTACCAGTCACTGAACACCAAACATGACACATGCAATCAAAATAGGTTTCCAATGCGACTAAATGGTCATTAGCATAATGAATGTGTTAATTTGGTCATGTTGTGTATGTTACTGATTGGAGCTCCCTGATGCTTAAAGCTGGGACCAGTCAAGAAGATAAAGTTTATTAATCTGCTCCCCCAAAGCCCCCTCTTTGACGATCAATGGCAAATGCTGTTTAGGAGGGTATAACCCCTTGCAGATGTTGTGTTGCTGTCCTAGTAATTACATGGGAGTGGCCATCTTGGATCATGCCTGCTTAAACATGAGTTGGGGTATGGGGGAGAGCCTTTGCTAGCACCCATACACACTGCTGTTGAGCTGTGGAGCTTCCTTGTAATCAGCCCTACCAGCCAGAGAGATGTTTTATGTTTCCACACGTAATGCCAGCATTGCCAGCGCGCGGCGGAAGCCAAGGTGCACAGCTGACAGTGCGGCCGGGCTTTCCCGCTCCCACCGTGCTGTGCGTATCACACATTCCACTAGTGATGAGCAATTCGCAAGGGTTCGAATCACCCGAAACAAATTTTTTTGCTCATCTCTAGTAATACCTTGTGTCTCACTTAACAACATAATTTTGTTGCCAATTCAACAAAATGCCACTGAAATACCAATGTAAATTTGTATTTGCCATCAGCAAGTTGTCTGGTTTTGGACGTCTTTCTCAAGTTTTAAGTTTCTCGACTAAACGCAGCAAATGATGTAACTGGGTTGCGGTGATGATCTCCTAAAGGATGCCCATAACTTCACCTGACAGTCGTATCCTCGCAAATAACAGGCTTTTTGTTTCATACAAGACATGTACGGGAAGACCGGGTTTGTCACTAGACTGCACCTTGGGTGAGCCCATGTCTCCTGCTGTCATCCATGAGCATATCACTTGACGTGACTTTCACAAGATCATTTTAACAATGTTAATGTCACATCATCAGATAAGGTAGGCAACTAAAAAATATTAGCAATGCCATCTCACTTAAACTGGACCTTCACCCAAAAGCCTATCTTACAAGTTTCCCCCACCCTGTACATACAGATTGCACACATTAAAATCATCCTACCTGCATCTACTGCATTTTCGGAGCCTTTAAACATCCAGGTTGGTGGCCCATGAAGTCTCAGGCTGCTTGCGAACAGGAAGTGTCTTCTGACATTGCCGCTCTGCATTATGGGATTGCTATCCTTTTCCCAGCCCCAGCTCTGCTCTGTCTGTGCAAAGCACAGCTATAAACCGCCCCCTGAACTTTTGCCCCCTTTCCTCTCCTCAGTATGTGGTGCTTCTGAGGCAAGATGGCGGTGCCCGTATCCTAACTGTATTGCAGCCCAGCAGGGTAAAAAATAAGTAAGTGAATAAAAATGTAAAATTCAATAATTGAAATTGATGCTGGAGATTATTTTTTTAAAGGTCTGGGCTTTTCCTTAAATGATGCTGAAGGTCCGGTTCAACATCATTTCTCAAACGTTTTAGTTTGTTGCCAACAAAACACGACTTAACAGAGATTCCAGCATAAAACTTTTCTTGCCTCCACCAAGTTGTCAGGTTTGGCCTTTGGGCGCCTTTCTCAACTTTTAAAGAGGAACATCAGACCTGCTGATGATTTCCTTTCACAACATCCCTCCCGCACTACCTTTTGGATGTTGGTGTTATCTAAAAAGCCAACACGCAGTTGTTAGTCTAGTCCCTATCCCTCCCCCCACCAGCACCATAGCTGTCAATGACGGATGGGATCAGCTTTAGCCATTATGCAAAAATAAGCCAGCCAAGAAAAAATATTTAAAATCTATCCAACGCTTTATTCATAGAAAAATTCATAAATACTTCTAATCCATCTGTCTAATGAAACATAAAATGATTTTATCTAATGTATTTAAATTACTCTGCCACACATTCATAAATGAGCATTTCATAGATAAACATAATTAAATGTAACAGACACAAAAAAGCATTAGTTAAAATAGTTAAAATAACTAGTACATGATGGGTTACATTGAACCCTACGGGCTACGTTTACAGTTGTAGTGTATTGTATTTTGGGTATTGAATAAAGATATGCTTGCTCATTACACTGGGCATTGTATATACCCTCCATTTGTCTGCTACCACTGCACTTAGTGCCCCGGCCGGCGCCGCTCCGGCACCTCCCGTCATGGGGGGTGTGGGGGGCGGCGCCGGCCGGGGCGCGCGACCGCTGACGTGCACCCTGCTGGGCGGTGCGGCGTGTGCTCGGCGTTCCCCGCCGCCTTCCACCTCTCCTCCACGCCGACTAGGCGGGAGGTGCCGGCCGGGGCGGATGCGACGTGGGGCACACGGGAGCGCGCCTGCACAGTTAAATGGAGGGAATTGACAGACAGCAAATGTTCCGTCCAGGAGAAGTGGTGTATCCACGCAGCGCGTCGGCGATTGTCTAATGGTGTGTCGGGGGGGATCGGCAGGCTTTGCTACATTACGGTGATGTATCCATTACTTTAGATTTCATTACATTGTATCTAATTGTATCATACTATTACTAGCCAGTGAGTGTTTTGTTACACCATTGATCTTTACCCATCTCTCACAGCCAATCCTTGGCTTCACTCCCTGGTATTTTGATTTCACATGTTTAATATACTGCTGCACCTTCGTATACACACTTTTCTACTGTTCTTATCACCTCTCTAGATCACACATCTCTTCACACATTCCGGGTTATATTTGGTTATACTCATACTCACTGGCTTGGTGATAATAGTATACAATGCCATGCCTTTTTATTGTTTGGCATATAACTATCAATATATATTGACTGTGATAAATTGCTTATTCAGCATCGCCTTGCCCAAGCCCCCACCACCTTTCTTTTTATATTGTCTTGTAAATGTTTTTAAATGTGTATGCCCATTGGGGTTCATTGTGATTTTTCATTGTCTGATTCTAATAAAATAGTTTAATATATTTTCTACATATTAGTTTCCATCTATATTTTTTTAGGGTGAGTGCAGATCATTTCTTGGTGCATGTATGGGACATACCAGAGTGTCCCTTTTATGTTCTTCAAGAAACACCTTTGAGACTAACCACGCCTGTTTCATCCAGTATTACAAATGTTCATTAAGTGTTAATCATTCATAGCTAATTTTTATTGAACAAATATAGCAGACATTTGCTGGAATGCCTTTAAGTGTGGCCACCTGCCACAGGCACCAGCCACAAGTTTACAAACAGTTATTATTTTATACAAGGCTTGATACACATTTAAACAACAATAATCACATGTAAAACACTTTTACAAAGTTAAAAACCATTAATATTGTGCAACATAGGCAGCTCGTAGTGGCACCCATGTAGGGGACCAAGACTATTTTTTGGGGGCTATAGATGGACTAGTTTCGCCCACTTTAGGACTTTTTCAACATCAGATGCCCATTTAGTTCCTTAGTCACAGCATACATTTTGCCTAAGAAAAACTGTTTTCTGTTCCAAAACAAAAACAACAAAAACAAAAAAAAACAAAAAGACAAAAAAACAACCTCAGACAGATAATCCCAGAAGCGTATACGCGTTTCGGACCCGTTGGAATGGATTTTAGATATTTTTTCTTGCCTTATTTTCACATAGTGGAGATGATATCTTTATCTCAGGATCAAGATTTACATAACAAGGTAGAGCTGACTTTTTCTATTTTTATTATCAGCATTAGCTGTACTCACCCCTCCACAAGCCAGCTGTCAAACTCTTGCGCCAGTGTCATTGCAGCTTATGCAATTACATTGCTTATGAGCGAGATCGATGGATGGCACAGTGTCTGCTGGGAGGCTAAAGACTCCCAAGACGGCGCTGTCCTCTAGAAGGTGCAGAGGAATCAGAGGGATAAGGGGTAAGTAAAAAATTGATAAAATAAAAACAGGAGGGGAAGAGGGGCCAGGCAAGCCAAGTTTGGAGAGTTTTTATTAACTCCCCAAACCTTCTAATATTCCTCTTTTACTTCTCAACTAAACGCGACAAATTATGTGAGGATTCCCTGAAGGGTGCGCACATCACTCCACCTGACAGAGGGACTGACGGACATATCCTGGCAAATGTCAGGCTTGTTTCGTATGAAACATATTACCAAAAGGCTAGATATGTCCATAGACTGCACCATGAGTGAGTCCATGTCTCCCTCCTCATCAATATAATGTTAGGAAATACGTTTAAAAATGTGATCAAATCCACTTTTAATTCAATTCAGTCTGAATCTATATAATTTCTATTCAGCCCTACGTTATAGTTTACATCCTACATTATAGCTTAAAAACTGTAAGACTATCCTTAGAGCCAAATGTATGTATAGCTTATATCGGCTTACATTCTGGCAGAACAGTTGACCTCTGCAAGGAGACAAGAGCAGTGGTCAAGCATCTATCTCAAATACACATGCTAATGTATGTACTTTAAGGTTTGTACTGTGATTGGTTTGGTTTTCAAGAGTAGGGAAGGAGGGGGGGTAGGGGAAAGGGGAGGGAAGATGGGAATGTTGTCCTTGGGCATTTGGGATACCAGGTGAGATCTGGCACCTCTGAACTCCTCATTGGGTCGGTTTCCGGGGGTCCCAAAGTGCCAGTTCTCTCTCTCTAATAGATAAATTATCAGTTGCATTTTATTCTCTCATTCCTGTACAATACATATATACACAAGACATTTGTACAATCAATTATCCCAAGTTTTAGTAGGGTTTTTTCATTTTTCTTAGTCCCTTGCGGCTGTTACTCAACCATAAAGTCCTTTTCATTTGGATTTATGGGTCTTATTACCCCGTTTGTAGCGACCCACTGAGGTTTGTAGCAAGTAAAGTACCCTTGTTTGTAGCAAGTGTCTTTTGGTACGGACGCGTTTCGCCCTTAGGCTTCTTCAGCGTACTGGGTAACCTATTGGGGTTCAGGGTAATAGGTTCATATAAAATATCCATACAGTGTAAAACTTTTTGATAGTAAGGTAAAATTAATGCTTTCCTTCCAATTACCATTCAATTGGGTTGCCTGCTGTCTCTGTCGCAGAATGCGGAGCGTGGCTCCTTGGTTATAAATTTGGGGTCACCTATGTAGGGAACAAGCGATAACATGAATCGCTGTGTCTTGTGATCATATCTATACCGGGTATTTATTGTAGGACATAGATTACATGTACCTTTAAGTGCTGTGTGGCTTTGCTGTCCAGAAACCCCCCCTAGGAGAAGTGGGGGGTGCACGCTGTGTGGGCTCCCGTGTTGTGATTGGATCACAACATATGCATTTCCTGATATGGGATTGTAAGACAACCCTCTGCTTGACTATAAAATAAAGGTTTAAGGCTCTTGGGCAAGACAGACGCCCTTGAGAAGTGTGGTAACGTATGTGTCTGTGTTCTGAAATGACATAATTAAGATGATATGGCCAATTGCCCCGACAATAACATATATATATATATATATATATATATATATATATATATATATATATGTACATAATAAACACGTCAGCCTGACATGACAGTTATTCACAAGATCATTTTATCATATCTGATGATTTAATATAGGCAACTAATCATTATTAGCAATACCTTCATCTCACTTAACAACATAATTTCCCAAACTTTTTAGTTTGTTGACAACAAAAAGGGACTTAACAGGAAAACTTTTTTTTGCCTTCAGCAAGTTGTCAGGTTTGGCGTGTGGACGTCTTTTTCAAGTTTTAATTTCTCGACTAAACGTGGCAGATTATGTAATTGGGTTACGGTAATGATCTCCTAAAAGAAGCGCACGTCACTCCGCCCGACAGGGGGGCTGACAGTCGTATCCTGGCAAATGGCAGGCTTTTTGTTTCGTACGAAACATGTAATGATTATTCGCTTCCACTTGTCAAAATGTAATCGCGTGACAAGATAACAACTGTTTTATTGTAACTTTTTAGGTGTCCCTTTATAACTGTTAATTCAACAAAAGTTTAGAGGAGAACGGCATAGATCCTTTATTGATATCTGAGCAATTAAAATTACTAATGGCAATGAACCTATGTTTTATTAAGTCTTCTCTGCACACTCTTATTAAAGTGTACCTAAAGTCTAAACAAATTATAAGGCTGTTTTATTCTCCACCCCCCAGGCATCCTAATTTGGGATGTCTATCTGTTTAAAACGTTCTAGTATTGCAGAGGCACCACTTGGGCTGGGGTGTCTTAGCTGGGGGTACAGTCCTGCTGAGCACAGGGAGGACTCGGGAGGCAGAAAAAGAAATGGTAGGCTACATGGTGGGGACTATGCTGAACCCAGTAAGCCAGAAAGCAATATGGCTACTAGGAATTTCCTTATGGTCAGTCCACCCCTGTTCTAGGGAACCAATGCTGCAATAGGTCTGATGTGGGTGACAAGCACAGACTGGTCCACAAGGGAGCAGGGGGATCTTCTGATGGGCCACTAACTTTAGGGGGCTTCTTGGATATTATTTGCATTTAAATTTAGGGTGGTCCACCAGAGTTAGGCTATGGTCATACATAACATACCTTTTCTATTAAGGGCTTATGGTAGGAGTTTGCGTTTTGCAGCTGTGTTTTTATCTATGTGTTTTATTTTTTTTTTGCATCTGCATTTTGCTTTTTTCATTTAAAAAAACTAACATGAGGCTCTTCTCTCCAAGCCTACCAGCCGATAGTGACTTGGATCCCCATTAGTGCAAGGCTGCGAAGGTGGACCTCTGGCCATGCCAGGATACCAGCCCCTATGCCCCTTGGCATGTGTCCGATGCTCCCCCAGGGGTAGACACCGGACACACGACAATGGGCACTGGACTCTCCAATACCCCCCTGACCTTTGGAAATACAGGTAATGGGGCAGAGGGTTAACTGCAAGTCACTGGCCATGCCGGTATAAAACTTGTCACACCCATCATTTGAACTAGCACAGGGGCCCCATGGCTAGAGGGCCAGGGGAGTACGGAAGAGCCCTGTGCCCAGCAGCGTGGGCCTGGTGTTAACCCCTGAAGGGGGGGCCAGACCCTTGCAGAGGGACATAGGGGCTGGTATCCTGGCATGGTTGGAGGCCTGCAAGCTATGGGGACCCGGCCCCTATGCATGCTATGCTGACTGGTAGTCTTGGAGAAGGTGGACCTCACGAGCCAGTGTCAGGAACTAATTCCCGCAATAGGCCGCCGGGCAGTCACGTGGGCCATGGTCGCGTCCTCGGCACCAGCCACTTAAACAACCTTTCCCCGTGGCTACCCACCAGCCAATCATGGAAATCCATCTCTCCACTGACTCGTAATGAAGGTGAAGATTACGGGTGTTCTGGGGGGTTATATGCTGGGTGGGATGCCCCCCCCTGTTTTGATTAGCTGACCAAAATGGGTGTTGGTCCGGTTTAAGGTAAGCTCCAGTCACTGCGTCACCTGCTGACATTGCCTTACCCCGATGCATATTGTTATTATAAGCATTTTCGCTTTTAATACAGACTGAGGTTCTGATTTACTACATTTGGCAAGGGGATAAAGCTGATGGCTAGCTAGCTGGCCTGTGTCTAGGTAAAGTCTAGTTCAGGCATAGTGTGGCTTAGGTTGCACACGGTGCACGTAACATAGCTCATAGTAAATAGCACTTAACACCGATCACATTACACAATGCCATTTGTGGTTTTAAAGATTTAAATAACTTTGCTGGAGCTGATAACATGTCATTCCACTATGGTATATTAATCTCCCTTGAGGCACAGCAAATTGGCAATATTATAGTTTAAAGACAAAGGCCTTGACTCCGCAAAACTTACTTAAAATCTATCTTGAAAATAAAGACAATTTAAGAATAAGACCTTAGATACAAGAAGGAATAATTCAAGGAAGAAAGCGCATTATAGACGTTTATAAAAGTTTGTAAGTAAACGGATTTTGGTTATTAACACCTAAAACCTCTATTCCAGGTTGGTAAAATTATCTATTGTCTGTTAAACCCAAGATTTACTTAAAGTGGACCTATTAAAAGCCGTCCTTGGAGTCTAAGGCTCTATTCACACCTCCCTGCTTGTGTTGTGTTGGGCAACGCTGTCATAGCGCAAGAAAAAATGATGCCCAGTGGGACTCCCAAGTGTGTTATAATATTCTTTAAACTGAGGGTCACTTAACCCTTCCTCATGCTGTTGGGAAAGCTTGCGCTGGGGCAACGACTTTGGGCTTCCATGACTTCAGTGAATGAGAATAGTTGATTTGTTTTGCGTCTTTGGTATTTCCAGCCAGAATGTCACATTTCTCTTCTCCTTTGCAAATGTAGTGCTGTCACTTCATGAAACCTCCTCCATTCCCCAGGCACTTGGCTTCTTCAACCTGTCTTCAAGCCTTGCTTGCCCAAGCCGGATTAATGACTGGATTTATGCCCTTCTTTCCTCCAGTCCTCCACTCCGCAACCCCTGAGGTCACCGGCAGCAGCAATGGATGCACTACTTCTGGTAATGACACTTAATTATTTATAACTAGTCATTTGCATCTGCTAGGGGTCGTCAACGAAACACTGTTGTCTGTAAACAGAGCTAATTAGTATGGACGAGAAGTGTTATTTATGAATGCCGGAGAAAAATAATTTCCATGTTATGAAAATCTAGAAAGTACAAGTCAAAGTTTACCCATAACAAATGAGGATAGCTTATCTCTTGCGCCACATCCTTGAGTCTGTTACACTGATCACATGGTTGGAACCTGTGAACAGTATGTACTAAACCATCAGCACCCCCTGAAGTCGAGATACAGAAATACAGTTGAAGAGGTGGTGGGGGAGGGGGTCTGGCGCTTTTGTACAAAGTGCAAGAACAACATGAGTAAGTTCTGAACTAGAGGCTTGTCCCAAAACCCATGTCATCTACGAGCAAGCCTTGTCTTCTCTCTTGGAACTCCTGATGGTGGGGATAGATTTGTGCAACAGGTAGTCAAACCACTACATCCTCTTGAATGTATTGCTGCCGTAGGATATGAATTGCCAAAGTCCCTTTTCCTTTTTCTGGTTGTTATTTTATTATTATCCAGGCACTATGACATCCCCCCCCTCTATACTATTGTAGCTAAGTAAGACAATGTTTTCTTTTTCTTTATAATTTTTGTATATAAGTTATTTCTATGTGTGATACATTGGAGATACGGCGTATCTAAATATATCTAGCGACATTTCCGCCCTTATTGATCATACAGGATTTATGATGTCATTTCCGCCCTGTGCCTTTGGCCAGTAGTGGTTTAGCGCGCATAACTATGGATATCGTAATTTCTGTCCTTACTTTCCATGCTTGGTGTCCTGCCAGCTTCCACCTTCCTTGTCTTTGGTGTTTCGGAGTGATGGACGCGCGGATATGGGTAGGACGTATTATACATATGTATGTCTAATTATTAACAACATCTTGTGAATATTTAAATTAATGGGTGAGGGGAATGCCTGGGAGGGGTGTGATGTATTTTTAGTATGTAGTATGTATTTTTAGTAAGTATCTTTAGGGGATTGTGTCCTCATGTCATGATTAAGGACCTTTGCGTCTGAAACGCGTAGACAGAGGATTTCAACCCCACCTCATTTTATGGGATTGTCTGTTTTGGAGATGGATTTTAATTTTTGAAAATAAAAATTGGAATTTTATTGCTATCGCCGGCCGGCATTTACTAGGATTTTAGTCAAACCACTAAACTGGCTTAGGCAGGGACTGCTACCAGAGGAGCTAATAACAAGCATAAACCAGATTTGGAAGAGAGTTGGGTCAAAAACCAAGGAAGAACACCAACTAGACCTGGGTCAAAGGCCAAATGGGGTTGTCATCCAAAACCGAGAAGAAGAAAGAGACTTGCCATACATAGTAGAAAGAACCAGTAAGAAGCCATATTATAAAAAGCAAAAGCCAGAAATCACCTCTCAGTAAACATAGAATGGGCTGGATAGGGGATGCAAAAACAGAAAGTATAATAGAACAATGATAAAATGTATGTACAGTTGAGATTTACTCATCATACTTTGAGGTAAACATGGGCTTAACTTACGTCCCCTGGCAACTTAGCACTGAGTCTTATGAAATGTGAAGGATAACTGGGAATGGTCCATTTGTTTCTTAAATCATGTTGGTCCTCCGGTTGGCCAAGGGGCTACATCCTACCCTCACCATGACACTCCTATGCCTTGCTTAACTAACTCACACTCACATATGCTCAACCCTCCCCTCAAGGGCCACACAGATCTCCACACAGATGCACAGGTGGAGTTATTAGTGCTCAGTCAGCTATATAGATGTTCACAAAATAAGATTGGGGCTCCAAAAGACAAAGAATGCAGAAACTGAAAATGCATGGGTGGGTCCCATTGGGCTGGGGCCTCCAAAGGACGACAGACATTGATGGGGGTCTAATACCAAAAGCCAGCCAGCATAAAAAGTCCAAATTTTATTCTGATATTGTTAAAATGCCATCCAAAAAATACAGGGCACTTTCAAGAAGCAATAAACAGTAGAATCTAGTGTCTACGCGTTTCAGACTGTCCATTGCTTACTCATGACCATGGGGGTCTGACATAGCTGGAGCTCCCAAAAAACAACAACCATGGATGGGGTGTACTCTAAAGATGCTGGCAAGAGCCCTGACTTTTCCAGGTCAGACATCATATATGGTAGCAAGTCACCTGCCTACCATGGTACCAATGCTCTGTACGGGGTGCTTATCTTATGGATTCCTTTTGCAAAGCACTAATAGTAGGCTGGTATCTACCATGGCCATGACCACCAAGAAATCTGGATTTTGGAACGTATGCTGGGTGTGCCTTCAGATTTGTTTTTAAAAAATCACTAAAAGTTTTGGTTTTCTGAATTCCAGCGTGAATTTCATTTCTTTGACTCGAAAAATAGATATAGCTAGAGGTGGCTCTTAGCATGACCATATTTTTGCCCATATGACGCACCTGCCCATAAGATGCACCTAGGAGGAAATTAAGAAAAACAATATTCTGCACCAAATGTTGTGCTAAAAGAACATCCCCTCAAGGACCAAGCATTAGGCAAGGTGCAGGATCTCTCCATTACAGGCAGAATGACTTTCCCCATTCCCTCATTATAGGCAGTGTGACATTCCCCCCCTCCTATTCTTCATTATAGGCAATGTGGCATCCCCCTCCAATTCTCAAACCTCCAAGACACTGGAGGAAACAAAAAAGAAATTTACATAACTGTCACTCCCATGCCGCTGGACAGGCTGCTGTAGCCTGCATGAGGCCAAACAATAAAGGAACAGTGGACGGGCAGGGAGAGGGCAGGTTAACTGATCCCTGCCCTCTGTCCCCATTCTGGGCAGCACCACCACTGCTGCTGATCACACCCAGTTCCATGCAGCAGGTGGACAAGGTCTGCGGCAAGGGTCCATTAGGCACAATGGATGCAAGCCAGGCCCAGTGTGTCTTATGGGGCATAAAATATGGAATATACAGGAGTAATCTAGTGAGTTTAATGTGTAATTTAGGGGACATTTGGCTGTTTTTGTTTCTTTTCTAAGACAAGAAAATGCAACCTAATTCCTCCAAGTCAAGTTGTCCTAACTCTTGAATTGCCCATGCCATGAATACTACCTGCTTAAATAATACAGTAAAAGAATATATGAAATATTAGGACAACTGTACGTTGCTCCCCACTTGCGGTGTGTCATCACTTTGTATTGTTGCGCTAGATTTAGCCTCCACTAGCCTCCCTTTTTCCATTGAGCTTTTGCCTCCTTTTCATACCACCAACACAAGCAAGGATTTTTTTTGTAAAAGCTTTTATCTCTGTGCGACACCACAAAGAATTCCCCTCATTTGATTATCTCTCCCCGGGCCTTCAAAGTTTGGAAAAATCCCTCTGTACGTTAGCTGTCATGCCGCGGGAAGGCAATCCATTTTAATTATTAGCTTGCAGGAATCTCTTGCTGGAATGTAATGTAAAATATTTAGTTTAGCAATTAGGTGGCATCTTCCTGGAGGATGAGAGACGCGGTAGATTTCTCAAATACCGTTTTATCATGCAGCCTCATTATATGAGAAGACGTCACAGAGAAAAGCGGGTCATAATGGTTATAATAAAAAAAACTGATAAATAGATGGGATTCATTAAAAAAGCCACTTGGGAAATCACTGGATTATGGTTGTATGGAAATAATTTGGAGTTGGGATAACATTTAATAGATATCAAAGTTTTTTGTTCCATATAATCATTAGATAATGACTGTTAGTGGTAGAATGATACATTGCCTGGTACTGGGCCTTGGATTCTTGGCATAGTGGAGGCCATGTCACCTTGAACTGGAACACAAAAGTTTAAGATACCCAGTGAGCATAAAGCACCAAGCCTGGTTAATAAATAGGCTCGATTCAGAGACAGATACGTCTGGACTTTTTTATGTGTCTGTTTTTGTGTCTGTTTGGCCTTTTTTTGGTTTTTACTTTCGTTTTTCGATGCGTATGTTCGTTCCCGCTAATGCGCATATGCGCTTTCGATGGGCGGAACTAAATCGGATTATTTGCTTTAGTTCGGATCATTTTCCCATCAAAATCTGATATTTTGCGTTTGTTCAGATAACTTACGTTATTAGGATGGGCTTGCATCTGATTCAGAGAGCTGATGGCCGAGGGTCTACCACCCTATAAAACCGTTTCATTTGCGATACACTTACGGGACCATTTTGCACTCGGCTTGCTCGCTTTTGACCATGTTTTGCGGCTTTGTGGAGGAATATGAGCGCCTTCAGCTCCAGGGCATTGCATGTGTATATATTTTAATACATGTACTTTAATTTTTTACAAATTTTTACAATTTTATTGTTACATTTAAAAAAAAAAATAAAAATTATATTCAAACTTGTTAAATTTAAAAAACAAACAAACAAACAAAAAAAAAAGCAATATAAAAATGGCAGTTAAGATAAAAAAAAAAATGTTTCTGTGTCATTTCCTTTTCTAAATACATTCATTAAGGGTTGGTTACCACAAAACGAATGCAAAAAACAAAATTTAGATATGAAGATTCGCCTGACCGCGAAGTGATTTAGGTAAGTTTAGGTGCGGGAAATGGAAGAATATACAGACTGCGATGTGATTTAGCTAAGCATTGTAGCAGAAGTGAGTGAACCAAATATGTAGGCGAGCACATTAATGAGTTAAGTTTGTAGTGCGCAGGCATAAGGTCGTAACGATTTTCGTCTGGACGACTATTTATAGAAAAGGAAATCTGAATCTAACGGGAAACATAAATGATTCGTTCGAGGAGACGATGGAAAAGGGCAAAAACGTAAGCCGACGCTGTAACATGAGTAACATAAACGGAAAACAAAAGCTGGTAAATGACATTCTCGTTGGTATACGAACGGACGAAGACTTTACTGAAGGCTTACGATGCATGCTTAGAATCACTTGTACACTCATACCCAAGCAGGAAAATTTCCCAAAAAAAACAGATCGACACAAAAACAAAAGTCTTTTTATGTCTCTCTGAATCAACCCTATTGTGCCCCGAGCAGCAGCAGAATGCTCATAGGGAGTCTTGCTCTGCTTTTGGGGTTCACCGTGTTGGGTTGACTCAATGTTCCAAGACACTATAGCAATATTTTAAGCTCAGTACCCTGTGTGTACCCTATAATTTGCTTCCGCAACACTATATACTGTATATGTTCCCAGCAATAATATAGCCTTGGCACGACCACCTTGCCACATCTGTCCATTCACTAGTAAAACTTCAGAGCCATTGCTTTCAGGTCCACCATATCTACTTCTGTCTATGATCTGTTTCTGCATTGCATATATTTAGCATTGGATATTCTCATTGACCGCCAGACAACATATTGTAGACCCATAAGGATGTTTTATTCCCATTTCTTGAGGCACCTTAACATTTAAATGAAAATTAGCATAATACTTTGTTCATGTTCCCAGCTCATTGACAGCTACAAGGTATTTTGCATCCCTAGCAGTGAACTATCACTATATGCAGCACGCACACCTACTGTGTGGCCTCCAATGGCCAATCATCTACTGAGACCCTGAAAACGTTTTCATCTCATGAAGAAGCCATAAATAATGGGTGAAAAGCGTTGAGTATAAAATACACATCTGTTCCAGAGAAAAAATGGAAAGAAATATAAAACTATTCCATGGTTCCTTTTATGCTTTAGGTGTGCAGAAACCTACCATGAAATGAAATTGATGGTTAACAATACACGACTGTATATACAATATACATGTCTAGATATAGAATATATAGAATATATTGTATATTTTTGCAGATGACACCAAGATGTGCTGTCTATTGAAGATACGTGGATAATTGGACTCTAATAATAGTCTAGAATCTAATAATCTGCAGGCCACATATGTCCTCTGGTGAGTAAAACTGGGTTAATCACTTATTGAGAAGGATCTGGGGGTACTGGTAGATCACAGGCTAAATAAAAGCATGCAAAGTCAAGCAGCTGTTTTCAAGGCCTCCAAGATATTATCATGCATTAAAAGAGGCCTGGAATCATGGAATAGAGATGTAATTTTGCCTCTTTACAAGGCACTCGTGCACCCTAACCTGGAAAATGCCATCCAGTTCTGGGCACCCGTTTATAGAAAGGACGCTCTGATTATAGAAAGGGTGCAGAGGAGGAGAGCCACCAAACTGAAAAGGAGAATGAAGGATCTTAGTGATGAAGAAAGATTACAGACATTAAATCTGTTTAGTCTTGAGAGGGATGACATGATTAACTATAAATATATAAACGGCCAATACAAAAAATATTGGGAAAACTATTTCGGTATTGTATCTTCTCTAAAGACAAGGGCATTCCCTCCCTCTGGAAAATAAATCAATTTCTAGAGGTGACAATCATTTTTTACTATAAGAACTGTAAATCTGTGGAATAACCTCCCACGGAAGCTTGTTATAGCATCAACAGCTGACAGATTCAAACAAGGATTAGATGCTTATTTAGAATAAATTAACAATAACAAATACTATGAGATGTTATTAGTAACAGCCCTCGGTTGAACTTGATGGATATATATCTTTTTTCAACTGTATTAACTATGTAACTATGTATGGGTTTCAGTTAGGAGCAGGGACCTGCCTATACATTTGGGTTGATTCAAAGAAACATGTAACAGCTTGGATTTTGGTGCCGATCATCCTATTTTTCACGTCCGCTCGTGCGTTCGTATGAACTTGCGAGTGATTCAATAAGCAAATACGTTTCTATCCTAAAATATACGTCCGTTCGTATGGCAGTTCGGGAATCAGACCTATGTCAGTTTCCATCCTGAATTTTCCGTTTCATTTCTCAGGTTGCAACATTGGTTTTGCCCTTTTTCCTTTTTGGTCTGGACGTAAATCCTTCTGATCTTGCGGCTCCGCACTACAAACTTACCTCATTAAAGTGCATTCTAAATATTTGGTCTTTTATTTTTCTTTATTTCATTCATTTTGTAGTAACCAACCATTAATGAATGCATTTGCATAAGTAAATCTTACTTTGTTTAATTTTTACTTAACTTGCATTTTTTACTTGTGGATTTAATTTTAATATTTCTGCTTCAAATGGTCCAACTTTAAATTTTTAGTGTGGTTACCCACACCCTCTACATACAGATTGCTCACAAATATTAAAAAACACCCAGCAACTTCTGCATGTTATGAGCCTAGAAACAGCCAAGATGGCGGCTCAGGTATTATCGGGCAGCCTGCAAACAGAAAGGGCCTTGTGACTGTGTTGCTCTGGATTCTTTGATTTCTGACCTTTCCATGCCCCCAGCTCTGCTGTGTCTGTGCAAAATACAGCAGTAACCCACATCCTGCACTTTATCCCGCTCTCCTCTCCTCAGTAAGTGTGATGCATCTGACCAAAGATGTGCTTAAATAATTAAACAAAGCAAAGGTAAACAACTACACCAATAAATGCAATCTAAAAATATTTTTCTAGTACCTCAATTTGAAAATAAATAACAAAGGATAGAGATGAGCGAACTTTTGAAAAATTCGATTCGACTGATTCGCCGAATTTTCCGACAAAAATCGTTTCGACCCGAATAAATTCGCGACGAATCGCTATTAAAAACGGCTATTTCTGAGCCTCCTACAGCCTCAATAGGGTTGTAAACCATTCAGCCTTGCTGTAACACGCACAGGATGCGTGCTGGGTTAGTTAAATAATACTTTGAAGAAATATCACATGCAGATCAGAGGCATCGCTAATAGAATCGCAGAGCGGCACAATTGCAGAGAGTTGAAGTGGCATCACTATGAGGGGCAGAAGGAGCCCAAATATACACTGGAGTTGGCCTCAGGAGCCCAAAAATTGGATGAATCACACCCTGGAGTTGGCAGAAGTTGGCAGCAGCAGCAGCAGCAGGAGCCCAAATATACACTGGAGTTGGCCTCAGGAGCCCAAAAATTGGATGAATCACACCCTGGAGTTGGCAGAAGTTGGCAGCAGCAGCAGCAGGAGCCCAAATATACACTGGAGTTGGCCTCAGGAGCCCAAAAATTGGATGAATCACACCCTGGAGTTGGCAGAAGTTGGCAGCAGCAGCAGCAGGAGCCCAAATATACACTGGAGTTGGCCTCAGGAGCCCAAAAATTGGATGAATCACACCCTGGAGTTGGCAGGAGTTGACAGTAGCAGCAGCAGGAGCCCAAATATACACTGGAGTTGGCCTCAGGAGCCCAAAAATTGGATGAATCACACCCTGGAGTTGGCAGGAGTTGGCAGCAGCAGCAGCAGGAGCCCAAATATACACTGGAGTTGGCCTCAGGAGCCCAAAAATTGGATGAATCACACCCTGGAGTTGGCAGAAGTTGGCAGCAGCAGCAGCAGGAGCCCAAATATACACTGGAGTTGGCTTCAGGAGCCCAAAAATTGGATGAATCACACCCTGGAGTTGGCAGAAGTTGGCAGCAGCAGCAGCAGGAGCCCAAATATACACTGGAGTTGGCCTCAGGAGCCCAAAAATTGGATGAATCACACCCTGGAGTTGGCAGAAGTTGGCAGCAGCAGCAGCAGGAGCCCAAATATACACTGGAGTTGGCCTCAGGAGCCCAAAAATTGGATGAATCACACCCTGGAGTTGGCAGAAGTTGGCAGCAGCAGCAGCAGGAGCCCAAATATACACTGGAGTTGGCCTCAGGAGCCCAAAAATTGGATGAATCACACCCTGGAGTTGGCAGGAGTTGACAGTAGCAGCAGCAGGAGCCCAAATATACACTGGAGTTGGCCTCAGGAGCCCAAAAATTGGATGAATCACACCCTGGAGTTGGCAGAAGTTGGCAGCAGCAGCAGCAGGAGCCCAAATATACACTGGAGTTGGCCTCAGGAGCCCAAAAATTGGATGAATCACACCCTGGAGTTGGCAGGAGTTGACACCAGCAGCAGCAGGAGCCCAAATATACACTGGAGTTGGCCTCAGGAGCCCAAAAATTGGATGAATCACACCCTGGAGTTGGCAGGAGTTGACACCAGCAGCAGCAGGAGCCCAAATATACACTGGAGTTGGCTTCAGGAGCCCAAAAATTGGATGAATCACACCCTGGAGTTGGCAGAAGTTGGCAGCAGCAGCAGGAGCCCAAATATACACTGGAGTTGGCCTCAGGAGCCCAAAAATTGGATGAATCACACCCTGGAGTTGGCAGAAGTTGGCAGCAGCAGCAGCAGGAGCCCAAATATACACTGGAGTTGGCCTCAGGAGCCCAAAAATTGGATGAATCACACCCTGGAGTTGGCAGGAGTTGACAGTAGCAGCAGCAGGAGCCCAAATATACACTGGAGTTGGCCTCAGGAGCCCAAAAATTGGATGAATCACACCCTGGAGTTGGCAGGAGTTGACAGTAGCAGCAGCAGGAGCCCAAATATACACTGGAGTTGGCTTCAGGAGCCCAAAAATTGGATGAATCACACCCTGGAGTTGGCAGGAGTTGACACCAGCAGCAGCAGGAGCCCAAATATACACTGGAGTTGGCTTCAGGAGCCCAAAAATTGGATGAATCACACCCTGGAGTTGGCAGAAGTTGGCAGCAGCAGCAGCAGGAGCCCAAATATACACTGGAGTTGGCCTCAGGAGCCCAAAAATTGGATGAATCACACCCTGGAGTTGGCAGAAGTTGGCAGCAGCAGCAGCAGGAGCCCAAATATACACTGGAGTTGGCTTCAGGAGCCCAAAAATTGGATGAATCACACCCTGGAGTTGGCAGAAGTTGGCAGCAGCAGCAGCAGGAGCCCAAATATACACTGGAGTTGGCCTCAGGAGCCCAAAAATTGGATGAATCACACCCTGGAGTTGGCAGGAGTTGACAGTAGCAGCAGCAGGAGCCCAAATATACACTGGAGTTGGCTTCAGGAGCCCAAAAATTGGATGAATCACACCCTGGAGTTGGCAGGAGTTGACACCAGCAGCAGCAGGAGCCCAAATATACACTGGAGTTGGCTTCAGGAGCCCAAAAATTGGATGAATCACACCCTGGAGTTGGCAGAAGTTGGCAGCAGCAGCAGCAGGAGCCCAAATATACACTGGAGTTGGCCTCAGGAGCCCAAAAATTGGATGAATCACACCCTGGAGTTGGCAGAAGTTGGCAGCAGCAGCAGCAGGAGCCCAAATATACACTGGAGTTGGCCTCAGGAGCCCAAAAATTGGATGAATCACACCCTGGAGTTGGCAGGAGTTGACAGTAGCAGCAGCAGGAGCCCAAATATACACTGGAGTTGGCCTCAGGAGCCCAAAAATTGGATGAATCACACCCTGGAGTTGGCAGGAGTTGACAGTAGCAGCAGCAGGAGCCCAAATATACACTGGAGTTGGCTTCAGGAGCCCAAAAATTGGATGAATCACACCCTGGAGTTGGCAGGAGTTGACACCAGCAGCAGCAGGAGCCCAAATATACACTGGAGTTGGCTTCAGGAGCCCAAAAATTGGATGAATCACACCCTGGAGTTGGCAGAAGTTGGCAGCAGCAGCAGCAGGAGCCCAAATATACACTGGAGTTGGCCTCAGGAGCCCAAAAATTGGATGAATCACACCCTGGAGTTGGCAGAAGTTGGCAGCAGCAGCAGCAGGAGCCCAAATATACACTGGAGTTGGCTTCAGGAGCCCAAAAATTGGATGAATCACACCCTGGAGTTGGCAGGAGTTGACACCAGCAGCAGCAGGAGCCCAAATATACACTGGAGTTGGCTTCAGGAGCCCAAAAATTGGATGAATCACACCCTGGAGTTGGCAGAAGTTGGCAGCAGCAGCAGCAGGAGCCCAAATATACACTGGAGTTGGCCTCAGGAGCCCAAAAATTGGATGAATCACACCCTGGAGTTGGCAGGAGTTGACAGTAGCAGCAGCAGGAGCCCAAATATACACTGGATTGGGCTTCAGGAGCCCAAAAATTGGATGAATCACACCCTGGAGTTGGCAGGAGTTGACACCAGCAGCAGCAGGAGCCCAAATATACACTGGAGTTGGCTTCAGGAGCCCAAAAATTGGATGAATCACACCCTGGAGTTGGCAGAAGTTGGCAGCAGCAGCAGCAGGAGCCCAAATATACACTGGAGTTGGCCTCAGGAGCCCAAAAATTGGATGAATCACACCCTGGAGTTGGCAGAAGTTGGCAGCAGCAGCAGCAGGAGCCCAAATATACACTGGAGTTGGCCTCAGGAGCCCAAAAATTGGATGAATCACACCCTGGAGTTGGCAGGAGTTGACAGTAGCAGCAGCAGGAGCCCAAATATACACTGGAGTTGGCCTCAGGAGCCCAAAAATTGGATGAATCACACCCTGGAGTTGGCAGAAGTTGGCAGCAGCAGCAGCAGGAGCCCAAATATACACTGGAGTTGGCCTCAGGAGCCCAAAAATTGGATGATTCACACCCTGGAGTTGGCAGAAGTTGGCAGCAGCAGCAGCAGGAGCCCAAATATACACTGGAGTTGGCCTCAGGAGCCCAAAAATTGGATGAATCACACCCTGGAGTTGGCAGGAGTTGACAGTAGCAGCAGCAGGAGCCCAAATATACACTGGAGTTGGCCTCAGGAGCCCAAAAATTGGATGAATCACACCCTGGAGTTGGCAGGAGTTGGCAGCAGCAGCAGCAGGAGCCCAAAAAATGGCCTAAAGACATAAATATGTTTTGCACCATTTGGAAAGTGTAAAACGTGGCACCATGCTGAATCTAGTCGCATGCATCAGGCATTGGTGGGTGGAAATCCTGGCTGATCCATCCCTGATTCATTTTGACAAAGGTGAGTCTCTCCACATTTTTAGTTGACAGACGAGTTCTCCTCGCCGTAACTATGGCCCCCGCCGCACTAAACACCCGCTCAGATGGCACGCTACTTGCCGGGCAGGACAGCTTTTCCAGGGCAAACTCTGCTAGTTGCGGCCACAAATCAAGTTTGGCTGCCCAGAAGTCCAGCGGATCCTCAAGGTGTGTTGGCATGGTCATGTCAAAGTATGACATGACCTGCTGGTTGAGGTCCTGCTCCAGGTCTTCCTGCTGCTCATGAGTAGCCTCACTATGCGGGTGTAGAAAGCTACTCATTAGCGACTGAAGACTGAGGCTGCTGCTGCTGATGGAGCTTCTGCTGCTGCTGCTGCCAACCCCCCCAGCGGCCATGGCAGTGGAAGGTGAGCGCAGAGGTCCCCTCGAGTCAGACCTGCGAGAGTATGGACCATGGCGCAGATAGGCATCGGCCAACTGCCTACGTAGAATGTCTTTGTAGTAGTTGAGTTTGTCCTCCCTCTCGGTGGGTTTAAAAAATGCCCCCATTTTGTGCCGGAAGCGAGGGTCCAATAAGGTGGACAGCCAGAAGTCATCCCGCCGACAGATGGAAACAATTCTGGGGTCACTACGCAAGCATGTGAGCATGCTTCGTGCCATTTGCGCAAGTGACTCGGATGGACTACCTGTCTCCATCTCCACTGCATACTGCCACGGTGTGCCCGGGTCCTCTGTCTCTCCTTCCTCAAAAACCTCTAGCTCCTCTGGCTGCTCCTGCTCCTCCTCTCCTGTCCGCTGACTAGATAAACCAGCCATTTCGCCAAGCCTAAACTGTGTTTCGCTGGGCAACTCCTCCTCCTCCTCCTCCTCCTCCTCCAGTTCAGCTCCAACGGGGTTCATGTGGCCGTAAGATGTAAACGCCATGTCTCCAGTGCCCTGACCAGCCATGGTTTCCAACATGTGCTGTAGTACATGAAGCAGTGGAATCACGTCGTTCAAGTGACAAATAAAGTGGCATCCTCAAAGGGCCTGAGCAAACGGCAGGTGTCACGTATGAGCTGCCACTGGTTGACATTGAAGTTACACAGGGGAGTCCCCCTATCTGCTTGGATCATCAGGAAATCCTTGATGGCTTTTCTCTGTTCATATAATCGGTCCAACATGTGAAGGGTGGAATTCCAATGGGTGGAAACATCGCAAATCAGACTATGTTGGGGGATGCCATTCTGACGCTGTAGCTCAAGAAGGGTGTGTTTGGCGGTGTAGGAGTGGCTGAAGTGCATGCAAAGTTTCCTTGAAGTTGTTAGGATGTCTTGCAGATGGGGGGAACACTTCAGAAACCGCTTGACAACCAGATTGAAGACGTGAGCCATGCAGGGGGCATGGGTCAGGCTTCCTTGGCGCAGCGCAGACAAAATGTTCTTCCCATTTTCGGTAACCATGATTCCCATTTTAAGTTTTCTCGGAGTAAGCCATGTTTGGATTTCCTGATGAATACATTTAAGCAGTTCCTCCCCTGTGTGACTCCGTTCGCCAAGACAAACCATGTGAAGCACTGCGTGACACCTCCGTGCCCTGCACACATGGTAGACTGGAGGGGCACTGAGACTTGAGCCTACAGTGGAGGGTGAGGAGATGGCGGAGGATGAGGAGGCCGAGTCGCACGGTGTCACAGGCCCAATGGGCAGAGAGCGCGGAGGCCGAAGCGGCGTGACCTGTCCAAGTTGCTGCTGCAAAGGGACCACATTCACCCAGTGGGCCGTAAACGACATGTACTGCCCCTGACCGTAGTTACAGCTCCAGATGTCGGCGCTGCCATGTATTTTGCTACACACCGACAGGCTCAAGGACTGGCCCACCTTCTGTTCAACAAAAGTGTGCAGCGCTGGTACTGCCTTCTTGGCAAAGAAATGACGGCTTGGGACTCTCCACCTCGGCTCGGCACAAGCCATCAGTTCTCTGAAAGGTGCAGATTCCACCACCTGAAAAGGGAGCGACTGCAGCACCAGCAACTTGGACAGGAGCACATTCAGCTTCTGCGCCGTAGGATGAGTGGGCGCATACTGCTGTCTCTTGGACATGGCTTCGCTGATGGATTGCTGGCGGGATGCATGACTTGGAGGAGGAGGAGCAGGAGCGACAGAGGATGGGTATGACGCACAGCTGCCTTCGGCTGAGGTGCTGGAGCCTTGGCTGGCAGAAATTGGGAGCTCACTTGGTGAGGAAGCAGACTGGACCACCCCTTGGGAGCCTCGGTTCTCCCAGGTCGTTTTATGGTGACGCATCATATGTTGACGCAGGGCCGTGGTGCCAACATTTGGACCCTGGCCACGCTTCACCTTTTGCCTACATATCTTGCATGTGGCCATGTTACCCTCCTGCGGATGCCTCAGGAAAAACTGCCACACTGCCGAGTAGCTACTTTTCCCACCCCCTGGCCTCACTGATTCACTGCTGCTGTTGCCAACTCCAGGAACCCCTGCTCCACTACCTCCCGATAAGGTAGACTGCCGCACAGCAGGTGCTCTACCCCGGCCCCGGCCCCGGCCGGCTCCAGCCTTTGGAATTGTGCCCCCATGCTGACTGCTACCACCTTGCTGCCTCAGCTGCTGACTCCGGGGCAACCTGCACCCCTCTTCTCCTGATGATGACGATGAAGCCCCTTCATCACCCGGCTCCCAAGTGCGATCGGCTTCATCGTCATCATCATCATCATCACCGAGTTGTGGCTGTACGTCACTGATGTTCGTGGATTCGTCAACAGTGTCTGGCGCAGGAGCTGGAACGCTCGCAGCACCCACGACACTGTCCACATCACTATTTGTCTGCCTAGCTAAAGAAGCCACCTCCATTTCTTGGCTGGGCAGTAGCTGCTGACTGTCCTCTATCTGATGGTCCTCCTCACTAAAGAGTGGAGCTGAACCCAAAGCATAGGATACGTCGCTGGGGGAGGGAACGGCGTAGGCCAGAGGCAATGGGAGGACAAGGACTGCTCTCGGGGCATGCCAACTCAGGGTTGTGTCAGAGGAACCTACCGACCCTAGACTGGGGGTCTCAGACGTAAGTTGTGATGATGTTGTTGATGAGCGCGTCAACCAATCTACCACGGCAGATGCGTTACTGGTGGAGACCCGACCGCTAGCAGATACTGGCAGATTAGGTCTCTCAGCGTGACTCCTGCTGCTACTGGCCCCCAGTCTGATGCGAGCTCTGCCTGCGGAATCTTGGCCTCTGCCACTCCTCTTTTCACTTCCAGGCACTTGTCTGCCCGACATAGTCTAACTGGCGTGGTAGTAGGTGATATTCCGCTCAGTAATTTGTATTGGCTGGCCAGCCAAGTATAATTTCACGTGCGTGAAAGTGAGGGATGTGTATGCCTGGGAGTGTGGCTGAATGGGGGCCCCCCGTGTTTACCATGCTAATTAGCTTTTTATTCTTTTAGGGATTGTTGGGTATTTTTGTATTGGTGCCGTGGGAATTATCAATAAATATTTGCTAATAGTAGGTCACATCGTGTGAGTTGTTTTTTTGGAGTGCCAGCCCTAGAAGGAACCAGTTGTCTATATGTGTGTATGTTTGCAGTCTGTGATTTTGGTTCATGGGCGCCCCCTATTTTGGGTTTGGGGCAGAGCACCGTATTTATATACTAGGATCTCCCTGGATATTTTACTTTTTCATTCCGATATTTAAAAAAACCCCGGGCCGCGGTGGGTCTATATGAAACAGAATATAATGCACACCAAAAGTGAGCAGTAACACTCAGCCTCCAACAGGCCTGCTTAGTGTAAATAAGAGAGCTGCTTAGTGTAAATAAAGAGGGGTATGCTATGTTACAGAATGGGATGCCTCAACAGAAGTGCACCTGGCAGGCAGCAGTAAGCCTATGCCCAGCAAAAGTGTCTTATAATATAAATATAATAAGAGCAAATGCTTATATGGTCTTAAACAGAGGCTGCTTTAGTCACAGAATGGGATGCCCTGGGCAGGAATGGACCTGGCAGGGTCCAGTAGTGCTTTGGCCAGCAAAAGTGTCTTTATCAGGCTAATTTCAAATATGATAAGAGCAAATGCTTATATGGTCTTAAACAGAGGCTGCTGTAGTCACAGAATGGGATGCCCTGGGCAGGAATGGACCTGGCAGGGTCCAGTAGTGCTTTGGCCAGCAAAAGTGTCTTTATCAGGCCTAATTTCAAATATGATAAGAGCAAATGCTTATATGGTCTTAAACAGAGGCTGCTGTAGTCACAGAATGGGATGCCCTGGGCAGGAATGGACCTGGCAGGGTCCAGTAGTGCTTTGGCCAGCAAAAGTGTCTTTATCAGGCCTAATTTCAAATATGATAAGAGCAAATGCTTATATGGTCTTAAACAGAGGCTGCTGTAGTCACAGAATGGGATGCCCTGGGCAGGAATGGACCTGGCAGGGTCCAGTAGTGCTTTGGCCAGCAAAAGTGTCTTTATCAGGCTAATTTCAAATATGATAAGAGCAAATGCTTATATGGTCTTAAACAGAGGCTGCTGTAGTCACAGAATGGGATGCCCTGGGCAGGAATGGACCTGGCAGGGTCCAGTAGTGCTTTGGCCAGCAAAAGTGTCTTTATCAGGCCTAATTTCAAATATGATAAGAGCAAATGCTTATATGGTCTTAAACAGAGGCTGCTGTAGTCACAGAATGGGATGCCCTGGGCAGGAATGGACCTGGCAGGGTCCAGTAGTGCTTTGGCCAGCAAAAGTGTCTTTATCAGGCTAATTTCAAATATGATAAGAGCAAATGCTTATATGGTCTTAAACAGAGGCTGCTGTAGTCACAGAATGGGATGCCCCGGGCAGGAATGGACCTGGCAGGGTCCAGTAGTGCTTTGGCCAGCAAAAGTGTCTTTATCAGGCCTAATTTCAAATATGATAAGAGCAAATGCTTATATGGTCTTAAACAGAGGCTGCTTTAGTCACAGAATGGGATGCCCTGGGCAGGAATGGACCTGGCAGGGTCCAGTAGTGCTTTGGCCAGCAAAAGTGTCTTTATCAGGCTAATTTCAAATATGATAAGAGCAAATGCTTATATGGTCTTAAACAGAGGCTGCTGTAGTCACAGAATGGGATGCCCCGGGCAGGAATCGACCTGGCAGGGTCCAGTAGTGCTTTGGCCAGCAAAAGTGTCTTTATCAGGCCTAATTTCAAATATGATAAGAGCAAATGCTTATATGGTCTTAAACAGAGGCTGCTTTAGTCACAGAATGGGATGCCCTGGGCAGGAATGGACCTGGCAGGGTCCAGTAGTGCTTTGGCCAGCAAAAGTGTCTTTATCAGGCTAATTTCAAATATGATAAGAGCAAATGCTTATATGGTCTTAAACAGAGGCTGCTGTAGTCACAGAATGGGATGCCCCGGGCAGGAATGGACCTGGCAGGGTCCAGTAGTGCTTTGGCCAGCAAAAGTGTCTTTATCAGGCCTAATTTCAAATATGATAAGAGCAAATGCTTATATGGTCTTAAACAGAGGCTGCTGTAGTCACAGAATGGGATGCCCTGGGCAGGAATGGACCTGGCAGGGTCCAGTAGTGCTTTGGCCAGCAAAAGTGTCTTTATCAGGCTAATTTCAAATATGATAAGAGCAAATGCTTATATGGTCTTAAACAGAGGCTGCTGTAGTCACAGAATGGGATGCCCTGGGCAGGAATGGACCTGGCAGGGTCCAGTAGTGCTTTGGCCAGCAAAAGTGTCTTTATCAGGCCTAATTTCAAATATGATAAGAGCAAATGCTTATATGGTCTTAAACAGAGGCTGCTGTAGTCACAGAATGGGATGCCCTGGGCAGGAATGGACCTGGCAGGGTCCAGTAGTGCTTTGGCCAGCAAAAGTGTCTTTATCAGGCTAATTTCAAATATGATAAGAGCAAATGCTTATATGGTCTTAAACAGAGGCTGCTGTAGTCACAGAATGGGATGCCCTGGGCAGGAATGGACCTGGCAGGGTCCAGTAGTGCTTTGGCCAGCAAAAGTGTCTTTATCAGGCCTAATTTCAAATATGATAAGAGCAAATGCTTATATGGTCTTAAACAGAGGCTGCTGTAGTCACAGAATGGGATGCCCTGGGCAGGAATGGACCTGGCAGGGTCCAGTAGTGCTTTGGCCAGCAAAAGTGTCTTTATCAGGCTAATTTCAAATATGATAAGAGCAAATGCTTATATGGTCTTAAACAGAGGCTGCTGTAGTCACAGAATGGGATGCCCCGGGCAGGAATGGACCTGGCAGGGTCCAGTAGTGCTTTGGCCAGCAAAAGTGTCTTTATCAGGCCTAATTTCAAATATGATAAGAGCAAATGCTTATATGGTCTTAAACAGAGGCTGCTTTAGTCACAGAATGGGATGCCCTGGGCAGGAATGGACCTGGCAGGGTCCAGTAGTGCTTTGGCCAGCAAAAGTGTCTTTATCAGGCTAATTTCAAATATGATAAGAGCAAATGCTTATATGGTCTTAAACAGAGGCTGCTGTAGTCACAGAATGGGATGCCCCGGGCAGGAATGGACCTGGCAGGGTCCAGTAGTGCTTTGGCCAGCAAAAGTGTCTTTATCAGGCCTAATTTCAAATATGATAAGAGCAAATGCTTATATGGTCTTAAACAGAGGCTGCTTTAGTCACAGAATGGGATGCCCTGGGCAGGAATGGACCTGGCAGGGTCCAGTAGTGCTTTGGCCAGCAAAAGTGTCTTTATCAGGCTAATTTCAAATATGATAAGAGCAAATGCTTATATGGTCTTAAACAGAGGCTGCTGTAGTCACAGAATGGGATGCCCTGGGCAGGAATGGACCTGGCAGGGTCCAGTAGTGCTTTGGCCAGCAAAAGTGTCTTTATCAGGCTAATTTCAAATATGATAAGAGCAAATGCTTATATGGTCTTAAACAGAGGCTGCTGTAGTCACAGAATGGGATGCCCTGGGCAGGAATGGACCTGGCAGGGTCCAGTAGTGCTTTGGCCAGCAAAAGTGTCTTTATCAGGCCTAATTTCAAATATGATAAGAGCAAATGCTTATATGGTCTTAAACAGAGGCTGCTGTAGTCACAGAATGGGATGCCCTGGGCAGGAATGGACCTGGCAGGGTCCAGTAGTGCTTTGGCCAGCAAAAGTGTCTTTATCAGGCTAATTTCAAATATGATAAGAGCAAATGCTTATATGGTCTTAAACAGAGGCTGCTGTAGTCACAGAATGGGATGCCCCGGGCAGGAATGGACCTGGCAGGGTCCAGTAGTGCTTTGGCCAGCAAAAGTGTCTTTATCAGGCCTAATTTCAAATATGATAAGAGCAAATGCTTATATGGTCTTAAACAGAGGCTGCTTTAGTCACAGAATGGGATGCCCTGGGCAGGAATGGACCTGGCAGGGTCCAGTAGTGCTTTGGCCAGCAAAAGTGTCTTTATCAGGCTAATTTCAAATATGATAAGAGCAAATGCTTATATGGTCTTAAACAGAGGCTGCTGTAGTCACAGAATGGGATGCCCCGGGCAGGAATGGACCTGGCAGGGTCCAGTAGTGCTTTGGCCAGCAAAAGTGTCTTTATCAGGCCTAATTTCAAATATGATAAGAGCAAATGCTTATATGGTCTTAAACAGAGGCTGCTTTAGTCACAGAATGGGATGCCCTGGGCAGGAATGGACCTGGCAGGGTCCAGTAGTGCTTTGGCCAGCAAAAGTGTCTTTATCAGGCTAATTTCAAATATGATAAGAGCAAATGCTTATATGGTCTTAAACAGAGGCTGCTGTAGTCACAGAATGGGATGCCCCGGGCAGGAATGGACCTGGCAGGGTCCAGTAGTGCTTTGGCCAGCAAAAGTGTCTTTATCAGGCCTAATTTCAAATATGATAAGAGCAAATGCTTATATGGTCTTAAACAGAGGCTGCTTTAGTCACAGAATGGGATGCCCTGGGCAGGAATGGACCTGGCAGGGTCCAGTAGTGCTTTGGCCAGCAAAAGTGTCTTTATCAGGCTAATTTCAAATATGATAAGAGCAAATGCTTATATGGTCTTAAACAGAGGCTGCTGTAGTCACAGAATGGGATGCCCCGGGCAGGAATGGACCTGGCAGGGTCCAGTAGTGCTTTGGCCAGCAAAAGTGTCTTTATCAGGCTAATTTCAAATATGATAAGAGCAAATGCTTATATGGTCTTAAACAGAGGCTGCTTTAGTCACAGAATGGGATGCCCTGGGCAGGAATGGACCTGGCAGGGTCCAGTAGTGCTTTGGCCAGCAAAAGTGTCTTTATCAGGCTAATTTCAAATATGATAAGAGCAAATGCTTATATGGTCTTAAACAGAGGCTGCTGTAGTCACAGAATGGGATGCCCTGGGCAGGAATGGACCTGGCAGGGTCCAGTAGTGCTTTGGCCAGCAAAAGTGTCTTTATCAGGCCTAATTTCAAATATGATAAGAGCAAATGCTTATATGGTCTTAAACAGAGGCTGCTGTAGTCACAGAATGGGATGCCCTGGGCAGGAATGGACCTGGCAGGGTCCAGTAGTGCTTTGGCCAGCAAAAGTGTCTTTATCAGGCTAATTTCAAATATGATAAGAGCAAATGCTTATATGGTCTTAAACAGAGGCTGCTGTAGTCACAGAATGGGATGCCCCGGGCAGGAATGGACCTGGCAGGGTCCAGTAGTGCTTTGGCCAGCAAAAGTGTCTTTATCAGGCCTAATTTCAAATATGATAAGAGCAAATGCTTATATGGTCTTAAACAGAGGCTGCTTTAGTCACAGAATGGGATGCCCTGGGCAGGAATGGACCTGGCAGGGTCCAGTAGTGCTTTGGCCAGCAAAAGTGTCTTTATCAGGCTAATTTCAAATATGATAAGAGCAAATGCTTATATGGTCTTAAACAGAGGCTGCTGTAGTCACAGAATGGGATGCCCCGGGCAGGAATGGACCTGGCAGGGTCCAGTAGTGCTTTGGCCAGCAAAAGTGTCTTTATCAGGCCTAATTTCAAATATGATAAGAGCAAATGCTTATATGGTCTTAAACAGAGGCTGCTGTAGTCACAGAATGGGATGCCCTGGGCAGGAATGGACCTGGCAGGGTCCAGTAGTGCTTTGGCCAGCAAAAGTGTCTTTATCAGGCCTAATTTCAAATATGATAAGAGCAAATGCTTATATGGTCTTAAACAGAGGCTGCTGTAGTCACAGAATGGGATGCCCTGGGCAGGAATGGACCTGGCAGGGTCCAGTAGTGCTTTGGCCAGCAAAAGTGTCTTTATCAGGCCTAATTTCAAATATGATAAGAGCAAATGCTTATATGGTCTTAAACAGAGGCTGCTTTAGTCACAGAATGGGATGCCCTGGGCAGGAATGGACCTGGCAGGGTCCAGTAGTGCTTTGGCCAGCAAAAGTGTCTTTATCAGGCTAATTTCAAATATGATAAGAGCAAATGCTTATATGGTCTTAAACAGAGGCTGCTTTAGTCACAGAATGGGATGCCCTGGGCAGGAATGGACCTGGCAGGGTCCAGTAGTGCTTTGGCCAGCAAAAGTGTCTTTATCAGGCTAATTTCAAATATGATAAGAGCAAATGCTTATATGGTCTTAAACAGAGGCTGCTGTAGTCACAGAATGGGATGCCCCGGGCAGGAATGGACCTGGCAGGGTCCAGTAGTGCTTTGGCCAGCAAAAGTGTCTTTATCAGGCCTAATTTCAAATATGATAAGAGCAAATGCTTATATGGTCTTAAACAGAGGCTGCTTTAGTCACAGAATGGGATGCCCTGGGCAGGAATGGACCTGGCAGGGTCCAGTAGTGCTTTGGCCAGCAAAAGTGTCTTTATCAGGCTAATTTCAAATATGATAAGAGCAAATGCTTATATGGTCTTAAACAGAGGCTGCTGTAGTCACAGAATGGGATGCCCCGGGCAGGAATGGTCCTGGCAGGGTCCAGTAGTGCTTTGGCCAGCAAAAGTGTCTTTATCAGGCCTAATTTCAAATATGATAAGAGCAAATGCTTATATGGTCTTAAACAGAGGCTGCTGTAGTCACAGAATGGGATGCCCTGGGCAGGAATGGACCTGGCAGGGTCCAGTAGTGCTTTGGCCAGCAAAAGTGTCTTTATCAGGCTAATTTCAAATATGATAAGAGCAAATGCTTATATGGTCTTAAACAGAGGCTGCTGTAGTCACAGAATGGGATGCCCTGGGCAGGAATGGACCTGGCAGGGTCCAGTAGTGCTTTGGCCAGCAAAAGTGTCTTTATCAGGCCTAATTTCAAATATGATAAGAGCAAATGCTTATATGGTCTTAAACAGAGGCTGCTGTAGTCACAGAATGGGATGCCCTGGGCAGGAATGGACCTGGCAGGGTCCAGTAGTGCTTTGGCCAGCAAAAGTGTCTTTATCAGGCTAATTTCAAATATGATAAGAGCAAATGCTTATATGGTCTTAAACAGAGGCTGCTGTAGTCACAGAATGGGATGCCCTGGGCAGGAATGGACCTGGCAGGGTCCAGTAGTGCTTTGGCCAGCAAAAGTGTCTTTATCAGGCCTAATTTCAAATATGATAAGAGCAAATGCTTATATGGTCTTAAACAGAGGCTGCTGTAGTCACAGAATGGGATGCCCTGGGCAGGAATGGACCTGGCAGGGTCCAGTAGTGCTTTGGCCAGCAAAAGTGTCTTTATCAGGCTAATTTCAAATATGATAAGAGCAAATGCTTATATGGTCTTAAACAGAGGCTGCTGTAGTCACAGAATGGGATGCCCCGGGCAGGAATGGACCTGGCAGGGTCCAGTAGTGCTTTGGCCAGCAAAAGTGTCTTTATCAGGCCTAATTTCAAATATGATAAGAGCAAATGCTTATATGGTCTTAAACAGAGGCTGCTTTAGTCACAGAATGGGATGCCCTGGGCAGGAATGGACCTGGCAGGGTCCAGTAGTGCTTTGGCCAGCAAAAGTGTCTTTATCAGGCTAATTTCAAATATGATAAGAGCAAATGCTTATATGGTCTTAAACAGAGGCTGCTGTAGTCACAGAATGGGATGCCCCGGGCAGGAATGGACCTGGCAGGGTCCAGTAGTGCTTTGGCCAGCAAAAGTGTCTTTATCAGGCTAATTTCAAATATGATAAGAGCAAATGCTTATATGGTCTTAAACAGAGGCTGCTGTAGTCACAGAATGGGATGCCCTGGGCAGGAATGGACCTGGCAGGGTCCAGTAGTGCTTTGGCCAGCAAAAGTGTCTTTATCAGGCCTAATTTCAAATATGATAAGAGCAAATGCTTATATGGTCTTAAACAGAGGCTGCTGTAGTCACAGAATGGGATGCCCTGGGCAGGAATGGACCTGGCAGGGTCCAGTAGTGCTTTGGCCAGCAAAAGTGTCTTTATCAGGCTAATTTCAAATATGATAAGAGCAAATGCTTATATGGTCTTAAACAGAGGCTGCTGTAGTCACAGAATGGGATGCCCTGGGCAGGAATGGACCTGGCAGGGTCCAGTAGTGCTTTGGCCAGCAAAAGTGTCTTTATCAGGCCTAATTTCAAATATGATAAGAGCAAATGCTTATATGGTCTTAAACAGAGGCTGCTGTAGTCACAGAATGGGATGCCCTGGGCAGGAATGGACCTGGCAGGGTCCAGTAGTGCTTTGGCCAGCAAAAGTGTCTTTATCAGGCTAATTTCAAATATGATAAGAGCAAATGCTTATATGGTCTTAAACAGAGGCTGCTGTAGTCACAGAATGGGATGCCCCGGGCAGGAATGGACCTGGCAGGGTCCAGTAGTGCTTTGGCCAGCAAAAGTGTCTTTATCAGGCCTAATTTCAAATATGATAAGAGCAAATGCTTATATGGTCTTAAACAGAGGCTGCTTTAGTCACAGAATGGGATGCCCTGGGCAGGAATGGACCTGGCAGGGTCCAGTAGTGCTTTGGCCAGCAAAAGTGTCTTTATCAGGCTAATTTCAAATATGATAAGAGCAAATGCTTATATGGTCTTAAACAGAGGCTGCTGTAGTCACAGAATGGGATGCCCCGGGCAGGAATGGACCTGGCAGGGTCCAGTAGTGCTTTGGCCAGCAAAAGTGTCTTTATCAGGCCTAATTTCAAATATGATAAGAGCAAATGCTTATATGGTCTTAAACAGAGGCTGCTTTAGTCACAGAATGGGATGCCCTGGGCAGGAATGGACCTGGCAGGGTCCAGTAGTGCTTTGGCCAGCAAAAGTGTCTTTATCAGGCTAATTTCAAATATGATAAGAGCAAATGCTTATATGGTCTTAAACAGAGGCTGCTGTAGTCACAGAATGGGATGCCCTGGGCAGGAATGGACCTGGCAGGGTCCAGTAGTGCTTTGGCCAGCAAAAGTGTCTTTATCAGGCTAATTTCAAATATGATAAGAGCAAATGCTTATATAGTCTTAAACAGAGGCTGCTGTAGTCACAGAATGGGATGCCCTGGGCAGGAATGGACCTGGCAGGGTCCAGTAGTGCTTTGGCCAGCAAAAGTGTCTTTATCAGGCCTAATTTCAAATATGATAAGAGCAAATGCTTATATGGTCTTAAACAGAGGCTGCTGTAGTCACAGAATGGGATGCCCTGGGCAGGAATGGACCTGGCAGGGTCCAGTAGTGCTTTGGCCAGCAAAAGTGTCTTTATCAGGCTAATTTCAAATATGATAAGAGCAAATGCTTATATGGTCTTAAACAGAGGCTGCTGTAGTCAGAGAATGGGATGCCCCGGGCAGGAATGGACCTGGCAGGGTCCAGTAGTGCTTTGGCCAGCAAAAGTGTCTTTATCAGGCCTAATTTCAAATATGATAAGAGCAAATGCTTATATGGTCTTAAACAGAGGCTGCTGTAGTCACAGAATGGGATGCCCTGGGCAGGAATGGACCTGGCAGGGTCCAGTAGTGCTTTGGCCAGCAAAAGTGTCTTTATCAGGCCTAATTTCAAATATGATAAGAGCAAATGCTTATATGGTCTTAAACAGAGGCTGCTTTAGTCACAGAATGGGATGCCCTGGGCAGGAATGGACCTGGCAGGGTCCAGTAGTGCTTTGGCCAGCAAAAGTGTCTTTATCAGGCTAATTTCAAATATGATAAGAGCAAATGCTTATATGGTCTTAAACAGAGGCTGCTTTAGTCACAGAATGGGATGCCCTGGGCAGGAATGGACCTGGCAGGGTCCAGTAGTGCTTTGGCCAGCAAAAGTGTCTTTATCAGGCTAATTTCAAATATGATAAGAGCAAATGCTTATATGGTCTTAAACAGAGGCTGCTGTAGTCACAGAATGGGATGCCCCGGGCAGGAATGGACCTGGCAGGGTCCAGTAGTGCTTTGGCCAGCAAAAGTGTCTTTATCAGGCCTAATTTCAAATATGATAAGAGCAAATGCTTATATGGTCTTAAACAGAGGCTGCTGTAGTCACAGAATGGGATGCCCTGGGCAGGAATGGACCTGGCAGGGTCCAGTAGTGCTTTGGCCAGCAAAAGTGTCTTTATCAGGCCTAATTTCAAATATGATAAGAGCAAATGCTTATATGGTCTTAAACAGAGGCTGCTGTAGTCACAGAATGGGATGCCCTGGGCAGGAATGGACCTGGCAGGGTCCAGTAGTGCTTTGGCCAGCAAAAGTGTCTTTATCAGGCTAATTTCAAATATGATAAGAGCAAATGCTTATATGGTCTTAAACAGAGGCTGCTGTAGTCACAGAATGGGATGCCCCGGGCAGGAATGGACCTGGCAGGGTCCAGTAGTGCTTTGGCCAGCAAAAGTGTCTTTATCAGGCTAATTTCAAATATGATAAGAGCAAATGCTTATATGGTCTTAAACAGAGGCTGCTTTAGTCACAGAATGGGATGCCCTGGGCAGGAATGGACCTGGCAGGGTCCAGTAGTGCTTTGGCCAGCAAAAGTGTCTTTATCAGGCTAATTTCAAATATGATAAGAGCAAATGCTTATATGGTCTTAAACAGAGGCTGCTGTAGTCACAGAATGGGATGCCCCGGGCAGGAATGGACCTGGCAGGGTCCAGTAGTGCTTTGGCCAGCAAAAGTGTCTTTATCAGGCCTAATTTCAAATATGATAAGAGCAAATGCTTATATGGTCTTAAACAGAGGCTGCTTTAGTCACAGAATGGGATGCCCTGGGCAGGAATGGACCTGGCAGGGTCCAGTAGTGCTTTGGCCAGCAAAAGTGTCTTTATCAGGCTAATTTCAAATATGATAAGAGCAAATGCTTATATGGTCTTAAACAGAGGCTGCTTTAGTCACAGAATGGGATGCCCTGGGCAGGAATGGACCTGGCAGGGTCCAGTAGTGCTTTGGCCAGCAAAAGTGTCTTTATCAGGCTAATTTCAAATATGATAAGAGCAAATGCTTATATGGTCTTAAACAGAGGCTGCTGTAGTCACAGAATGGGATGCCCCGGGCAGGAATGGACCTGGCAGGGTCCAGTAGTGCTTTGGCCAGCAAAAGTGTCTTTATCAGGCCTAATTTCAAATATGATAAGAGCAAATGCTTATATGGTCTTAAACAGAGGCTGCTTTAGTCACAGAATGGGATGCCCTGGGCAGGAATGGACCTGGCAGGGTCCAGTAGTGCTTTGGCCAGCAAAAGTGTCTTTATCAGGCTAATTTCAAATATGATAAGAGCAAATGCTTATATGGTCTTAAACAGAGGCTGCTGTAGTCACAGAATGGGATGCCCTGGGCAGGAATGGACCTGGCAGGGTCCAGTAGTGCTTTGGCCAGCAAAAGTGTCTTTATCAGGCCTAATTTCAAATATGATAAGAGCAAATGCTTATATGGTCTTAAACAGAGGCTGCTTTAGTCACAGAATGGGATGCCTCACAGCAGACTTAAGATCAGTTCAGTATATATGCACAGTTAGTTACTATAAGCAGCCTGAAAACGCTAACAAAGGCTGGATGAAAAAAAAAAAATCTCCCTGTCAGCCAGCTCCGTTTTTCCTACCTTTCCCTGGCTTTCTGTCTGTCTCCTGTCTGTCTCCTGTCTGTCTCCTGCCTGTCTCCTGCCTGTCCCTGTCTGTCCCTGTCTCCAGCCTGTCTAACTGCCTCAGCTACACAGCGTTCTGTCTGTCTGTCACGAATGCAATAGAGAAATGAGGAAAAGCAAGATGGCCGCCGTTAAATACCGCTGTGTGACGTCACCGGGCTTGCTGGCTGCTGATAGGCTGCATGTGACTTCCCCAGCTTGCACTGGCGCGGGATACATGTCCAGACATGTCCCGTCCGCCATCTTAGAATGCCTGTAAATGTAAATGAATGGATGTTAAAGGAAAACTTCGAGTGATCGAATCGCGGGGAAATTCGGATTCGATCCGAATCGAATTTTTCCTGAAATTCGGATCGAATCCGGGTTCGTCCGGATCGATTCGCTCATCCCTAACAAAGGACATAAGTTTCTTTAATTAACGCAAATATATTGCAAAATAAAGGTTTACATGCAAAGGACTAATTAAGGTCCACATTAAAATGCTTTTATAAGGCATACATGAATCAGGTATGCATTGCAATACAATTTATGGGCTCGGCCATGCTGATACATGCAGTTCATTGGAGCACAAGACGCGCAGACTCCTCCACATAGCCAAAAAACCTGTTCACGAACAGCAATCCGGCTGCTAAAAGGTGTCGGCTGTGGCTTTCTTTTAAAACGCGTTTAGAGGTTTCTCTGAATCACACCTAAACACATCCAATTATCCTAAGTTTTACGTTTTGATCGTAAGTTTTAGGATTTGATCCTAAGTTTTACGTTTTGATCCTAAAATTTAGGAACGAACTTCCGCTGATCGTAAGAGCATATACGCATTCGTACGTAGGCTCGTGCGAGTCGGAAATGGCCAAAAAAACAGCAAAAAATGACTAACACCCACCCAAACTTACGATTCTCGATACGAAATCAATTAACTTTTGCTCTTTGAATCGAGGGGATTGTCCTTGCACTAAATGTCTCTTCTTCTGTCTGCCTATATGTGGCTAGGTTTCACATTGACTAGTGAGCTGTGGACATACTGGCCTCCCCTGTACAGAAGTTGATATGATCTGACACAGATGAAGTATCTATATTGTATCCAGGATGAAGATTGAAGAAGTAGAACATACCCGGATAGGAGATCCTATAAATGTCAATGGAGGCCCTATTTTTCCCCCTCCCCCCTTTCTCCCCTTCTCCCCCTCTTTCTTTTCCCTTCCCTTGTCTTCCCTTTCCCTTTCCCCTCTTACTTTCCCCTTCTCTTTTTGTTTTTCTTTTTTCTTCTTCCCTTGATTTTTCTTCCCCCTTTCCCCTCCCTCCCTTGTCTCCTTTCCCTTCTTCCCCTTGTTTAGGCATTTTTTATTTCTTTTCTTTTTATCTGCTCTCACCTCTTCCCTATCTTCTTCTCCTCTTAATCTCTTCCCTTCCCATCTAATTCCTCTTTCCTTTTCTCCTCCCCTACCTTTCCCCTCTACCTTTTCTTCCCTGTTCCCTATCTCCTTGTTGTCTCCCCTTTTCTGTTCTCCTAGGATTGGCCTGTGGGTTTGATCAACTGATAATGCCACTCGGATAAGATTACCATCACAATTGGATGGAGAATTAAGGTGGCCATCATTTCTGAGTAATACAAATCCTCTCTCGTTGAAAGGGCATGTATGCCCGATCAGTGGGGCCCATATACAGAAGTAGTCATGGGGTGATTATCTAATATTCTGCCTTCACCTGGGGTACTATCCCCTATGTTGATTTTGGGGTTACCGTTATAATTATTTCTTGGGCTAGATATACAGTCCAGAGTCTTTATTTATAAAAGGATGCCATATTTACTTAATATTGATTGATGATGTGTATGTACATGTAAAGATACTGCATATGTATATATATATGTTGCTGTAATATTTTATATATTTGGATTGTACATTTTAGGCTCGTTGCCCAATGGGGGATACTCACCTCCCAATACCCAGTCCCGTGCCGCGCTCGGTCAGTACAGTGCAGCACGATCTCCCACTTGCGGTGGGACGCGGTGAGCCACTGGCCGTAGCGTCTCACTTACAACCTGCGTAGGTCTGCGTTCCAGTTTGGAACGCGGCCACGTCATTTCCGGTGAGCCGGCGGTGACACTTCCGGCCGGAGTGCGCCGGACTGCTAAAGCGCGGGCCTGGGGAACGGGGATGGGTGAGTATAAAAGGAGGGCAGCCAGCACTTACCCGCTGCGTACTCTGCCTGAGGAAGTGACTTTAGGTCACGAAACGTGTTGCAGGGATTTTAGGGGTCCAAGTGGTGGTCCGCACATGGCACTTTATTTGGCAAGTAAGATGATAATATTTTATGTATTTTGTCTGCGATTTGCACCTACCTCTTTGACAGTAATTCTTGCACTGTTATGTTTGTATATATATTGGGATCTGAAGCACTTTGGAAGCACTTGACACTTTATGAATTGATTTGTGAATATAGTGTTATTAATTGTTGATATATTAGGGTCCCCCACTGGGCATATTAGAATTTAACCCCCTCGCCCCTCATTTGATGGCAGTTTACATACGTGTTACATGTTTTAAACAGTTTTTAATGTGTCTTGATATGAAATTGTAATAATTCAATAAATTTGATATGAATTATAATTAATAGAGTGCCTTTGTTAGTCTCTGGTTATATCCCCTTCTGGGGTTGGGGCACCCCTTGTGTTTGTATTAAATGTAACTATGTAACACGACACAAAAACAAACACTTTATCATTTAAAGAGTCTGTCCAATTTAGGCCCTTGAATTGGCCCTTGGCCCTTATCCTATTGGGACTCCATACCATGCACATAATGGAAGGGGAGCCTCTTTCATCATTTATTTGCTTTTCAATTCTCCTTTTTTGATGCACCCATAGTTTATTAGTGGTGGCAAACTGACAGATTGTATTTTTATATTCTTCTTCAATTAAAAAAATATGAAACCTAAAAGAAAAGTTACATAGGCATGATGTGAATTCCATCTAGCTTCACTATAAGTGATCAACTTACCAACTCCAATGCAGGGTCTGCTTTAAGGTACAAATGAGGGACAGAAGGGGCCACTGAGCGTTCAAGTCTCCTTGAATTACCATGCAAAAGAGCACACACTAACCCAGCCAGTAATGCCAAATCACATGTTTTTAAACCACCCCGGCTTTTGTTATATCGACCTTATGATCATAAAAGGTTGAGTTTCATATAAACTTGTGAGCTAATATAGTTTAATAAAAATTGAGAAAAATCCAAAGTATGTTACATAGCGTTCATCAAACCCTTTCTAGACTGCCAACCAGATTCTAAAACCAGAACTTGGATACTATGGTGGGTGCCTACAAGGTGGGTAACATAGCTTGACCCGCCGTAAACTTGATGTCATGAATGACTTGCCTTCAGCCCGTGCCCGTGGTGTCCCTAGGCAAGTGGCTGGGGATCCTCCTGCCCAGCAGCCACTTCTGCCTCGGACGCCATCCCCAGCGGCGCATGTGTCTCCAAGCAAGCCCTCCTCCCTTGCCCACTGTCATTCAACTCGTGCTTGCACGCGTGTACAGTCAGCTCATGTCCTCCGGTGGTGCAATACACAGAATGGCCACTGGAGGCTGTTTAAAAGAGCGAAACCTAGGAGGTGCAGCTCTGAGCAGTATGCCTGTGGAGTTCAGCTGGGGCAATCAGCCCAGAGCTCTCTGAGTGCACCAATCAGACCACAGGGCCGAAATGCACAAATCAGCTCACAGATCCAAAGTGCACCAATCACAGCCACTGCCTCCCTGTCCAATCCAGCTGGGTCTACCCCTATAAAGGGATTGCCACTGCAGTGTGTCAGTGCCTGTTATAGCGCCTAGTACCAAGCTTGTCTTGTGCATTGAAGCTCGATTGATTTCCAGTTGCCAACCTCTGCCTTGCTGACGCCTCTCGATCTGAAACCCTGTTGCCGACCTCTGCCTGAACCCGACTATTCTGAGCTCCGTTGCCGACCTCTGCCTGAACCGACCAATCTCAATCTGATCTCCGTTGCCGACCCCTGCCTTGTACCTAGACCTCGAGCTGTCTCACCCCTCTGTACCGCTGCGAACTCTGACTCCCCGTGTTAACCTCTGGCCTGTCTCTGGACTTCCGCTACACTCGCTCTTAGCCATTGGTTCTTCAGACCTCTATACCTGTAAGCTCTCATCCTTTGAGCCATTGAAGTCCTGGGGGCAACCGATCCCGGGCAGGCGTATTCTGCGTCCCGGCAAGCGGGGGCTCCTACAGGTGAAGCTGGCTGCGGAGATTGGGGGTTGAGGGCTTACCTAGAGGGCTGGAGTTACCAGAGCGTGACACTTGATTTAATGATGTGCCCTCATCTGTAGCCTCTCCTTGTTTACCGAATGAGTGAAAACCATACTGACTATAATAGACAATGTCTAAAATAATAAGGATGAGTTGCTCTTGGCTTCAGAGCCTTTACTCAGAAGGGAGGTGAGGTGGACTCCTGACTGTTCTAATGAGCAGCTGTAACTAATGGAAAATATTCCTAAGCCAACAGAAGAACATCAAGGGACCAATATACCGGTTGGCCCAGGAGCAATGTCCCTTGTCTTGTTATGAGATATTAGTGTCAAGATGGACTTTTCTTATTTAGTTTTTAGGTCAGGAGATGTCAGGAGCCAAGCGCGTAAAAATAGAACAGGAACAGGTGTTCAAGGGATGATTTAAAAGTTAGAGGAGCAATATCACGAAAAAATCTCCGGCCCAATGATAAAAATCCATATAAATATGCTGGATGGTGGGGTGGGAGGGGTCACTCATACATGTGGCATCAAGAAATATCCAGCCAGGCTTGTTTTTCTTTCTTTTAATGAAAAGAAAAGGACATCCAGGATGACAGACTCTGTCACCCCTGATAGACTAAACCTGTCACACCTGGGTTTTATTCCTACCATGAAAGATTAAACCACCAGTTTGGTGGCACTTTTATTCCATTCAGGTGTAAAAGTGACCCCTCCTCTCATTAGCCGACATGTTTATATGGATTTTTAATATTACACAATTTCGTGATAGTGCTCCTTTAACAGTGAAAGTGTTTTCTTCCTTTTTGCTCTCCCTGAATGGCAAATTCTAGAAGCTTGAATCAACATCTTTTGGTTTAACAAAAGTGGTTAAAATTACTGTTAGGCTATTCAGGGCAATGAAATAGGTGATTGATTGTTGGGCGATGCTTGTTGACTTGAAGTCAGAGACAGAGGCTGGCCAGGACTATTGCCCTGGGATCACCTGAATGCATGTGCAATATATCACTGCCCTCTTGCATGTGCAATTACCCTTGCGTCATGATGCTTCCAGAAAGCTTAAACCCATAAACCATAAAAGGACAGCCCCAGCTTTAGCCATCTCTCACGTCTGTCTTCTTCGCTTCTGGCTCCTTTACTTTGGATTGTTTTGACTACACTTTATTACTTTTCTTTGTGTGACCCAGCTTTCATATCAACTATGAACCTGAGCTGCCTGTACCAACCTTGGCCTGATGAACAGTTACAAACCTTGGCTGCCAGTACCAACCTTGGCCTGTTCTACCATTACAAACCTGAGCTGCCAGGACCAACCTTGGCCTGATCTAACATTACAAACCTGAGCTGCCTGTACCAACCTTGGCCTGATGAACAGTTACAAACCTTGGCTGCCAGTACCAATCTTGGCCTGTTCTACCATTACAAACCTGAGCTGCCAGGACCAACCTTGGCCTGATCTACCATTACAAAGCTGAGCTATCTGCACCGACCTTGGCCTGATCTACTGTAACAAACCTGAGCTACCTGCACCAACCTTGGCCTGATCTACTGTTACAAATCTGAGCTACTTGCACCAACCTTGGCCTGATCTAACATTACAAACCTGAGCTGCCTGTACCAACCTTGGCCTGATGAACAGTTACAAACGTTGGCTGCCAGTACCAATCTTGGCCTGTTCTACCGTTACAAACCTGAGCTGCCAGGACCAACCTTGGCCTGATCTACCATTACAAAGCTGAGCTATCTGCACCGACCTTGGCCTGATCTACTGTAACAAACCTGAGCTACCTGCACCAACCTTGGCCTGATCTACTGTTACAAATCTGAGCTACTTGCACCAACCTTGGCCTGATCTACCATTACAAACCTGAGCTACCTGCACCAACCTTGGCCTGATCTACTGTTACAAATCTGAGCTGCCTGCACCAACCTTGGCCTGATCTACCGTTACAAACCTGAACTATCTGCACCAATCTTGGCCTGATCTACTGTAACAAACCTGAGCTACCTGCACAAACCTTGGCCTGATCTACGGGTACAAATCTGATCTACCTGCACCAGCCTTGGGCTGATCTACTGTAACAAACCTGAGCTACCTGCACCAACCTTAGGCTGATCTACTGTAACAAACCTGAGCTTCCTGCACCAACCTTAGGCTGATCTACTGTAACAAACCTGAGCTACCTGCACCAACCTTGGCCTGATCTACTGTTACAAATCTGAGCTACTTGCACCAACCTTGGCCTGATCTAACATTACAAACCTGAGCTGCCTGTACCAACCTTGGCCTGATGAACAGTTACAAACGTTGGCTGCCAGTACCAATCTTGGCCTGTTCTACCGTTACAAACCTGAGCTGCCAGGACCAACCTTGGCCTGATCTACCATTACAAAGCTGAGCTATCTGCACTGACCTTGGCCTGATCTACTGTAACAAACCTGAGCTACCTGCACCAACCTTGGCCTGATCTACTGTTACAAATCTGAGCTACTTGCACCAACCTTGGCCTGATCTACCATTACAAACCTGAGCTACCTGCACCAACCTTGGCCTGATCTACTGTTACAAATCTGAGCTGCCTGCACCAACCTTGGCCTGATCTACCGTTACAAACCTGAACTATCTGCACCAATCTTGGCCTGATCTACTGTAACAAACCTGAGCTACCTGCACAAACCTTGGCCTGATCTACGGGTACAAATCTGATCTACCTGCACCAGCCTTGGGCTGATCTACTGTAACAAACCTGAGCTACCTGCACCAACCTTAGGCTGATCTACTGTAACAAACCTGAGCTTCCTGCACCAACCTTAGGCTGATCTACTGTAACAAACCTGAGCTACCTGCACCAACCTTAGGCTGATCTACTGTAACAAATCTGAGCTACCTGCACCAACCTTGGGCTGATCTACTGTAACAAACCTGAGCTACCTGCACCAACCTTAGGCTGATCTACTGTAACAAACCTGAGCTACCTGCACCAACCTTAGGCTGATCTACTGTAACAAATATGAGCTACCTGCACCAACCTTGGGCTGATCTACTGTAACAAACCTGAGCTACCTGCACCAACCTTGGCCTGATCTACTGTAACAAACCTGAGCTTCCTGCACCAACCTTGGGCTGATCTACTGTAACAAACCTGAGCCATCTGCACCAACCTTGGGCTGATCTACTGTAACAAATCTGAGCTATCTGCACCAACCTTGGGCTGATCTACTGTAACAAATCTGAGCTACCTGCACCAACCTTGGGCTGATCTACTGTAACAAACCTGAGCTACCTGCACCAACCTTGGGCTGATTTACTGTAACAAATATGAGCTACCTGCACCAACCTTGGGCTGATCTACTGTAACAAACCTGAGCTACCTGCACCAACCTTGGCCTGATCTACTGTAACAAACCTGAGCTTCCTGCACCAACCTTGGGCTGATCTACTGTAACAAACCTGAGCCATCTGCACCAACCTTGGGCTGATCTACTGTAACAAATCTGAGCTATCTGCACCAACCTTGGCCTGATCTACTGTAACAAACCTGAGCCATCTGCACCAACCTTGGACTGATCTACTGTAACAAATCTGAGCTATCTGCACCAACCTTGGCCTGATCTACTGTTACATACCTGAGCTATCTGAATTTTCCTTGGCCTGATCTAGTGTTAGAAACCTGAGCTACCTGCACAAACCTTGGCATAATCTACCAGTATAAACCTTAGCTGCCTACACCTACCTTAGACAGAATGTCTATGTTTATAAGTCTGCACCAAAATGACTGTAATACACCCCAGGGGTCTAAAGCGTAAAGGCTTGTGTGCTCAAAGGCAGTGCACATTGGGTGGACGGACCCCCGCCCTTCTGCTTTTTCCCACAAGCATACTATGATATAAGTTAGGGTGTTTTAAACTAAGACATCGGGGTCAATTCAGAGCCAGGTGAAAATTCTCACTCACACTTTTTACACAATTTTAGGAGAGAAAACTGCCATTGACTTTCATTGTCCACCTTGGGGCTGACTCAGAGCCGGGTGTAAGTTTTCACCTGGCTCTGAATCACTCCCAAATTGGACAATGAATATCAATGGCCGTTTTCTCGCCTAAAGTGAGAATTCTCACCTGGCTCTGAATCAACCCCATTGACTTTGGGGGACAATGCAAATCCGCTGCACTGCTACCACCTACATGTGGTTACACATAATGTCAAACAGGCCTCAGCAGGCTCTCCTACCCTGGATGAGCCGCTTCTCCTACTTACCCACTGGTTCTTTGTCCTGTCCCTGGTCCCAATACGCCTCACTATCTCCCATCTACAGCTCCCAGCTCTGAGCTTATGCTTTTAGCTATGAAGCTGTACCCTATCACTGTTGGCCCCTGTCTAGGAGAAAGGGCCGCAGTCTCCCTCTCTTTCAGGCTACTTGCTACCCCCTCCTCCTGTAGCCATTACAGGAGCTTTCTGAGAGGACAGAGAACATAAAATCGAGGCAGGGGGAGAGAGCTGCTACAATTATTGTGAGGTCTATCAGGTCCTCTTCTGCCACAGGCCCGGTAGCAGTTGCCCTCCCTGCCTCTATGGTATGTTTACCATTGCTTGTGTTGCTTTTGTCCATCCTTGGGGCTTCTTTCAGGGTTCTCATCTCTAAGAGTTTCTGTCTCATCACTCGCTGTCTGTCTTTGCGATTCTACCACTAGGTCCTTGTAAGTAGTTCATACTGTGAATGTACCGGTGTACCTAACCCAACACTAAAGCAATTTGCACTTGTCTTGCAGCCATCTCCTGATCTACTTTGTTATGAGGGACCTTTAGCCTATTTCTCAGTGTCTTGTTCTGTTTGTTCCCCCATTTTGTGTCTCTGCAGGGTTTTTCTTATTGGCTAGTCATCATGTAAGGTTTTGAGTCTGGTTATTGTTCTTGCAGCTCTTCCGAAACATCCAGACTATTACGATCATCCAAAGTGACATTTCAACGTGTCAATCATCATCAGCGCATCGTGTCCCAGGTGCTGGGTGCACGGTTCAGGAATCATTTCCGATTCTCTCATTTGCTCATTCATGTCAGAGATGTGCAATATTCTGCGCTTGTTATATGCTGAACAAAGAAATAAAGCATAGCCTCTAAATATAGAAAATGTCTTTTTCATTATGGATTTAAAGGTCGCTTAATCGGGAGAAAGGTCACTGAAATCAGAAATGTTTAGCTTCAATAATGTCTTGTCATACTCAATATATGTGCACATTTATTTAAAGGGGTAACTAAAGTAAATGGTGTCAAACTGACAGCAGTACAACCCCACACATTCCAGGCTCATACCTACTCTGAATGGTTACCGGTTGTAAGCGGTGTACCCCAGGGTTCAGTGCTGGACCCACTATTATTCAACTTGTTTATAATTGACATAGAAAGCGGAATTAAAAGCACTGTCTCTATTTTTGCAGATGACACAAACACAAATGTAGCACAGTGCAGTCTATTGAAGATGTTCACAAGCTTCAGGCCGACTTGGACACGTTAAGTGTCTGGGCATCCACTTGGCAAATGAAGCTCAATATGGAAAAAATGTAAAGTCATGCACTTAGGTTACAACAACCTGAAGGCCACATATGTCCTCGGGAGTAAAACTGAGGGAGTCACTTGTTGACAAGGATCTAGGGGTACTGGTAGATCACAGGCTAAATAACAGCATGCAATGCCAAGCAGCTGCTTCCAAGGCCACCAAGATACTATCACGCATTAAAAGAGGCCTGGAATCACGGGATAGGGATATAATTTTGCCTCTTTACACTGGTGCGTCCTCACCTGAAATATGCCGTCCAGTTCTGGGCACCCGTTCATAGAAAGGACTCTCTGATTATGGAAAGGGTGCAGAGGAGAGCCACCAAACTAAGAAGAAGAATGAAGGATCTAAGTTGTAAGGAAAGATTATGAGAATTAAACCTGAGGAGACGACTCAGGGGGGACATGATTAACTTATAAATATATATATGGTCAATACAAAAAATATGGGGAAACACTATGTCAGGTGAAATCCTCTCTAAAGACAAGGGGGCACTCCCTTCAACTGGAAAATAAGAAATTCAATCTCTGGAGGCGACAGTCATTTTTTACCATAAGAACTATAAATCTGTGAAATAGCCTCCCCCAGAAACTTGTTATAGCATCAACCGCTGACAGCTTCAAAAAAGGATTAGATGCTTATTTACAAGAAAAACAGTTACTATTAGCTGTTATCAGTAAAAAAAAAAAAAATAATAACTTCCCCTACCCCAACACCCTTGTTTGAACTTGATGGACGTATGACTTTTTTCAACTGTATTAACTAAGTAACTATGATGTTCTTCCCATTCCAACACCATGATGACTATTTAGTTGGCTGGAAAAAAACAGGCCGAAGGGAAAAGGGTGATGATGGGTACAGAAATGTATTAGCATCCTTTGGTTCCCATTTACTTCCATGTGTTATTTTATAGATAAATAATAAGGAAGAGGTGATAGAAGTATAAGACGTTCAGTTCTTCCTCAGAAAATAATTTACAAAGTATATATATATTTATACATTGTGTACAAACACATATCAATCTCTTCATCGCACCATGGTGGTGGAGAGATGGTTCACACAACACAATCAGCTGTGAGTAAAGCACATTGTAACGGCAGGCTTGTGGCTGCTATAGAATGCATCACAGCAGGTTATGTATCACAAGTCTGGCTCCTTGTGTGTAACACACAAAGGGAGCTGGCTGACTTTTTACAATATAAGATCATAGTAGCTTGCTCTAAAATATCTCATGAAAATAAGGACTGTTTCTTGAATAATTTCAATTATAAAGCTTGCAGTAAAAGTGTCATTCAGTAAAGAGAAGACGTGGATGACAATATACCGTGGGTGAAATAAATATTAAAAACTCAGTAGAAATATATGTCTAAAGGTGCTACTGGCATGAGAAAATCTCACCAGATGTTGATAACAACCCATCCAATTAACGAATGCAAAGAAATCAAACCATAGATGACCATGAATTATGTGTAATAATGAGAAATTACACAGATAAAAAGTACATTTTTGAACATGCTTATTGAAATGTATTTCATACGTGGTACAATAGACTTTAAAACAACAAAAGATTAATGTGATGCACAGCTATCAAAAATACATATATGGGTGCAGGCCTCAAAGGCACCCAGGTACACCGTACCACCCTATTAATACACCAAGCAAATGAGCTAGCCAGCACAGGCTCAAAAAAAGTACCTTACAAATGAGGCCGCACAAACCAGAGTTAATGTTAAAATGGTTGTTGTATATTTAATATCAGAAAAGTACCAATACAATGAAAACAAAACTATACATACACACATAAACAAAACCAAGACAACACCCTCCGGTGGCAACACCTTATTTATGACTTATGCCTGTCTAATGAAAAATGCATATGATAGATGGAAGCAACTTTAATGCATAATATATAATCAATTCATAATAATAAATAAATATGTGCAATACTATAGATAATGATTAAAACAAAATATGTATACGTATACAGAGAGCAAAAAAATTTACACAGCTCCACATGAAGCAAAAAACATCTATTTAAGTGTATGTGAACTGGGTTCACTAATAACCCAGCATATTAACAAAGAAAGTGCAATGTGCTGTAAATTGTCTGTGCCAAAAAACTGACAATAGCAAAAAGTGCAATGTGCTGTAAACTATCTGTGCAAAAGAGGCCAATATGTGCAAATTTCTCGTATGTAAATGATCCTCCTCTATATACAATTCCTAATCCCGTTTGATAGTATGTAAGTAGAAAAACAGGCATAAATAAACATGTCTCATATCACCATAATGTAGATGAGTCTCAGGTGCCACCGGGTAGTATCGGCATCTACGCGTTACGTGGCCCCGCCCACTTCCTCAGGATGCTGTAACCATGTCTATGCATCCACCTGCCTTATATACTGGTGTCAATAAGAATAAGCCAATACCAGATTAGGTGCTCTCTTGCTCGCACTCCAACCCGGAAGTGCGAGCGGCCGATTGTAAGGGCACCGCCCCCATCCGGTGGGCCTGTCTGTGAGCAGGCTGGTGACGCTGCGTCCGCCCGACGCACGCGCGCGCGCACCCGCAGCCCGCCCCCGGGCGCCCACCTCTGCAGTAGGCGGCATCCGGGAGTGAGCGCAGGGCGCAGCGCGCATGCGCCGGGCCGGAGCAGCGCCACACACCCCTGCCAGAACAAAAAGAATTGAAAGAATTGACATCCTACAAAGTGTACACTAGGCAGAGGGGTGCAATTGTCCTATGCATAGGTGTCGTTCTATACTCATACACAATCACACGGTACTATACATAGAGAAATTATCAAAAATTCCAGTTCTGGTCTTATGTGACCAGATTATATTCTCCCAGTATATCACAGGCTTCTCTAAATGTTTGAACATGCTCCCACATGCTTTTCCTTCAGCAATGGAGTCCTGCATGGTGATCAGGCCATGGAGAGTGAGGGCATTACTTACTATTTTCTTTTAAACAATTGTAGCTGCTTTTGATAATACCTTTCATCTGCCGTCTGAAATCTTGTGGGGAGCACCTGGTCTTGGCCAGTTTATGGTGAAATAATGTTCTTTCCACTTTCAGAGTATGACCCCCAACAGTGCTCACTGGAACCTTCAGTGGTTCTTTTTTAACTAATGCCGTCAAGGTCACAAAGGTCTTGCCAGGGCTCACTGGAATTACCAGTCATCATGAGATGTTTTTTGTGCTGCAAAAAGGAAGGTAGGATGTGCTCATCCAGTCAATATATAACAGTCAAGAGGTGCTAGAGGGGTGTGACCACACACTAAGCAAAAAAGAAAGTTAACCCCCTGCACACTCATACTATTGAAAAACCTAGCTAACACTTGTTAAGAACATGGACTGTTAGTTAACATAGATTGCAATGAATGTAAAAGCGAGGTAGCCACGCCAAGGCCGTCCAATTAGTACCCCGTCCCTAACATTACTCAGTTTCAAAGTTTGTGCAGACATTGCTACTTCTTTACTTGTGTGTGCACAAGCAATGCAATACATGAATCAGCCTGTCAATAACTTAACTTGCTTGCCTCCACGCCCAGGGTGGATCAACAAACATTTTTGGTAAAATGGGTGTTGGCCCAGTTTAAGTAAGTTTTACAGTAGCCGAATCCCCTCTTTCTGCTGTCATTTGTTCCTCTGATTTTTTTTTTTTTAACCAGCACCTCTCACCCATCCATCTCCCTCATCCGCATTCGTTCCCAACCAGCTTCACTCATCCAACAGGTTAATTCATCAGAATAATAAGAATACTTTTCACCAAGTACACACTATGCACAAGGAATTTCTTTTGGCAGTTTACACACTTACACACGTACACTAGGGGCAGTTACATACCTACGTTACACAACCTTGGGGTTCAAGGTACCCCAAGGAGAGGTTACATACATGCTTTACTTAACATTAGGATTCAAGGTCTCAGGAGGAATAATAGGGAAATACAGTACATCAGTAAGACAGCAGATATTATTTGTTCCTTCTCCCAGCCTCACTCATCCAGCCCTCTCGCCACTCTGTGTACTGTCTGTGCTGGATCTTCAGCAAGGTAAGGAGTCTTTTGTTGTAACACCTCCGCCCTGCCTGGGGGGGGGGGGGGGGGGGGGGGGGGTAGGAGTTACCATTAGATTGGGTATTCACTTGAACTCTTTAACTGCCAACCTGCCTGGAGATTTTGTCTCCCCATTTGCCAGACCATTTTTTCACTATTTTGCGCTATACAAAATTGTATATAGCTTTTTTTTTTAGCACAGTCTGGGCTTTAACATGAAATTGTAATTTGTTTGTAATTTGTTCAGTGTTTTTTTTATATTTTTTTGCCAAATATATTCAAAAAATAAATAAAATCAATATTTTACATTTTAATGTGTTTTTTTTTTATTAAAACATGTACGTTTTGCAAGAAAATCATATTGGGTATAAAAGCTTAATTCCTCCCAATTACAACAGTACACCATATGTATCACTAGACACCCTTTCCTGCCCAGGAGACACCCCAAACTGAAAAGAGTGCTTGAGAAGATATTCAAAGCAAATACAACTACTATGCGCACCTTGCACTTTTTCAACAAAAAAAAACCCTTTACATTTGAAATACCCCACACAAACCATTATATTCCCTGAAAGTACACACCTCAAGCTTTCTAGGCGTTTTAGGCATGTTGTGGTGGCCACAGATGTCTAGGTGGAATCCATCTATGAAATAACTGGTTTTACGGGGTTTCCTGAAAAAAATTAGAATGAGAAAAAGCAGAATCCAAACAACATTTTCTTAAAAAACAATATGCAAACTAGAAAAAACATGCTAATTATGAAACAACAAGGTCTCCTGAATAGAACGATACCCAAGATACATAGCTACTCTCAAGGATACGGTTGCCAAACAACCCAAAAAATGCATGCACATAACGATAATTTAACTTGAAAATTTTAGCTGTGAAGACAATGCAGTTTTTCAAGAATTACAACCCTTTACATTTGAAATACCCCACACAAACTATATATGGCGTATCATGCTTGAAGTTGTGAGCCTAGCTTTCTGGGCGCAAACCCTTGAGGAATTTACTGGTAGAACAGGGTTTATACATAAAATAAAGTATATATCTGACTGGGCAGCACTGAACTCCTCAAAATGTCTAAGACATCTAGTATCTTGCTATCCAGCAAGCTCTCACTGTACCTCAACAACTGACTTGTACAGGCCGCCAGGAGCTAGACCCACTGGTATCCCCCATTTAGTTAGTTAGTGGTAGCTATGGTACTGCATAATGCCAAACAATGCTAGTGCTGATTTCTGGCATACAACCACGTAACCCATACATACTACATATTACCTACTACTGCAGGAATCCACATATACAATACTACAACAACCCATATATAACACCTATACTTTACAATCCACAATATACAACTCTACAACCCATACATAACACCTATACTGTATGACTCTCTTATACGGCCCTGCAACTCATACATACTACTAGAGATGTGCGAATCAGTTCGCTCTGAATTTAGGGACAAATCGTTTCGGCACAAATCCGTCATGCCAACCAGATTTTTCTTTGGGAACCTGAACGCAAAAAAATTTTTTGGCGGTTCAGGTTTGCCCAACACTACTTATCACTCAACCAAAATACCCCTCAGTCAAAATAATAGCTCCTTAAGCAAGCTCGCAGACAAAATCTTAAAACTATAACATGCCTTACACAACCATAGGGAATACAGTTTCATTCCCTATAAAAAAAGTAAAAACTCACCTGCTCTCTTGCTGTCTTCCGTTCAGTCCTGCAATGCTCTCAGCAGCTGTCCACAGCCCCCTGCACTGGGCTCCCATATCTCGCTTCCTGGCTCAGGAAGGGGATTTTTATATGACCTGAAGTCAGCTCACTTCACAGATATAAAAGGTCGTTCCCTGCAGTGCAAAAAACTGAGTGATCATCAGTGCGGGGCAGGAAATACCGATCCTCTGCCCCATGCCTAGCTTCCGCCAATCAATCCAGCTGTCAGAAGCAGCAAAAGATGGCACTGGAAACCATCCTGGGAATGAGCTATGGGGGCAGGTAGTCCAGGGAGCTAAGGCCAAGCTACTGACCCCTGGCCCTGAAATCTACCAGCCCGCATAGCCCACTTTTGCCCCCTCCTGGGCTTTGGGGATGCAGGTAAGAAGGCAGGGTGTATGGAAGTTCACCCGCTTACCGACAGGTGTCTTGCAAGCCCCTCCTGCCCTGCGAACTGATATAGCGGTCTCAAGGACTACTTACCAGTTCACAAAAGATTAAATGTAAAATAAAACACACACAAACAAAAAAGTCCTTTACCCCCCCCCCCCCCCTTACCTCTTTCATTGCTGATCTATGTTGTCCTGTACCATCCATCGCTGCCTCTGACAGTGGATTGAAGCCGGGGTCAGCTGTCAACTCACTCACTGGTGTAAAAAGCCCCTGGGTTCTGTCACACTGAGGAAACCGGGGGATGAGGACATTGATCAGTGCTGGAACGAGGGCGGCCATAAGCTTTTTTCATTTTTTGAGCGAGTTCATAAAAGTTCAGAGGAATGTGAATTTCCTGATAAAATTCAGCGAATTACCCAAACCAAACTTTTTAAAAGTTTGCTATCCCCTACATTCCGCCCCATATAATATCCCCCATATACAAACCTACAACCCATACATATCAACTATACTATACGAATTCCCCATATACAACCTTACAACCCAATCGCAACAGGGTTTATATATGTTATATAATTTATAGTACTGAACTGGAGAATTGTAGTGAAATGTCTGTAGCAATTTATGAGCCATATGTTCCAGACACAAGGGTCTAGACACTCAACACAGAGCACACAGTAGAGCCTGATTGCCTTGCCAGAAAAGGTATTAAAAAAAGGAAATCCATATATTGACCCATGGGGTCACCTCTTGCATGTTAAATAGGGGGCCACGTCTAATTCGGCATCAGCGAAAAGGACATCTTATTTGTTTCGGTCAATTTTAACCTGAGAACTCGTCCCCTGGAGACCTCTTCCCTGTCATCATCTATTCATTAAATTAGCCTATTAAGTGGCAGCGCGCTGCTCCCGAGAGACTAATAAAACAATGTTTGCAGTGAAGTCCTGTCTCCCTTTCCGAGAGCTTAAAGAAGTACAAAAATAGCGGAGCATAGTCATGGAGTAAAGGGTCAGTGGGAAACCACATTTTCCCGACACAGCTGTATATGTTTGCAGAACTTATTATTTGTCCAACAGTATTTTATGGCCAGCTCAATCCTTTTGTATAAGAGGAGCTACCGAGGCTTAGGACACAGGGTGCACAAATTCTAAATCCATTGTCCAGCAATCAGGTACTCTGTAAAATCACTAGTTTATTTATGTAGAAATATGACTAAGGGCTTTCTACATAGCTCGAAACGTGTAATGATGTGATACATGTAAGTCTTTTTGTGCTATTTTTGTGTACTTTTTAATGGAAGAAATAAACTAGTGATTTTTCAGAGTACCTGAGAGCTGGATTCATAACTTATTATTTATGTTTATTCTGTTTCTGTAGATATAAAGAGCAAAACACGTCATACAGGTATCGATAAAAAGAAGGGACCTGAAAGCCATCCACCTTTCAGTGAGTTTAATTCTGCAGGAATATTAAAAAATCACAAATACAGCTGTGCCAACACTAATAGTATATAATAATAATAATAAAATAGTATTACTATTATTATTATTATTATTATTAATAATAATAATAATTTGAAGGACATTAAAGTGGACCAACACCCACCGGTGATCGGCCCGGGAATCTATAAGATTCCTGGGCCGATCACCTCCCTCCCCGCGGGACATCCGAGATCGGGATGTCCCGCGGGGTGAAACCCCCCCAAACACCCCAAACTCCTTACCTTTGCGCCCCTCTAGACGTGCGCGCGCCCGCGCCGGCCTTCTGCGAATGGCCGGCGCGGGCACGCGCGCGTCAAGAGGGACGCGCGGGAGGCGGCGGCGGAGGGGCCGCTTGTCCGCGGCTTGTCCGTCGGCGCGGGGAGAGGTGAGTTCGGGGGGTTCGGGGGGGTTTCACACAGCGGGGCACCCCGATCGGGGGTGCCCCACCGAAGTGGACCAAGACCCAGGATAGTCAAAATCCTGGGTGTTGGTCCACTTTAAGGACCCTTTCACACTTTTCCACTTTTCCGCCAACATAATTCAATCGGGGAGGTGAATTGTGGCCACTAAACCAAATGGGCTCTTTCTCACTTATGTAGTGTGCATGCAGCGTTTTGCTAGCAGCGCTAATGCAAGACTGCCCATGGAACCATATATGTGGCGCAAGTAAAGCGCTCCATTGTCTAACATTTAAAGTGGACCAAAACCCATACGTTCGGGGCGATTCCCGATCTCCAAAGAATCCTAAATCTGATATTTTAAACCCCATTCTACCTTTGATCTCCTGGAACATGCGAGGGCATCCTTGGCACCACTTCAGTTGATGCCAAATTAATGAGTGTCGGACTGGGGTGTCTGGGGGCCACCGGAAGAACTGACTTTGGGGGGCTACCCCACACTCAGGTACAAGTAGCACTGGCTTATATTCAAGGCCTATGCACAGAAACACCATGCCAAACTGTATTGCCTCTAGTGATGCTACATAGTTTCAAGGGGGACCCTGAGTCTAGGGGCCCACCAGTGCATTCCCTGGTAACCCTGTGGGCCAGTGACTGGCATGGGCACACATAGCTAGAGGGGAGTACTCATTGATGGGGCAGCAACCTATTCTGATTGGTTGGCGTGACTCCGGCAATCTATTTTGATTGAAATTGAGAAGAGCTCACCCATGCACCGTGGCTTCAGAAAGAATACTTGGCTTTCCTCTGGGTTTCACACACAGTTAAGCAAACCAAAACTCAGGTGAGTGAAAAACCTGGGTTTGATCTGGCTTAATAACTGCTGCTTTTGATGGCATATGCTACAGCCAACTTCTGGGTCCTGCAGCTAGGGTCCTTCTACCTAGGTCCTTCCAGGGTCCTCATGCTGCCACCAATGCCAGATTTTCATACTGCCCCCACCCATGACAGGTCCTCCTGCTGCCACCAATGCTGAGTCCTCCTGATGCTCTCACGGATGCCAGTGTCCTCATGCTTCCACCAATCTTTCTGCTTTCCCCACTGATGATGGGTTGTACTGCTGCCACCACAGAATTCTGGGTCCTCAGATGTTGCAACCACCACCAAGGGGAGAGGCCCCAAAACAGAGGACAATGCCTAGTGGCCTATAGGACAATGAGTGAATGTCATTCTGGACTCCTCTCTTTCATTCCCACCTCACATTCACTTTCTAGCCACTTTCCACCATCTCCAACTTAAAAACATCTCCCACATCCATCCCTTCCTCTTCCCTTATTCCCTGCATGTCCTGGTCATATCCCGACTTGACTACTGCAACACCCTCCTTTGCAGTTCACCAACAAACAGACTGGCACCCCTCCAATCTATTCTGAACTCTGCTGCCCGCTTCATCCACCTCTCCTCTCGCTTCTCCAGTGCTTCTCACCTCAGTCAACCCCTCCACTGGTTACCTCTCTCTCAGAGAGTTCTGTTCAAACTTTTAACACTAACCTACAAAGCTCTCTTCAGCCAGGCCCCTCCCTACATTTCATCTTTAATCCAACTATAACAACCCAGACGCAACCTTCGCTCTGCCGCTGACATTCTCCTGTCCTCCTCCTTGGTCATCTCCTCGCACTCCTGCTGTCAGGCTTTCAGCTTCCCCACATGCTGTTTAAACACCTTCTCTGTGTGCTCTGCTATCAGTATTGCTGCACATCCCCTTCATACCTTTAGATGTGCTGTCTCCTTTTATGGCCAAGCTTTACTGGTCAGCTTCCCCACAGGTATTGCTGAGGTTAAGGTGGTGAGCTGGCTCTGGCCTCCTGTCCTGACTGGCCGATGGCAATATAAAACCAGACCTCTCCCAGCATGCATTGCCCGTTATAGCTTTTGCTGGATGTGATTGTACTTGTCTTGTTATCTTGTTAGCTGGAGTCTTATTACCTTTTTCCGACTTTCACTTTGGCTGACCCTCCTCTGATCATTGCCTGGACCGACGCCTGTATGCCTGAACTCGAGCTTGTCTACCATCTGTACCCTGAACCCTGCTTGACCCCTGGCTTTACCCTTGCCCATTCTCCTGTGTATCCCTTTGGAACCCCAAACTGGAAGGACTGTCATTCCTGTGTAAGACCACACCCAGCCTGACTTCTGCCCAGCCTCGTCCCTGGTTCATCTGTCTTCACTCTGTCTGCATCCTTTGTGCTATCTAAGTCCCAGGGACAAACATGTCTGATGTCGTATCCAGCGTCTCGGCAAATGGGGGCTAGTCTATAGGCAGAAGCAACAGCGGAGATCGGGGGTGTCACACGGGGCCGGACACCCTCGCCTTCAAGACTTCTCCCATGCCTCTCTATTTCTCTGGAATGTACACCCCCACTCAGTTTGTCACACTCCTACACTACCACCAAAATGGTTATTTGGACAGCTAGACTGTTTACCTGGTCCACTTTAAAAGATAAATGGTTCCCTGTGACCAAGTAAGTTTCACATCTATAAAGTCTTTGTTAGCCACTTTTGATGGGCAGTGGTTGACTTTGATGCGAGAGGGGCAACAACTGAACTGAATGAAAAGTGGTGCATGATAATCCTAATCATCTTACAGAACAATAACTCTCATTCCAAACCTCATGTCAGCTTTCCGCAGGCATGATGCAGACTAATAGGAAGAGTGATTTCCCATGATGACGCTGACCTGCCCGATGAATGTTCCAGAATGAATTACAGCAATACGATATGTAATAACCTTGATAGGGACAGTGAAGCTTAAGAGGCTCGAAGGTGAAAAGGTCAGCAGGTCTATTATCTTACAAGTTGTTAGATTGGTCCTCAAGGACTTAGCTTGGTTGATGAAGCAAAGCAGCATGTCAATACTTGGATATAGCACATATTAATAGGCTCATTGATGTGTTCCATTTCCAGAGATTATCTTCGAAGGTAAATGATGGAAAGTTGCCTCATGCAGATCTGAAATGTCAAAAACACCACAAGCTTTTTGTCTACTGAAAGTCCACCCAACTGATCTCACTGATCCTTCCATCCAAACTTAACATTCACATTCGTTCTGCTCCAAATAATATGAGCAAGAATGCTGCAACACAATTAAGCCGCAAGATAACTGACCGCTAAAATCAATGAGCACTTTAACATCTATGCACTGTAATCCTCTCAGAAGCACGGCAAGGGGTAGGTCTACTTGCTTGTCAACTGGAAGAAGTAATAACTAAGAAATAGAATGGAATCCTGCTACCACTGGCTGAGGGAGTGGTAAGTATATGACACACTCTGGCCAGGTGCAGACAATAACAAGGGCTTACGGCCTGTTGCATGTGGTGTTTGGCCTGCAACTGTTCTGCTTTGCAGTTTGACCTAGGGGTACTTACCACCAACCCTTGATCCATTGCTACTGGTCTCTTGGTCACTACTAATTCTGGTTTTTGCCATAACCTTGGAATCTTTGTTGACCTCCTGGTTCATTGCCTCCAGCCTTCTGGTGCTTACCAACACCTTCAGTTTTTTACTGTCAGCCTCCTGCTTACTTGCCCCCAACCTCTTGTTCTTCACTGCCACACCCACTCCCCACCCCTACTCCAGATTCTAGCTGCCAGCCTCTGGGTATATTGCCTCCTTACTCCTGGTCCTTGCCACCACCTCCTCATAGCTGACCTCCTAGTCCATTGCTATCAATCTCCTGTTCCTCACTGCTACATCTTGTCCTCCCTATCACCTTCAGATGCTCATTGCCAATCTCCTAGTCTGTTGCCTTCACCCTTCAAGTCATTGCCACCACTTTCAGATCCTCGCTCCTGGCCCTCAGTGCTGCATCTACCACCATCACTGCATCTACCACCACCTTTAGATCCTTGTTGTGAGACTCATGGTCTATTGCTGCCAACTTCCAGGCTCACATTTCTGCTTCCAGTTCTTGGCACCACCTTTGGCTTCTTGTTGCCAGCCTCTGGGCCAATTATCTTCGCTCATCATTGCTGTCTGCCTGCTCCATTGCTGTCAACATCCTGGTCTTCGCTGCTGCATCTGATGCTCACCATCAACTTCAGATCCTTGCTGTTGGCCTACTGGTCCATTGCTGCTAGGATCTTGGTCTGTGCTTCCTCTGCTAGATCATGTGATGCTATTGGTTTCTCCACTGGGTCCCCACTGACTCTCAGCCTGCCAAGGTCTTCGGAAGTAGGTCTTCAGCTTTCTTCAGTCTTCACCACCATTTCAGAATTTTTGGTTGGTTCAAAATAGATAAGAATCCATTCAGTCCAAGGGGAGAAAACTCTACTACTTTTTTGAAAAGCAAACTTACAATCACTTTAATTGTTGATTCAGCACTAGGAAAAAAATTACATCCAGTTGCTGAATCACTCTGAGGGTAACGAATGAAGGGGAACAACCATTTCTTTCCTAAAAATTAGTATAGTTTTCTCACCTGGTGCAGAATCCACCCTTTAGTGTGAAGGGCCTAGTGATGGGCAAACCAGTCCTGGTGAAATTTGTCCTGAAGAGATCTGGGGATTATATGGTCTCTTAATAATCATTAAATTTGACCCAAGCTTTTAGCTGACACCCCAACATATGTGAGAACCAACTGCTTGGAGTGTATTCTAGGTCCCACCCTCAGACAATCAGCATAGGGCTTAGAGTTATTCCAGCCACCACCCCAGTCTTACATAGATATTAATAACAGCGTGGCCAAGCAGTTGTATTTTACATGTGTAGACAATGAGAACTTTGGATGCCTGGTGGTGGAGGATGCAGGAACTAAGCTTGGTTAAATGTCTAGAATTCCTCTTTTTTAGGTTCAAGAGCTATGACTTTTTAATTTACAAGTGACTCCTTTCAATCTTTCATCATCCAGAAACCCAGATGGTTTTGGCCTAAATGGTACAATTGTATTGACTTGTGGTTCATATTTCATGGTTTAATTCCTGCCATTCCAGGTGTCCGTTGCCCCATACAATGCCCAACGTGTCCCAACAACACACCCTATAGCTAGCCAAACATATATATAACTCTCATTATCCTAAACATAACCTTACCAAAAGGGACACTGGCTACCTCAGTGTGCCAAGGCCTCTCCAGTGAAAAGGAGAACCAGCACTGAGGATGGGGGTTGCAGAATGGTACAAAAGAGAAACCTTTCCCAGTGGTGTAGGCCTGCTTGTCATGTAGTAGGAACAAATAAATACAAAATAAAAAAAAAAAAAAAAACAGTCCCACACCAACCTTTCTTAATCTCAAATAAGGGGTTTATTGGATACAGGGGGAGGAAAGGGTTAACATGGTCCATGTGGGTTTCCTCCTCTGGGTCTGGGGAGGGAGAAGGGTTGAAGATGCATGTTATGGGAAAACAAAGGATTCAGTTACTAACGGTAACTGGGCCTGATTCCTATCTAAGGGATATTCCAAAAATCTAACTGAGGTCCACTTACCAGGTAGGTGCAGGTAGAGTTGTGTTTGCCCACGAGAAACTGTATACCCCGATGTTGGGGGCTCCAGGAACATTCTTTCCCCCACTGGGCTGCAACTCTGTTCAGGACTTTAGGATACGGGCGCCGCAAACTTGACTCAGAAGCATCGCACATACTGAGGAGAGGAGAGCGGGATAAAGTACAGGGGGCGGGGTAATAGCTGTGCTTTGCTCAGACAGAGCAGAGCTGGGGCCAGGAAAAGGTCAGCAGTCCCAGAATGCAGAGCAGCACAGTCAGAAGGAACTTCCTGTTTGCAGGCTGCCTGATGTTCCATGAGCCGCCATCTTGGATGTTTAAAGGCTCATAACGTGCAGTAGGTGCAGGTAGGATGATTTTTAATGTGAGCAATCTGTATGTACAGGGTTTGGGAAACATACAAGATAGGCTCTTATTTTAAATTAGAAGGATGGTAGGTGTCCCTCTTGGCTCCAGGGTTGTTCTTGTAGGATCTCTGATATTAGACATGAAACCGGACCTTCACCCTGAATAAGAGCCTATCTTATATGTTCCCCCCACCCTGTACATCCAGATTGCCCATATCAAAAATCATCCTACCTACACTTATTGCGTTTTGAGCTTTTAAACATCCAAGATGGTGACCCATGGAGTGTCAGTCTGCCTGCAGACAGGAAGTGTCTTCTGACTGTGTCACTCTGCATTCTGGGATTGCTGTCCTTTCCCTGACCCCAGCTCTGCTGTGTCTGTGCAAAGCACAGCTATAACCCCGTCCCCTGCACTTTTCACCCCTCTCCTCAGTATGTGATGCTTCTGAGGCATGATGGCGACTAGGGATGAGCGAACCGGTTTGGACGAACCGGAATTCGCTCCGAATTTCAGGGAAAATTCGATTCGGCACGAACCCGAATTTTTTTTGGTTCGTACCGATCGAATTTTCCCTGAAATAAAAAAAAAAAAATGCCGGCATGGTGGGAGCGGGCAGGCCGGCTACGCTGTCAGCGGGCGGCGGAAGCCGGCCCGCTGACAGCGCAGCCGGCCTGCCCGCTCCCACCATGCCGGCATTTTTTTAAAAAGCAAACACTTACCTGCATGGTCGGAGCGTGGAGGCCGGCGCCGCTCTCAGCTGTCATCAGAGGACGCGTCATCGGAGGGCGACTGAGAGCGGCGCCAGCCTCCACGCTCCGACCATGCCGGCATTTTTTTTTTCAGATGAGCGATTCGTGAAAGTTCAATTCGGGCGAACCCGAATTTCTTGGGGAAATTCGGCGAAACGCCCGAATCGAACTTTCAAGAAGTTCGCTCATCTCTAATGGCGACATCCATATCCTGGAGTCCTGAACAGAGTTGAAGCCCAGGGGGGAAAGAATAAAAAGTAAGCGACTAAAAATGTAAAAATGTAATAATTTTAGATGCCTTGGATTAGTTTTTTAAGATTATGGGCTTTTTATTAAATGATGCTGAAGGTCCGGTTTAAAACCATTACCTGCAACAAATATCAATCCTTCACCTTTTGAAAGGCTGCCAATAACCTCCCTCCAGCCTGCAGCATTTTCGGCAGCTTGCGTGTTCCACGTAGAACCTTCCCGCTGATAAAAGACAGACTTGAAAGCTCTTCTCTGTTGCACGTTCCTTTCATTTTGAGGCCAGGAAAGTTGTGATTGAGAATCAGCTGTGAGCCAGCATCTGCTCTGAGCCCAGCGCTAAGCTGTAGGCTCCAATTAGCAGACACCCCCCCCCCCATCCCTCCCGTTCTCCGGCAGCTCTGCATTTCTGCTGCGTCGCGCTTTCCCCGCTAATACCGCTGGCATATCAATGAGGTGTTAGGTCTTTGAGGGCGACTGGGGTGAGATGTAAAAAGTTTTAGAGAGGCAAACCAAGGATTTAGAGTAGGATGGAAATAATAATAATAATGTGCTTCCCTTTTAGCCCATTCATGGACATGTGCAACATGTGCAACACACAACATAACAACACTAGTGAACACACTAAGGGGCAGTGAGTGCACAGATGCTCATGGTAGGCTGCCCTAGTCATGGCGCCGGGGGGCATTTGGGGTTAGGTGCCTTGTTCAAGAGCACCTAAGTCATTCCACAGCCACAGAGCATCCAACCTTATATATCTTATTATATCTTCTATTCTTATTCTATAATATTATGGTTACTACTGACAAATCAGCTCCCAGATGCAACAGCTACAAAAAGTCGACCTGAAGTCAAATAAGACTTTAGGCCGGGTGAATAGCCTTTCCTGGGGCAGATGTGCGCTGGACACATGGAGGTCAGGCAGAACACCTGGTGGTCTGCACTACTTTGGGACTGATTGAGTTGGGTGGAGCCGCCCAAACCCCATGAGAGCTGGATAACTGCTATACAGAAAAGCTATATTTCACTGCGCCCTATTGCCACCATAGCAATGAGCAGCACCCCTGTAGTCCCAAATGGCGATGTGGGTAATGGGGCGGGGTAACACTATGTCATGCACCAATGCTGACAGGTGACAGGGCAGCCGCCTACCTTGTGAACTGATAAGCTCCACAGCAAGAAAGCCAGACACAACTCTCAGGATAAATGAACAAGAAAGCGGCAACACAACTTTTAGAAAATGGACAGCCCCGCATGCACTACAGCAACTGCAACATAATGGGTGACCCCCAGCATTATACCAGCACCATCTGCCCGATCTATAGGATAGATGTCGTCTTGCCCTGCACTGCACCCACAATACCTACCTGAATTGAACACAGAAGACAAAAAAACAAATTTCCAGTGTAACAATAAGGCAATAAAGATCTTGGAACAATATAAAGTGTACTGATGAAGCATTAAGTTGCGAAACGCATCTAAAACTAAAAACACTTGCTACAAGCTGGAAAACAACAGACTGAGAAAATAAAGAAGTGTTTACTAAGAAACTAAATGAAATAATTTATTGAATATGTAAAGTGCGTATGTACAATGCATGTATACCTGTAGGAATAGGATTACCACACAATCAAGGCGAGGCACTAATATAAGACTTGTCTCTCAACTGGACCGCATTTACCCAATAGTACTGCTTGAGGGCCAGAGAGACAACCCCCAAAAAATATTTACAAAGGGGTCCTAGGCCATGCCTGTATGAATCTAGATTGGAGCCAGTTTTAGAGAAGGAAGGTCTTAATTATTTGAACACCTTCCCTCTCTCCCCCTCCATCATGATATAGGGATATATATATATATATATATATATATAGCCTCTGTAGAATCTGCCCCATGTCATCCACCACGTCAAAGAAGGGGAGCGGAGAGGGGTTTCCCCAGGAAAGCCCCCTTTATCCCCCTCCTCTCCTGTGACGTGGAGCTGGATCCTGCGAGTCTCTGCCTCTCTGTATAAAATCCTGGACTTGGTAAGCTTTGGGGGGCATGCATATATTTTTCTTAACTTTTAAAAAATGGGATGGGAGGGACTTATTTTTTAAAAAATATTCCCACCCAAGTAAAAGAAAGAAAGAAAAATGCATGCCCTCCATGACGCTTACCAACCCAGCAAACCATAGGGACTGGGATGAAGAACCCAAACTGCCAGCCTCCAGTCCTGATCATTATGCTCTATAACGCTGTTTCTCAACCTGAATTAAAATACCACTGTAAGGGACCGCCGGACACCATTCTCTCTTGAGCCAAGCAATCCCCAATCTCCGAGAGAATAGGTTGTAATACCGCGCTGCTCACAACTACAATATAATAGTCCAATCTGTTCCAATCTATTAAGAAAGGCGGAGCTCAACGTGCGAGATGTAAGGTTCCAGTCCTTGCATAGGAAATTTCACAAATATCACATAAACATATGATTACACAGAGCTCTCAGTAATCCACCGTGATGTACTTCAATCCACACGTGTTAGCACACAGGGCAATCCACCACCGATCAATCAAGCCTCTTACCGGACAACTAGTATAAAACAGCAGAAAGGTATGATCTCTCAGTTAAATCTCGGTCTTCTCTGGATTCTTTTTTAATCCTCAATATAATCTTCAAAGCGATCAGATTTTGATCAATGATCAAAAGCCAGAGATCATTCAAATCCTACTCCAGAATCATATTCAAAGATGGAAACTCCACATCAATAGATCAGAAGTGGCTCAAATTTAATTGACCATGTGGAGAAAAATTAAGAAGATATATAGTGCAGATTGTCTAAAAATATCTAAATTTTAATAAGTAAAATTTGCACTCACAAAATATTCAATTAAAACAAGCACAATTCAAGTACAGCTGTCATGTCAGATAGTAGCACTCACCACGCCGACACCCAGAAAGGACATGCGCTCAAGTTTGAAAATATCCTGATTACTCCAACGCGTTTCACCCACATGGGGCTTTGACTAAGGTAATCAGCACAATAACCACGCCATATTTATGGCTCCCTAATCAATTACATATGCAGCCTGGTGCGGCTGTGAACCCGGAAGTAGTAACAGTGACAGACACTCTTCTCATGTCTGCCCAAAAAGTGAATCGTGATCAACATCATCAAAAAGAAATTATAACTCATCTATAGAGTAAATAAGAAAGAAACATATAAGTGCTCCCAACCTTATGAAGTGCTCAAATCCTCCAAATAAGATAAGTCCAACTCCTGGAATCCGCAGGAAGCCGGAAGTGCGCCATATACCGGAACCACCAGATGGAACGCAGAGACCGCGCGCATATTAAGCAAAAGGTTCAGTCCCGTGCAGCCTGCATGCAGGTCATAAACCCCAATCTCCACCGCCTCTTCTGCCTATAGACAAGCCCCCGCTCGCTGGAGACACGGGATATGCCTCTCCAGACTCGGTTGCCCCCAGGTCTTATTTGGCGCAAAGATTGCTGGCTTAAGTGGAGATGGATGAACGGCAGGGTATCCCAAATTGGTAGTTAGAGGGGGCAGAGTCAAAACGTAGAGTAGTCGAGACAGGCCGAGGTCAAAACCAGATGGTCACCAAGACGCGGTATCAGAAGGGCTAGACAAAGACGTGGTCAGACAGGCGGATGGTCGGTGCGGGCAGCAGACAGGAATGGTCGGACAGGCGGATGGTCGGTGCGGGCAGCAGACAGGAATGGTCGGACAGGCGGATGGTCGGTGCGGGCAGCAGACAGGGATGGTCAGGAACAAAGCCGGATAGTAACTTTAAACAAGATCCAAACGCAAACCCTAGCTATCAAAGGCTATAACGGGCACTAGTGGACGGGACCAAAACATATTTAAAGGGGAACTGGCCAATGGGAAGGGGGGACTGGTGATTGGTGCAACTGTGATTTGGGGGGAAATGTAGTGATTGGTGCTACTTAGGATGTAGCTCCCTATTGGAGCAGCCCCAGAGACTGGACAGCCCTGGCCAGTCAGGCTGTCCAGTCCCTGGGTTCATTCCCACCCAGGCTATGGACCTGATTGGTCCATTTGAATCTGCCCCCGGCAAATGCGCAGGGAGCAGCGCCGCCGAGGGGCATATTGGAACTGTGCTCGCGCGCCCGCGAGCACGTGACAGAGGGCCGGGCGCGCTCCCCGAGAGGGAAGGGGAAACCGCGCCGGCCGGAGAGGCGATGGAGCCACCAGAAGGAGCGGAGGGAGGCCCTGCGATGCCGGCCACCCCCGCCAAGGTAGAGGGAACGGTGGCGGGCGAGACCGCAGCAGATGCGGCAGCGGTGGCCGCCCGGCGTGGCCGCCCGAAGACCGGAGCCGCGCGCCGCCGCGCAGAGACGCCACGGGACCGGGCGCCAGGAGGAGGTAAGGACCTAACAACCCCAGGGGGTATGCGGTAGTCTTCCAGGGCAAACCTGCAGGGGGTGCCTGACTGGTCTGGTATATAATATTACAAGTGAAACCTAATCCCTTCTTGCTTAGAAAGTGCCACAGTGCCTATGGCCTAATTATTTTGTTATTATTTATAATGAAATCATCCCCTTTTGAGTAATTGGAACTTCTTGTTGCTAGGGAGTACTTGGCGTAAAAAGCTTGAGAACCACTGCTCTATAGTACAGGCCACTGGGCTCATCTGCATCACCATGGTCATTGGTGATGTGGGTAATGGTACTTGAACTGGTCCATGGGAAATGATAGTGAAAAAAAAAACACCAGACATATTTAAAATTATTTTATTGACCTAAATTAATGTACACTTACCTTTTACCTTAAAGGTGCTAGCAACAGGGTGGGTACTACAAGACTGTATACCAACCACTTACTTTTCCCCATTCATTGTCCAGCGCTGCATCAGTACAAATTATGCGTCTATTGATGCCCTGCTGGTGTCTGGAAGGAAGCGGGATACAGGTCTCCTTCCTTCCCTCTTGGCTTCAGGTGGGGGGTCTGCCATTTTCGGCAAGGGCAAGGCTTCTATACAGAGAGACAGAGATTTACCCCCACATGACTTGCATGTCACAAGAGAGAAGGGGCGTATAGGGATTTCCTGAGGACATATGTATTGGGGGGATCCCAAAGAGGCTCTGCCTCTCAGTATAAAAGGCCCCTCCCTCCACCCCACATGCAATACCTGGCCGGGCAGCCTGGGTGGAAGGAGAGGAGACCTGTTTCCCCATGTTCTACAACTGCTGATGTCTGGGGCTGCCTGAAGAATGAGGCGGAGGGCCACCACTCTTGGGTGCACATGTTTCCCTGAATCGCTGCTAAATTGAGCCTTATAATGTGTCTGCATTGGTGGCCCTCCTCAGCATAATGTACTGAGTTTATATAATTTAAAAACACCTAAACTTGAAATCCAAGATCTATAGATCTAACGATCCCAAATCATGACGCCCCTAGAGAAATCATTTAAGTAGGACCATCTCATTTATATCTGTTTTGGTTCTAACATGGGTTTCTCCCTAAGGTGGCTTGCTGAAATATAAACTAAACATTAACATGGTAGTTAATATACCTATAATTAAGAATGGAAATACCATCCATAAATATAGAAGAAAGGATATCATGATAATTAATTACTCTCCCCCACAAGTCTAACACAAGTCTCTCCCTAAGGTGGCTTGTAACTATATCAAGTATCTAAACATTATCATGATAGCTAATATAAACTAAAGACTGAAAATCCCATAACAATGGAAAATATAAGAATGCAGATCCCATAACTATGGAAAAAATGAAATAATGATAACTAATTAACCCTACTTACCTAGCTCTAAGATGTGTCTCTCCGTAAGGTAGCTTGCTGGCTTTGGGGGGCACGCATTTATAATTCTTAATTTAAGAAATTAAAAAATGGAGTGGGAATAGATAATTTAAAAAAAATATTGCCTCCCATAAAATAAAGAAAGAAAAAAGAATGTAAATCTAACTAAGGTAAATTGGAAATAATGAGTCTAATATGAGTCTCTCCCTAAGGTGGCTTTCTGGCTTTGGGGGCACGCATTTATATTTATTAATGTGGGAAGGTCTAATTTTTTAAACCTATTACCACCCAAAAAATAAATAAAGAATAAAGAATGGAAATCCCCTAACAAAGGAAAAAAAGGAAATAATGATAACCCCACCCCCCTAACTCTAACATGGTCTCTCCCTTAGGTGGCTTGCTGGCTTTTCTTAATTTCTTAATTTCTTAATTTGAAAAAATGGGGTGGAATGGGCTAATTTTAAAAAAATATTCCCACCCAATAAATAAATAAAGAAAAAAGAATGTAAATCCCGTAAGGGAAAAAGGAAATAATGATAACTAATTGACCCCACCCCCCTAACTCTAACATGGGTCTCTCCCTAAGGTGGCTTGCTGGCTTTGGGGGGGCACACATTTATATTTCTTAATTTGAAAAAATGGGGTGGAAAGGGCTAATTTTTAAAAATTATTCCCACCCAAAAAATAAATAAAGAAAAAAGAATGGAAATCCTGTAAGGAAAAAAGGAAATAATGATAACTAATTAACCCCACCCCCTAAGTCTAACATGGGTCTCTCAATAAGGTGGCTTGCTGGCTTTGGGGGCACGCATTTATATTTTTTTATTGTTTTTCAAAAAATTGGGTGGGAAGGGCTAATTTTTTTTTTTTTAAATATAAAAAATATTCCCACCCATAAAAAAAAGAATGGAAATCTCCTAACTAAGGAAGGGAAATAATGATAACTAATTAACTCCACCCTCCTAAGTCTAACATGGGTCTCTCGATGTGTTGCTGCTATATAATTTTTTTAAACATCAACAACAGTGAGGAAATAGTAATGCAAACCAGAAAATGAGAGACGTTAACAAAAAAAAATGTTTATTGAATATATATAATTTTGATTGTAACAGAAATTAAAACTTAAGAACATAATAATTACCACAATAAAAATTATTGAATGTTAGCTAATATGCAAAGAATGTAAATCTCATAACGATGGAAAAAGGGAAAAATTATAATTTAGCACCCCCCTCCCCACTTTTATCATGACAACTCAAGAGCATAGGCATGACTCATCTCAGCATAGTGTGCAGCAAAATCAACAAAAGCAACAAAAATAAATCACCTAAAAACATCTAAACTTGACTTTTTAAAATGCTTGAGATCTATCGCTACTCAGGTCACGTCTCCCGAAATGAGAACACTCTTTATTGCCTCTTCTCAGAAGAGTTTGAAATAATAATGTTGTTTTTTTGTCTGGGAAGAACGCTGCGTCCCTCCAGGTAATAGTGGTTCATTCACCCCGCCGCCCCTGTAGTTATACTTCTCACTGCAAAGTCAGAAAGCGCTTGATTCTCGTCCGTGCGTGATCGCGTATGCCGACCCTCCGACACACAGAAAGAAGAATAATTATTCTTCTAAGGAAACAACAATCAGTTTGTATAATGTTGACGCGCCACGCGGCACTCATTCCAATGCAAGGCGCAGAGATTCTGACCGCCAGGCAGCCTGGGGAGTGACTGATTACATTGCATTCTAAAGTGTGATTTTTGGGGTTTTTCCATTCTGCTCTCCCCGGCCTCCGGTTACTGTTCTACGACGCGGGAATTCTTCAGTAGAAATAATTATATCCTAATAACATGGTGACACTGCGCACCGGCTATCACTGGTTACATGTGACAGCAGCAGCGTGCATGTAAAGCCTGGGGCAAGAAAAAAAAAAAATGAATTTTCTGGTTTAACCAGGTGGCTGAAGAAAGCGAAAAAAGGGAAATATAGGTTTTAAGAGGTCCTAACGACTCTGTACCAAGGAGCTTTGTATGACAGGGACAGACAAGAGCTGCACACTGCAGTACCACATACCTCCTTCTGGGGGGGGGGGGGGGGTGAGACTGCCACAGTTGTGTTTCCTGCCCCCTGCCAGATGGAGCATCTCTAGGATAAGGAGAATATCTCTAAGGCTATTTTAGTATCCCAGTACGCCAATGGAGGATTTCGGTCTGCATTTCACTCTTGGGTTTTGGTCTGCTTTACATGGACACCCTGATTTGGGATGGCAATTTTTGTCGAACCCCCCCCCCCCCCGTTTGCCCAAAAAGTCACCTTCATCCATGCGTTCCATCAATGAATTCTGAAGTAAGAGATTGCCATTCCCTCTGATTACTGAAGGGTTGCTGGGGATACCGATGGGGGCCCGCACATGCACTGTGGAATTTTTCCCAGGGGAGCATCCCAAATTTGCCCCAAGGGCAACTTGTAACCCTGCCCTGGAGCATTTTAGGCTCCAGAACTGGGTTACCTGGGTTTTGCCCTTTAATTGGGCCTCCAGTCAAAAATGATTTAAGACATGTTTGTCCCGCAATCCATGGGGTATCCTGATCCCCACCACACTAGCAGTGAAACTAGGCCTGAAATCAGAAATACTCAATGGGTCCACGTGTCTGCATCATAGATAATGGCATAAGGACCTTGGGACTCTGGGATGGGTTGATACAGAAAGGTAGTGCAACACATTGAACACTAAAGGGAGCAAACTCTAACACAAAGGTAGCACAAGGAGCTTGTTGCACCTAAAGTGGCCCTTAGGGCAGAGAGGGAAAACATGTGCCAAAGGGTATTGAGGCTGACATGCCACAATAGAACCCTGACAGGCTAAGGGCCCCTTTCAACACCAGTGAACAGAGCCCTGGCAGCCATGGAGGACTGCTGCCAATCTCATTTGAGATAGACCCGGTGCATTGATGATGTTATAGTGAGCAAGCAGCCAGCCCCGGTAGCAAGGATGGTTATACCAAGAACACAGCAGATGTTTGGGTTTGTAGATCTGGATAAATGAGCATCCCAAGATTAAGTTGTGTATTTAATCATCTTCAATATACATAGTGAATGTGTATATATATATATATATATATATGCAAACAAATGTGGTATTTGCAGTAATTTAGGCGATAAAGTGAGTGTCAGTTACTGTTAGATGTTAGGCACTGGTGCAGAGCCACCACAGGGAGGTGTGTTGGTTCCTGGCTTCTTCCAACACGATATTCAGTGTGACCTCCTCCAGAAGTAGATGACTGGCCTTTGCCTTGTTTGAACATTAAAACTCCTGGTTGTTCACTCGCCATCCCATACACAGGGTTGTACCTAGATCTCCTCCTCCTGGAGCTGCTAGCTTAAAGTGGACCAAAAGCTATGCCAAATGGCCTGGGAATCTATACGATTCCTGGGCCAATCGATTTCCTCCCCTCGGGGGATCCAAAATCGGGATGCCCCGCTTTTGAAACCCCCCAGGTCGCCCTATACACTTACTTTGTTTCCTGGTCCAACGACGCACTCGTGAGACGCACCGCATTCCCACTATCCTTCTAACAGGGTGTGTGCCCGCGTCAGGCATTTGTGAATGGCCGGCACGGGCACGCTCCCTTTTAGAGGGAAGCGGGGATGCGGCCACCAGCACGATCAGAGCCACTGGTCTTAAACGAAGGCTTAGACGATGTGACGTTAGCGGCACTGAGCGTGCTGATTGGACGAGCGGCAGCGCATGCACCGTAGGACCTGGAAGGGGTGAGTTGGCATCAGCGATCTGGGGGGTTTCACACAGAGGGGCACCCCATAAATCCTGGGTTTTGGTCCACTTAAAGTCTCATGTGGCTTAAAGTAGTTCTCTGTATCAACCCATCCCAGAGTCCCACATTGATATTCGTTCTGGTCCCTAAAACTTGAAAATCCAGCTAGTTAAAGGCTAGGGCACATAGTAGCTCCATATTTCCTTATGAAATTATAGCACCGCTCTGTGTGCACTAATGCTGCCTACATGGCGAGGGTGTTGGTGGCCGTTGGTGCTTATGCTAAATTACATGCTGGGGGGCATCCAGAATGCTGGAGCCCCACTCCGCATATATCCCCCCCCCCAGAATGCCCATAATTCTTACCTTTCTCTTGGTCCCCTGCTGGGAATCCAGTGCAATTGGCTGCCTGGTGCTCACCTGGGCTAGATTCCCGGTGAGTGACCGAGAAAGGTAAGATTTACAGGCATTCTGGGAGGGTTATGTGCGAGAGAGCTCCAGCATTCTGGATGCACCCCCCCCCCCCCAGCCCGTCATATAGCGACGGCGCCAGGGGCCACCAACACCCTTTGCCGCAGAGGGTGTTGGTCCACGTTCGAGTCGTTAGTGTGAGTGGGTTGTTCCTGCAAGTGTGAACCTATCAGTGTGGTTTTTCTGAGCTGAGGCTGGACATTTTAAATGAGATCTATTGTTCCTGACCTGCAACGAGGAAGGCAATGTGTCAGGATTGTACCTAACACCCGTCTGTCTTAAGCCAGTATCCCCCAATCTCCACCGCCACTTCTGCCTATAGACAAGCCCCCGCTTGTAGGAGACGCGAGTAATGCCTCTCCCAGTCGGTTGCCCCCAGGACTTAACAGGCGCAAGGGATAGTAGCTTAAGGTGCAGTTTGGTGTTAAGCAGGGAATCCCGAGTGAGGATGCCGGGTGCGGAAAGTCCGTAATTCAAGCCGAGGTCAAACCAGGTAGTCTCAGGCGAGGTATCCAGGGGAGAAGACAGAGGATGGTCGAGGGTAGCCGGGGTCAATTCCAGGGGGTCACAGGCGAAGTACAGGAGGGTCAGGCAATAGAATGGTCAGGCAAAGCAGAAGGTCGAGGGCAGGCAGCTAGCAAGAATAGTCAGGGTCCAAATCCAAATCCAATCCAATATCTTCACAAACACAGCAGCACACATCCAGAACCCAGAAGCTATAACGGGCACTGGGAACCTGGAACAGTACCAATATATAGGGAAGTCTGGCCAATGGGAAACAGGGAAAAAGGAGGGAAGGAAGGTGCTTGGTGCAAACAATGAAGTGGGATCGGTCCCAGGAGCTGGACGGCCCAGGCCAGACAGGCCGACCAGTCCCTGGGTCCGATCCAAGGAACCGGCCACTGACTGGGTAATTCAAACTCGCCCCCGGCGGGCGCGCTGGGGGAAGCGCCGCCGGGAGGCATAAAGCAGACGTGCTCGCGCGCGCGCGCGAGCACGTTGACGATCGGGCGCGCCCCCGCCAGGAAGGGGAAGCGCAGAGCTGGAGGGGAGAGCCGCAAGGCCGCGCAGCCGCGCGGAGCGGGCTGCGACGCGGCCACCCATGGCGTCCTGCGCCGCCCGCCCCAGATCCCCACGACGGCGCCGAGGAGCCGGCAGACCCGGGGACCGCCGGGCCGCGGCTTGGTGGGAGGCAGCCGGCAACGCGCCGCGGGACCCGGAACGGCGGTGAGGTAAGTGCCTAACATTACCCCCCCCCTGAGGAGGGGCCACTGGACCCTCCAAGCTGGGTTTTAACGGATTTTCTCTATGGAACTTCCTTACTAAACTCTGTGCATGAACTTCTCTGGCAGGAACCCAAGATCTTTCTTCCGGACCGTACCCCTTCCAGTCAATAAGATATTGAAGAGAGTTCCGAAAGAAACGAGAATCAAGGACCCGGGCAACCTCAAACTCCTGATGCCCCTCAACTACCACAGGACTAGGGGGACTATTAAGTTCATGGTTTCTTGCGGACTTAAGAAGTGAAACATGAAAAGATTTACAGATTTTCATGGAAGAGGGGAGGGCCAACCGGTACGTCACCTGGTTGACTTTGTGTGTTATGGGGAATGGGCCAATAAACTTGGGTCCTAATTTAGCGGAGGGTTGGCGTAACGCCAAGTTCTTGGTTGAGAGCCAAACCCAGTCACCCACTTTAAAGTTAGAATTAGACGATCGCTTGCGATCAGAAAATCTTTTCTGTAAACGAGCGGCCCTAGTTAGGTGTTGTTGAATTTTATTCCACTCTCCTGGCCATTTAGAAACCCATTCATCCACAGAGGGAACTCTAGAGGGTTGGTCCGAAAGAGCAGAAAACTTCAGATCCTTGCCATAAACACAGTGGAAAGGAGAAACCCCTGTGGACGAATGCGTGGCGTTGTTAAAAGCAAACTCAGCAAAAGGTAAGAAGAAGGCCCAATCAGTCTGAGAACCCGCCGTAAAACAGCGCAAGTATTGTTCCAGGGACTGGTTCGTCCTCTCGGTTTGACCATTCGATTGCGGATGAAAGGCCGAGGAAAGGGAGACTGAGAACCCCAACTTGGCACAGAAGGCCCTCCAAAACCGGGAGACAAACTGGACCCCTCTATCCGAAACAACATCCATGGGAATACCATGAATCCTAAAGACATGAGTAATGAAAAGTTGAGCAAGAGTTTGAGCTGAGGGGAGTTTCTTTAAGGGGACGAAATGGGCCATCTTGCTAAAACGGTCCACAATTACCCAGATAACCGTATGACCCTGAGACGGAGGGAGGTCAGTAACAAAATCCATGGCCAAATGTGTCCACGGGGAGGCAGGAATGGATAACGGAAGGAGTGGGCCTTCCGGTGAGCTCCTCAAGGACTTACTTTGGGCACAGACTTTGCAAGCGGAGACAAACTTTTGAGCGTCCTTCCTGAGAGAAGGCCACCAAACTTGGCGTAACAATAAAGCTATGGTTTTTTTAATCCCTGGATGCCCGGTTGTTTTAGTATCATGAAAATGGGACAAAAACTCAGACCGGTAAGCAGAAGGCACAAACAGGGCTGACGTGGGTTTCCCAGGAGGAGCTTGGGCCTGGAATTGAGTAAGATCAGGAAGTTGGGGTTGAATGGCGGCCACCACTAGGGAGTGAGGTACGATGGGAGAAACCACCCTCTCCGGTAAGTCAGGGGGAGAGAAACTCCGAGACAGGGCGTCCGCCTTTACATTCTTAGACCCGGGCTTATATGTTATAGAAAAGTTAAACCGAGAAAAGAATAAGGACCAGCGAGCCTGTCTAGGAGTTAACCTCTTGGCGGACTGAATGTATTCCAGATTTTTATGGTCAGTAAAGACCGTTACTGGATATTGAGCCCCCTCCAGCCAGTGCCTCCATTCCTGGAAGGCAAGTTTGATGGCCAGTAATTCTCTGTTACCGATATCATAATTCTTTTCGGCTGCTGAGAATTTCTTGGAAAAGAAGGCACATGGATGGAGGCGAGCAGGTGAGCCGTAGTATTGGGACAAGACCGCTCCGACCGCTATCTCTGAGGCATCCACCTCTACAAGGAAGGGTCGTTGTTCATCGGGATGGACTAGGACGGGAGCTCTGCTAAATACCCTCTTAAGATTCTCGAAGGCCTGGACAGCTTGAGCCGGCCAAACCGGGGGATACCCGCTTTTCTTTGTCAAATTGGTTAGTGGTGTAACCAGGGCCGAAAAATTCTTAATGAACCTTCTGTAAAAATTGGCAAAACCCAAAAACCTCTGCAGGCCCTTCAAATCTCTGGGTTGCTCCCATTCCAAAACAGCCCTCACCTTAGATTGGTCCATAGACAGACCAGACTTAGAGATAATGTAACCGAGGAACGGAACCTCAGAAACCTCAAATTGGCATTTCTTTAATTTGACATATAAACAATTCTCTCTAAGTTTCTGTAAAACTAGGCGCACATGTTTTCGATGCTCATCAAGGGAAGAAGAAAAAATTAAAATGTCATCTAAGTAGACAACCATAAATCGGCCCAGATAATCTCGGAAAATTTCATTAACAAAACTTTGAAAAACCGCAGGGGCATTACACAGGCCGAAGGGCATAACCAAATATTCATAATGCCCCTCAAGGGTATTAAAGGCCGTTTTCCACTCATCCCCATGCCTAATTCTTATGAGGTTATAGGCCCCTCTGAGATCTAGTTTGGAGAAGACCTGCGCCCCGACCACCTGTGTAAAGAGCCCCTCTATAAGCGGTAGGGGATACTTGTTTTTCACCGTGATATTATTTAAGCCCCGGTAATCGATACAGGGGCGAAGTCCCCCATCCTTTTTCTCCACAAAAAAAAACCCTGCCCCCGCTGGGGAAGATGAAGGCCGAATAAACCCTTTCTCTAAGTTCTCAGCGATGTATTCCCGCATGGCAAGGGTTTCTGTTCGGGTCAAATTAAATATTCTCCCTCTGGGAGGCATCGCACCAGGGAGCAGTTCTATTGGGCAGTCCCAAGGTCTATGGGGAGGAAGTTTGTCTGCTGCCTTTTCTGAAAAAACATCAGCAAACTCCAAATATGGAGTAGGAATCCCACTAGGGAGTAAGTGTGTGACCCTGAGGGGAAATTCAAGGCAGCTCTGGAAACACTGGTGTCCCCACTTGGTAATTTGCCCTGAAACCCAATCAATTTGAGGATTATGCGTCTGCAGCCATGGCAACCCCAGAATCAAGGGGGTCCCAGGCATGCTCAAAATCAGGAACCTGATAACCTCAGAATGACTGGCTCCAACTTTGATTTGCATGGGAGGTGATTGAAACTGAACTAAGCCCCCGGCCACTGGAGTGCCATCAATGGCGGACACCCGGATAGGAGTTGTCAGGGTTTGTGCCATGATTCCTAGAGTCTGAGCTAGATCAGAATCTAGGAAGTTCCCAGCTGCTCCAGAATCGAGAAGAGCCTTTAAGTTAATATATTTGGCACCAAACATAACCTGAACTGGGACAAAAACTGGAGACGATACTTGAGGAGATACCTTACAGCCTAGGAGGGCCCCCTCGATACCCCCTAGGCTCTGAAGTTTCCCGACGGTTTCTTTGGGCAAAGTCTAACCATGTGGCCGGTCCCACCACAGTATAGACAGAGCCCCTCGGATAGACGTCGTCGTCGCTCGCCTTCGGTGAGCCTGGTGGCACCTAGCTGCATAGGCTCTTCAGAAGGTTGAGCGACGGGAACCTCAGATTTTGCCGCGGGTTCAAAATGTGATCCTTTCTCCAGGCGCCGTTCCCGGAGTCTGCGGTCAACGCGGATGGCCAAGTGCATTAAGTCATCCAGTGTTTGGGGTTCCGGATAGTTCACCAGGGTATCTTTGATAGCGTCAGCCAGACCTAACCGGAATTGACCACAGAGGGCAGGATTGTTCCAGCGTGAGTCAACTGCCCAACGCCGGAATTCGGAACAATAGTCCTCGGCTGGACGGCGTCCCTGGCGGAGGGTGCGTAACTTTGCGTCAGCTGAGGCTCCCTTGTCAGGATCGTCATAAAGGACCTCCATAGCAGTGAAGAAACTGTCCACTGACTGGCGGATGGGGTCCTGAGTAGATAGACTAAACGCCCAGGACTGAGGGTCTCCATGTAATAGGGATATAATCAAGCCCACTTTTTGTTCCTGTGAGCCCGAGGACACCGGGCGAAGCTGAAAGTAAAGTTTACAAGAGTCCCGGAAATTGGCAAACTTTGCCCTGTCACCAAAAAATTTTTCAGGGAGCGGGATCTTGGGTTCCACCGTCATTGCGGCCGGAGCCCCCTGGGAAGTGGGGACCATGGGAGTAGGACGGTTCTCCTGGGCCGCAACTCGATGAGCCAGGTGCTCCACCGCCGCCGTCAGGGCCTGCACCTGCTCCAGAATTTGGTCCATTCTTGTTTGGGCCCGTTATAATGTCAGGATTGTACCTAACACCCGTCTGTCTTAAGCCAGTATCCCCCAATCTCCACCGCCACTTCTGCCTATAGACAAGCCCCCGCTTGTAGGAGACGCGAGTAATGCCTCTCCCAGTCGGTTGCCCCCAGGACTTAACAGGCGCAAGGGATAGTAGCTTAAGGTGCAGTTTGGTGTTAAGCAGGGAATCCCGAGTGAGGATGCCGGGTGCGGAAAGTCCGTAATTCAAGCCGAGGTCAAACCAGGTAGTCTCAGGCGAGGTATCCAGGGGAGAAGACAGAGGATGGTCGAGGGTAGCCGGGGTCAATTCCAGGGGGTCACAGGCGAAGTACAGGAGGGTCAGGCAATAGAATGGTCAGGCAAAGCAGAAGGTCGAGGGCAGGCAGCTAGCAAGAATAGTCAGGGTCCAAATCCAAATCCAATCCAATATCTTCACAAACACAGCAGCACACATCCAGAACCCAGAAGCTATAACGGGCACTGGGAACCTGGAACAGTACCAATATATAGGGAAGTCTGGCCAATGGGAAACAGGGAAAAAGGAGGGAAGGAAGGTGCTTGGTGCAAACAATGAAGTGGGATCGGTCCCAGGAGCTGGACGGCCCAGGCCAGACAGGCCGACCAGTCCCTGGGTCCGATCCAAGGAACCGGCCACTGACTGGGTAATTCAAACTCGCCCCCGGCGGGCGCGCTGGGGGAAGCGCCGCCGGGAGGCATAAAGCAGACGTGCTCGCGCGCGCGCGCGAGCACGTTGACGATCGGGCGCGCCCCCGCCAGGAAGGGGAAGCGCAGAGCTGGAGGGGAGAGCCGCAAGGCCGCGCAGCCGCGCGGAGCGGGCTGCGACGCGGCCACCCATGGCGTCCTGCGCCGCCCGCCCCAGATCCCCACGACGGCGCCGAGGAGCCGGCAGACCCGGGAACCGCCGGGCCGCGGCTTGGTGGGAGGCAGCCGGCAACGCGCCGCGGGACCCGGAACGGCGGTGAGGTAAGTGCCTAACACAATGGTTATGGAAGGATATGTGTCCTCACAACATCAATTGGAATAATAAAATGTCTCTCGTGCTAGTGGTGCTGACAAAATATTGTTTTGTGCCTATTAAATTCAAGGGGGAATTTATTGTGATTTTCTGACTCACCTTCCTGGTCCTTGTTTAAGCAAATGAATAACAATCTGCTGCTTTTATATATTTTTGGAGTTATTGTTTAGACAGAATAGCATCCGGAAAAAGAAATCAGGATAGACACAAGCATGACGATCATTTTGTGCTTTTCTTTAGTAGGCGACAACTAAACTCTTATTGCGCAGTACTTTACTTTCAACATGATTATAATCATTTTGTTTTAGACTCTGAAAAACTTTTTTACTTGTGTCGGTAGCCTTGGAGACAGAAAGAACAATTGTGATGTGCATGAAAGTATCACTTTATTTTTTTCTGACAATATAACTACACTAATGACTTTGGGTAATTTTACTTCCAGCAATTTAAACCACACAGACCTGGCTCAGCAAAAGAACTTAAAGAGGACCAACAGTCAAAAATAAATTAAACCACACCAACACAACAAACAGTCCACATATGCATCTCTCTCTAGGGCAATTTAGATGCACATAAAAAAATAATTTACCTTTTTCTAATGCCTGCTGGGGTAAATTGTAAAAACAAGATGGACGCTTATGGGCTTGCAGGCCACCTGCAAACAGGAAGTCGTGCTGGGCTTCCTGTTACTGGGCATTTCAGTTATGTCAGTTGGGGAAAATCATAACTATTAATTACCAACAGTGTTGACCCAAACAGAATATGCCTCAGCTTGTTGGGATAGTTCCCAGTAAGGGCCATTTCTTGCCCGATGCGATGTGGGGCGTCGTATATAGAACACCAGGGTCCATAAGGTGTCAGAGCATGTCCATGCTATATATATATATATAGATATATATATATATATATATATATATATATATATATATATATAAGATACATCGATACACCCTGGCGAAGTGTCATTTCGACACGCAACGCGTCGGTGGTGGCTGCTACGGGGGATCCCCGGGTGACAAGGTGATGTAAGTTTATTTATTTATTTATCAGTTTATCATTTGGCGCTTTATATTTTATACCTATATTTGGCCTGAATTGTCAGTTTTACGTTCATCATATACTGCACTTCAGCACTATTAATGTTCCAGCTGTTTTCCTGTTTTTAAATGGTATATCAAATGTAGTCTTTTGCACATTCAGCACTTATATGTTGTGTCACTTATGCTTGTTTTGCACAAATAGCACATATGCATTATGCACTTTATATAATCTTTAATCCAGGTATTTTCTTAGTTTAGAAGCACATATGCTTTATGTTTAGTACCATATTCACCTTCTGTGTATGTTAGTTATTCAATACTTTATTCAGGCTTGTCTAAATGCATTAAATTATACGCCATAATACCTATTGATGATAGTAGTCACCTTTTTTATGGTGGACCCCCCGTTTTGTGTGTATGTTTTTAATCTTGTATTGTTTTGTGATGTGTTGCTCTTCTTTATTTATTTAGAATTTATTCAATAATAAAATATTGTAATTTTATGAGAGTGCGGCCTTTTTTATGGGGATATTTTCTTTGGGATCAGTCTAGGATCTCCACACCATGCTATATATATATAGCAAGGACTATATATAATGGCGCCACTATAAAAAAAACTCCTCCTGCGACCCGCGTGGTTGGCGAGATCTATAGCGCTACACCAATAACCTCCCCCCGGGTGCTGCAAGCTGCTGCGGGGCACCAGTAACAAATCATGCGGGTGGGAGAGCTGTTCTACTCACAGACAGCTCAGCTCCCGGATCCTGTATCACTTTCCAGGCCCCAAGTGATGACACAATCTATTCTACTGCCATAGACCGAGCACCCCGCAGGGGTGTGGCTTCTTGGGATTTCCTCCATATATTCTTCCAACTATTACAGTAATTTTCAATATAGTTTGGGAACAGGCTGGCATGCATGACAGGTTGCATATAGAGTCGGGGTGCAGATCAATTTGGTAGGGTCAGGTTGGCATGTCCCTGCGTATCTCTCTGCTTAATATACTGGCATTGAAGGGGTTACAAGCAGTTCAAAAGCATTTCCAAGCTAAGCTGTTGCTGGTATGATAGGAAAATATATACAATTAGCATATAGACAGGCTTATAGCCTCCCCTATGCTAATGTAAGCACTATTGTCCTCAGTATGCCGCCGCAACCACCTTCCAGGATTTTCAGAAATACAGCACAAAGTACATTTTTTCAGCAGTGGGGGCTCTGTTTTTACAAATTAAAAAAAAAATGAGAGCATTAGAAGCTTTAGGGCACTCTGATCGTTTATTTTCTTTAGTCTATTTACCTGCATGGACAATGACTTTAACAGTGGCCAGATAACATGAATTTCTGGAAGAACTTCATCAGGGCTTAGCGAAAAACGACACCCAGAATTTTCAATCTCCCATGTGTTGTTCCTGTTTAAGTCACCAGTGAGCTCTCATGCTTTATTTATTTTTTGCTGGCCAACCTGATGTCAGATTGGCCAGCAAAGACAACATGTCCTGCTGGCCTCATCCTCGTGCCAGAAAAGCCTGGCTTGAGTATGCACCTCAGATAAGAGCATATCTGGTTTGCAGCCAGTGCATGCGCCAGCTACGTGAGCATACAGGACTATTGTGAGGTTTTTATTAGTGGTCCCACACCCAGGTGCGGGACTGCATTATGTCAGGCTGGGGGTAGGCATCTAGATTGTTGGAGCCCACACAATACCTCCCACAATACCCAAAATCCTTACCTGAAACTTGATCCTCGGCTTAAATGCGGCCCTCCAAATGGCCACGGGTGGTCACATGGGCCAGCCTTGAGCAGCGACCTAGAAAGACAGCCCACATGACTGCAGGCAGCCAATCGAAGGACCGCATTTCAGCTGAGGATCGAGGTTCAGGTAAGGATTTGGGGTGTTGCATGGTGTATTGCGCAGGGCGGCTCCAGCAATCTGGATGCCCCCCCGAGCCTGTTACGATGCGTTTCCGCAACCGCTTGCTAGGTAGCGGTTGTGGAACCATTTTAAACTGGGGTGCCCCAGAGATGAGGAAATCAAACTCCCTCTTGTTCCTTTTTAAAGGTAATTTCATTTCAATTATATTTTTTAAAGTTTCCATTATTATATGCCAACATGATTTTCTCAAAATGGTCTGAGTAATTTTTTCTTTTCTATTTGTTTGCAACTCTGTTAAAAGAAAACATTTTTCTCTAGCAACAATGTGTTTACCTTAGCAACATACACCAACTGGTGCAACATAGCAGAAACTGTTGCAAAGTGTGAGTGCTGGGTGCAGCGGAGTCAAACAGGCTTTACTATAACATTACATGCAGTAAGAGGTCACCTTACATGGTGGATTATATAGGAAAAAGAAGTCACCTGAATGTACAGGAAACACAACATGTAGCAGAGAATGTACAACAGAGACTACACATAGATATATGTAACCTGCCATCTACTGTCATAAATGTAAACTGTATTAACCCAGCAATATAGATGCAGATCAAATACTAAGCTAAGGCTGTTGTATTTACAAAACTTCTTGTCAACAACTGAGGCTTAGGCCCTTATTTATGAAGGAATAGCGACAGGTAGCGACTGGTGAGCGACCGGTAATGACGGGCACCGCCACGAGAACGCCGGCTCCCCGCCACAATCACACATTTATCAAGCCGATCCTGCTTAGCGACTGAGATAGCGCCAGATAGCCACTCATTCATCATTATTCCAGCCTCAGCCCACAGTGCCAGCGTCCGACCTTGAACAGCGACAGGTATGACCTCTCGCTACCTGGCGCTCTCCAATGCATTTCAATGGAACAATCTTTAAATGTTCAAAATTAATTATTAATTTTTTTTTTTTTTTTTTTTTAAATGTGAAAAATTCTGTGACCACTTCTGCCATGTTCGTTAATTTGTTTAAGGTAAAAAAAAAATAAAAAATTGTGCAGAATTGATATTACAGGTCTGATATTATTGTATTCATATTACTAAATTCTTTCAAAATTTTTTTTTTTTTTGGTTTCCAAAAATATGGTGGTTTGGGGGTTAAAAAACTACTTTTAACACATCGCCGCCAGCGCTCTGGGGTTTAAACATGTATTTCACAGCGCAAGAATTTTTTGAGCGTGATTTTTTGATGAATGTGGTGGGAGCCGGTCGCTCTGACCAGTTGCTAGCATGCGCACCCATACATCGCGGAACCTGTCAAATAGCGACTCGTCACCCCGTATTCAACATTACTGCACACCGACTCAGTCGCTATCAACAACCGAACAATGGCCAAGCACAGCGACTACTAGCGGGCGCTGTGAAAATACTGCTACGGTCGCTCAACTGTCGCTACCTGCCGCTATTAATGAATCGGCCTCTTAGTGTGTTAAACCCCTCTCCTTTGTAAGCCTTGAGTATCTTTCAGCAGTGAGGGGCTTGGTATGGATATCTGCTGGCGTATCTTCAGTAGGGCAATAAAGTAACTCAAGAAGTCCCTGCAATTGAGGATCCTCGGTCTCAAAACACTGACTTAGGGTTTGTAGTATTTCTGTCTCATTCCATGTAGAGATCTTCTATTAACTCGCCATTTAGAAATGCTATTTTCACATTAAAGTGTCTCACTTGCATTTTCCATGTGGCGGCTACTGCCAGCAAAGCCTTTATTGTAGAATGTTTGACTGCTGGAGAAAAATCAAAATAGAAAAATCATGATAGTCCTCTCCATCCTTTTGAGAATATCCCTTGGCTACGAGTCTTGCTCTTTATTGCTCCACCGTGCCATCTGTATTGTGGTTCACTTTAAAGTGGACCAACACCCAGGATTTTGACTATCCTGGGTCTTGGTCCACTTCGGGGTGCCCCGCTGTGTGAAACCCCCCCGAACCCCCCGAAAAACTCACCTCTCCCCGCTCCCAGCGCCGACGGACAAGCCGCGGACAAGCGGCTCCTCCGCCGCCGCCTCCCACGCGTCAAGAGTGAGACAGACGGCCGGCGCGGGCGCGCGCACGTCTAGAGGGGCGCGAGGGAGGCGGCGGCGGCCGGCCGCTGCCGAAGACAAGGTAAGGGGATTTGGGGTGTTGGGGGGGGTTTAACCCCGCGGGACATCCCGATCTCGGATGTCCCGCGGGGAGGGAGGTGATCGTCCCGGGAATCTTATAGATTCCCGGGCAGATCACCCCTGGGTGACGGTCCACTTTAAAAGTGCATTCACAACCTATGGGTTTCCATCCAGGTGGTAGTTCTGTAAGTGCTTATGTTTAGTATCGTACATGGATTTTATCTCTTCCTTTATAGCCTTTATCTGTTTACTGGCTTTAGCTTCTGAAAGCTGAGCTATAGCTTCCCAAGTTGCAAGTTCATTGGTACTGGCAGTGCTTGCCTTGTAGCAAAGACATACAGGTGGTTTACCTTTGTTTTTTCTTGTTGAACATCTTGGTTCTGTGTCTGAGCTTGCTTGTGCCTGCTCTTCAGTACTGGTAGGTTCTGCACTCACTTTAACAGTTTGTTCAGAAGTTACAGATGATGGCTGATCAGTGTCAGTTTTCTCCTCTGTTCTTACTTCCTCTGTTGTCATCTCATTGTCTCTCAGCTCTTCAATATAAGTTATGCTGTCACTAATGGTAACCTTGTCTGTTTTGGGATTTAGGATCCTGTAACTGTGTTTTACACATTCTCATTGTGCCACAATTTATATGCCATTTCTTCACTGTTTTAGAAAAGAGCCTGCTTTACAAATAAATAGCTGTTTATGCTGCCTCACCCCAGAATTTTGTCGTAGTCCAGAGTATGTCAGCATACATCTGATTATTTCAGTCAGATTTCGTTTTTTTTCTTTCAGCTACCCCATTTTGCTCTAGTGTGTATGGCACTGTCTTTTGCTCTATGCTCTATTGCATTCTGCTTTAGGTACTCTTGTACTTTGCATCCTGTGGATTCGACTCTATTATCACTCCAAAGTGTGAGAGGTTTCCTCTGAAACGCGTTACTTGTCTTTACTACTTAGTTCTGTAATTTGTCAAGAACTTCACTCATACTTTGCATTCGGTAAGTAACTGTGTATCTTGAATAGTCATCTATGAAAGTCACTATGTACCGGTTGCCTTCAGGGGCTGGTGGGTTTAGAGGACCACATACATCACTGTGAACTAGGTCAAGGGGTTTTAAAGCTCTATTCTGGCTGACTTTAGAAAGTGTTGCACTTGTAGCTTTGGATTTGATGCAACATTAACACTTAACAGTAACACAACGAGGGAATACTGTTAGATAATTTGTCAGATTCCTCTTTTGTAGTTCTTGTATGCATTCTGGGTAGCTGTGACCTGATCACCAATGCCACATGTGTATAATGTCATTGTGTTTATAGGTGCATAGTCTCACCTTTATCTCCACTGTGTTTAAGGTGTTACAGATGATCATCCAGCTTGGTACTTGCTATCATCTGCTTGCCAGCCAGGATAAAACACTTGGAATTTTACAGTGGGTCCTTTGGCTGTCAGAAACTTCACAGATAAGAGTCCTCCTTCTAGATCAAGAACATAAAGCACATATTTTACTGGTATGGCTAAATTGTGTCCCGCATCATTGAGGCATACAAGAGTCCCATGGCCATATTCCTCTGCATGTATTTTACTTCTATCTGCAAGGTAATCAGATCAGAGTATTTTTACGCCCCATATAGAACATGAATAACAGTATTTACCCATGATTCTTATCAGTAAGTAATCTTTGGTCTTTGTGACATCTCAAGTGCCCAGAAAGAGCTGTCTGGACATGCAATGCTTAAGTATATTTTCCACATATCTTCCAACTTCTGGTTACATGTTTGGAGTTATCCCAAAGAGCAAGTTCCCTTTAAGCTTCTCCTGATCAGGCAAGTCAAAGCTTTTTCTGCAATAAAATAAGGACACCGGGAACCCGAATGTATTTCATGCAGCACTTAAGCTGCACCACGCTCCATCTAATTAATCTGAATTTGTGTTTAGGTTTATGGTCTGGGATTCGGATTATTAATGGCCTTTCCGGTGCTTGAATCCTGATAAAGCCACTGCGCTGGTACAGTAAAGCACAGCTTTTATGACAGATCTCATCCTGCTGCATGGCCATAATCTTTACAAGGCTTCTTCCGTCCTCCCTGATTTATGAAATTGCTCTGCAGCAGGAGAGGTACTTAGCTAACAGGGACAGATCCAGGCTGACTGCGACACGGCAGGAAAGTGGGAAGAGTAGGAGCTGACAATGACGGGAGCGCAGTTCTGCAGAACTATAACTGTGTCGTATTCTCTATCAGCACCCAGTCCAGGGCCCCAAGGTGACCCCCCCAAAAAACTCTGTATACAATGTACTTGCACTTTATGTGGTTTGCTAACCTTTGGATCGATTATCATTAATCTGTATATGCTGATCTGAGGTTAGAATTCAATCATTTATTATTATTTTTTTTCTTTTTAATACAAGCACTGACACTTTGATATGTAATAGATAAAATTTTGGCCTATAAAAACTGTGTTAGTTTAAACGCATGGTCTTTTTATGCACATTGACTCTTTAGCTGTATATAAGAATAGTTTCTTTCTATATATAATAGTTTTTGTAATCATGTTCATCTAGAGAAGGGTTTGTTTCATATGTACCAGTGATTAACATACATTTAGGTAATGTGATAATACAATTCTGTGATTACTCACCTGTAGAATTGGTATTATACGTATACAGCACGTCCTGTTCCAGAATATTCCTTACACATGGGTAATACATCCACAAGATGGCGCTGGACTGCAGAAAACCTCTTGTGGCTCCTCCCGGCCCTATATAAGTCAGGGACCTCCCACAAATTCCCCAGTATTGACAAGCAGTAAACAAGAAGCCGGGAGAACAATAATAACCAGAATTCAAAAATGAACATATGAACAATCACCATACAGAGGTAACTAAGAATAATGATAACAAGGGTGGGATGGAACAGGACGTTCTGTATACATATAATACCAATTCTACAGGTGAGTAATCACAGAATTGTATTATTCTAAGTATACAGCACGTCCTGTTCCAGAATATTCCTTACACATGGGACATCCAATAGCAGTGTCCGTAAGGTAGGGTGGGATCCCCAAAAAGTAACAGCGTGCAGTTTAAACCACTGCCGCCTGCAGAACTTTGCGACCAAAAGTAGCATCAGTTGAGGCCCGAACTTCAACCTTGTAAAACTTTGAAAAAGTATGAACAGAAGACCAAGTAGCGGCCTTGCAAACTTGTTCAACAGAAGCTTGGTGCTGAAAGGCCCAAGAGGCACCAATAGCACGAGTAGAATGAGCAGTAAGGCTCCTTTCCCTTAGCAGAGTAGGCCTGTACCACAGCCTGACAGATCCACTTGCTGATAGTGGACTTAGCCAGAGCCAGACCCTTCTTAGGACCAGACGGGAGCACAAAAAGAGCATCAGTCTTCCTGAAGGATTCAGTAGCCACCAAATAGAACTTCAGAGTCCTGACCACATCCAGAGAGTGTAAAACCCGCTCCTTAGGGTTACTAGGATTAGGGCAAAGAGAAGGCAACAATGTCCTGATTGAGATGAAAAGCAGACACAACCTTAGGCAGAAAATCTGGCTTAAAACGAAACACCACCTTGTCCTGGTGTCTCTCAAAGTAAGGGGGTTTGATGGAAAGCGCCGCCAACTCAGAAACACGCCTAACAGAAGTGATAGCCACCAAAAAGACTACCTTAAGAGTCAAAATGGACAAAGGGGCCTAACTCAAAGGCTCAAAGGGAGACCCCTGCAAGGCAGATAAGACCAAGTTCAAATCCCAGACTGGTAACATAGGCTTACGTGGAGGACGCACGTGAGTAACCCCCTGGAAGAAAGTCTTAACCAGACGATGGTGAGCAAAGGATCTTTGGAAGAAAATGGCCAAAGCAGAAACATGACCTTTGAGGGTACTAAGTTGAAGACCCAAATCCAAACCATGCTGCAGGAATTCCAGAATCCTAGGGATAGAAAACACCCGACAGGGAAGCGACTTAGACTCACACCAGTCAATGTAAGCATGCCAGACCCTATAGTAGATGGATGACGAGGACTTCTTCCTAGCCCGAATCATGGTATTAGGCAGGCAGCCCCTTTTCCATCAAGATGGAGGTTTCAGCAGCCAGGCCGTTAAAGCCAGCATTTGTAAATTGGGATGGCGTAGCTGCCCCTGAGTGAGCAGGTCTGGATCCTTGGGCAGAGCATACTGATCTACTGCCAACTGCACGACGTCTGCGAACCACACCCTTCTTGGCCAACAGGAGGCCACCAGAATGGTTGCCACCCCTTCCTGAGCAATCTTGCACAGCACCTTGCCCAGCAGAGGAAAAGGAGGGAACACATAGAGAAGCTGAAAGCTCTTCCAAGACATTGCTAGTGCATCCATGGCCAAGGTCAGAGGGTCCTGGGACAGAGAGATAAATACTGGAAGCTTGTGATTGTGACGGGATGCAAACAGATCCACATCTGGCTGACCCCAACGGTGGCACAGAGAGCGAAATACCCTCCTGCTGAGGGACCATTCTCTCAGACGAGAGGTCCCCCTGTTGAGGGAGTCTGCCTCCAGATTCTCCACCCACGGGATGTACACGGCTGAGATGCAGGGAACATTCTCCTCCACCCAAGACACTTCCTTGAGGGCCCTCTTGCTCTGGGTCCCTCCCTGATGATTGATGTAGGCAATCACCGTCTGGTTGTCCGAGCGGACCTGAACCGCCCGACCCCGAAGGTGTGGAGTCAATTGGGTGAGAACCAACCTTATCGCCCTCAATTCCCGAATGTTGATAAGAGTGTGGGACTCCTGAGGGCCCCACTGACCCTGGAATTTCAGGGATTTCCAGAAGGCCCCCCAACCTGTCAGACTGGCATCTGTGTTGACTGTCTCCCAGCACGGGGCCAGAAAGGATCTGCCCACCAACAGGTTTCTTGAGTCCAGCCACCACAAGAGAGACCGTCTGACCAGAGGGGACAGAACCAACACCTGATCGAGGGACTGAGGGTCCCGATCCCAAGCTGACAAGAGGTGAAGTTGAAGAGGTCTCATGTGAAACTGAGCGTATGGAACCGCCTCGAAGCAAGACATCATCAGGCCCACCAGCTGCATCCCCTGCCAGATGGAGGGATGAGAGCAAGACATAAGGAACCTGGCTTGGGCCTGAAGACTCTCCACCTTCTGCTGAGGGAGAAAAATCTTGACCTGAGATGTATCCAGAGTCATGCCCAGATAGGATCCCACCATTGACGGTGACAGGAAAGACTTGGGATGGTTGATCACCCAGCCGAAGGACTCCAGTGTAGACACTACCAGCTGAGTATCCAGCTCGGCCTACTGGAGGGACTGAGATGTGATGAGAATGCCGTCTAAGTAAGGAAGGATGCGAATGCCCTGAGATCTCAGCAGAGCCAGTACGCTCGCCAGCACCTTGGGGAATACCCTGGGAGCCGAGGTGATACCGAAAGGCAAGGCCACAAATTGATAGTGCTGATCCTCCAGAGCGAACCTGAGGAATCTCTGATGACCTGGAAATATTGGTACATGAAGGTAAGCATCCTTGATGTCTACAGAGGTCATAAAGTCCCCTGGGAGTAGTGAATTGACAGCTGAGCGCAGAGTCTCCATGCGAAAGTGTTTGAATCTGACAAATTTGTTGAGTCACTTTAAATCCAGGATAGGTCTGACCCGTCTTTTTTGGGAACAGTGAAAAGATTGGAATAGTAGCCTCTGCCCCTTTCCCTCAAAGGCACCTGGCAGATGACCCCTAACTCCAGAAGGTTTTGGACAGCAAGGCACAGACCCTGAGCTGATTTGATGAATCTTGGGGGCGGCCAGGCTGCAAACTCTATCTTGTAACCGGAGGACACTACCTCCTGAATCCACCGGTCTGAGACGTGAAGCCTCCAGACGTGAGCAAAGAGCCGAAGCCGTCCCTCCACCCGGATGGGTGAGGGCGCCCCTTCATGCCTGAGGGGGCTTGGGTGAGGATTTTTGCTTGGGACCCCAGGAGAGGCCAGGACGGCCACGTCCTCTGCCCCTTCCCCAGTGATCTCCGCGGGCCCCAGTAAAGGAGACTCCTCGGCCAGTTCTGGAACCACGGAAGGATGGGAGAAAGGCACCCATCCCCTGAAAGGACTGGGACGGCCTCCTACATTGAGGTAACCTACCACCCCTGGCAAACAAAGCCAAGCGTTCACCAAAGAGGCGCAGACCCTTGAAAGGGAAACCAGTGAGAGCCTTCTTAGCAGCATTATCAGCTACCCACTGACGTAGCCAGACAGAGCGGCGTATAGCCACCAAAAGGGCAGAAGTCCTACCACACATTCTAATGGCATCATCCATGGCAGACAGAACATATGCAACAAATTCATAGCAAAGCAGAAGAGATCTATACTCTTCTCCTCCCGCGTCATCAGAGGGCCCCTCTAGGAGACTCTTAAGCAAACCCTAATAGCAATAGCTGTAATGGCAGAGGCACAAACCGGGAGTAGCGCGGTCCCCACACAGGCAAAGGCATGGCAAGCCAGTTGGTCCATGCGCCAGTCCTTACCATCCCTCAGGGTAGTAGTGTCAGGAGAATGCATGACAGATGTATTGGACAGCCCCAGAACGGGCGCGTCCACCTCAGGAGGACATGACCAACACTTAATCACATCAGCAGGAAAGGGATACCTCTTGTCCCAACTCTTAGGCACCCCTGGCAGCTTGCTAGGCTGCTCCCATTCTTTGAGCACCAGATTATTAAAGTGAGACTGCTCCGGGAATTCCAAACGTGGTTTAACCGTATGAAAAAGCTCGCCCTGCTGCTGCGGAGCCACGGCAGGAGGGGAGATATAGAGCACTTTAAAAATATGAGCCAAGAGCCTGTCTGTGTCATCTGAGGACCATGGATTTTCCCCAAAGGGAGACCCTGTACCACCATAAACCCTAGGCTGCTCCTCAGATGATTCTGAATCAGAGAACAATTCCCCCTCCTCCAGGGGGGAATAACCAGTAGTGTCAAAAATGTCCTCAGCTTCCATAGGAAAGAGGGAAACGGCGGGAAATAAATGCCGCTTCTTAGAAGAAGCCTTACGCGGGGCAGACCCAGCAATATGTTTTTCAATGCTGGCCACCCGTGCAGCCAAATCAGGCTGAGACTCCCCCTGGTATGCTCCTCGCAGGGGGTCAGATGTAAGTGTGGGTGGGTAGGCGAAGCCCGAGGGGGCGCAGGCCCAGCAACAGGTAACCCAGACTGCAGTGCAAGTACCTGCTGGGCGCAGGATACTTATACCCTGACATCATCACGATTGGGGATACCCCACACGCAACACATAGCCAGTCTTGTCCCAAAGGAAGGCCCATTATCCCCAGAAGCCTCCATATGGTGATTTGAATGGCACAGTAGGCCAGTAAGGGTTAACGCTAAGTAGCTACCCGGGATGCCCCAATAAACCGCTAGGGAAGTGGGAGATAATGAGGGGGGAAGGCCGGGAGAAACCACAGGACCGAAGTTTTAACCCGCCTGAAAGACATAATCAAACATTTCCATGAGAATGAGGCATAAGAAAAAACCAGAGAAAAAATCACCTCACTGGGGATACTCACAGACCACATGGAGCCAGCAGCAACGGCAAGAAGACAAAATGGCGTCCGCAACCTCGAGGGGCGGGCCGTGGAGATATGAGGTAAAATGCATCATCCACAGAGCCCGCCCCCCCGAAGAGCGCGAAGCGCGCCCACGTGATCCGGCCGGCCAGTAGCGGCCCGGCAGCTCTGAGGTGAATGGGGCTGCCAGCCGCGGAGCGCAGTACAAACGCGCGGCAGCGTTTTAAAAAAAGTGACAAGGTACAACATATGTCTACAGTCTTAAACCACTAGACAAACCCCCCCCCCCCCCCCCGGAGATCTCCCAAGGACGAGAGTGAGGGAGGATAATGGCAGAATTCCCAGGTGGAAACGGCGCCCAGGGGCTAATATGAGGAGTGAGGGTGGAGGTGAAAATGAGAATAGGGTTTAACTGCACAGGATAAACCTGGCAAAACCCATGAGGCAGTGGGGGCATCCCAAAAGGCTCACCATTAGCCTAAACCGCCTACCCTGTTAGAGCAGGGACTGCGGTAGGGGCCTAGCTCCTCAGCACCATAGTGCTTCAATAGCCTACCTTCACCTGAACCTTATCAGCCGAGGTTGGGAGGCAGTAAATGGGACGAACGGGTGGGAATAGTCCTGCAGGGCTGCAGGCAATAAGCCCCGCTCACCTGCACCACAAGAGAGCTATCTTCTATCTTCTCAGCGCAGACTGCAGAAATGAACTGGGGAATTTGTGGGAGGTCCCTGACTTATATAGGGCCGGGAGGAGCCACAAGCGTTTTTCTGCAGTCCAGCGCCATCTTGTGGATGTATTACCCATGTGTAAGGAATATTCTGGAACAGGACTTGCTGTATACTTAGAATATATTGTATTTTCAAAGAGGGGTGGACCAGGGCAGCACCTTTGCTGTTTTTAAATGTGTCCATTGTGTGTATATTTTTGTAAGGTAAGTAGTCTATGTAATTTTGTTATAAATACTTAGTGACTTGAAGTAAAGTGTGCAGCACATTGTATACTGTTTTTTTTTCGGGGGGTCACCCTGGGGCCCCTTACTGGGTTGTAATATGGCATTGAAGTACTTCCTATGTTGTTAGCACCTTTAGGAGGCTGTGCACACCCACAGAATTACTTAGATTCCTGCAGAGGAGGTGTGTTCCTCCTGGTTGGGAAGATAAGTCCTCCTGGGATGGATGAGAAAGAATTGTGATCCTCTTGGTTGGAAGGATGAATATGATTGTTCCTTCTGTGATGGAAGAGAATGAGGTATGGTCCTCTTAGTTGGAAAGAGAAATAGATCTGTTCCTCCTGGCATCAATGAGGAAAAGGTGTGTTCCTCCTAGTTGGAAAGAAAAAATTGTACTGTTCCCCCTGGGATTGAAAAGAAAGAGGTATGATCTTCCTAGGGTGAAAGAGGAACAGAAGTGTTCCTCCTGAGATGGAAGAAGGAGAGGTGTGTTCCTCATGGGTGGGAAGAGTAATACCCATGTTTCTGCTGGGATAGAAGAGGGAGAGGTGTGTTCCTCCTGGGACGGAAGAGAGCGAGGTGTGTCCCTCATTGGTGGGAAGAGTAATACCCGTGTTCCTGCTGGGATAGAAGAGGGAGAGGTGTGTTCCTCCTGGGACGGAAGAGAACGAGGTGTGTCCCTCATGGGTGGGAAGAGTAATACCCATGTTTCTGCTGGGATAGAAGAGGGAGAGGTGTGTTCCTCCTGGGACGGAAGAGAACGAGGTGTGTCCCTCATGGGTGGGAAGAGTAATACCCCAGTTTCCTGCTGGGATAGAAGAGGAGAGGAGTGTTTCTCCTAGGATGGAAAAGAAAGAGGTGTGTTGAAATTGTATGGGAAGATAAAGAAGATCCATCAAGGAGGGATATGTCTTTGCTCTTCTTAGCAGAGGTTGTGCTAAGAATTTTCCCATGTAAGGATATGGGAAACATACACAAACAGTAACACAAGGCAATAGCAATAAGTTGTTATTGCAACGCACACTGGCTTGGAGACATCCATGCAGTTAAACAGACCTTTCTTGCAAAGGTGCAAGAGTACCTTCTCGAACACCCAAAATACTACCATTAAAGTAATTTTTATACACAAGTTAGATGTCTCACCTTCTATCTATGGGTTTCTTATTCTAGGGCAGCATCAGTCATATAGCGTTAACCTTGCAGTAGGTGTTCTATCTTGCCCCTAGTCTTTAATTTACAGCAACAGCTCATAATTAACATGATACGTCCTAGAGTCTGACAGCACACAACACGCCCGCCATCACACGGGGGACCTTGAGCGACCTCAATCTGTCAATTCAGCTGCACAAGTTATTAATCTACAACACCTCTCATATTATTCCCACTAAGTGACAATAACTTTTGAGGTCCCACAGAGTCACCCCAAAATATTAGATCAAATAATATAAAATATCCTGAGCTGAAGTTATAGCGGAAGTTAAGCAGCAAATTATCTTCTTGTTGTGTCACTACATAGGATGTTGGGTTATATAGTTTAAACTTTTCTCATTCTGAACACTAAAAAAAAGTTTGCTTTTTTCATTGCATCTTACCCATGTTAAGCAATAGTTAAAGCAGGCCCAGTGCCAAAACTTCCCTTAGGGCAATTCAGTTCTCCAACCACCAACACAAAATGCCCATACATTAAATAACCCCTAAAAAGATTTTTGTTGAAGAAATTATACTTACCCTTTAGCCTTCTTGCATCTGCTGATCACATGGAAAATTCAGGGTGACATGGAAGCGCAGAGGGGGCGAGTATAAATTCAAGAGGTGTATACATGAAGGTCCTTGTTAGAGTAGTTCAATTGTCTATATGTATAATCTATATATATGTTATCTATAATATATATATATATATATATATATATATATATATATATATATATATATATTACTTATAAGCCTATTATAACTTGTAAAATAAATATCTAGTATAGTTCAGAAATGGAATGTAAATTGGTGGTGTAAATACCAAGTCTACGGATTTTTCATTTGTAGGGATGAGCGGACCCGACGATGTTTGGGTTGCACCAGTTTGGCTGAACTTGCCGCTAAAGTCCGTTCGAGTCCCCGGACTTTACCCGAACCCCTTTGAAGTCAATGGGACCCCAATTTGGGGGACCAAAAATGGCTGTAAAATGGGGATAGCAAGGGATAAAGGGCTGCAAATGGGTAAAGCCTGCACAAAATGGGCTACGGAACGTACTCAAAATAATAACAGAAGATGCAAAAATAATAAAATACATACATAAATGAAAAAAAAAAAAAATCAGGTGTTGGAGGCTAAATTTGGGGTTGGAAGAACCCTAAGTGATTGGCCTGCACAAAATGGGCTAGTAAAGGTACTCAAAATAATAACAGAAATCTTCTCCCTATCTACGGCAGAGCACACTGAGTAGCAGCCAAATGGGCTTGGCTGTGGTTGCTAGAGCAGGAAGAAGGCTGATTGGCTCCTGTTTATACATTTTAAATTAGGACTAAGGACAGGGGGGATATTACTTTGGCAAAAAGCAATCTGTCAATCTTTTTAAATTACTTTCATGGACTTGAAAACCAAAGTATTAAATGGTAAAAGTTCCTATGAAAGTGAGGACAATGGCAGATTTGACATCTGCCATAGAAGAGTGGACAGTGAAGGGCTGGTCTACTCAACAATAAATCTAACCATTTCTTGGATGTTATAACAGAATCTTCTCTCCTAAAAGGTTGGTAGATACTAGTATGGAACCCTATTTGAGGGGATGTCTGATAGTGATGTTGGATACATACATTAAGAAATAAATACCTTAGAAATGTCTTCTATTATTAACGTTGTGGTGCAACATTGTTGATTTGACCTGCTGTGTTGAGACATCAAAGAGATTGGCTCCCAATACTAAGGATGAGAGCATATATCAAGACATTATTTTCAGGATTTGCTTCAATTACTACATTTGGTCGGCTATGTTGGAACCTTGTTGATTAAATAATTTGTGTGGCGTTTTCAAGCGTAAAATAATTCTAGCAATTCAGGTGCCATGGATTGGCTCCACACATGAGTTGATTTCAAGTGTTTCACACAATTTTTTTTACAGCAGCAGCAGCTCTAAGGAGGAGAAATGTCTGTTTGCTGACTTCCACCAAAAAGCCCATAGTACATCATAGGGAGGCCTATTAAACTTTGTAAAACTATAATTTAAATTGGCCCCCCAAAAAATTAGCTTAAACAACATATCTGGCCATGAATTAATATGAAATAAATCATAGTGGCACACACAGGGTAGTGGGCATGTCATAATGAGGAACAAAATGGCCAAATGTGCTTTCTGTATAACCGAGTACAGTGTTGTTAGAACTAACCCAGGACACCATGAGTAAAACACACGGGCCAACCAAAACATGAGGACAGTAACATGTGCAATAAGTTAGTTACTGTGTTGCGTGCATATCGCTGCACAACTTGACACTGGATCAGAAGAACAATGAAAATGATGTAAACAATACACAATGTCATGACAACATCACCAGACAGTCAGAACCAGAACCGGAAATTGCCGGAGCTGGAAATGACATTCCTGATTGGTAAGGGGCCCACTAGCCGGGACTCTTGTTCGGATTCCCGCCACTGAAGGAAGCACTACAACTCCAAAATGTTGTACGCAATATAACTTTAATAATAGCAAAGATATAATGACAGCTTAAAGCAGAACTTAGACACTAACAAAAACATAAAAACATTTCATAACAACTTCAATCCACACTGCTTAATGGTACCTCTCAGTTATTCAAACTGTATCCTATATCCTTCAGATACAACAATTACATGTATCCTATGCCCTTCAATTACAACAGCTAAAACATGAGTATGGCTAGTCCATGGAACCTACCCAGCATGCATATGGTTAATCATGGGTCCTGGTCGCTGAGAAGCTCCACGGCCGATACGTTCATTCGGCACAGCTATGTCAGGATAAGCTTGGGAGGTCCGGGGGTTAGCAGCCCCACATAGTCTCTCTAATGTTCCATATCTATCTCACCCAAGAATTGGCCAAATTTCCAGGTAAGATAAGCAAGGAACATAGGTCATAAATCCCTATGCTATACTGATAAGGCCCCATGCCTCGTCATAGTTGTTCTTGAAGCTGTACATTTTGAAAAACATGTTTTTAACTTAAACTTTGATAAACATGTTTTTGACTTAAACTTTAATAAACAAACATGTTTTTGACTTAAACTTTGATAAACCTGTTTTTAACTTAAACTTTGAAAAGATCCAGACAAAATGGCGGCCAGGTTGCCACTTTACCTATTATTATCACACTGTTACGACAAGGGCTGCTCACTAAACGATCTACCTGAATGTAAAAACAAAATGCACTGTGTTAAGCTTCGTGCCGGGATGTTTTTTCCCTAAAATTCAGAGCAGAATCCAATGATCCAGTCGGTTTGATTCTCCAAAAAATTGGGTTCATGCCTAATTGATTTTTCCCTAAAATTAGAAGCTAATTTTGATTCAGTTCTCTCATCTTAAATGATAGGATTGGTTGCATTAGCTTCTGTTAGTAAGGCTGGTCAGTGGACATAGTGTGCTTGGATTTTGAGGAGATTGATTTCCAAGATTGATTTTCAGTATTGAAACTGAGCACATACAGCAAACCAACAGCCGTGCGGCACAGGTGTTGGTCCCTGATGCTATATGGCAGGCTGGGGGGCATGCATAATGCTGGAGACGTACCTTAACATCAGTCCACTGACGGGAATCCAGCTCCCCTCATGTGGGCAGGACATTTCGGCGTGGGGAATTATGTTTGCGCTTGCTGCCCACGTGAGCGTCAGGTGGCCAATCAGTGCACTGGATTCCCATCTGTGGGACAAAGTTAAGGTAAGAGTTACAGATGTCCTGGGGGGTTATATGTGGGGGGCTCCAGCATTCTGAATGCCCCCCGCCAGACTGACATTTAGTGCTTTAAGACATTTTTTGAGAACTGCCTTCCATTTCTAGGTTTGACCTAAGATGTTGGAAAATTGTTAGTTAAATTAGTCACTAAAACTGGTCACTGCACCCCCCCCCCTCCCAACATGCTTCACTCAAGATATAGGGCAACCCGACGCAAGCTGCTCCCAATGTGTCTATCTCATTGATTGTCCCAAAAGGGTATCTCGTAGATTAGAGTTAGAACTGTGCCGACACAAAAGCAACTTGAAGTTTGGTGGCGCAGCTTCAACATACCTCTGCAGATGTGTGCCAACTGAGCCTAGTGGTATGGGGCAGTTGTGGCCTAGTGGTTAAGGAAGTGGCCCCATGACCATGGCTATGCATATCCCAAAAGAGGGGCCTCTGCTTTTAACCATATTTTAGAGACAGATTGTGTGATTGGTTGCTAACTAATAGGGTTGTGTGTTTTAATTGCCCTGTAAAGGTGCTCTTACTAGGTTAGTTATAATTTGGACTCTGTGGCTGCTACCCCTCCTTTGTACATTTTTAGTACCAGTTTCCGTTATTAGCCCTGGCCAGTGATGCTGGAACATTATTGATGAGATTAGCGTCTGTTACTAAAGCTGGTCACGGGTAATGGGACATCAAGGGAGTAGCTTCCAATAGCAAGCTTGGGAACATTACAACTTAGACTTCAGATTATTCTTATATTAATAGTGTTGGCAACTAATAATAGGGTATTGTTGGTGGGACTAGTGTGGCTGGCCATTGGTTTTGAGATATTAGGGGTTTGCCTTCAATGGGTGAGACTGGGCACACATGTCAATACATGGTTTTCCTAACTAGCCTCAATTATTAGGATGGAAGATTGTGGGTGGTATTATCTTCTGTTATTCATGTTGACTACTGTTGTCAAGAAGTGTGCAGATGTGTTTCCCTGAGGTTGGGTCTTCTTCTATTGCTGATTGCCCTGCAGTTCTCACTAACTTTTTCACTGCCACCAATTATCCCCTAGTCTTTGTCGCTTTCTCCACAGCCACCAGGGACCCTCTAGTTCTTACTGCTTTCTCTGTTGCTGCTAAAGAGTCCCCCATTGCTGCCAATTGTCCTCTGACCCTGGCTACCTTCTGAGCTGCTGCCATTAGCCATCCATGTCTTGCCACCTTCTGCATTGCTGCTTATTGTCCTATGGTCCTCACCACCCTCTGAAATGCTGCAACTAGCCCCTTCATTCCTTGCCCCCTTCTTCATTGCTGCTGATCATCTGCTGGTCCTGAGGCCAGCGATGAGCAGGTCTGCACAAGGAACACCTGGCTTGCAAGTTGGGTGGTTGAACCTGAGTAGGCCCCTGAAGATTCTGGGGGCTCTAGCACTGGTGTATGTATGCCCAGTGGCCCTGCTTTCATTAGTGAGGTTAAGCCTTGATTGGCTTCTATTAGTGAGTTGGTGGTGATTTAAATTTGTTAAATTGGCCAAGCACTCCACGTAATGTGGTGATATGCCTTTTTAGCTGTCCCGTATTTACTGAAGTCTTGTAAATTCTCAACTTCAATACACAGCGAAGGACTTTTTTAAGTGAAGGTGAGGTAAGGTGCAAAAGTTTACCAAAAACCCTATGGGTATTTCATGTGGAATGCTCTCCACACGAGGCAGCAAGCTCATGAAATAGGCAACATCCTCTTTCTCCTGTGGTGAAGGGTTCATTGCATTTTAGTGAATTACGTAACATTGTTGTGGAATGGGCTTCTATAAATTAAAGGTGAGCACTGATGATGTGACATTTTTGGCTAAACATACTGTTGCAAATTCCACTTTTTTGTAAGTACCAAGATATGTTGTCTAAATAAAGTCTTTATAAAACAGGAGCGGTTCTTTTGACTTTATTGCCTCTTAAATCTAAGGTTAAATGATAAACACTGAAGTATAGTCAGACCGAAAAAAATCATTATAAAATATTGAAATGGTTTAAGTGACATTTTGTGTTGGTTCATTGTGTTTGTGTTGTGACATTTTGGAAATTAAGTCAAAATCATAGAGGATGTGATGTTCATATTGTGTCAGTGCTTATTTATTTATTTATCTCCACTATCCTGTTCCCAGACCAATAAATAATACATTCCCCACCTACACTACCTGTTTGTTGCAGTGGGGAAGCAGGAAGCAGCAGAAATATACAGATGACTAAAAACATAGCAAGAGTCCCCTGATCTGGACATTTTGATCCACATGGTTAAGAAGCTCGTATCTTTCTGGGCAATCAGCCATTCAAAACTGTATATCCCAAGGGTTAGGTTTATTTAATTAGATGTTTCTAATTTCTCTTAATTGCTTTTCTCCTAGTTTTTCCACTTCTAAATCTATACTTGAAGTGTGTGTGTGAAATTAAAGGAAGGTTTGGTATAGGAGCTGGACATCTGCTGCATCAATTGCTTCCTCTCCATTACTCCACTTTTTCCAGTTTAAAGCAAGCCTAAGGTCAAAATGGACTACAGGTCTCTTCTTTCCCCCACCCCCTGAGCATTCCCCTGATCTCCCATAGGAAGTCTAAAAATTGGGCAGAAAATCTGCCTTGTACTGTATGTCCCTGCAGCCACGTCATGTAGGGTTGGCTGAGCAGGAAAGCATGAGCTGTGCTTGTCCATCGATTGAACTTCATTGACCACTGACGGTCACGTCAGGTGTCAGAGTGATTGGTGAAGCCTAGAACAGACAGCCTCTATCTACAAATCTTCACATTCTTGGCTTACTAAATATTTAGGATATTTATTTTAGAGGGAACTGGCCAACGGGCAACCCCAGGGTCTATGAAGTTCAGAAATGGTATTTCTACAAAATTGGAACTTGTAGAGAAAAAAAGTAGAAAACCACATCCATACATCAGCAGTAAACCTTGACCAAGACCTCTAGACCTTCTCCAACACACGTGCATACTAAGTAACAGAGATGCATCTTTAGGATATCTCATTTGAACCAGAGGAAGGGACCTGAAAAAGCCTTAAATGTATAAAAATTCCTTAAATTCCTAGGTGTTAAAGTGAAAAAGTTTTCAGATTTTCCATTACTTATCCAAACTTAAGCAATCTGATCAAGTCAAAATTATTTGATAACCCTTCTTAAGGCAATGGCCATATTTGACTTAAATCGACATTGCTCCTAACTCAGAGATCTCAGAGACATGTAGCTTATTAAGAGTTACTAAGCTGATACCAGAATCCCCCATCTCTACATCTTATCATTAGTGGTTGCAAGTTACGATCTGCTCGGATGCCTCTGCTGAGCAGCGATCAATCACTTGACTCATCTTCAAAACAAGTCAAACTATCCGGACAAATAACGATTTAATAAGAAATGCGGCAGACCTCCAACAGGACTCTCATTTTTCCTCCTCGGCTCCTCTGCCGTACATTTTAATAACCCCCAGGCTGATATTTCCACTGCTTGCTTGCTGAAACGTCTTCATATTGCAGGACTAATGACCCTGTCCTCCAGGCTGTAATGAAAGCTGCTCAAGATTTACATTAAACCACTGATTTTCACAGCCTTGCTCCCCAGTTATCCGAACAGGCTTAAAGGCTTAAAGGGTAACACCAACATTCTTCAGTTCTTGAGATATATTCTTTAATATGAGAACATCTGCAGGTAAAGTGCAGATCATTTGAATCACGCAGAATCTACAATCTTTTTTCCAAAGTACCTCCAGAACCTTCAAATAACATGTCATTTGTCACACACCATGAAATCAATGCAGAGGGTGCTCACCTAGTCAACAGTGGGTGCCAATTGGCGGTAGAAAAACCCAGTTTTCCTTTAAAACTGGGCCACCGTTGAGCCCAGCAGTGGTGGGGGGGGAAGGGATGAGCAGAGGAAGCCCAAATGGGTTTCCATCGGCTTTAAAAAAATTGTCCACATTCCTGTTGGATCAGAAAATGCTGCCATATTAGTGAGTCAAAGGACACACCAGCCAAAAGCTTCCCTTAACAGGCCAAAATGAAAAATCTACATACAGTAATGCAAGGATACTTCTACCATTTAATATGTAGCATTATAAATTATAAACAGATATTTTACTATAGTAAAGGGGTGGGTCTCCAATGATACCTAATTTTGTTATAGGAAGGCAGTATTATATAAAAAATAAAACAGCAAGTTGGGATACCTTGACTTATTTATACAGATATACAGATATATTGTCAAAATCATGGGTTTTGGTCCACTAAGTGCTTTAAGTAATGGTTCCTCCTCAGGATTCGAGATAAGAACAAAACTTAGGCATACTCAAGAAACAATACTTGCAACAAACTACCAGTGTGAGCCCATGAACAAAGCAAATACCTAAACACACTTGGGACAATAAAAAATAAATACCTCTAGGTAAAAAGTTCCCCACCTCCCTGGAAAACTTCTGAAACTCAATTGAAGACTCTTGATCCCGAACCCTAATCAAGTAAAAAGGATTCTAAAAATGTGTGAGCTTTGACTTTTTTTAATGCTTCGTAATGCATGCAATAAAGCGAAAGGCAAAGTGAAGGAGAAGCTGTCCATACTCTAAAATCCCCTACTCTAAAAAAAGTTAGAAGTTGTGCACAGCTTTTTCGATTTCTAATTCTTGCTCTTGCATTTGCACAATTGCTAAAGCCTATAGCAAATATTTGGAACAGATTGTGTCCTTCTCTGGAATCTGTTATTGGAAATTAAACCCGTCTGATGTCACGCAGTCTAATCCTGCCAGCGTTTCCCACCAGCCTAATTTTTTTGGCAGTAGAGTGAGATGGCTGAATTTCGTGTTCCCTGTCAGATATCCCCGGTGTGCTGATTGCTAATGATTGATAGGCCTTTTGTGATGTGCACGGAGCATCTGAGGACAGTAAGTACTGATGATAGATGTTGATTATTTGGGTCTCCGGGGTAAATTGGAAGCTCTGTGAAAAGAGAATGGAAAGGTGTATGCTGGGAGGTATGAGGAAAGGTAAAGGAATAGGTCAAGATAAATAAAGAGCATTGGCCTAAAGCTGTAACAGATCTCAGCACGTAACAGGTTGGAGGAAGATTTATAGACTTTACAGAAAGACCTCTAGAGCCTGAGGTTATTTCATTCTGTTACTAAAAGATAACACCAGTAGAAATCGTACCAAAATGTACCAGCGTTTACAATTGCTAAAAAATGTATGTAACAGTTATATGTACAACATATAGGTGTATTACATATCATTTTTTTGAGGCTTGATTAAATCTCCTACGCATTGCACCACCAAAAAGTATCAACTTCCTCAGGGATAAAGTCACATCTGTCATAGACCTGTTTTGGGGTCTCCTGTGCATGTCACCAAAGCAGGAGTTCAAGGGGGTAGCCCCCAGTTGGTTACTGTGGAACCTCCAGTGACTGTGCCATGAACTGGATACCCTGGATGGAAGGTCTACTCAGGGAAGGATTTCCTGCAGGGCAGTGCCCACCCTGTCCCTGATGGCCCAGGTGTGTGGCAAGGCCATTGCTATTGGGCACCTTGTGGCATAATCCACCGCCATTGGTACGAATCTCTTTCTGTGCGGCAAAGTTTCTGGTGGGCTGCTGGAATTTGGCCCTACCACCCCCTCTCTGAAAGGTGTCGTGCAAAGGGTAGTGGGTAGCCAGGTCGGGCCCCACTTGTTTCTTGGTGATCTCTATGCATACAGTCATCCGAATATCTAAGGCCCTGGACGCATAGGGAACCACCAACTGCCGGTCCTTGGGCCACTCTCCTGGTGACCCTGGCTGAGCCATCATCAGACACAGCCTCACTTTTCTCTAGACCATCTGCCTGGAGTCTGGACCCAAGTGGGGCTGTGCTTCACTGCTTAGTGACAGCTCTATGGGGGTCATCAGTGTCCGACGCGACCACATATCTCTGCTTAGACCTGTTTGGAATTGTGGAGACCATAACTTCTTCAGTCAGTTTCCTGGAACCTGTCTCTGTGCCTCCGCCTGTCTCAGTAGCCCATTGGAAGGGAAGGGAGGGAGCTGTCATTCCCCTGAGAGGCCTCTGCTGTGCTCATCAGCAGCTTCAGCTGCTGAAGTCCCAGATAGTACCCGCCCCCCCACTACTTCCACCCAAGTACTACCCTGGTTCTTTAATACCCCGGGTGTGATGAAACCCTCCTGTGGGGACTTACCTGGGGGTCTCATCTCTCCTTGAACACCCACTGCAAGTTTCATCACAGCTGCTTTTTGCCCCGGGCTGATCTACTCGGGTCTAGGTACCTGGAACCCTGGACGTGGAGTGGTCAGAATAGCAGAGACCACTCCATCCCCTGTCCATTTCCCTGGACCTCCTTCCGGGCCTCCGTTGGCCCTGACCACTTGGTTGGAAGGAAGGGAGCCATCAGACCCCTGAGGGGCTCCTGGGCTACTAGCACTCACGCTGTGCATGACAGTGGGCGAAGCCGCTGGGATCTCAGGTAATGCATGTCCCCCTTCCACTTCCATCCAAGCCACTAAACCCCGACAGATCAGCCTGGCCCTCTGACAACCGAGTGGTGCAGCAACCCTGCAATGCGGACCTAGAAGTCCCACGTCTCCTGGAACAACCCTCACCTCAGTCACAGCTCCCTCCACAGCTGCTGGGTAACCCTCCCTCCTCCAGGATGAAGAAGCACACACTATACTACCTACCCCACATTCCCTGTAGCAGGCAGGTTACAAACATAACTCACATTAATTGCACAAATTGGAGTACACATTTCATTACAGTCTGAAAAGATCTTGGGGGTTCAGTGGCCACATACTGAGACACTAGCCATCCCAAGTCTGTCCCTAGCAAAACACTGGCAGGGATATTCAATGATACCCCCACCGCGCCCGTCTCCCCAGTCCAAATAAGCCTTTGCGGTGGGCAGAGCCGATGCACCTCCCTCAATCCCGGAGACTGAGACAGTCTTTCCGGGGATGAAGTCCAGTGGGGAAACCATCTGCGTGTCATGGCCTGGTACTCGGTGATGGGCTAGAAGTTTTCCTGGGACTTCCCATCACCCCTTCCCATGTACAGCACAGTGTATGATTGCTGGGCCGGATCCTGCTGGTGCTGGGGACACATGGCTTTAAAGAGTCCAGATAGGTTGCATTGGTGACAAAGGGGGGTCTGGGAGAGGGAAGTAGGAGCAGGGACCTTGAGCTGATGGGCATGGACAACAGAGGCCACCGGTGGTATGGGAAAACCATGTCTAGGCCCCGCCCCTTTTGCAGCATCATAAGGGACATCAGGAAGATTCCAGAGAGGCCCTCCTCTAAATATAAAATCCGGTCCCAGGAGGCTCGTCATGGAGTCCCCGACCAGGAAAGGGGCCGAACAGGAGGGGAACCTGTGATCCCCCTTCATCCAAATGGCAGCGCAGGCATCAGCTTCTGAGGGTGGGCGCGCCACTTTTACAGGCTAGAGGGGGTTCCTAAAAGCCCGGAAGACAGAAGAAGAGATGGCACAAGACAAAGACCCACCGGACCCAAGGCTGACAGTGTCTAGGACAGAAGGGCACCAAGCATAAATGCTTATAACCCAGCAAGTTATAGCCTTTGTTATGGGCCCAGGACTCCCCTGGAAGAACCCTGTGCCCAAGCCAAAGGGCACCGGGGTCTTCTGCACCCCTGATGACCAAAAAAGGGGGTGCAAGTAATGTGTCATTTTAATGGCATAGAACCTGCCAAGCCCTCCAGGTGCCATGCCAGCTCCTGACCATGGTGAACAGGTATAATGGAGTATGAACTTGTATAGGGGTTTATGGAACCCCCTTACCATTACCATTTCAAAGAGAAAGTATAAAAAATAAAAATACACACACACGTTTTTGAGAAATTTACTTATACACTACAGCGGCATTTAGCAAGGAGGGGAAAACAGGTTCCCTTCCATTCATCCTGGCTTCTGGCCAGGGGAATCCATGATGAGCCTCCAGGGGAGCGGCTTTTATATTAAGAGGTGGGGCCTCTATGGAATCAGCCCAATGTCACTGATATCACAAAAGGGGAGGGACCTAGAGGGATTGCACAGGAAAATCTCCTCTAGACCCCTCCCATTCTGTGACATCAGCAATGCAGTTAGGGAGATTCCATGAGATACAATCCCTTATGTTTGGTGCTCGGGCTGGCAGCTTTTGAGGAGAGACCCCTCATTTTTTTTTTGTTTTTAAAAAGTAAGAAACAAAAAAAAAAATAAAAAAAAATATAAAAAAATAAGTACGCTGTCAATTTCAATGGTAAATTGAATGTCATAAAAGCTGCATTCAGTAAACCATACACTGAAAACTGTAAAAATAAAATTAAAAATTGAGGCTATTTTTCTATAGCAGACTGTGATAAAGTCCCCCCATCTTTCATAGAAGGCAGCGCTGTGTGCGCCTGCTTGCTTGCTGACAGGGCTGGAAGCTGTCATCCCAGCTTGCAGCCACCCCCATCATTGCCCAGCCCCGCCTACTCCCCTTCCTGATTGGTTGGGGGCGCAGCAAGTTGATTAGCCTACTGGCCGACCTGATTGGCTGCAGAGAGGGTAGAAATAGGTACCCAGAATAGGATGTAGGGAGGAGCATGCATCAGCAAACATTCAATATGGAAATGAAAAATAAATGATGAAAGGCTGGCACAGTTCTCTGTAAGTATACTTACCTAAGGCTCCACCTCAACATTCCATGCTTTCTGGGCTGGCTCCAGGTCTATTCGGGACTCCAAGCCTACATGGCTCCAGGAGTCTAAACCTAGCTGTGGTCACCTCAATATTACCGTGGGCTCCACCGGCTGTTCCTGGCATCAGGAAGTTCCTCATAGCTGCTGACACTTTGGATGCTGTAGTCTGTGCTGTACAAAGCGCTCTGACCATGCGCGCCGGTTGGGTGGATCATATGGTGTGTCGAGGGATGGGCAAAAGCTTGGTAGCCTCCACCACTCTTTATCCTGCCTACTAGGGCTTTGTCAAGGTTTATAATAAAATGTACCTTTTAATTGGCCATAGCTCCCAATAAAAAACTTTCTTTCCTTTTTTCATGCATCAGTAAACAACCCGATGTAGCTTGCTTGTCGCCTTCTGTCTTCTGAACTGGTATAAGTCCAACTTCTTCTTCCTTGATCCAGGAGAACTCTCCTGGCATCTGTTTTGTTACGCTTCCTAATTTTCATAGACGCGCTGCAAGTCCCCCCTCATAAGTGCAATGTATTTACTTCAGGGGAACCCCCCTCTCCTCAGACACACCAACCCATGACAAACAGGACTAAAAATCCTCTATTGTTTTATCTCACACTTATTCTACTCCAAACTCGACTAATTCTTATTTATTAGTTATTTTAAGAATTCCTTTTTGGCGGGGATGCCGAGCCATTAATATAAGCTGCGCTGGCATATTTTTACCTGTATATTGTCTTTTTTTCTCAATAAATGTGTGTTATTTTAATACATAATTTTTTGGTAATAGTGAGCTTTTTGCCTGGAGTGGGGGTGAATAAAGGTGTTCAAACTCGACAAATGTTTTGTTCCTCTTAGACTTGACCTTTGGCATTCCTCAAGTGCTTAATAAATACCAAAAACTGAACAATCGAATTGGAAGTGCGTGGGCATTATTTCGTCCCCTGACAATCCATCTATCAGACCTCGAGTGAGTATTGTGCCTGGTAGCTGCCAATAATAACATGGTGTGAGTTGTGTAGAGCCTGTTGCTAGGCAACCTTGGCCTTCCCTGAACAGCGTAATTTCTGGGTCTCTGTAAAGAAGAGAGCCCGGCTATTGATTGCTTTAACCTCTGTGACAGTCGTGGCTCTAACATCACCTCGTCACCCAGATGTTTTATAAAGTAAAATTGCAACGAGTAAAAACACGTCTACGTAGGGCCCTAATGTGAGGATTTATTAAAGGGCAAATTCTCAACTTATTTTTTACTACTCCCTCTTCCAGTCTACTAAAGACTCAGAGTGGCCACTGCAGGGCTGAGTAATGGGACCAGGGCCATTCTATTGGAGAAATATAGAACATGTTGGGGCACTTCTTCGTTTGAAGGTTTCTTGGTCCATCAGGAAATCTTTCCTGTTCCATGCTTCCTGAACTTAGGTTTGATGTGCGGTAAGCAGGGCCGTATTTCCCATGAGGCAACCCTAGGCATGTGCCTAGGGGGGCATCTGCAGAAGCTGTTGTACAGTGTGCCATTAATGTTACTAATAAAAAGTCCTGTTTCCTAGTGCTTTGATAATCATTCAAGGTCACCCCCCAGCCATAGGCCATATGTGAGTGTGAGGCCTGGGAAAAAGGCTTGAGAGTTCCAAGCAGCCCGTCCATAATGGGAGCATCTCCCACCTATCAGCAGAACCTGGTTTTCTATCCACCACTGTTGTGTTTATGTGACTCCCAGAAAGCCATTAACGTGGATGTCCACTCTTTCCTTCTCTATATTGATAAGGCCGGACTAACTACAGATAACTATGGATTAGTGCGTATAACATAGCAGAGGGTTGAAGAATGACCACTTTTGAGCATATGCCCAGATTGGGTCAGTTCTCTATTATTATTTTTTTTTAACAAAAAAAGTTCAGACACTTTTCTGCCTTTCTGGAACCCCCTCCCATTGGTTGTGTCCCTGTAACCTATTTCCCTGTTGTGTTTTCCATTACCCAATTCAAGACCGTTTTTTTTGCCCCTTTTTGGAAACCTTCATTCTGTACTCATCTCCAGCACTTCCATCCTGTACTTTATTCTAGCTTTTTACCGTACTCATTCCAGACAGGTAGTGATAAGTTTAAATAGAAAATAGGCAGTGCAATCCTGAAAAGGACCTCAAGATGGCAGTGCAGGATTTAAAAGAGGAAAGAGAAGAACATTAATTAGTTTAGAGTAGGACATTAACTTGGGTCATAAATTTGATAATGAAATATAGAGGATGAGTCATCATCATTTTTCAGCAATAGGTTTAGACAGGCACGTGGGGAAGTCCTGAGACATAGGTGCATGTTCACTACATGTGACCCATGTGACAAGATGTTACTGTACTGCCTGACAGAACGGAAGTCTCCTTAAAGGCAGTAAACCCCAATCTCCACCACTGCTTCTGCTTCTAGCCAAGAACCCCATTTGCCACATGAGGTCACAGTTCGTGGTACAGAGGGATAAGGCAGGCCTGTGTGCAGAAACAGACAAGTGTCGGTTCTGGTGGCAATCAATCAAGGTCAGAAGCGAAACAAGTTTGTCAACAGTAATGCCTAGGAGTGCTGTATGCATGACATGACTAAGGGGCAGTCATGGCCTAGTGGTAAGGAGGTGACCAGAGGGTTGCAGCTTCGATTCCATCTAAAGGGATGCCCAGGCTTTAAAGGTTTCCAAATCAAAGCCAGAGAGCACAGAGCAGGAGATCCATCAAGATAGGCATGGCAGTCTATAAAATATGCAACTCTTACAGTTACCTAGTTGAATGGGGGGCATACAAGAGGGAATTTAAGGAGAATGGTCAGAGAAGTGAAAATGAGAATTCTGAGACTGTCCAGCAAAAGGAAAAAAAGAGAGTGTAGGGCCAGTGGCAGTCAGTGAAACCAACACATGTGGACCCACACAAAGGAGTTAGCTTAGCTGAGACCATCTGGAAGACAGCTTTAATAGGTGGGTGTACATGACTAGTGTGCTCCTCCAGCCTAATGTTTGTAAATGGTAAGGAACACTGAAGTGGTAAGTACAATTTTGCCTGGTCTTGTTATATCAATGCTCCCTCATTCCAATCAGTTCAATGAAGCCGGATGGAACTGGTTTAGACAGGCCTGGGCAGGAAGTCCTGACATATGGATATGCATGTGATCCATGTGACATGATTGCTAGTACAGTGTTGCACGGCCTTAAACCGGACCAACAGCCTGGCACAGTTGGAAAAAACGTAGCGGCCATTTTGGAGCTTCCTCTCCCAACTGACATAACTGACAATGCACAGTAACAGGAAGCCCAGCAGCACTTCCTGTTTGCAGGTGGCCTGCAATTCCATGAGCCACCAACTTGTTTTTATTGACCCCAGCAGGAGTTAGAAAAAGGTAATTCCATGTTATGTGTAGCATTCTAAATTGTCTGGAGGGGGGAGGGATGCATATGAGCTGTTAGGGCGAGCGCTGCACGCCCGTCTCACAGCATTTCACCTACCTCCATGGCTGCATGCAGCCGTCATCCATCTTCCCTCAGGGCTGCTTCCAGCTGCCGCCATTCCCCCAATGCTTCCTCCTTGCATGGTCAGGTGCGCACACGTCTCCGTCCACTAGAGGGCGAGCGCACAGGATCCCTGAGATTTAAAGGGCCTGTACAGCACTGATTGGTGTTTATGTCATCCAATCCTGCATCATCTTCCCCTATTTAAACAGGCACTTCCTTCCTTCAGTGCCAGATCTTGGTCTCTCCATGCTTGTTGAAAGTCAGACATTCTTGGATTGCTCACCCATGTACCGACCTCTGCCTGTCCCCGACTCTGAACCTTTGCTGCCTGCCCCGACCTCGGCTACTCACCTTTACCGCGAACCTGTGCTGCCAGCCCCGATCTCTGCCTGTACTTACTACGCCTTTTTGCCTGCCACTTGTGTACCTCACTGAACCTTGGCTGACTGTGGGACTGGGCCGCTGTTAGGGGGTAGCGACCTGGGGGTCACTCACCGCAAGACCAACCTGCCTTGCGGTGGGCTCTGGTGAATACCGGTGGCCTCTTAGACTCCGCTCCCCTGACACGGTACCCGCCATCGGTTCCACAGTTAAAGCGGATCCACACCCGAGTCCGCTCCACCCGGTCCGTGACAGTAAGATCCGGCCATGGATCCCGCTGAGGTACCGCTGCCGGATGCCACTGAATTGCCTGCTATAGTGGATATGCAGTCCCGCCAGATTAATCAACTCTCTGCCATGATGCAGCAATTATTAACGATTCAGCAACAGCAAGTTCCATCACCAGCTCCAGCATTACCGCCACAGCCCCCGGTAACATCTTCTGCCAGAATCCGTCTCTCCTTGCCGGCTAAATATGATGGGGATGCCAAGTTATGCCGAGGGTTCCTTGCCCAATGTTCCCTGCACTTGGAGTTGTTGGCGGATCAATTTCCCACTGAACGAGCTAAGGTGGCCTTTGTCATCAGTTTGCTTTCTGGAAAGGCTTTGGCCTGGGCCACTCCCTTGTGGGATCGCAATGACCCTGTCTCTTCCAGTATTCACACCTTTGTCTCAGAGTTTCGCCAGGTCTTTGAGGAACCTGCCCGGGCTTCATCTGCTGAATCGTCCCTTTTGAACTTGGTCCAGGGCGAGTTGTCCGTTGGTGAATACGCCATTCGGTTCCGCACTCTTGCCTCCGAATTGTCTTGGAACAATGAGGCCTTGTGTGCCTGCTTCAAGAAAGGACTTTCTAGTAAAATTAAGGATGCTCTTGCGGCTCGTGACTTGCCTTCATCTCTCACTGAACTCATCCATCTGGCCACACGCATTGATGTGCACTTTGCTGAGAGGCGTGAAGAATTCCGCCAAGAAAGAGACTCTCAGCGCCCTAGGAGGGCATCCCGTTTGGCTCCAGTATTTCAAAACCCTTTGTCTGCACATGTACCTCCCAGTGAGGAGGCCATGCAGGTCGATCGATTCCATTTGACCCAATTGGAGAGAACTCGCAGAAGGAACGAGAACCTTTGTCTGTACTGCTGTGGTTCTGAGCATTTTTTGAAGGACTGTCCTATTCGCCCTCCACGTCAGGGAAACAGGCGCACCTAGTGGCGGTGGGAGAGACGTCCCTGGGTGTATGTGCTTCCTCTCCATGGCTCACTGTTTCTGTTCAACTTTCCATCTCACCTTCCACCTCCCTGAATTTAGCCGCCTTTTTGGACTCTGGTTCTGCAGGGAACTTTATGGAGGCTGCCTTGATCAATAAACATAATATCCCTGTGAATCGCCTTGCTACACCCTTATTTATCGCCTTAGTCAATGGTGATAGGCTGGACTGTACTGTGCGCTATCGCACCGTTCCCCTCCAATTAAAAATTGGACTCTTCCATCAAGAGAATGTTGAGTTCTACGTCCTCCCTAATTGCACCTCTCAGATTCTTCTAGACCTTCCTTGGCTCCAACGTCATGATCCCACGCTTGACTGGACCACCGGTGATATCAAGACTTGGGGTGCAGCGTGCTTTAAGAGGTGCTTGAAGTCTGTTCCTGTTCGACCCATTCCTGCTTCAGCACCATTACCTGGCTTGCCTGAGATCTACCAGAGCTATGCTGATGTATTCTGCAAGAAACAAGCGGAGGTACTTCCGCCTCATCGCCCCTACGATTGCCCTATAGACCTCCTACCGGGTACCACTCCTCCTCGTGGCCAAATTTACCCTCTCTCGGCTCCTGAGACTCAAGCCATGTCGGAGTATATTCGAGAAAATCTCCATAAAGGGTTCATACGGAAGTCTTCCTCTCCAGCAGGCGCGGGGTTCTTCTTTGTGGCGAAAAAAAATGGCTCTCTTCGACCTTGTATTGGTTACCGCGGCCTCAATAAGATTACCGTTAAAAATCGCTACCCTTTGCCCTTGATTGCCGAATTATTTGACCGACTGCGTGGGGCCAGGGTCTTCACCAAGCTTGACCTGAGGGGAGCCTATAATTTGATACGTATACGCGAGGGCGATGAATGGAAGACCGCCTTCAATACCTGCGATGGCCACTTCGAATATTTAGTGATGCCCTTTGGTCTCTGCAATGCACTCGCTGTATTCCAGGAATACGTAAATGACATTTTTCGGGACTTGCTTTACTCCTGTGTTGTTGTATATTTGGATGATATACTCATCTTTTCATCTAATCTAGAAGAACATCACGTCATGTCCGGCAAGTCCTGTCTCGTCTCTGTCAACACCATCTTTACGCCAAGCTGGAGAAGTGTCTATTTGATCAAACCGCCTTACCCTTTCTTGGATATATTGTCTCAGCTCGTGGCCTTCAGATGGACCCCAGCAAGTTGAAAGCAGTTCTGGATTGGCCCCGTCCTTTTGGCCTGCGAGCTATTCAACATTTTCTGGGCTTCGCCAATTACTATCGGCAGTTTATTCCTCACTTTTCCACTGTAGTGGCGCCTATTGTGACCCTCACAAAGAAGAGCGCCAATTCGAAGTCTTGGCCTCCTCAGGCGGAAGAGGCCTTCATTGCTCTAAAAAAGGCCTTCTCCTCTGCACCAGTGTTGTCTAGGCCAGATCCATCTCGGCCTTTCGCCCTAGAAGTAGATGCCTCCTCCATTGGAGCCGGAGCGGTGCTCACTCAAAAATCGTCTACTGGCAGAATTCTCACCTGTGGGTTCTTTTCGAAGATCTTTTCGCCAGCGGAGAGGAATTACTCCATCGGAGATCGGGAGTTACTCGCCATCAAGTTGGCGTTGGAGGAGTGGAGACACCTCTTAGAAGGTTCTGCCCATCAAGTATCCATCTATACTGATCACAAAAATCTATCTTATTTAGAAACTGCCCAGCGATTGAATCCACGACAAGCTCGTTGGTTGTTGTTTTTCGCTCGATTTGATTTTCAAATCTACTTCCGGCCAGCCGCTAAGAACATCAGGGCAGACGCCCTTTCTCGCTCCTCTGACATCTCTGGTGTTGAATCCACTCCACAACATATCATCCCGCCTGAACGCCTTGTCCACTCTGCCCCCGCTACTCTTGTACAAGCACCGCCGGGAAAGACCTTTGTGCCAGCCCGCCAACGTCGCAAAATATTAGAATGGGGGCATTCTTCCAATGTAGCCGGCCATGCCGGTATCAGGAAGTCTTGTTCTATCATTTCTCGATATTATTGGTGGCCTTCTTTTGAAAAGGATGTGACCGAATTCGTTCAGGCCTGTACCACCTGCGCTCGCGACAAAACCCCTCGCCAAAGACCTGCTTGCCTACTCCACCCACTTCCTATTCCGGATACCCCATGGACACACATTGCTATGGACTTTATTACCGACCTCCCTTCTTTGCATAGCAATACTGTAATTTGGGTGGTAGTGAATAGGTTTTCTAAGATGGCGCATTTTGTTCCTTTGCCCGGCCTCCCGTCAGCTCCTCTGTTGGCAAAATACTTCCTGAAGCATATCTTTCGACTTCATGGTCTACCTACACATATTGTGTCTGACAGAGGTGTGCAGTTTGTGTCCAAGTTCTGGAGAGCTCTTTGTAAACAAATGAAAATTAAACTGGACTTTTCCTCCGCTTATCATCCCCAGTCTAACGGCCAGGTGGAAAGAGTCAACCAGATTCTCGGGCATTATCTTCGCCATTTTGTTTCAGCGCGTCAAGACGATTGGGTCGATCTGTTGCCTTGGGCGGAATTCTCGTATAATTTTAAGGATTCCGAGTCCACAAGGAAGTCCCCGTTTTTGGTGGTGTACGGCCGTCAACTCCTTCCGCCTTTGCCTCTATCCACGTCCTCCGGAGTGCCCGCCGTGGACGATCTCACACAGGAGTTCTCCACCATCTGGCAAGAAACACAGCGTTCCCTTTGTCAAGCTTCCGCCCGCATGAAGGTTAGCGCTGATAAAAGGAGAAGAGCTCCGCCTGTTTATTCTCCAGGAGATAAGGTGTGGCTGTCAGCAAAATACATCCGCTTCAAAATTCCTAGCTACAAATTGGGCACCCATTACTTGGGGCCATACAAGATCAAACAACAGATCAATCCAGTTTGCTATAAGCTTCACCTACCGACTTCACTGCGAATTCCCAATTCTTTTCACGTCTCTCTGTTGAAGCCAGTTATTGTCAATCGATTCTCTCCTAAAACTTTGGTGCCTGCCCCAATCTTGGGCACCGAGGATACCTTTTCAGTGAAGGAGATTCTGGCTTCTAAGCTCTCCAGAGGAAAAAGATATTTCTTGGTCGACTGGGAAGGCTGTGGACCTGAAGAAAGATCTTGGGAGCCCGAAGAGAATATTCTAGACCGTAGTCTCATCTCAGATTTTCTTGGTCCCAAGAAGAAGGGGAGACCCAAGGGGGGGGTACTGTTAGGGCGAGCGCTGCACGCCCGTCTCACAGCATTTCACCTACCTCCATGGCTGCATGCAGCCGTCATCCATCTTCCCTCAGGGCTGCTTCCAGCTGCCGCCCTTCCCCCAATGCTTCCTCCTTGCATGGTCAGGTGCGCACACGTCTCCGTCCACTAGAGGGCGAGCGCACAGGATCCCTGAGATTTAAAGGGCCTGTACAGCACTGATTGGTGTTTATGTCATCCAATCCTGCATCATCTTCCCCTATTTAAACAGGCACTTCCTTCCTTCAGTGCCGGATCTTGGTCTCTCCATGCTTGTTGAAAGTCAGACATTCTTGGATTGCTCACCCGTGTACCGACCTCTGCCTGTCCCCGACTCTGAACCTTTGCTGCCTGCCCCGACCTCGGCTACTCACCTTTACCGCGAACCTGTGCTGCCAGCCCCGATCTCTGCCTGTACTTACTACGCCTTTTTGCCTGCCACTTGTGTATCTCACTGAACCTCGGCTGACTGTGGGACTGGGCCGCTGTTGGGGGGTAGCGACCTGGGGGTCACTCGCCGCACAAGACCAACCTGCCTTGTGGTGGGCTCTGGTGAATACCGGTGGCCTCTTAGACTCCGCTCCCCTGACAAAGTACCCGCCAACGGTTCCACAGTTAAAGCGGATCCACACCGAGTCCGCTCCACCCGGTCCGTGACATGAGCACTGTTTGTTTTGGTTTAAGTCATTTTTGACTGTTAGTCTACTTTAAGTAAGAAGAAACTTCCTCTTTAACTAATTGCATCTAGTCATACAAATGTTTCCCAACCCCCCCTTGGAAAGCCACCAACAGGTCTTGTTTTGTGGATCTCTATGTAACTGTCTCTTTAGCTCTGTCTAAATACTAATTACTTCACCTGTGTGTCTGTGTGGAGATCGGCAAAATATGACCTGTGGGTGGTTCTCGAGGATGAAGTTGGGGAACAATGAGTCATATCAATGCTCCCTCATTCAAATCAGTTCCATGAAGCCAGTTGATACTAGTTTAAAGAGGCCTATGGGGAAATCTTGACACATGGGTGCAGGTTCAGTGCATGTGATACATGTGACATGATTGTTATTACCGCTTTGGGTAAGGAGCAACTTCCTCTTTAACTGCATTTAGTCAAATTAGAGTTCCCCAACTTCCTCCAGAAGAGCCACCAACTGGTCATGTTTTGTAGATTTCCACATTGCTGGCTCTATACTCTTTGCCCGAGAACAAATTACTTCACCTGTGCGTCTGACGGGAGATCTGCAAATCATGACCTGTTGGTGGCTCTCAAGGAGGGAGTTACAGGACAATGAGTCATATTAATACTTCCCCATTCCACTCAGTTTCAATGAAGCCAGCAAGAAGGGGTTTAGACAGACCTGTGAGGAAGTCCTGACACATGGGTGTATGTTCACTACATGTGATCCATGTGACATGATTGTTAGTACAGGCAACACCCAGGACTCAGAGGGTTGGGGAACACTGATCATATCATTCTGATTAGTTCCATGATGCTAGAAGCTTTCTTTAAACAAATCTTCCAGCTTTCATGTTCAACGAGCCTTTTGTCAGAGGAGATGTGAGGGCGACGCTTTGTTGTGCGCGGCTTCTTTCTGTTCTGATGAATTCACAGGAGAGTCTCAGCATGTCAGTACAGCAATTACCCCTCGTGCACACAATGTGATGGTCTGATCAGAATTCATGAGCTTTCCGCGCGATTAGAATTGTGACTTCTTTTTTTTCTTCTCCCATCGTAACTGTTCGACATTCTGGCAGCTTATATGCTAATCTATATTAATATCTGTGTTGTTAAAATCCCGACAGCTCAGCCATGAAAATATGACATTTATATGCCGAATGGAGACGTATTGCTGCAGTATTAGCGCCGGAGCTGAGGCTAGATTACAGCTAATGCCGTGACCATGTTGGAGTAACGGAGGGGCAACACGTGCCCCCAGACGGGTCCTCTGGATAATAGCTGATGCGCGCTTGCATATGCTTTGTTTATTATCATTTGTCCTGAAAGGGAGGCTCAGCGTAAAAATGTAATTTCCATCCCCATGAACAACAGCCAGCATAATTATCATTTTCTTCACCAAGCAAATGGTCTCAGGTGGTCTAAATATTGACTATAATGTTTATTAGAATTACTATTGATGTATTCAACACTAGAGTTTCTGTTCTGCTTCCGCTTACACAGGGCCAAAACCCACACTCTTGTGTTAACTGCCCTCTCACAGGTGTTTGTAATTCCATCTTCCATATAAATGTCTGTGGGTAGCCAAACTTCCTGGCTGGATCATTGCGTCTCTTTGTCTGAAATGCCCTCGTGCTCTCCCACCCAATTTCCTTGCTCTGCATACATAGTAACATAGTAACATAGTATGTGCGGCTGAATAAAGACTTTAGTCCATCCAGTTCAGCCTGTTTAACTCCTTCCAGTGGTCTAGTAGCCATAGCTGGAAATGTTATTACATGCCAGGAAGGCATCAAGGCCACTTTTGAACGTTTTTACTGTATCCATCATTACTACCTCCTCTGGCAGCGAGTTCCATAGTCTCACTGCTCTTACAGAGAAGAATCCCCTCCTATGTCGGTGGAGAAAGCACCTTTCCTCTAGCCTTAGTGGATGCCCTCGGGTTATAGTTACACTCCGGGGTATAAATAGATTGTGGGACAGATCTTTGTATTGACCCCGAATATATTTATACATAGTTATTAGATCACCCCTCAATCATCTTTTTTCTAGACTAAATAAACCTAACTTGGACAATCTTTCAGGGTACTCTAGTCCCCGCACTCCTTTTATTAACTTTGTTGCCCTTCTTTGAACATGCTCCAGTTCTGATATGTCCTTTTCTTAAGCACAGGTCCCCAGAACTGTACACAGTACTCCATATGGGGTCTGACCAGTGACTTGTACAGGGGTAAAATGAGGTCATGAGCACCTATGCCCCTCTTGATGCACCCCATGATCCTGGGCCAGCTGCTGCCTGGCATTTATTACTACAGTTGAGCTTATTGTCAACTAAAACCCCTAGGTCCTTTTCCATTGTTGTTTTACCAAGTGTTTCTTTATTTAGTGTGTAATCATACTAGGGCTCATGGCCTTCATAGTTTGTACTGGGGTCCAAACCCTCCAATGTCTGTACCGGGGTCCATGCCATTATTAAAGGAAAAGTCCACAATCAATGGGCTTTTTAAAAGTGTATTTTTTGTGCCAAAACAATGTCTTTAATGAGCTAAACTTATTATTATTATATTATTATTATATATTATTATTATTATCTGCAATCTGTTGCTATTGGAAACCGCACACCAAGTCTGTACGCCAAAAAGAATTGAGCCCTGTAAACACAGAACACTGCTGCTGGGCATCGGCCATAGCAGCAGTGTTGTGTGTATACAGGGATCACTTCTCCGTTCTTGTAGATCTTGGTGTACGGACTTGGTGTATAGTCACGGTCTTTTCTTGTCCTAGCTGTTGGGGGTAACTCAAACCTCGATCTACCTATAGTCTATATGGCCTCTCTCTCCCAACCTCTATATCATTCTCACTTAGCAACCGGTTGGAGACCCATGTAGTGAACAGAGAGACATACAGGATTGAAAGTTCACCACATTAATCTGCTTTATTCAAAACCAACTTACATTTGTATACAAAATGTCACACAAAAAAAGGATTACTTAGTCCTCACCTTTGTGACGTAACACAAAAATCTTCGCACAGAAAACTGGCAATAAATCTTGTGGTTCCTGCGTGAGCAATTTTCCTATAAGTCTAATGATAATGGAGTTCAAGGAATTCCCGTGGCCTACTTCTAGATAAATTACTGAGAGAAGGACATTCCTACAAACTAAAACGTCTGTTGCCTTTATGCCCAGAACTTGCCATCTATATAACTAAGTTTAATATCAGAGTATAGAATATGAAATTGAGTCTCCTTTTTAACATGGCCGCCATTAGGCCAAGCATTTCACCCTTCACTAGCACCACTACATCCGCAAAAGCCACTTGGAGGTTATTGGCACCCTCGCAACCTACCCGCAGCAGCCACATTTCAGGTCACTTACTACAGACCTGGGCCCATATTTATGAAGGAATAGCGAAAGGTAGCGACTGGTGAGTGGCCGGTAATGACGGGCCCCGCCACGAGAACGCCGGCTCCCCACCACAATCACACATTTATCAAGCCAATCATGCTTAGCGACTGAGATAGCGCCATATAGCGACTCATTCATCATTATTCCAGCCTCAGCCCACAGCGCCAGCGTCCGACATTGAACAGCGACAGGTATGACCTCTCGCTACCTGGCGCTCTCCAATGCATTTCAATGGAACAATCTTTAAATATTCATAATTCTGTGACCACTTCTGCCATTTTAGATAATTTTTTAAGGTAAAAAAAAATAAAAAATAAATTGTACAGAATTGATATTACAGGTCTGATATTAATGTATTCATATTACTAAATTATTTTAAAAACTTGTTTTTTTTTTGTTTCAAAAATAAAGTTGTTTGGGGGTTAAAAAACTACTTTTAACACATCGCCTCCAGCGCTCTGGGGTTTAAACATGCATTTCACAGCGCGAGAATTTTTTGAGCGTGATTTGTTAATGAATATGGTGGAAGCCGGTCGCTAGGGCCAGTCGCTATCATGCGCTCCCATACAGCGCGGAACCTGTCAAATAGCGACTCCTCACCCAATATTCAACATTACGGCAAACCGACTGAGTCGCTATCAACTACCGAACAACGGTCAAGCACAGCGACTACTAGCGGGCGCTCTGAAAATGCCGCTACAGTCGCTCAACTGTCGCTACCTGCCGCTGTTAGTGAATCGGCCTCCAAGTTTAATATCAGAGTATAGAATATGAAATTGAGACTCCTTTTTAACAGGGCCGCCATTAGGCCAAGCATTTCACCCTTCACCAGCACCACTACATCTGCAAAAGCCACTTGGAGGTTATTGGCACCCTCGCAACCTACCCGCAGCAGCCACCGTTCAGGTCACTTACCTGCTACAGACTTGAACTCTCTGGGCAGGGAGACTGCAAGTTGCAGCACAAACAGCTGCCAATGTGTTTTTGTACTGCAGCCCCCAGCCTACCTGCTCAGTGAAATCCATGTCTGGAGCAAGTAATTGGCCTCAACTGTGTGGTTTAGGGTATCTGCATTAAAGAAGGTTTTACACTTACCTGGGTTTTGGTCTTCATTACAGGGGCGTCCTGATTTGGGATGACCCACTGTGTGAAATCCCCCCAGATCGCCAACAAAACCCACCGTTCCACCATTTCCCCAATGCATGGCATAAAGCATTGATTTGAATGGAGCGGCCAAATGGAATAGGTTCCGCGAATAAGCAGGTGGACGGGTCATTTGACAGTGTTTCCCTTTGTGGCTTTGCAAGTATTTTTTCCATTATCTTCAGATTAATTCTGACTCATTAGATGTTTTTCAAAAACAAGAAGGTTACAGCATCTGAGATTTGGACTGTGCAGCTGAGCGTATCATACCCACTCTTCTCCGGAGACCGAGCTCGGGGAACAGGGGACAGGCAGCAGATCAGTAAATTAATTAACAATTACTGGCATCTGTGTACACAGAGACGCTGGGGAGATGTGGAGAAATGACTGAGCTGAACCACAAACATGGCGCTATCTGACGGCAAGCTGAGACCAGAGACAGCACAACAAAATGTATCATGAGAGGAGCCTGGGATGAGCAGCTCACGTACACTCGGACTTCTATAAAGCAAAATGAATAGTGATGAGCTTCAGATCAGGACCAAATCTGGATTCAGACTATACCGGCAAGCAGGGCTTTGTGGGCTCCCGGGCGACAGAATCTTAGGGCCTTATTCATGAAGGGATAGCGTCAGGTAGTGGCTGGTTAATGAGAGGTAGCGACAGGCAGCGACTGGTGAACGCCGGACACGGCACGCAATTACACATTTATCAACCTGAATCTGTTTAGCGACTGGGATAGCGCCATGTAGCGTCTGATTCATCATTTTCACAGCCTCAGCGAACAGCGCCGGCGTTCAGCCTTGCACAGCGCCAGGTATGACCTCTCGCTACCTGTCGCTCTCCCATACATTTCAATGGACGATCCTTTTCTTCTCTTTAAACGGGGTTTTTGTTTAAATCTCAAATAATTCTGTGACGTCTCCTGGCATTGAATAAGCATTTTTTTCATAATTTTTTCATTTTTTATATATTTCTTCAGAAATGACATTACAGCTCTGCCATTAAAGTGTTCATGTTACAATGTTGTTACAATGGCCTGATAAAAACTCTCTCGGATATTCTTTAACATGGGAGCTGGATCTTTCTTTAATTTTATTGCAGGAATAGGGTAAAATCGCAAACGAGGAAAATAATAATCTACAAGCTGGAAGCACGTCATATAACTTACATAGTAACATATTATGTGCGGCTGAATAAAGACTTTAGTCCATCCAGTTCAGCCTGTTTAATTCCTTCCAGTGGTCTAGTAGCCATAGCTGGAAATGTCATTACATGCCAGGAAGGCATCAAGGCCACTTTTGAACATTTTTACTGTATCCATCATTACTACCTCCTCTGGCAGCGAGTTCCATAGTCTCACTGCTCTTACAGAGAAGAATCCCCTCCTATGTGGAATAAGCACCTTTCTCCTAATCTTAGTGGATGCCCTCAGGTTATGGTTAAGCTCCGGGATATAAATAAATAGTGGGGCAGATCTTTGTATTGACCCTGGATATATTTATACATAATTATTAGATCACCCCTCAGGCGTCTCTTTTCCAAACTAAATAAACGTAAACTTTGACAATCTTTCAGAGTACTCTAGCCCCTGCACTCCATTTATTACTTTAGCTGCCCTCCTTTGAAAGTGCTCCAGTTCTGATATGTCCCCCTTATGCACTGGTGCCCATATGGGGTCTGACCCAACTTCTAACAAAGATTCATACTGGGAAAAATACACGTGTGCTCTATAAAGGGATGATATGGTGGGATAGGCGAGACTCGCCAGCTTTGCTATTGTGGAAATGAAACTAAATGGGGAAGGCTGGGGACATGCTCAATAAATCAATATTGAAAAGGCCTGCAATCTAGAAAACGGTCACTAGATAGTGACGCTGTAACTCAGCTCTATGGAACAGAAAACCAAATTAACTGAAGGATAAAGGTGATGGGTGATCCTCCTAGGACACATGGCCTGGTTACTACTGACCCACTAGGATTATGGGAGGACTACAGTGGCTGCAAGGAACAAACTGAAGAAGGCAAACTCAATAGGGAAGACTGAGCACATGCTCAGTAAATCTATGTTGAAAAGGCTTGCAATATAGAAACTATCACAAGATGGGAAGAGCATACTGACAGAACACAGATACAAATGTAAATACAAGAAAAGCAGATAAATGGTAAAATATATCATCCAATTTGATGCCGGATGGACATCATCTGGAAGCACAGCACCTAGCTGCTAACACAGATCTACATTGGGGACAGAAATATGTGTGCTCCATAAAGGGATGATCTGTTGGGGTAAGCAAGACTTTGCTACTGCTTAGTAAATTTACATGGAAAAGGCCAGTGATTCTATCTATCTATCTTATCTATCTATCTATCTATCTATCTATCTTATCTATCTATCTATCTATCTATCTATCTATCTATCTATCTATCTATCTATCTATCTTATCTATCTATCTATCTATCTATCTATCTATCTATCTATCTATCTATCTATCTATCTTATCTATCTATCTATCTATCTATCTATCTATCTATCTATCTATCTATCTATCTATCTATTCTATCTATCTATCTATCTATCTATCTATCTATCTATCTATCTATCTATCTATCTATCTATCTATTCTATCTATCTATCTATCTATCTATCTATCTATCTATCTATCTATCTATCTATCTATCTATCTATCTATCTATCCTATCTATCTATCTATCTATCTATCTATCTATCTATCTATCTATCTATCTATCTATCTATCTATCTATCTATCTATCTATCTATCCTATCTATCTATCTATCTATCTATCTATCTATCTATCTATCTATCTATCTATCTATCTATCTATCTTATCTATCTATCTATCTATCTATCTATCTATCTATCTATCTATCTATCTTATCCTATCTATCTATCTATCTATCTATCTATCTATCTATCTATCTATCTATCTATCTATCTATCTATCTTATCTATCTATCTATCTATCTATCTATCTATCTATCTATCTATCTATCTATCTATCTTATCTATCTATCTTATCTATCTATCTATCTATCTATCTATCTATCTATCTATCTATCTTATCTATCTATCTATCTATCTATCTATCTATCTATCTATCTATCTATCTATCTATCCTATCTATCTATCTATCTATCCTATCTATCTATCTATCTATCTATCTATCTATCTATCTATCTATCTTATCCTATCTATCTATCTATCTATCTATCTATCTATCTATCTATCTATCTATCCTATCTATCTATCTATCTATCTATCTATCTATCTATCTATCTATCTATCTATCTATCTATCTATCTATCTATCTTATCTATCTATCTATCTATCTATCTATCTATCTATCTATCTATCTATCTATCTATCTATCTATCTATCTATCTATCTTATCTATCTATCTATCTATCTATCTATCTATCTATCTATCTATCTATCTATCTATCTATCTAATCTATCTATCTATCTATCTATCTATCTATCTATCTATCTATCTTCTATCTATCTATCTTCTATCTAATCTATCTATCTATCTATCTATCTATCTATCTATCTATCATAGTGAATAGTAGGAGTAAAGCTCAGATCGGGACTTACCACTGCGGCCCGGGGTTCTCAAACCACCTGGGGCCACTGTAGAATTTTAGCTGATTCAGGGGATGTTGTCCCAAATGGATGCGGGTAGATGATAGCCTGCTGTTGCTGTGTGAGTCCTGGTTTAATTCAGGCGGGGATGTCTTCAGGAGTCACACCAACTTTGCGGCTGTGCTTTTTTTTTCAAATGACAGAAAATCAGGGGGGGGGGCTTTTCCGGGGGCCCCTAGGGGGGATCGGATGGCACCAAATTAAAGAGGAGACCCAGTCGGATTGATAGAGGGGTCAGGTAAGTATTTTTGTACAGTAATTTTTTGACTAGCAGGGGGGAAAGTCAAGGGTGGTTAATACCGATTCGCCGCGAATAAATTCGGATCGAAACGTTTTTTGTCGGAAAATTCGGCGAATCAGCCGAATCGAATTTTTTAAAACTTCGCTCATCTCTACCAGTGATCTAAAAAACAATCACAAGATGCTGTAACACAACTCCATGGAACAGCAAACCAATGGAACTGTGAAAACATACGTACAATAAAATAAGTGGCAGTCAAACTAACAAAGGAGTGTTCCAAAGTATTATCTGTTTGAAGACCGAGACAAATAGACTATGGGAGACAGTCAGCCTGGCACTACCGACCAACCAATATGGGGAAAAAACTGTAACCCTAAAGCAAATGACACCTAGAAATAACAGGTGCTAGTCAACCTTGCAATACCGGTCAAATAATAATGGGTACAGAGGACCTTACCTGTTGCCAAATTGATGCCCAGAGGATTGGGTAACAATGAGTGACAGTCAACGTGGCATTACTAGTCAATCTATATGGGGTCTTAAGGCCTGTACATATTAAGTCTTAATATATAGTCTCACGAAATGGGTGGAGTAGGAAAAAACCCCAAGGGGCTTTGAGCAATCACCCTTTGTGGCAGCCCTATCCCTCTAGTCAATATGACAGCAAGTATGAGAACTCTGGTATTGGAAATAATGGGCCACTGTCCTCTGCCTTAAACTGAAAGTAGACTGTTCAGGCCTGGCTTTGGAGAGCCGATGATTGCATGATGGGGCTACCAAATGTGAGTCTAGCCTCTCGGCAGAGGTGAACTTTAGGAAGACCCCCTAGGACATACAGCTCCACTTTCCAATGGAGGAGCCAAGGGGGTAGTGGTGGGGCCAAGGCCGCTAAACCAATAATGATTGACTTAAAAATATGACAACAATGTCTCTACTGGACCACTATTGAGATAAATGTAAAAAACATAGCCTCATTCCAGGTGCACTCCTAGGGACTAATAACCAATGCATTATGAGGGCTGTGTTGGGGGACAGGGACTCAGATCTGAGGTCTCGCAAAGCAACAGCAATAGCTTCAGATATAACATTGGGATTATATTAGGTAGACAATTCCTAATAGAGGTTTAATATTTAATGGGCCTTAATAACATCAGCTCATCTTTTTAGTGCTTAATTGGAGTTCAAATGTGCGATGATAAAAGTTCATAAAAAATATTGTTTCATTAAAATGAAAAATGGCGTTTTGCAGATGATGTATTGCACATTAGTGTCACTCCCCATCCGTGCCGCCTGTCTGCTAGTAATGAAGCGCCAGTCCATCACCCCGTTTCATGCCCAGTGGGCCGCACCGAGAAGCTTCTAGAATCTGTCAGAACTTCCTTTCCAGATTCTTGGTAAATATCATTTGCATCATTTACATGTTGTACTAGAAAGATTAACCTCCAAATGGCTTATGTCATTTTTCTTTGTGTTCAGAAACCACTGGAGGGTCCATGATTTTCATACTGACAAGTTCAATGAGATATTAGCCTTGGTTTAGTAAAAGACTTTTATATATACGCCAGACATTGTTTTTACATTGATCAACAGAATTCTGCTTCCCAAATGAAACCTTATGCAAAAGAGTTTTATTTTAATGAAATATAAATATAAAATAAAAATATAAGATAAAAAGAAACATAATTACCCACCCCCATCTCCCGAATGCAAGTCAGTACTGTAGATGCCCAACAATGAGTGGATAGTTCAGCCCATATCAAAGTCCATTTAGCTTTAATCAGACCCAGGGCATTGGGAACTGTCATGAGTACAGCTAAGGTCGGCGTCAGCACCCAACAAGGTGGGAAAGCTGCCGGGGGTCCCCATCCTCTGGGGGGCCTACAGACAGGGCTGGCCTTTCGGGTGAGCGACGGTGCTTGACTGGCAGTGGACTGGGAGGGCACCTCCACAGCTGGTGCCCACTTCTCCTCGAATGGTGAGGTTCCACACAACGGGGCATCTTGATTTAGATTCCAGGGGAGGTTCTGCTATTAAGTTGCCCAGCTGATTTCCTATCCCTGGAGCATCTCAATCTGTGATACCCTACTGTGTGAAACCCCCTGGGATCTCTGGCATACCCTCTATGCAAGCAATTCCACCCCTGGGATTTGGTTCTCTTTACAGGAGCATCTCAGTTTGGGATGCCCCTGTTTGTAAAAGAACCCCCCTGATTTGGCCGTTAACTCAAACTGGCGATCCCACAGTGCATTCACCAGTTCCAGGAAAGTAATGAACAAAGGGGGGGGGGGGGGTCACACACAGGTGCCTCCAAAATCAGGAGGATCTAGATTAGTTTAGACTCCGAGGTCAGGTTTAAAGGGGTTTGGTGCGCTTCAAAGTAGACCAAAACTAGAGTTTTGGTCCAAATAGCATGAGCCTTAGGGGGCATGCAGATTTAGGACGTCCCTTGTTGATGTGACGCAACTCTTCACCACAAAGGGGCCCACTGAGACCATGCCGCCCAAGGGCCCACATAAACCTGGAGCCGGCCCTGAGTACAGCAATAATTATATGAGATCTGTACTGCACTAGGGAACAACGTTGTGTGTGGGGGCTTCCTGTACCATGTGTGCAGCAATAATTTGTTCCAAAGGCTGGAAGCCTATGTTGGCGTACCTGAATGGATATATTTGCACTATGGTATATGTAGGCACTCATACATTGCCTTTAGGTACCGCTGCAGCAGTCGAAAAGATTCATTTGAAAATAAAGCTTTCCGCCTCGCCTCATTGCTTTAATTACAATTACATTACATTGCAATTAAATTAAAAGCGGTGACTGTGTAATCTAGAGCTAATCTGCATCTCTGCTGTGCATTAGGATACATTTGCACCGTTTGTTTGCACCAAACTTGGTCTCGCAGGATATCATAACTCCTAATGGTTCCTCATTTGGAGGGACTGTCCCTCTTTTGAGTCCATGTCCTCCTGTCTCTCATTGTTCTTATTTGTCCCTCTTTGATGTGTAACATGCAGATCTGCATCAATAAATGATTTATTTGCCCTTTTAACGTGTTTATGGTGGTGTAACTGTTACATCCTATCTCCTATCCATCAATCAATGAGGGGATGTGGCTTCAGTGGCGATGGAGGGGCAATGTCACACTGCCTATATGGGGAATGGGAGGGGGAATGCCACACTACCTATACATAATGGGAGGGGGGGATGCCACACTGTCTATGGGAATGGGATGGGAGAATGCCACACTGCCTCTATAAGGAATAGGATGGGGGAATGCCACACTGCCCATGGGAATGGGAGGGGGGAATGCCACACTGCCTCTATAGGGAATAGGATGGGGGAATGCCACACTGCCCATGGGAATGGGAGGGGGGAATGCTACACTGCCTATGGGGAATGGGATGGGGGAATGCCACACTGCCTATGGGGAATGGGATGGGGGAATGCCACACTGCCTATGGGGAATGGGAGGGGGGAATGCCACACTGCCTATGGGGAATGGGAGGGGGGAATGCTACACTGCCTATGGGGAATGGGATGGGGGAATGCCACACTGCCTATGGGGAATGGGATGGGGGAATGCCACACTGCCTATGGGGAATGGGAGGGGGGAATGCTACACTGCCTATGGGGAATGGGATGGGGGAATGCCACACTGCCTATGGGAATGGGAGGGGGGAATGCCACACTGCCTATGGGAATGGGAGGGGGGAATGCCACACTGCCTATGGGAATGGGAGGGGGGAATGCTACACTGCCTATGGGGAATGGGAGGGGGGATGCCACACTGCCTATGGGGAATGGGAGGGGGGAATGCCACACTGTCTATGGGAATGGGAGGGGGAAATGCTACACTGCCTATGGGAATGGGAGGGGGGAATGCCACACTGCCTATGGGAATGGGAGGGGGGAAATGCCACACTGCCTATGGGAATGGGAGGGGGGAATGCCACACTGCCTATATGGGGAATGGGAGGGGGGAATGCTACACTGCCTATGGGAATGGGAGGGAGGAATGCTACACTGCCTATGGGGAATGGGAGGGGGGAATGCTACACTGCCTATGGGGAATGGGAGGGGGAATGCCACACTGCCTATGGGGAATGGGAGGGGGGAATGCCACACTGCCTATGGGAATGGGAGGGGGGAATGCCACACTGCCTATATGGGGAATGGGAGGGGGGAATGCCACACTGCCTATGGGAATGGGAGGGAGGAATGCCACACTGCCTATATGGGGAATGGGAGGGGGGAATGCTACACTGCCTATGGGGAATGGGAGGGGGAATGCCACACTGCCTATATGGGGAATGGGAGGGGGGAATGCTACACTGCCTATGGGGAATGGGAGGGGGGAATGCCACACTGCCTATGGGGAATGGGAGGGGGGAATGCCACACTGCCTATGGGGAATGGGAGGGGGGAATGCCACACTGCCTATGGGGAATGGGAGGGGGAATGCCACACTGCCTATGGGGAATGGGAGGGGGGAATGCCACACTGCCTATGGGGAATGGGAGGGGGGAATGCCACACTGTCTATGAGAATTGGGTGGGGGAATGCTACATTGCCTATGGGGAATGGGAGGGGGGGAATGCCACACTGTGTATGGGGAATAGGATGGGGGAATACTAGTATGGCAAGGGTCTACAAAAAATGTTGGGAATTTATAAGCTTAGTCTTGCTTACAAAGGAAGGAAAGAAGCCTAAAGAAATCCATAACAGGATGCTTGCTGCATATGGTGACTGTGCGTATAAGGATGGTATATAAAAGGCGGGGTCCCCCAGCGTCCAAAGCCCATGCGTTCCGTAGCACCTTGGGAATCGGGTGGAAAATTACTTTAAAGAAATAGCACGCATCAAAACCTATGGCCATAAAATTATATGGCTATAAAATTTCAGAGAACTAGATTCCTTCTCCCAGGGCATCCATAATCGGGATGCTCTGCTGTGTGAAACCCCCCCCAGGTTGCCCGGTATACTCATCTTCTCACCCAGTCCAACGGCATATATACATGAACAGCGGCCACGTTCCCACTATCCCTTTAGCAGGGCACATGTCCATGCCAGGCAATGGCTGGTGAAGGCATGCTACCCTGCTAGAGGGTAACGAATATGCGGCCGCCAGTGTGCTCAGCTGCGCTCGGCTAGACTTGGCTCCCTAGACGAGCCTACATGAGCTTGCATCAGCGCAGTCGAGCGTCCTGATTATACAAAAGACCACACATGTGATGTAGGACTATAGAAAGGTGAGATCGAGTGGGCGACCTGGTAGTCACACAATGGGGCATCCCACACCAGGGTGCCCTGGGGGCAAGGACCAAAACCCGGGATAGTCAAAATACTGGGTCTTGGTCCACATTAAGATGAAGGCTTTCTCCAAACTGCAGGATCCCTTATTGATTCGTTTCACCACGTCCACTACTATACCAAATGTGTGCCAGGGCCCAAATGGGAGAGCACAGACAGCTTCAGGGGGCTTTTTTTTTTGCACACAGACAGTCCCTTTAAACATATTATTACAGCAGTTTATTGCAGAGCAGTTGTGACTACATTTTCAATGATAAATCTTTGCAGAAATGATTTACTGCGTCCAAAAGAACATTGCATTTCCTCTATTAAATTAGTTTAGGTCATTACACTTGACATTAAGCAGAACCCAACTGAACTCCTCTTAGGAATATGCCAATAGTCAGCTGACCTTGGAAGCCTGAATCCAATCACATCCTCGCTTACCTTAAACGGTACACGTCTACAGCAGTACAAGACGCACTCAGAGCTTTAATTAACCTCAAGGTGCAGTCCAATCTGTAATTCGCCTGCCCTATCAAGGCCCCTTGTCTGACAAGTTGTATTAATATCACTTTCATGTAACTGATGAACAGAATGGAACTCCCCCGCTGGTCCCCAGAGCGACATCCGCATTCGATAAGATTGGTGCTTATCAGGGACAGTGATGAGCTGAGAGAAAGGTGCTGGTGTCTGATCCGGAGAGATAACTTTGTGAATTACTTTGAGATTGATCCAGAGAATGACTGCTGAGCTGTTAATGCAGACATTGTAAAAATAACTTCTTCCATTCCTAGGAAAGCGCAGCCATGAGTTATTGGAAGAGATGAGGGAAGCCCTCTGAACGCATTGGATCAACCTGGAATATGCTGATTTGCCAGGCACTTAAAATTGTAAAGAGGGTTTAAAGAGAAACCTCAAGCCTGATATTTGGGTAATCGTGTTTCAGTCTCTTTTCCACCAATCGTACATATCTATGCTATTTGGGTAATAGCGCTACAGTCTCTCTTACACCAGTCACAAACATCTATATTTGGGTAATCGAGCTGCAGTCTCTCTTCAGCCATTCGCACATATCTATGATATTTTGGTAATCAAGCTGCCGTCTCCCCCTTGCCATTTGGAAATACTACATCCTTGATATTTGTGTAATCATTCTATAGTCTCCCCCTTTTCCAGTTGAACGTATCCATTATATTTTGATATTTGATATTTATACTACTGTATACTACCAGTTGCATATATATTTGTGATTTGCGTAATCGTGCCGCAGTCTCCTCCTTACCAACCTCACACATCTTCGATATTTGGGTAATTGCGCTACAGCCTCATCTCCTCCTTACCAATCGCACATGTCTTTGATATTTGGGTAATCGTGCTACAGTCTCGTCTCCGCCTTACCAACCTCATATATCTTTGATATTTGGGTAATTGTGCTACAGTTATGTCTCCGCATTACTAATCGCATATATATTTGATATTCAGGTTATCGTACTACAGTCTCATCTCCTCCTTACCAATCGCACATGTCTTTGATATTTGGGTAATCGTGCTACAGTCTCGTCTCCGCATTACTAATCGCAAATATCTTTGATATTTAGGTAATCGTACTACAGTCTCATTTCCTCCTTACCAGTCGCACATATATTTGATATTTGGGTAATCATGCTACAGTCTCATTTCCTCCTTACCAATCGCACATGTCTTTGATATTTGGGTAATCGTGCTACAATCTCGTCTCTGCATTACTAATTGCACATATCTTTGATATTTAGGTAATCGTACTACAGTCTCATCTCCTCCTTACCAATCGCACATGTCTTTGATATTTGGGTAATCGTGCTTCAGTCTTGTCTCCTCCTTACCAATCGCATATGTCTTTGATATTTGGGTAATCGTGCTTCAGTCTTGTCTCCTCCTTACCAATCGCACATATCTTTGATATTTGGGTAATCGTGCTACAGTCTCATTTCCTCCTTACCAATCGCACATGTCTTTGATATTTGGGTAATCGTGCTTCAGTCTTGTCTCCTCCTTACCAATCGCACATGTCTTTGATATTTGGGTAATCGTGCTTCAGTCTTGTCTCCTCCTTACCAATCGCACATGTCTTTGATATTTGGGTAATCGTGCTTCAGTCTTGTCTCCTCCTTACCAATCACACATATCTTTGATATTTGGGTAATCGTGCTACAGTCTAATCTCCTACTTGCCAACTGCAAATATCTTTGATATTCGGGTAATCGTGATACAGTTTCGTCTCCTCCTTACCAAAGAATCAGGGGAGACGGGTGTAACCTTCACACACCTGGTGTTCGTTGAGGATGGCAGGGAGCAGGTTATTCTGGGCCCAGGGTGCTCCAAGTGTGTGGGTGGGGTGCTGGGGCTCAATCACAGGGGATGTTAGTACTCACTGTGCCACTCGAAAAGGTGATAGACAGTCCAATGGATAAAAGCAGAGTTCCTCTTTATTAATTCCAGTGGCAGACATCAAAACATCACACATCTCCATACATCTGTTCAGTCACACGTCTATCTGTCCCTTCCATAGTCAAAGGCTCAACTAACAGGTCTGACTCCCCAAGGAGGATTCCCCAGAGCTTCATTCCCCCTTGCTGGATCTCCTTCTTACTCTCTCCGACAGAGTCTAGTCTCCCATCTGCTCCACGACAATTCAAATGGTTTCGAACTGTGGCCTTCTTATATAACTTATAGCTACTTTCCAGAACATTCCTTCACATGTTCAGCCACTTGTCAAACACATGATATCCCCTCCAACAAATTACTATCCTCTGGTTATTACTATGTTTCTACCCAGCATCCTGCTATAACTATTACCCCTTTATACCTTAACTTCTAGAACAATCTCCATTCAAGTCTATGGCCTAGTCCCACTGCTGCCATCTTGAGTCTAATTAAGGGTACTACAATGTCTATACACTTTAATGGTTAGTAACCAAAAAGGGATAAATGTCTTATTAACTCTATGTACAATGGTTTCTTATTAACTAACTGACATGTTCCTATTTATACCCAAGCCCCTATACAGACCAAAGGGAGAATTTCTCATGGGCCACACTGTTTTGGGGTTGACTGGGTTGAACCAACTGCTCAGGGCATAGCTTATCTGAATTAACTCATTCACCTTCTAACATCCAACTTCAGTCCCTGTCTCCCAAGCCCCCCCCCCTCCCCTCAACCTCTTTTTCCCATGCCCAGCCCAAGACGAGATATTCCAGAGGAGCAGGTTTTGCCCCTGCATTGATATAAACTAAGCATCCTGGCTGTATGAGGGGATATCATCCCCAACACTACCTCTACTGTAGCCTCAATAACATAGCTTTAACCAACGCTATAACTTCAGCTGAAGAATGCACTCTTTGGCTGGCCCATGGGTTCAGAAGCTCAAGACCTGCCATAGGCTATTTAAAAGGTTAAACGTTTTGGCTCCAGTCTGCTCCTGCCATAAATGACGAAGAAGAGGATAAGGGCAAAAATAATTCCAGTGAAATCTTGGAGAGACAAGATCATTTAGGAAGAAGGCAAAAAGAATCCAATGAAATAGGTGGCATTATAAAGAAGGTGAGGTGTGGGGTCAGTTCAGTCTTCCACGGGTTTCAAGTATCCAGGGGGGAGAGTGGCCGGATCAGTTTAGTACCTCATATTCACTTGCTGTTAAACATGTCTAATAACAATTTATTAGAACATATAATTACATACCTACTATATATACAAAAAATGTCACATGAAACAATTAATAAGAAACAAATGTCATGTGATCACTTGTAAGTCCATGTTGCTGTGGACGGCCATGTAGTGTGATCTGTTCTAGCTTAGATATGTAAAGCTGGGATACCCACAGTTTGTAGCAGAGTGTTACCCTCTGTTTGTAGCAAGTCTGGGTTTCTGTTCTTTTTGCAGCCTTTAGCTTTGTTTGTAGCAAGCATGAGGTCCCGTCACAGACGCGTTTCGCCATAAGGCTTCCTCAGTGTGCGGACCTCCTCATTCTCAAGGCCTTCCAGGCCAGAAAGTACCACTGCAATTAGTAGGGAAAAATCTGTCACCCCCACAACTAAGTTCCCCTCTGCCAGGTTTTTTCCCCCTCTCTCTTGTATTATAAAGAAACCAACAAGGACAAGAAGGGTAAGGAAGAGAACACAAATCATTTTTTACATCAAAAAAGGGGTAATCAAAGTTATCATTTAGATGTATCATCGCGGGTGGTCATAGAACACGATCAGTGGTTGGATGTTACAATTCTAATGTAGAAGCAAATCCTGAGATATTACAGTTTGCCAGGCGCCTTATGCTTCTATGACTCTTATTTTCTGGGGTGGGAGCGTGCACGCCGCTGGGGGTGGGACTCGCTTGTGCTCTCCATTGAAGCAAATCAAAGTCATTTGCCAAATGACATAGTCACGGCAAACAGCTCTGACTGGATGAGACCCTGTGCATGTGACGTTGGAATAAGAAGAGGTGAGTTATTATGGCCGATCTGGGGGGTTTTCCACCGTGGGAAAACCCAGAACGGGTTGCCCCCGGGGCATTAAAAAAAAAAACAAAGATAGCTTTTGTTCCACTTTAAGGTAAGCTTAAAGGAATACTTAGTTCTCTTTGCCAGACATGTAATCATCATGTCTAATGAAGATAACTTCTTGAAAGCGCAGCTTAAATATACTAACCTTATTTATTTACATCCTAAGATGTCCTTGTAAAAAGCATGGCTATGTGGTGGAAAGATCACTTGCTGAATGTTATGGATCAAATGAAAAAATGATTGTGAACTAAGAACATATTACAATTTACCGGGCTTATAGAATTAGACTGAGGTTCTGAAAATCATTTTCTCTGGCAAATGAACTGTCTTTGCATCATCCTTCGCGTTTTCACATAAGAGAACAAGAAGAATACATCCAGCCAACTAGATGTCACGATAAAGAGACAAGAAGGTATTGTAAAATGTGGGGCTTATGCTGTGTTCTAACTGAGCAGATAGAATTAGGACGAGTTAAAGGCTTCCTCTAGTCATTGCTTATGAATTAGACTGGGAGTGATAGGACTAACATGAGACGTGGAGGCTGATTCATTACTAGCGCCAGATATCAGCAGATGAGCGTCTGTATAGCAACGCTTAGAGCGACCGCTAGTAGATGCTGTAAGCGGGTATCGGGCGCCGTAACAGAGCACCTAAGTCGCTGTAGTAACCTGCCCGCATTGATGAATATGATGTGTGTTGGGCACTCTAACACCAGTACAACCCTGCAGCGAGTGAGAGGGAGCGCCAGCTCAGTGCGTCCGGCACTCGGCGTTCCAAACCATATTTAACAACAAAATACACACACACAGCGTTGGCGCTCTAAATCTGGTCGCTGTAGCATAGAGTGCCAGATGCTGTGTGATTAAAGTCTGTTTTTGAACACATATCCACCAGTAACAAAGCTAAAACACATGGAATGACATTGTTATAACACTGTGACAATAACACTTTAGTGCCAGACCTGAAATGACAATTCTGCATAAAATTATAATAAAAAGTCAAAAAAAATTATAAAAGTGTTTGTTTGCTAGGAGAGGTCACACAATTATTTGAGCAAAAAAAATAATTTTAATTGTCAAACATGCTACTTATACACAAACAGATTGAGCCCATTGAAATGAACGGGAGAGCGACATCGAGCGAAAGGTAATACCTGGCGCTCCTGACACCAGAGCACCGGCGCTATATGCTGAGCTGCCTGTAATAATACATGTGACGCTACATGGCGCTGTTAGAGGCGATCACCAGATTCGCTTTCATAAATGTGGTTTTGCGTACAGCGCCCGGCGTTCACCAGACGCTACCTGCCGCTACGAGGCACTATCTGGCGCTATCTGTTCTTAAATTAGCCCCTAAGTCAAGTAATGCAATTATCTCAATACACATAATAGCAGCAATTAGAGTAGAGACATTGGCAGCATAGGGTTTAGATGATTGTTCCCCACTCCCCCTCTGCAAGAGCTGCCAACGGGTCTTGTTTTGTCAATCTCCACATAGACCTAGTTAGTAACACAATCTAGTTTGTTAGGTTTCAACCCCTTTACATTAATATTTACTAATGTTTTTTTTACCCTGTACCCAGAGGTACCGGGGAATTAATAAATGCAGACCCAAAGAAACGTTCCCACTATACCGAAGGAAACATATTCCCCCATCTATCTCCTGAGTTACACCACTATTAAAATAGTCAATATACAGGTATATAGCAGCAATTAAAGTGGACCAAAACCCACATTTTTACCTAGCATCCCCTGAACTGCTCCCTGAATGAGGAGCACCTTTTGCCAATTCCCACTGCTCCTGCTTCACTCTAATCCCAGATAATGGCGCCTGTTTTAGCTGTAAAGCTCCGCCTCCTTCCATTTATTGCCACTGTTGTGTGTGGCAATGATGTAATTGCCCCACCCATGCAATGACTGATCACCTGCCATCTTACAACAGGAGTTCCAGAAAAATTGGAAAAGCAAAAATATCTATAACTAGTTCTACACCCTAAGAAGGAAGTATCAGCAGGGGCTTTGGCCAAATGCATTTCACAAGTTCAGTGGGTTTTGGTCTGCTTTAACAATTAACATAAGGAAAGGCATTCTGTTGTGTTATTAAAAATAGATCTTCTTTTATTTAAGCTACATTAAAAAAATGAAAACCATGTGTTGTTTCTTCATACCACTTTTCCCATACCTGCGGTGAGTGTAGAGGTTCTGACTTGGTATGTATGGTCCAGGATACCCCACTTTTGCAGGGGCTTGGCCGCTCTTTAGCAGGGAAGCGGGCAGAGTGGTAAATTGTCAAGCTGTAAGTTGGCAAGGTAACAGCGGGCCAGACGGGCCGCCACCCGCCTCGCTGGTGTTTCCCTTTTGCGGGAGTGGGGGTAGTGCGTGCGATGTCGCAGAATGCACACGAGAACGGTCCTTTTCCCTGGAAGTGCACGTCACACTAGAGTGTGTTTGCACTCCACCTTGGGGTGCCTATATATCCAGGATCCGGAGTCCAACTGGAGGAGCACCTGGTGAAGTTGCCAAGATGTCAGTTGGTAAAGTAGCAAGGGGCCAGACTCGGTGCGCCACTTCAATGGCGCCGCCACCTGCCTCGCTAGTGTCTGATACCTTCCTCCTCCCTTTTGAAGATGTTAAGCGCGGGAGCAGGGGCAGTGCATGTGGCATCACAGCGCACATCTGAGAACAGCTCTCTTCCCTGGAAGTGCACGTCATACCAGAGTATGTTTGCACTCCACCTTGGTGCGCCCATACATCCGGGTTCTGGCATCCAGCTGGAGGGCGCCTGGTCACGTTGTCAAGCTGTCAGTTGGTAAGGTGGCAGGGGACCAGACTTGGTGTGTACCGCTTCAGTGGCGCCGCCACCTGCCTTGCTGGTGTCTCATAACGTCCTCCTTCCTTTTGTGGATGGTAAGGGGGTGGAAGCAGGGGCAGTGCATGTGGCGCTGCAGCGCGCATCCGAGAATGGCTCTTCATCCCCGGTAGTGCGCATGATACCAAAGTGTGTTTGCACTCCACCTTGGGGCACCTATACATCCGGGTTCCTGCGTCCAGCTGGAGGGGCGCCTGGTGATGTAGGCACTGTCTCCATTACCTGGCAACCGGTCCTGACAGAGCCCATCAATCACAAAGCTTAGCCTTGTAGCCAAGGAGCCAGACTAGATTCTGAGATCCTGTGCAGAGAGAAGTAGAGAAGGGACAAGTACAGAAGCCTAGTGGGCCTGGGTTGAAACCAATACCTGGGGAACTACACAAGGCAGTAAGTCCAGCTGTGGCCAGTTGCCTGCTAAAGGAGCTGTACCATCTTAGAGTGTAAAAGTCTGTCAGTGTATGTTGCTACTGGAGTCGTACTGATTGGAGTTGGGTTGCGGTGTCTGAAGCGTACGAGTAGAAATTAATCTGGGGGTGTACCCAAATCCTAGATCCAAGTATCACTGGCTTATATTCAGGGCTCATGTACAGAAACATAAGGTCAAACTGTATTGTCTTTTGACCTGTCACTCTTACACCGCCTCAACAGCCATCCTGGGCCATTCTGTCCTTAACCTGGTGAGAGACCAAAAGTAAATGAAGACGAATGTTTATCATCATAGTTATAATTCAGGTGCCCTTGACTTGCCCTAAGCTGCTATCATAATACGCATGGTCGGATGGTCATTGAGTAAGGTCAGTGGTAGAGTATTTTACATCAAGAAAGGCGTTTTTGAGCCACTCACACGGCCTTGGGAGGGTGGTGGATCATGAATACCATTTCCACACACTATTCTTTATACATGTTAGATAGTCTTTACATTTCACATGTTTATTTATATAATTTACATATAACACACATGGTCATTAAGGTAAATTCCCTTTACTGGCCACGGGTTGCGGCCAGTTGGGTTAGGTAAGTAATCCTGTTATTTCACAGGTCAAATAGGTTTGGGCGTTTGTAGCAAGTAGGTACCCTTGTTGATAGCAAGTGTGAGGTTCTGTCACAGACGCGTTTCGCCTGATTGGCTTCCTCAGTATGTAAACCTTATATGGGTAAAAGCATCAAGTGTTGAAGCACAGAGTGAGCTAAAAGCATATTACAATTGTCCAGGCTGTAGGCCCCTCATTCTTCTGTAACTTCCTTTTCACACACTAACACTGTATTTAATTAGACTCAGGTTTTCAAATTCATTTTCTTTGGCTTCGGGAATGCTCCTTGCATTATGTTTCCTGCTTTTTAAGATTAAATTGTTACTGTAATGTTCCCCAAGATGGCAGAATTCATCCTCGCACCTTTCCAACTATTACAGTTATTATGTACCCAAGGCCATATATGACTGCTCTTAGAGCAGCAACACCAGCTAATAACAGCTATAATAATAACGTATTGTTGTACAGCCTCTCTGCCATTGGCTCTGTTCCCACTCGTTGTTTCTGAATACCATGGGGCATTCATTTCCTCTTCCATTTCTTGCAAAGCAGATGAGATGAATAGGTTTTATTAAAATAGCTTGGCGAGTTCAAATAAGAAAAAATAAAAGAACTCAACAGAACTCGTAAAGCTTCTCAAGCCATGAAATAGGGCCCCATGGTGCATCATTAAATGGAATCAATCGAGGCGATTAAGTTACTCCGTTGAAATGACTTGCAGGAACCTGGTGGAACCTTTGTCAGAATGAAATCCAATTTCGGGAAGGCTGACATCCTGATTGATGGTGGCTTCCTCTCTCTCAGTAGTTGGGAGGTTTTGTCGAGTTGAGAGGAAGCGTCTTCCTCTTTCCTCTTGCTGTTAAAACAGCACTTTCTTTTCCGAGATGAAAGGTAAAAATTGGAAATGAACTGAGAGACACTGCAACAATAAGAGAAACGATTTGTATATGCCAGCAGCTAGGCTTAGCGCCGGGATAAAAAACTCGATTGACTCGCTTTCTGCAAGCCAAAGACAAAATAGATTAACAGCGAGTAAAAGAGATAGAGTGGAAATAAAGCCCGGAACAATCCAAAGACTAAAGCGGGCAAAATGCCCAGCCACTGGCTCTGTGTTTTCTGATTTCACACCGCCCTTGTGCCTGCGAGATCCCGATAGTCTTAGGCTTGGTCGTATATCACTACTTGTAGGCACCAAATAAATCTCACTGGTAAAAGTCTCAGGGCTCACTGCCAGAAATTCTCAAAAAGTTTTTGGCCGGCAATTCAATTGTTTTATAGCAATTTTGTATTGCTAACAATAGATAATAAACAATTCACAAAGCACATATACAAGAAAAAGTACTGTCTTTACTTTATTCTAAATGTGTACAGATTATATAGCAGAACTAATATTTACCAATGATTAATACTTTGTGAAGTGTAGAATGTTGCTGTCACGGATTTCTCAAAAGAGAAATCCCGATTACAGAGAATGACCAGAAACTGCGAGGCTGCGAGACAAAAGTGGATATACGGCAACCGTGTTTAATAGTGACAAACATACCATACCAAGCAGACTGCTGTACAGATTTACAAGTGTACATATAACAAACACGTGCTGCAATAACTATACAAGAATAAAGGTGATCACTGAGTGCTACAGCTGCTGTGCAGAAATACAGGGAAACATAAACACACTCTAGCTGCTGGATGAATACACAGGAGGAGTCAGGAAACATACATGAATAGAGATCCAATGAAAGTCCAAAGACGGATACAAGGCTGAGACCGGGAAGGAAAACACATTGGCTGTGGCAGGAGTCCTGGTTTCAGAGTTTTGGGATCTGGGTTCAGAGTTCTGGGATCTGAGTTCAGAGTTCTGGGTTTAAGGAGACAATTCAATGCTGATCCATGGCTGAATAGGTGGATCAGCTTATATAGAGCAGGAAGTCACGCAGGTGCTGCACCTCTGCAGGACAGAGCTATCTGCTGGTGTAGCGGCACATAGCAGGAGAAAGTCCCAGGAAGAGAGCCAGCCGAAAGCAGAACCGAAGAGAGGCATGCTCCCAAGCTGTGGAGGAACTCCAGACCTGACAGTTGCACTAAAAGAATAGATGTTTATCCTGCTAATTATTTCCAGAAATTACATAACTGGACAGAAGATGAAGGTCAAGAGGGTGCCATTTGACTTATTCAGCTTACATATTTTCCTACCCAGCAGTGCCTTACATGAAGCCAGCTCCAGAAACACATTTTCCCACATATTCCTCACTCCTCTTACCATCTTAGCTTTATGTTACAGTATCCAAAAATCCCAGTTTAACCTCAATGCTTAGAGACTGTTGCATCTAAACCAGGAGTTCCCAACTTTTTTTCATGAAGTACAATTTTCTATTTTCTAAGGATCTCAAGTGCCACCTGGGTGGTCTGTATGGGTCATCTGCTAAAACCATCAAAATACACAAAACATTCAAACAGCATGAAATCTAAAAATACACACAAGAAGAGTTTTTATTACCCTATGAAGCAGTTTTGCTTATAGATGGCAGAAGATCAAATTGAGGTACAGATCACCACCTGATAGGATCTTGAGTGCCTCCAGTGGTGCCTTGAGTGGTACTCGTACAACTGATTGGGAATCCCCTGATCAAGACAATGGACAACTGCCCTTATTTAGAAATATTCAGAAGAAATGCTGCCATGTTTCCCACATTTTCCGATTCATGCCACTTTACACCTTTTTTATTCTACTTTACACATTTTTACATATTTTTTTGATTTTGTTGATTTCAGCAACTTTTGTATGCCACTTTTTAGTTTTACTCAACATTTTTATGACACCTTTTAGCTTTATATTATCTACAATACAAAGACAAATCTTTTATATCCAGCTTTAGATAACTTTCTATGCCGCTTTTTCCCTTTCAAATGTTCATACTCAGCTTTACTTTGTACCCTTGACCAGAGCATGTTTTGGTCTTTTTTAGCCCACTTTATTAAGCTTAACATGTTTCTCGCCGTAAGTACCCTCCCCCCGCCCACCCCCGTTGATCCCAAGTCTTACCTACAGTAAAAGCTTGATTCTAAACCTCTTTCGGGAGTGGTGTTCAGTATTGTCCTATTTTGTACAGATTTTCAGTTTTCCAGGACTTTTCGGCTTGTGTACGCGAGAGCGAGTACTCAATGTATTAAAAATATAATGATGCCGGTCTGCACTCCCATAAAACATCCATTTATTGTCAAGAATAATTAAAAGCAGCCCATCAGTGCAAATGCAGGGATAAAATCAAACACGTTTCGGGCGCGACCGCATCCTTTTTCAAATGTATCACAAGGTCTAACAAGCACTCACTATAAAGTTACTTCAATTTAGGTTAATTAAAAACACATGGTCATAGTACAAAAGCATGTAAGCATATTGCCACTCACCCTTCAAGTGCTGCACCCGACATCACAAGCAGGAAGGGGGAAAAAAAAAACACAGCACTGTCACTTATGATGAAACTGAAAGTGCAAAGCTGTGGGAGGGAGGGACTCTTCCACTTTGCTAGGTGTGCTAAAGGGAAGATCATGCTGGAACTTCCTGCCTGCCAGGCTGGGTGCAACAACTCAAGGCAACCGGATAATAGTCCTTCATGCTCTGCATTAGTACTCAATTAAATGTACACATATACCATAATAAACAAGCATACAAAATCATGTGGAAACACAAATTAACCCAAATGTATACACCTAAGAACCATAAGTTAATACAATTAAAAATATATAAATAGTGTATAAACAATGGCACTCATAAGAGTACATAATAAATGTAATAAATATATGCATTAAATATATTATTAGGGGTGACTATTAATCCATAAACTAGGATTCTGTAAACAAAGAGATATCCCGCCTTGAATTCAGACCTGAGGGAAGCCTGCTTTTCATCTTAAAGATCCCTTTGACCTCTGCTTTCAATAAAAGCCAATGTAAATCACCACCTCTGGGTCCCAAAGAGATTCTCTGGACCGCTTTCACTATAATGCTGTCAGTTTCCCCTCCATGGTGTTCTAAGAGATGTCTCGCCACATTTGAGAGTCTTGAAAGGTCCCCCGATTTAACCCCATAGAGGTGTTCAGCAAACCTCCTTTTTAGTGGGCGGGTCGTACACCCCAAATATTGGACCTTGCATGATTTACATGAAATTACATACACAGCGCTGTTAGTATTACAATTCATTAAGTCACCAAGCTCAAAACTATGATTGTCTGAATATGACGATATTTGAGGGCCCTTATCTACAAAGGCGCATATTGCGCACCTGGGCCCTCCACACGGGAAAAAACCCTTGGTGACCAGCCAATTTCCCTCCCATTGCATTATTCTTTGCCCTTTCTCTGGGCATTTAAAAATGGAAGTTGCTGGTTTAATTTTATGCCCTTATTTTGGTGGCGGGATTGTTGGCGGACTCTCCATCGAAGTGTGTGATGGAGCCCCTAGATGAGCATCTGCAGTGTCGTGGGCCACTCACCCTGTACCTGCCATAGCTTATGGACACCCGCCTTCCTCTGGACATTGATGGGATGTCTGATCAATAAGTGTTTAAATTGACCTGACTGAACTAAATGTCTGAAAAGCTATATTCATAGGTGCGGCCATGGTTGACCCGCACCACAAAAAAGGTGTATGCAGTTGATGGCATGAACAAATTGGTTGGCTGCCTTCAATTCTTAGCGAATGGCTCCTTCCAGAGGCTTGGGGTACTGCCTGTTGGCATGTTCCAGCCTTCACTGAGCCGCATTCTGACTTTCTATCTTGCATGGGCGCAAGCAATATGGCTATATGGCATGGGCGTGATCAACTGCACTCACGTGGTGTTGGTGCCTTCTGTGGCACAGGAGTATATGTATAGGTATGTTTAGGTGCTCATTGGGCCTCCTGCTCCTTCTTGCCAAGTAGTCTATGTTTTGCCTAGCCTTTGTTCTGCTCCCCTAAACTAGCTTATCCTTGTTGCTCATTGGGCACGCTGATCCCGATGTCCAAGTTGCCCATTTATCTGCTTGCTCTTTGCATGATACCATAATGTTGCCAGTGTATTTAACAACAAAAGAAAGGACAGGGGTTAATGGGTAATCCCCAAGAGAGAAACAGCGGCAGAGCTCCGGTTGACTAAACCACGCCACTACGAAAGACTTAAATACATTCTAATACCATATAACAATAAATTTATTTATCCACACTGTATAGAAATTTCAGATATCCAATTCCACAAAGTTTATAGATAGACACAACGACAAAAATATTCATAATAATCCTAGTACAAACGACATATACCTACAATATAAATATACAAATAACATACACATATTAATAAAACAACCATTAGATCATCATACAGTGTATTTATTTTGTGACCATAGAGGTTCTGGGCGGACTAGTTTCGCCTGAGTCCCAGGCTTCTTCAGCGCCCCTTTATTCACACTGTTCCAATATTGAGAAAAAATAAACAACAAAACAATTTTTTTAAAAATAAGAAATATATTATAACATCTGAAAACACACACAAACAGATAAATAATGAGAACATCAAAAAAATATATCAAATACAATATCAAAGAAGAAAACATCCATACATATGGATGATAATTATTTGAAACACAATACCTGTTCCAAGAAAAAACACACACAGATCCTGGCTTGGGAAACCGACTTTTGGATCCTAATGTATCAATGGTTGCTCAAAGGCAGAAGGTATTCAGCAAAGGCACAACACCTGCAGCCGATCTAAGCAGGGTTAGATAAAAAGTAAAATTTAGGGTAGCCAGAAAGGTCAGGTAAGGTCAGAAATAATCAAATGCAATATTGGAACATGCTGTGGCACTGAGCAAGGAAGGAGGGGGCCCTGAATACATACCAATAAAAGGCTAGCAAATATTAAGTACCAGATTATGTTTATTTAAAAGCATTTGCCTTTTTTATTATGTATATAGGTGGCTTCTTAAGCAGGCTATTCTAGTATAATGTACTCAGCTTGGTATTAGAACAAATAAGTAGAAACAGTACCTTAAAATCCTTTCGTTCATGTGCCTCCCAACTTCACACAGGGGACCTCCCTGCATGGAGGTCTCCTCAACGAGGTGCTGCTGCCCAGCTGTCAATGTGCCAGAGGGCGCAACAGACACGTGCTGCGGGGTGATGTCGTGCGCCTCCAAAACAAACACACCCAGCTGTTCCCGCCGCTATAAAGGTAGCGGTTTCCGGCGTGGCTGGGGAAGCGCATCACCAGCAATGACGTATGAGGGACGGGCCGAGCGTGCGGGGCCGTCCGCCGACGTCACAGACACTCCCTCCACCACACACACTGGTGGTGGAGGAGGCCGGAACGTCATGCGCCGGCCCCGCACGCCACGGCCACGCCCCCCACTCGATCAATAGCAGCACCTCATGTTGTTGTTACCACAGACCATGGATCTCATATAGGATACTGCTCGTCACCTATGCTGCCCTTATCCTACCCCCTTTCCCCCTCCCTAGTAGAAAAACCATGTCACAATCTCATAGCCTACCACTACATATTCCATGCTATTAATCCTATACTTCAACTGGATGTTTTTTAATTATTTATTAAATATTTTTTATTTTCCACCATTTAACAAATAAAAATAAATATAAATAACATTAATTTCACTGTATCAAGTTCAATTAAATTAGATTAATTATATTGATAATAAATTAATATTAACTCACTAATTAATTAAACTGAATCATCTTAACATAATATAAGTGGAAATAATTTCAATCAAAAAAAAAAAAAAATTCAACTTAGATTAAATTAAATTGAATTAATCAACTATAAAATAAATTACATTTAATTAAATTATATTATATTAAATTACATTGTATTCGACTAAATTAAATTAGATTAAATTTTAATACCTAGAGAAAAAAAAAAAATTATATAAACTTATAAATAAATAACTATAAATATATATAAATATAAATAACCTTCATATGACTATATCAAGTTCAATTAGATTAAATTAATTATATTGATATTGAATTAATATTAACTCAACTAATAAATTAAGCAAAATCATCTTAACGTAATATAAATGAAAATAATTTCAATCAAAAAAGTTGAATTAAATTAAATTAAATATAAATCAACTATAAAATAAATTACATTTCATTAAATTATATTATATTAAATTACGTTGTGTTCAACAGAATTAAATTAAATTAAAATTATGTGAAAAAAAAAAAAAAAAAACTCCAGGCAGCATACTGGACTGGCAACAACAAAGCTCAGGACCACAAATGCCCCAACATGCATTGATCAATCCAACCCACCAATCAAGACCTCTCAAGATTAACCTGTCCCAGATAAAAGAATAGTTATTATTAAACACCTTAGTCAAACAGGAAGAAAAAGGGAAATAATCCAACGTCGGCCTTCCTGAACCAGGAACCTATATCAAACAAAAAAAATAAAAAATAAAAAAAAAAATTGTATTTACCTGTGTCTGTTGTCATTTTCTTACAGGAACCAGAAGATGGGACATTCGATCAGTGTTCACTGTGTGGTGGGCTCTTTTTTTAGCACTTTGGCTGGCTTCCCAGGCTCCACCCATGATGCCTATAACCGGACCCACTAGCATACCCGTGCCATGGTGGAGTGGGCTTTCAGCCTTTTAAACACCCACTTTGGCTGCCTTGACCAGGCTGAGTGCTACAGTACCAGCTGTACCAGAACTTTTTTTTCATAAAATATAATTTTCTATTTTCTAAGGATTTCAGGTACCACCTGGGTGGTCCGTATTGGTCGTCTGTTAAAACCATCAAAATAAACGAAACATTCAAATTGCATGAAAGCTAAAAATACACACCAGAAGAGTGGTCTTGATTGTAATTGTGGGTTTTTTTGTTTTGCTTTTAGATGACTTGGGATACCCGTTGTTGCCATGGCTGCTAACACCTTTTTTGCGGCCCCAGACGGCAGGAGGCCTACAACCAGACCCACTAGCGTACCCGTGCCATGGTGGAACGGGCTTTAAGCCTTTTAAAAACCCACTTTGGCTGACTTGACCAGGCTAAGTGCTACAGTACCAGCTGGCCAAGATGGGTAATTTTATTGTGGCCTGCACAGTGCTTCACAATTTTGCTTTTGCTGGAGAAGGTACTGGCTTACCAAGAGCAGGAAACCACCGCAGCTGCTCAGGAGGTGCCTGGGTATCTTTATTCTGGCACCCAGAGCCATGCTGGCCAGTCAGTATGCCACAACCTGGTGGACTCTTGTTTTAGTTAAGTTTTTTCTGCCTTGTTTATTTGTTGTTTTGTATTTGCTGTCGTACCCCCACTTTTGTTTTAGTTTTGTTGTGACAAAAAAAACCATACAAAACAAATGAGTTTTTTTGCTAATTTATTTGTGGAACCTACAACTATGTGCCCCAAAACAAGTGGCCACACTTTAACACCTTGCATACAGGTGTTAAAAAACAAAATGGTTGGGCCCCCTGGCCAAAAAACATGAACAAGTAATGCCTTACAGCTTATAGGGAGGTCGCCGGGTCTTGCCTTGAGTAGGACCAGCATCCTCTCTGTTCTGGAGCTCCCACTGGACAGTCATGGCCTCTCATGGATCAGTGTGGTGGTCTGTATTTTTTGTAATATCGGTTGGTGTTGCATCAGAATGTGGAGCTGTTTGCCCACCAGTCTACCTCTATCATATGGACGCTGCGTGCCATGGAAAGGTGGTGTTGTGGTGCAGGGCATGGCTGGCTGGTTCCTGGATGCTCAGTGGAATCCAATGAGGTGGAATCCTGGCCATGGCCTGGGAGGTTGGAGGTGAGAGGTTCTGTTTGTTCCTGTGGGTTTCACTGGGTGTGGATGTCTTCATCAGGGTGTCCTGGATCTGCTGGATCGGAGACTCCTCCATCTCCTGTATATCCTCCAGGATTGGTGGTGTCTGTGTGGATAATTGGAAACATTAATGTTTGTTTGAGGTCACGGTCAAACACAGCAAATGCATTATTTCATTTCATTAGCCTGAGCCTACACATACCTCATGTCCACTTTCCATCAGCACATTGCGACCCCACATTTACCTCTTTTAATGGTTCACTGTTGCTAGGGCTTGGTGCAGGTCCAGGTATTGTGCAAGGTTCAGGTATTGGATGCAGAACAGGTGTTGCTGGGGGTCCAGTTGGTGCCAGAGGTGGGTGGTGGCTGGGTGAGGGTTGCAAGGCAAGGGAGAAAAACTCTAAGCCAAACGCATTCCTTAGCTGCACTCCTTAAACCGGACCAACACTCGTTTTTTCTATAACGGATGTTGGTCCCGCTGTCTGCACTTCACAATAACCTCGGGGGGGGGGGCATCCAGAATGCTGGAGTCGCAGATAACCTATCAGAATGTTCATAAAACTCACCTTCATTACAAGCCAGCACCACAGTCCCGCGATTGGCCGTCGTGCAGTCACACAGCCGCTGAGCCACCGATTACTGACTGTAAAACATGACAGCATGCATCAGCACCTCTCCCTATTTCCACTGAACCATTTATGATATATATATATATATATATATATATATATATATATATATATAGTGTAAATGCATCACATGGCCTCCTTATAAGTGCACCCCTGTTTATTTGCTTATTTATTTACATATACAATTAATACCCATAGAGATGAGCAAATCGTAAAATGTGATTAGGACAAACACGAATGTCTTGGGGTAACTTAGCAAATCGGCCGAATCAATTTTAAAGGTGTTTGCTCATCTCTATCTTTACCCTTCAATAGGGAGCATTTTGGTCTTTCATAGCCTAATATATTAAGCCTAACAAGCATCTCTCCCTTTCCATTTTTAAGAAGGCGCTCTTTACGTTTTTACCCCTGAAAGGGGAATTTTGTCTGTATAGAAAGCAGCAGCCAATGAAAATAAAAAAATACCACTTTTTCTATTTTTGACCCCCCCCCCTTTTTTTCCTTTCTTTATCTTTTTTCCTCTGTATACTCCATCATTTTGTTCTTCTTTCCTTTTCATGTTTTATTTCTCCCTCTCCTTTTATTTTATGTAATATGTCTGTTTAGACAGACATGGGAATTAACCATTAGCAGTAAAAAGAACTAAGTGCGATATAACAATTAGACTTTGAAATTTATAACTGTACTGCTGTCAAAATGTTCTTATTTTTTATATACATTTTATGATAAAATACTGAAAAGAAAACAACAGATTGTGCTAACAATATGAAAAACAAACTCCTAAGTTATTAAGCTCTTCGATAGAAACTCAAACGCAAAACCTCGACATTGCTTAACAGCTACTGCTGTATAAGTACAAGCTAACTGATTGCGCCACTGCAGCATTGTTCAACAGGTAATACCATTTATTTACCACAACCTAGAAGACTGGAGGACAAGTTAAAGTATGCCCCAGGGAAAAGTTGGCATTGCTCAACAGATACCACCTTATAACTACAAGTTAACTTAACTAAAGAGCCACTGAAGCATTGTTCAACAGGTAATACCATACAGTAAGTAAGTATGGTGACCATTGCAACCACTGAAGAACAGGTTAAAGAAATCCCCAGAAGAGATTCAAACTCACATATATTGCATTTCGTAACAGATATTGCAATATCTGTGCAAAGGACCTGTGCCAGCAATGGGCATACCCAGAGCACCTGGCCACCTGGGGGGCCCACTCAGACTTGGAATATTCTCTGGTGGGCTACACCCACTGGACTGGTAAGCTAGGTGCCCAGTGTGCAGACCTGTTCACATCAAGCCTCAGGACCAGAAGACGAGCAGTGGCAATGGAGAAGATGGCAAGGAAAGAAATCAGCATCAGTTTAGAAAGTGGCAAGGACCAGCGGATCTTCAGTGGCATTTCAGAAGGTGGCAAAAACAAGAGGACAATTGTCAGAAACAGGGATCCTTCAATGACAGCAGAAAAGGCAGTGAGAACTGAAGGATGTCAGCAGTGGCCCCCCAGAAAAAGCAGTAAGGACTGTAGGGTGTTAGTCGGTAGTGGAAAAGGCAACAAGGACCAGAGGATGTTTGGCAGAAGCATAGCTGGTGGCAAGGAAGATTGCTTGCAAGTGAAGAAAGCAGTTGGTCCTGGAGGGTGATCAGTGGCAGAGGAAGACCTTTTGGTGGCAGTGGAGCTAAAGGTTGACATGACTTGATGAGGCATGTAAGGTGATGCATCACAAAGGGGCCTACTGAGACTCTCTTGGTCCAAGGTCCCACTAGCTCTGTCTGTTAAGCAATGGATGTTGTGACTTTGAGCATCTCTTGGAGCTATATATGCTCATTAGAACCCATTCTACTACAGTGGTTATCCAGGGGGCAGCATGGCTGTATGCTGTCTTGTATGCCCATTGTAGGTAAATACAACCCATTATATTTAATAGAAAGTCACACTGCTAATACAGACTATATAAAGTAGCTCGGAATCAGGAAGTTGGGCCACTTCTGAAACCCGTTGAAAATAAGTTAACCATGTTTTATAATAATGATTAAAATCCATCATAATAGATTAGCCTCCTTTTGTCCTTCTACGTATATATGTGGATGCAGCTAATGCGGCATTATTGCTAAGTGAGTTTATCTGTGGGGTGTTTGGTCACCATCTCCTCAGGTGATGGTAAATGAGCTGTGACCTCCCTGAATAACTATTCCACGCGCAAGAGCCTGTGGTACCATATTAGCTGCTGGATTATTTCTCCTAAGACTAATGTGAGCTTTTTTATTTTTATCATTATGATTTGCTTATTTTTATACATGGGCATTATCTCCTGCAGAGCTATACAAGGCAAATTACCCCAGTAACTGCACATGCTCCGACACGCACAGAAATGCAGATCTTTATTGTCCCAGGGACGGAATAGTTCTGCTGGAAATCCAGCCATATCAATGCTTTCAACCTCTGCATTGAGCTTTGCTCATCTCCTCCAGGTCTCTGTGCCCCTGGCCGGCAAAGACCTGACCTAGAAGAGGGTATTATAACTCATTGTGGGGCTGCAGGGTGGCAGGAAAAGGGGTTTTGGTGTCAAAGGAAGCCTGTCCTTATTCCTGGCACCTAACAGTATATAAGTACGCTTTAAGCAGATGGCTCTGTGTGTACAGAAATGTAGTAAAGGGGCTGTGAATTGTGTTCCAGTGAGGCAAATACAAATAAGCGTTAGCCCCATAGACAGATTGTAAAGCCTAACCAGGGATGCAAGAGGCCTGGTTATCCAACTGTAAACTCAGATCTGATCTGATCATTCAACTGCAGCTACATTCAATAGGCCTAGTCATCCAGCTGCAACCTCAAATCTAAATTGGTCATCTAACTGCAACTGCATCTAGCACGCCTGGTCATCCAACCGCAACCTCAATTTTGGCCTGGTCATCAAACTGCAACCTTAAATCTAACTTGGTCATCCAGCTGCAGCTATGATGCCTGGTCATCCAACTACAACCTCAAGCCTGGCCTAGCCATCCAACTGCAACTGCATCCATCAGGCCTGGTCATCCAACTGCAACCTGCATCCATCAGGCCTGGTCATCCAACTGCAACCTGCATCCATCAGGCCTGGCCATCCAAATGCAACCTTAAATCTAATTTGGTCATCCAGCTGCAGCTAAGATGCCTGGTTATCCAACTACAACCTCAGACCTGGCCTGGCCATCCAACTGCAACTGCATCCATCAGACCTGGTCATCCAACTACAATCTTAAATCTAACCTGGTCATCCACCTGCATTCATCATGCCTGGTCATCCAAATGCAACTGCGTCCATCAGGCATGGTCATCAAACTGCAACCTTAAATCTGACTTGGTCATCCAGCTGTAACTATGAGGCCTGGTCATCCATCTACAACTGCAAACCTGGCCTGGCCATCCAACTGCAACTGCATACATCAGGCTTGGTCATCCAACAGCAACTGCATCCTTAAGGCCTGATCATCCAACTACAACCTCAAATCTGGTAAAATGTATTTCACGGGGAAGCTCCAAGGCCAAATCCAAGGTCATCTAGGCCTGCCATTGCCTCATTAGTCTTCTCTGACTAGCCCATTAACAGTAAATGTAAGCTATATGATCAACGCATCTTGATCTTCTGTGAGGGTGGGCAGCTTGATTAATTACTGGGGTACATTTGGTATATCCTAGTCTTATAGCAGATGCACTTACCCAGGTGAAAATGTTCTCCTACCCTCGGGGCTCTATTTATTTATTCAGCAAGAATAGGACACGTTGTTTTAATACTAGAGCAAATCTAGAATGAAAAATACACATATGTAACCCCTGCGCACATCAAAACAATTAAATGAGTTTTATGCCTTCCCCCTTCTATACGCAATAGTCCAACCATGCTCAAAAACACTGTTTTCAGGAAATCACAAATAAATATAAGCATATCCAAAGTACAGTAGATCTCAATATACCATAAAAAGCCCATAGTATTGGGACTTTTATTGGTATTGGTTTTCTATGTTATACTGAGCTCCACTGTACTTTGTATATGTTCAAATCTAAAATGAGCCGCCAATCTTTAGGCAGCCCAGATGGAAAGAGGTCCTACTATACAGTGGACCAATCCTCCACTTGGTTGTAGGGCCCTCACATCTACTAAGTTGGTAATGTGGTCTGTTAAACTGTAAATAAGGGAGACCCTAAATTGTGCCCAATTATAAGTGGCAAGGCCCTTGGCATCTTCTGGGATCCACTTATTTATTTGGAGGCTATGGAAAGGTGGTGACTGGATGGTTCATCATCAGGATAAAGAGCACCTAAGACTAGAGAGTGATAGGCGCAGTGAAGCAAAGAAGGAAGACTAGAGGATGATTGATGGAAGTAAAGACGGCAGTGAGGCTAAGAGGACAGAAGAGCAGAAGAGGACCCACTGGTATCAGTGAAGCTGAAGGGTGGTGTGAAACACCAAAGAGGCTTACTGAGACTTATTGGGCCAAGGGCTTGCATAAACCAGGAACCGCTCTTTGTCCGCACCTAACCTGCATGCCAATATAGCCCTCAACCTTCTCCAACCTACAGTGGAAGTAACTTCTGTGGAGTGGTGGCGGCTGTAGGAAATTGGGGGGAAAACTTCCCCTTGTCATGGTCAATATTACCCCATAAAATCTACACCCCTCTCTATCGTTTCTCCTTAGCATAACTCTTTTGTGCCCTCATCATTCTTCAAATTCGCAATTAATAGAAACCCCTTTGCAGCTTACTAATGGACAGACTGTCAGCCCTCCCATGTATCCTGGGCTTGGCTACCACTCTCTTGTGATGGTTCTTGCCCTTAGTGTTAACCTACATTTGAAAAGTTATTAGCTGACCACCCCTAACTGTGTAGCAGATATACTATAACGCTTGAAAGGATTGAGGAGTGCCAGACTTATTTAAAGAAAGGAGTTCCAAAAAGGGTAGGAGCTGTGAAAAGCCGTTCAAGTCTAAAGCAGAGCAAAGGATGGGGATAGTAAAATGTACCAAAGAGTCTTATCCCTGGTTGAAATTGTTGCTGATCAAGGTTAAGCCATAAAGAAAAGGGCTTGTGTTAAATTAATAACAGGATCTGAGTGGAGTTCCACTTGAGGGTAGTTTAGAATAAACCAGACTGTACCATGGAAATCTCACTTGCAGCAGGGTTCCACTTAAACTTCATTTAATAACAGTGCAGTATAACTTCACAAGACCTACACATTAGCCAGAGGCCCCATGGCTTTCCCTCACTCAGGGTACTGGCCAAAGGACGTTGGTAGGACAGTGGTTTGTTCCAGATGTGTTTTCCCCTCGTATTGGGGCACTGCAGCCTATCAGAGTCAGTCACTTATCGTGAGGGTGATGGGGAAGCAGCTTCCCCCAAAGGATTTGTTGAATAATGGTAGGGGTGAGCTTTAGTACACTGGTCCCAGGCCCTAGACCATTTGACACTCACTTGGCCACCAATAGCTCAATAGCTTTACTATCTGGTTGTGCTGGGCCTTTTATCCTGGGGGGGCTGCCAGTACCAAGGTGGAGGCCTACCAACCCCGAGGGGGATTCCAAGGAACACTGGGCCTAAAGGAAACAACCATTGTCTATTGTCTGCCAGATCCTGACAACGCATCCTCTGCTGGTGCTTCATTCCGGATCACCCTGAAGAGGTAGGTGCTACTCTATTCTGACCTACCCTACTGTCCGAGTCCTACCAGCCTAACTTAATCTTTGTACGGGGTGGGTGAGTGTGATGGGGAAGCAGCCATCTTACTTAGCTTCCCTCAAAGTACATGGTAAAAAATGGCAGGGGTGAGCCTTAGTACACTGCCCAGAACCTCCCAAATTCCTGAGGGGGAACCCAAGGAACACTGTGCCAAGATGCTGGCTGGCTTGGTACGATACATACAGAACCTAAAGGGACCAACCTCCTAAAGCCTTTCCCTTGTTGGCGCCTCATACAGGGCTACCCTGGAGAAGTAAGGTCTACTCTCCCCTATGCTTTCCCGCTGTCCTAGTTCCACCAGCCTAACCTCATCCTCCTCTGCCTACAAGGAGACTCCACATTACAAGGTGCCACCCAGTCCTGCCTAGCCTGACCTTTACCTACCTATCTATCTACCCCACTATAGGGCCCAGAAACATAGGCCTTACCTCTTAGGGGGCTGAGTTAAAGCATGCTACACTTGCAACAGTATAGGTGTTAAACACTGAGGGCTTGCAATATTCAAGGAGGGAAATGATGAGGGCATTTGCAAGTTAGCTCTGTGGTCAATGGGAGGAAAGCGGACATGTTGATTAATGTATCAAATTTACACTAAGATACCAAACTCGTGTGCACCCTGGAGCTTTTCCTATCTTGTAAGCTACTTTGTTACAGTCACAGTTGTTACAATGTTGGTTATTTGGATGACAAAGCTCTTTTTTAAAGGATGTGGGCAAACAACAATCTGGAATAATGTCACCATCTGGCCCTGATGCCACCCTAGATTTGTGCCAACATCTGACTGAAGTCTCTGCGGACATTAATAGGGGGGGAACCTTACAGGGCCTGCGGTTATGTAACAGCTTCCACATCTGCTGTGTTTTCTGACAAGCCGTCCATAGCTTTCCAGAGTAAAGGCTTCACAGTCCCGGCTTTTCCCGCTTGTCAGTTTCCATTAAAGAGCCGCTAAGATGTTTCAGGCGACGGGGATCCCCCACTGAGAGACAATGACTGCGCTATCTCATGGTCTCAATATTAAAGGGTCACCAAATTCTATCCAAAAAACAGCCTAAATATCTGACAAAGTTGGCAGCCTACAAACGCTTAAACGGTAATTCCACTTCTTTTAAAAGATTCCGTTATTGTGTGGCAAATTTCCATAGTAACAATGTGGTTATCTTAGCTAGGTACACCAAAGTGGTGATTTTGAGTACCGTATTTGCCGGCGTATAAGACGACTGGGCGTATAAGACGACCCCCCCCCAACATTTCCACTCAAAATATAGAGTTTGTTATATACTCGCCGTATAAGACTACTCCCTCTTCCGCACACCTTCCACACACACCATCTGTCACAATGTGTTGAACAGGTCTAGTAGGGTTTCCTGAAATCGGACACAGAAGTAGTGTTTTCACAGCCCCTGGCAGTTAAGGGTTAAGACAGGTTGACCCTGGGTTTTAGATTCCCGCTAGCTGTAGGTTCAGCATATCTCCCAACTTTTCAGAATGGGAAATCGGGACAATATGTAAATTAAGCCAAGGCCCCTCATTAATTGATGGATAGGAGATAGGATATAACAGTTACAATAATAAAACACTTTGAATAGGCAAATGAATCATTTATTGCTGCAGATCTGCATGTTACACCTCAAAGAGGGACAAATGACACCAACGAGGGACAGGGGGACACGGCCTTCAAATAGGGACACTTGGGAGGTATGGTGTAAATAAAATAGACATCTCTACACAAGTCCCCCATAAATAAGCCGAGCTGTGTGTGAGGGGCACACTGCACAGGTGAGGCAGGCAGCGGGTCAGGAGGTCACATGATAGGGCAGCAGCGAGGAGCCCCTCACACACAGCTCGGCTTATTTTGGGGGGACTGAGTAAAGCGCCTGTTTCACATCCATTAACACACATACACACTACCTGGATGCCCAGACGGGGCTTTACACGTCACCGGGCACTGCCCTCTCCTCTCCACAGTTCAGTCATCGCGGCTTTCCTCCTCATAGGTAACCCGAAGCAGCGTCGCCGACTGGCAGCCAATCAGGAGTGAGCTTACAGCAGATGCTGGAAAAAGGCTGTGAATGTAGAGGCCCCTCCCCGGCCCCGCCCCCGCTCTTAATTCCTTTTGTAGAGCCAAAGTGCCGCACTGGCAGGGCAGCAGGCAGGAGGAGAAAGCAGGCCCTGCCTCTGGCTCCGCCCCCACACACACCACAGCTCTCGAGTCCCCGACTGTCCCGGGACATGGAATAGCGGCCCGGGGAGGCGGGACAAGGAGCCTTCTCGCGGGACAATCCCGCGAAAATCGGGACGGTTGGGGGGTAAGCAGAAGGAGAGAATCTGAAGGTATGTCACCCGTGCACCCGGCGTATAAGACGACCCCCCCAATCGGAAGCATGTTTTTCAGGGGCAGAAAGTCGTCTTATACACCAGCAAATACGGTACATATCATATACTTCCTCACTCTAATTTGCTAATCATATGATCGGCTAAGGTGAGGGTGCCTGGTTTAACACATTCTGCTGAAATGTAACTTCTTCAGTTTGGAATGATCACAGTCTTGTTTTCTAATAGCAAAAGGGTTAATGGCCGGGTTCTCAGCTGGATAGGTCATTAGGCTGCTGAGACAAAGCTGCTAAAGAGTTCACCTGTTACATTGGAAGCATTGTGGGACTTGTAGTCCATTGTTTTTACTCAAGGCCATGAAAACCACTCCTACTGTAACAAAACAGAGCCCCAGAAATCTGAGGATCATGGAAACAGTGTGCTGATAAGACCGTCACAGGTCTGGGGGTACAATCCGAACACAAATGATTATTCTACATTCCAAAAGAGTCAAACAATAATGCAGAACACCAAAAACCTGACAAAAAGGGAGCTTTCCTTTAAACCGGACCTTCAGCGTGATTTAATGAAAAGCCCAAACTCTTAAAAAACGGTTCCCCAGCATCTAAAATTAATATATTTTACGTTTGTAGTCACTAACTTATTATTCTTTCCCCCACTGGGCTGCAACTCTGTTCAGGAATTTAGGATACGGGCGCCGCCATCTTGACTCAGAAGCATCACACTTACTGTGGAGAGGAGAGGATAAGGTACAGGGGGCGGGTTATAGCTGTGCTGTGCTCAGACAGAGCAGAACTGGGGTCAGGTAAAGGTCAGCAGTCCCAGAATGCAGAGCAGCACAGTCAGGAGGCACTTCCTGTTTGCAGGCTGCCTGATAAGATGGCGGCTTCCATAAGCCGCCATCTTGGATGTTTAAAGGCTCATAACATGCAGTAGATGCAGGTAGGATGATTTTTAATGTGGACAATCTGTATGTACAGGGGGGAAACATATAAGATAGGCTCTTATTCAGAGTGAAGGTCTGGATTAATGTGAGCAATCTGTATGTACAGGGTGTGGGAAACATATAAGATAGGCTCTTATTCAGAGTGAAGGATCGCTTTAAACTCTACATGAAGGACAAAATGTCTACTGGATCATTAAGCCCTCTTTACTTTAAAAGATAACCTGTCATTAGAGAAATAGGGGCTGACAGTGATACCCGGTGCATGCTTGTCCCAGGTGTGTGGCTATGTAAGCAGCTTATTTCCAGTTACAATGTCCAGCTTGAAAAGGGTTAAAACGTAGCTTTTACTTCATAGCTTAAAATGAGGGCAATTACAAATGTAATCACACAGCCATCAAACGTCCCGATGGTGGAGGGGAGCACTGTCTGACTTACAAGACGTTTGATGGCTGTGTGATTACATTTGGAATTACCCTCATTTTAAGCTATTAAGTAAAAGCTAACAGGCTGATTCATCACTAACGCCAGGTAGCGACAGATGAGCGTCTGTAGCAGCATTTTCAGAGCGCCCGCTGGTAGTCACTGTGCTCAGCCGTGGGTCGCTACTTCATAGCGACTCAGTCGCTGTTCAGTAATGTTGAATACATTGTGAGGAGTCGCTATTTGACCAGTACAGCGCTGTATGGGAGTGCATGTTAGCGACTGCTCATAGCGACCGACTCACACCATATTCAGCAAAAAAACAGCCTCACAAATCTCTGGCGCTGAAAAATGCTTGTTTGAAGCCCAGACCGCAGGAGGCGGTGTGTTTAAAGTCTGTTTTCAAGCATCTATCCACTAGTAACAAAGCGAAAACATATGGAATTACATTGCAGCAACATTGTAACATGAACACTTTAATGTCAGACCTGTAATGTCATTTCTGAAGAAATATATAAAAAATAAAAAAAATGTGAAAAAAACTGCTTTTTCAATGGCAGAAGAGGTCACAGAATTATTTGAGATTTAAAAAAAATATTTAAAAAAAACAGTTTAAAGAGAAGGAAAGGATCGTCCATTGAAATGTATGAGAGAGCGACAGGTAGCGAGAGGTCATACCTGGCGCTGTGCAAGGCTGAACGCCGGAACTGTTCGCTGATGCTGGGAAAATGATGAATCAGATGCTACATGGCGCTATCCCAGTCGCTAAACAGATTCTGCTTGATAAATGTGTAATTGCGTGCCGTGTCCGGCGTTCACCAGTCGCTATCTGTCGCTACCTCTCATTAACCAGCCACTACCTGGCGCTATCCCTTCATGAATAAGGGCCTAAGTTTTAACCCTTTTCAAGCTGGACATTGTAAGTGGAAACGATGTGGGGAGTTTTTCCAGGAGATCCTGAGGTCCGTGCTATCTAGGTCTGAGGCTGAGCTGGTTATTGTTTGCTTATGTTTCCTATGTAAGCAGCTTAGGCAGGGGCAGACTGGCCATAGAGAGCACAATGACAATTCCCAGTGGGCTGCACTGTTTTGGGGCCAAATGGGTTGGCACATCACCCAGAGCCTATGTCAGAATTCACTTTTCCTCTTTTTCACTTTCCCTATGGGGGTTATTCAAAAAGGCATAGCGCCAGGTCGTGCCGTGTAGTGGCAGGCAGCGTCTGGTGAACGCCGGACGCTGTACGCAAAACCACATTCATGAAACCAACTCTGGTGAGCGCCTCTAACGACGCCATGTAGCGCCACATGTATTATTACAGGTAGCTCAGCATATAGCGCCGGCGCTCTAGGTTCCAGAGCTCCAGGTATTACCTTTCGCTCACTTTCACTCTCCTATACATTTCAATGGCCGTTCATTTGCTTGTGTTTAAAGTGGACCAACACCCAGGGGGGATCGGCCCGGGAATCTATAAGATTCCCGGACCGATCAGATCCCTCCCCGAGGGCCATCCGAAATCGGGATGTCCCGCGGGGAGGAACCCCCCAGGAGGCCCACAATCCTTACCTTACCGGCGATCCAACGGCGCATGCGCGAGACGCGGCCGCGTCTCTCGCTTCCCTCTAGCAGGGCGCGCTCCCGCGTCGGCCGTTTTGTGAATGGCCGGTGCAGGCGCGCTCCCTGTTAGAGGGAAGCGCGAGACGCAGCCAATGACAGCGCTCTGATATGCGCGTCCAAGCGGCTTTGGACGCGCATACCAGAGCGGCTCTGAGCGCTGTCATTGGCCGGACGAGGTCACGTGGGAGCGGGGAGAGGTGAGTTTTTGCGGCGATCGGGGGGGTTTCACACAGCGGGGCACCTCCGATCGGGGTGCCCCACCTAAGTGGACCAACACCCAGGATAGTCAAAATCCTGGGTGTTGGTCCACTTTAAACAGTGTGTTTGACATTTTTAATTTTTTTTTGTCCAATCATTGTGTGACCTCTCCTGGCTGCAAACAAACACTTCTATACATTTTTTGGACTTTTTATATTTTTATGCAGAATTGTCATTACAGGTCTGGCACTAAAGTGTTAATGTCACAGTGTTAAAACAATGTCCATGTGTTTTCGCTTTGTTACTGGTGGATATGAGTTCAAAAACAGACTTTAATCACACAGCACCTGGCGCTCTATGCTACAGCGCCCAGTTTTAGAGCGCCGACGCTGTGTGTGTGTAGTTTTTTGATAAGTATGGTGTGGAGCGCCGAGTGCCGGACGCACTGAGCTGGTGCTGCCTCTCGCTCCCTGCAGCGCTGTACTGGTGTTAGAGCACCCAACACACATCACATTCATCAATGCCGGCCAGGTTACTACAGCGACTGAGCCGCTCTGTTACAGCAACTGATACCCGCTTACAGCGTCTACTAAGTGGCGCTATACAGACGCTGATCTGCTGATACCCGGCGTTAGTAATGAGCCTCCACCTTTCCTCCATCCCCTTGTTACATACCCAACCTGACTGCAGCCCATCTCTTTAAAGTGGACCAACACCCAGCATTTTCACTATCCTGGGTGTTGGTCCACTTCAGCCGGGCATCCGAGATCAGGATGCCCCGCTGTGTGAAACCCCCCAAAAGCCCCCAAAAACGTACCTTTTCGGCAACGGACAAGCCGCCGCCGCCTCCCACGCGTCCCTCTTACAGTGCGCGCGCCCACGCCGGCCATTCACAAACGGTCGGCGCAGGCGCGCGCACTGCTAAAGGGGCGCGCGGGAGGTGGCTGATCCGTCGCCAATAAGGTAAGGTTTTTGGGGGGGTTTCACCCCTGCGGGACATCCCGATCTCGGATGCCCCGCGGTGAGGGAGGTGATCGGCCCGGGAATCTTATAGATTCCCGGGCCAATCACCCCTGGGTGTTGGTCCACTTTAATAGTGGACACGTCCACCCTTGCCCATGATCTACCCCTGCAGTGCTACAGTCTTGGCTGACAAACGCACTTGGGTGGGAGGAACCCCGCTCAGCAGAAAGACACTGCAGTGTTGATGGACACACCAAGCATGAAGCAAGGCACCATAGGTAAGAATGACAGCCTGGAAGATGAAAGCAGTGGAATGAGTGACAGCTCAATGCAGGGAAGTGTAACCCAAATAACAGCAGCAGTCATGGTTAGTTTATTTGTAATCCAACATATGTCACTGTCGTGAATGTCATAAATGTAGCCACGGTATACAGGAGTGGTAGCTGATTGTAAGAGTTAACTGGATCAGCGCATGGGGTGATGGTAAAAGTGATAAATTAGCAGACACAGGGAAGGGAAGTTGCAAAGATGACAGCCTGGTAGAGCAAAGCCATAGCAAAGATGACAGCCTGGTAGAGCAAAGCCACAGCAAAGATGGCATCTCAGTGCAAGGAAGCAGCAGAGGTGATGCTTACTGCAAGTATAAAGCAAAGCAGCATAGGCAGCGATCATAGTCTGGCAGAGTGCAGCAGTAATGAAGATGACAGCTCAGCAGAGAGAAGCAGCAGTGGTGAGAGAGAAAGCTTCTGCCATGAAAATCTGAAATGCCAAAGGTGCAAAAATGGCGAGGTCACAGGCACTGACGGGAGAGGTGCAGCAAAAGGAACAATGGTAGGGAACAGACACAGAGAAGCAAACTAGCAAAGATAATAACCCGCTAAAGACAAGAAGAAGCTACAAAGATGACAGCTCAGTGCAGAGAGAAGCAGCAGTGACGAGGAAGAAAGTTTGTGCCATAAAAATCGGAATTGCCAAGGGCGCAAAAATGGCAAGGGTTTCCCAATCATACAATGGATTAGGTAAAATCCATCTTACAGTCTATGGGTTAATACACAATCTTCAGAAACCACCATTGTTAGAGCTCAAAGTGAACCATGTTAGGAGTTTTCTAATTGCCCCCAAAAAATTGCGTGCTTAGTTGGAAAATTTTAATTAAAAATAAAAAGACAAAAATGCAAATAATAAATAAAAAAAGACAATATACAAACTTGCAGAAGATAGGGGAGAAAACAATGAAAAACTATACCTCACAAAGCTTTCAGACTCCGAGGATTGGAAGAGCAGCAGGGTCTAGAGTTGCCACCTGGCGGTATTTTTTTTTTTTATTTACTGGCCACTGGCCTGGTGGTGCTGGTATTTGTTTTCCTACTGGTAATTGTAATTGCAGGTATACTTTTCCCATCCTCAATCACCAGTAAAAAAACAAGTACCAGCACCTCCAGGCAAGTGGCCAGTAAAGTAAAAAAAAATACCGGCCGGGTGGCAACCCTAGATTGAGTCGGATACACTAGGATCACAGATTGGATCCTCTGTATGTGACAAAGAAAACTGTTTCTCCCCCTGGATCTATACTAGATTCCAAGGGGCTGGAAGACAGGTGCACCCCCAGGTGGGTGCCTGGGGCAGGCTATTTTATTAGGCTTTAGCCTGGAGGACAAAAGTGATCCTTATATAATTTGAACCCTAACTTGGGCTGGGAAGGTCCCACTTGGTAAATATGAGGTTCATAATTTCCCTTAGGATGGAATCCTTTCTAAAGATATCAAAATGGACATGGCTGGCATGTCCTAGTCAGAGGTAGGGGGTTTCCTGTGTCCACATTGAGACCCATATCCAATATGGGGGACCAATTTGACCATCAGCCTTGGATACATCTTATGTTGGTGTCTGAAGGATGCAGCATAACTCATATTCAAGTTATGGGAAAAATTATTTGTAGTTGCCCTTTTAGTAACTAATATTCCAAGCTGCGCTCCCCCACCTTCCCTTATCAGCGGTTGTAACTGTTTCTGGAAGGGCAAGGTATTTATGGCCGTGTGCTCAGAAAGTCGGATGGTTGTAGGCAGTGGCCCTGGATTTTACCAGCTCCTGGCCGGCCCAAGACATCCCTGCTGAGGCCACCACAACCATGGTGCCGGGGCTATAGCATTGGGGGCTGGGGTTCCTTGGCTTGTAGTACAGGGGGCTGAGAGGGAGAATAAGGGGACAGGTAATAAATGTGGGTGTTAAAAGCAGCAGCCCAACTGGGCATTGTCCGGGGTCTCCCTATGGCCAGTCAGCCCCTTCTTGAAGGAATACAAGGAGGCAGAGGGGGAATCACGACATAAAATAGGACATTGAATGTCACAGGAAGCTGCTGCCAAACCTTCGCTTCAGCAGCCCGGACAGGACTAATAGGAATAGGTTGCCGCTGGAAGGAGTTACGCCATTTTTTTTAAATACAGGTTTGGTCCTCAGGCTGCTCCTCATTCCAAACATTTATCTGGGATTGTTCATAAAAAAAAAAATCCCGGCTGAGCATCGGAGGATATTACAAATGGCCTCCTTATTGTTCTGGACACATCATTTATAAGCGCGCTGCCTGCTCTCGACGGGCGCTTTGTTAAATTAAACATTGCTCTCGGAATTGCATGCTCCATTATTGATACAGGAACGTTATATTAGATCAAGAGGGGGGGGAGGTGAGGGGTCACTTTGTATTATTCAGAAGGGTCGGGGCTCTGGAAGAGGCTCTCTTTAATTTATTATATTACCATGGAGGATATATAACACTGCTGCCCACTGACATCAGAGCGATGGCTTGCCCATAACAAATAATAATCAGTTCCCTGAGTTTCGCCCTTATTCAAACCTGTCACTGATATCCTAACCTAACTGCCACCCCTAACCTTGCACCTAACTCCTATGCCTGCCCCAGTGCCAACACCTCGCCCTAACACCTACCTAACCCCAACACCTAAACCTGACACCTAATCCTACACCAGACTATGACTCCTAATGCAATTACAACACCTGACCCCCATGCTTAACCTAGTCTCCTAATCCTGACCAAAACACATAATCTGAACCTAACCCCAACTAACCCTGACTCCAACATCTTATCGTGACACCTAAGGTTTGAACACCTAATCTAACCTCAAAAACCTCATTAACACTTGACTCTTTTACCTACCTAACTCCAACACCTAAACCTGACACTTAACCCAACAACAGACTATGACTACTAACGCAATTACAACACCTGACCCCATGCCTAACCGAATCCCCTGACCCTAACACAGAATTTGAACCTAACCCAACTAACCCTGATGCCAACATCTGACCGTGATACCTAAGGTTTGAACACCTAATCTCAAAAGCTAACACCTGACTATTTCACCTAGCTAAGCCCTAAACCTGAAACAAAACAATTGACTCTGACACCTACACCTACCTAACCCCAACAGCCTAACACATAAACCTGAACTGAAGAGCCCGCCACCTGACCCTTGCACCTAGCTCAAACTGAACATCTAGCCTTACCCCTAAAACTTAGCTGTACCCTTCACCCTGATACCCAGACTAACCCCTAAACCTATCCCTCATACCTAACCTAGCCCCAACACCTGGTCTAACCCTTAAACCAAATAAATTGAACACCTAGATTAACGCCAGCATATGACCATTAGACCTAAGATACTGTAGCTCCAACATCACACCTTGGTAGCTAACCTAACCCCTAAGGCTAGCCCTTAACCCCAATACTTTACCTTTGACCCAAACCTGACTGTACACCTAGACGAGCCTCAACTTCACACCCTGGTACATAGACTAACCTCTAACGCTATCCTTTATACCTAACGTAATCCCAACAACTGATCCTTGCACCTAGCCTAACCCATAGACCTCATCTTAATACATCACTTGAATCTAACATCTAGCCTTACCTGAGCACTTGACCCTTAACCTTAAACCTGAGCTTAACATAGCCTAACCTCAACATCTCATCCTGTTACCTAGCTTAACCTCTAAACCTATCATATATACCTAACCTAGCCCCAACAACTACCTAACCTAGCCCCAACAACTGATCCTTTCATCTAGACTAACCGATAGATCTCATCTTAATACATCATTTGATTCTAACATCTAGCCTAACTCGAGCACTTGATCCTTAACTTTAAAACCTGCACTCAACATCTCAACCTGTTACCTAGCCCAACCTATATACCTAACCTAGCCCCAACAATTGACACCCACTGCATAAAATCACCTTACTTAATCCCAACGCCTGACCCTTGCACCCAAACTAGCCCCAAACCTAACAAAGTATTTGAACCTAGCACATAGCCTAACCCCAGCACTTGACCTTTACACCTAAACCTGAGCTGTACACCTACCTAGCCCTGCCATCTGATCCCAATAGCTTGCCTAATCTCTAAACCGATCCCTTATACCTAACAACTAAGGTTGACAAATGCCTAACCCCATAAAGTATTCCAGACAACTAACTTAATTCCAACACCTGGCCATGTCTGTGCCATAAATCCTGATCTTTATACCTTTCCTAATGCAACGCACCTTTATACCTAAACTCAATATCTGACACCCAGCCGAGACTACAGAACTGCCCTAGCTCCAACCCTGCACCCAAATACCTAGCCTAACCTATGAAGGTATCCCTTACCTCTAAGCAAGGCTTAGTCCATCAGCACTATGGCTGCTCAGAGAATAAGAGCAGACGCTGCGGCCCGTGCTTCTCCAGTCACAAGCTCGCCTTAAACACAATGTCACAATTAATGGAAATTTTCCTCTATCTTCATTTCTCACTTGCTCATCAGCGACGTGTTTCCGAACTGTTCTCTGAATTTCTTAATCACATTTCACTCAATTCTTGAGTCTCCGCGCTGACGGCTAATTAGCAGATTGGCTCGTTGCCTCAGAGCGGTGGCTGTATGGACACATGGAACATGGAGGCGGAGGTCTGGAGACAGGGGTGGGCAGGGACAAGAACCGGCAACTTGGGTGAACTTTAGTAACCTCTTCACTGTAATACTACGTTACTTTCATTCACAACATTCTCTAGATTGCACTTGTAATAGCGAATGGACCTAAATGCAAAACCAAACTGCAAAGTTCGGGTTCGTACCGAACTTTGAGAGTTCAGGTTCCCAAACTTGAACACGGACTTCAACCAGAAGTTCATCTTTTACTCTAAAACACATTTGTTAAAGGGTCCCCCAGCATTATATTGCTATATTTTACTGTGGTCAAAGGGGGCTACTTTGCTTACTGTAAAATGCTTTTATTTGCTAAAGGGGCACCCTAACATTAGATACCAATATTTTACCAAAAATAAAGGAGGATTCATCTTTTTAGCCTATGATTTGTTATAGAGAACACCTAGCTGTTACGCACCGGGTGCGAAGAAGTGGACCCGCAGGGTCTGCAGAACTGTTTTGGCAGGTACCGCGTCAGGGGAGCGGAGTCTAAGGAGCCACTGGTTTTCGCCAGAGCCCACCGCAAGGCGGGATGGTCTTGTGCGGCAGGTGACTCCCAGGTCGCTACCCCCCAACAGCGGCACAGTTCCACAAACTGCTGAAGTGACGTGCAGCAGAGACAAACAGTGGTCGGAGGAGAAGGTCGAGGTCAGGACTGGCAGCGCGGGTTCAGTAGCGGTGAGACAAGCCGAGGTCAGGACTGGCAGCGCGGGTTCAATAGCGGTGAGACAAGCCGAGGTCGGGACGGGCAGCACAGGTTCAGAGGTCAATAGGAGAGCCGAGGTCATACACGAGGAATCAAGCAATACAGCGATAATCATTCAGGGAACAACACCGAAGATCCGGCACAGGAAGTAAGGCAGGGTTTCATTTATAGGAAGCGCAAAAAAGAGATTGGATGGCAGAGACCAATTAACAGGGCCTTGGCCCTTTAAATCTGGGGAGGTTGACGCGCGCGCCCCCTAGTGGCCGGGGACGTGCGCGCAGGGAGGACGGAATAGACACAGAAGGAGGAAGCCGGCGGCCATGCCGGTCAGAGGAGGAAGCGCGGGGACCAGGTAAGGGGGAACCGCAGCCAGGGGGGCCAGCAGCAGACGCCCGGATGGCGGTGAAGCGGGGAGCGCTGCGGGAAGGGGACGCAGCGCTCGCCCGAGGAGAGGCACGGAGGGGGGCGCTGCGCGGGGAAGACGCAGCGCTCGCCCTAACAGTACCCCCCCCCTTAGGTCTTCCCCTCTTTTTGGGACCGAGGAAGTTTGAAATAAGGCTCCGATCGAGGATATTCTCCTCAGGTTCCCAGGACCTCTCTTCAGGACCGCAATTCTCCCAATCCACTAGAAAGTATCGTCTCCCTCTGGATGTTTTGGAAGCCAGAATCTCTCTCACCGAGAAGGCATCTTCGGTACCCGCGACCGGAAGTGGCTCCAACGTTTTAGAAGAGAATCGATTAGTCGTCAGAGGTTTTAATAATGAAACATGAAAAGAGTTGGGAATACGTAAGGAGGCTGGCAAATGAAGTTTGTAACAGACCGGATTAATTTGTTGCTTGATCCTGTACGGCCCTAAATAGCGAGGGCCCAATTTATAACTGGGTATCTTGAAACGAATGTACTTGGCTGAAAGCCAAACTTTATCTCCAGGAGAGAAAACAGGAGCGATTCTCCTTCTTTTATTAGCGCTGCTCTTCATGCGGGTAGAGGCTAGAACAAGAGAATGTCGTGTTTCACGCCAGATAGAGGAAAAAAACTGTGTTAAGTCATCCACGGCGGGTACACCCGACTGTGTAGGTAAGGGTAGAGGAGGCAAAGGTTGGCGGCCATAAACAATGAAGAATGGAGATTTCTTTGTGGCTTCAGATTCTTTGAAATTATAAGAGAACTCCGCCCATGGCAAGAGATCGACCCAGTCGTCTTGTCGGGCCGAAACAAAGTGACGTAGATATTGTCCTAGAACCTGATTGACCCTCTCCACTTGGCCGTTGGACTGGGGGTGGTAAGCCGAGGAAAAATCTAATTTCACCTTTAACTGAGTACAGAGAGCCCTCCAGAATTTTGAAACAAATTGAACTCCCCTGTCGGAGACAATATGGGAAGGAAGTCCATGGAGCCGAAAAATATGTTTAAAAAAGTTCTTAGCCAACTGAGGAGCGGATGGGAGTCCTGGAAGCGGAACGAAGTGCGCCATTTTTGAAAAACGATCCACAACAACCCAGATCACTGTATTGCCTTGAGATGGAGGAAGATCCGTGATAAAGTCCATAGCGATGTGAGACCAAGGGATTTCAGGAATAGGAAGAGGATGAAGAAGACCCGCCGGTCTTTGGCGAGGCGTTTTATTACGTGCACAAGTGGTACAAGCTTGCACGAATTCTGCCACATCCTTCTCAATGGAGGGCCACCAATAATATCTGGCAATAATTGCGTTAGACTTTTTGATACCAGCATGCCCGGCAATACGGGAAGCATGACCCCATTTTAATATTTGGAGGCGTCGGCGAGCCGGGACAAAGGTTCTCCCAGGCGGAGCCTGCACTAGGGAGGCTGGAGCGGAATGAACCAAATGATCAGGAGATATAATGAACTGAGGAGCAGCGTCCACGTCTGTGACGTCCGAGGAGCGAGATAGAGCATCTGCCCTGATGTTCTTAGAGGCAGGTCGAAAATGAATGCGGAAATTAAACCGCGCGAAGAATAGTGACCAACGAGCTTGGCGAGGATTCAAGCGTTGAGCAGTTTGAAGATACAAAAGGTTCTTATGGTCGGTAAAAATAGATATGGGGTGAAGCGACCCTTCTAGAAGATGTCTCCACTCTTCAAGAGCTAATTTGATAGCCAGGAGTTCACGATCCCCAATAGAGTAATTTCGCTCCGCGGAAGAAAAAGTCCTAGAAAAGAACCCACAAGTATGATTTTTCCCTGAAGGAGACCTCTGTGTGAGAACAGCTCCTGCTCCGATGGAAGAAGCGTCAACCTCTAGAGAAAAAGGACGAGAAGGGTCTGGTCTGGTGAGCACCGGGGCCGTAGAGAAAGTCTCTTTCAAAGTTAAAAAGGCTGCCTCCGCCTGTGGCGGCCATGACTTGGGGTTGGCTCCCTTTTTGGTGAGAGCCACAATGGGGGCCACGATAGTGGAAAAATGGGGTATGAATTGACGGTAATAGTTGGCGAAGCCCAGAAATCGTTGAATGGAACGCAGACCAACAGGCCGAGGCCAATCTAAAACCGCTCTCAATTTGCTAGGGTCCATTTGTAGTCCTTGGGCTGAAACAGTATAACCCAAAAAGGGCAGAGCGGTTTGGTGAAAGAGACACTTTTCTAATTTGGCATAAAGATGATGCTGCCGAAGGCGGGATAGTACCAGACGAACGTGCCGGTGATGCTCTTCGAGGGAAGAAGAGAAGATGAGGATATCATCTAAATAGACCACGACACAGGAGTACAACAAGTCCCGGAAGATGTCATTGACGAACTCTTGAAATACGGCAGGGGCATTACAAAGCCCGAAGGGCATCACCAAATACTCGAAATGACCGTCACGGGTATTAAAGGCAGTCTTCCATTCGTCTCCCTTGCGAATGCGGATCAGATTGTAGGCTCCTCGGAGATCCAGTTTGGAAAAGATCCTGGAGCCACGAAGACGGTCGAAGAGTTCTGGAATTAAGGGTAAGGGGTATCGGTTCTTTACCGTGATCTTGTTAAGACCCCGATAGTCGATACAGGGTCGGAGAGAACCGTCTTTCTTCTGTACAAAAAAAAAGCCAGCCCCAGCGGGAGAAGAGGACTTCCGGATGAAGCCCCTCTGCAGATTTTCTTGTATGTAAGTAGCCATTGCTTGAGTTTCGGGGACGGATAGTGGATAGATACGGCCACGAGGAGGAGTGGTCCCAGGCAGGAGGTCGATCGGGCAGTCATAAGGGCGATGAGGCGGAAGAGTCTCAGCTTGCTTCTTACAGAAGACATCAGCGTAAGCCCGGTAAACTTCGGGTAGGCCCGGTAGAGATGTGGTAGGATGATCGGTTCGAACTGGTAAAGCTTTCAAGCAATTCTTGAAGCAGGTTGTACCCCACGCCTTGATGTCCCCAGTGACCCAGTCTAGGGTAGGATTATGAAGCTGAAGCCAAGGAAGACCCAATAGGATTGGGGAAGTACAATGGGGTAACACAAAGAGTTCCAAGTATTCCTGGTGAAAGAGGCCAATCTTAAGGAGCAAAGGCTTGGTACGGTACTGCACCATACAATTCAGTCTATCTCCATTAACTGAGGCGATGAATAACGGTTTGGCCAAGCGGTTAACTGCTATGTCGTATTTCTTGATCAGGGAGGCCTCTATGAAATTGCCCGCCGAACCAGAATCCAGGAAGACCGGCAAATTAAGCACAGAGGCAGATGAGAGACAAAGCTGTGCAGGTACGGTAAATCTTGGAGAGGAAGCACACACACCCAGAGACGCCTCTCCCACCGAGTCTAGGTGCGCTCGTTTCCCAGTCGAGAAGGACGAATGGGGCAATCTCTTAGAAAATGATCAGGACTGGCGCAATACAGACAGAGATTTTCATTTCTCCTGCGAGACCTCTCCACGGGGGTTAGGCGAGAGCGGCCGACCTGCATGGCTTCCACCTCTGGAGAAGATGGTAGAGACAAAGGTTTCTGAAAGGTGGGAGCCAAACGGAACATCCTCCTGTCACGTTGGGAATCTCTCTCCAAGCGAAGTTCCTCACGCCTCTCAGCAAAGCGTATGTCAATGCGAGTGACAAGATGAATGAGTTCAGAAAGGGAGTCAGGTATCTCTCGGGCCGCTAGAACATCTTTGATCTTGCTAGAAAGACCTTTCTTAAAACAAGCGCAGAGGGCCTCATTATTCCATGCTAACTCGGAGGCCAAAGTACGGAATCGAATAGCATATTCACCAACCGAAAGATCGCCTTGCGTTAAATTCAATAGAGCGGACTCGGCAGATGAGGCCCGAGCGGGTTCTTCAAAAACCTGACGGAATTCAGTAACAAAGGCCTGAACGGTGAAGGTGAGAGGATCGTTACGGTCCCACAAGGGAGTGGCCCAAGCCAAGGCTTTTCCGGAGAGCAGACTAATGATGAAGGCCACTTTAAAGCGTTCGGTGGGAAATTGATCAAACAGTAATTCCAGGTGCATAGAGCACTGGGCTAGAAAGCCTCTGCACAACTTCGCGTCCCCCTCATATTTTGCTGGTAAGGAGAGGCGGATTCTGGATGAGGAAGCTGCTGGAGACTGCGGTGGCGGCACCGGTGGCGGTGGAGAAGGCGACAGCTGCTGGGTCAAAAGTTGCTGCATCATAGCGGTAAGGTGATTAATCTGCCGAGACTGCAAAGCCACCAGCGCTGGGAGTTCGGAAGTCTCCGGCAAGGGCACCTCAGCGGGATCCATGGCCGGATCTTACTGTTACGCACCGGGTGCGAAGAAGTGGACCCGCAGGGTCTGCAGAACTGTTTTGGCAGGTACCGCGTCAGGGGAGCGGAGTCTAAGGAGCCACTGGTTTTCGCCAGAGCCCACCGCAAGGCGGGATGGTCTTGTGCGGCAGGTGACTCCCAGGTCGCTACCCCCCAACAGCGGCACAGTTCCACAAACTGCTGAAGTGACGTGCAGCAGAGACAAACAGTGGTCGGAGGAGAAGGTCGAGGTCAGGACTGGCAGCGCGGGTTCAGTAGCGGTGAGACAAGCCGAGGTCAGGACTGGCAGCGCGGGTTCAATAGCGGTGAGACAAGCCGAGGTCGGGACGGGCAGCACAGGTTCAGAGGTCAATAGGAGAGCCGAGGTCATACACGAGGAATCAAGCAATACAGCGATAATCATTCAGGGAACAACACCGAAGATCCGGCACAGGAAGTAAGGCAGGGTTTCATTTATAGGAAGCGCAAAAAAGAGATTGGATGGCAGAGACCAATTAACAGGGCCTTGGCCCTTTAAATCTGGGGAGGTTGACGCGCGCGCCCCCTAGTGGCCGGGGACGTGCGCGCAGGGAGGACGGAATAGACACAGAAGGAGGAAGCCGGCGGCCATGCCGGTCAGAGGAGGAAGCGCGGGGACCAGGTAAGGGGGAACCGCAGCCAGGGGGGCCAGCAGCAGACGCCCGGATGGCGGTGAAGCGGGGAGCGCTGCGGGAAGGGGACGCAGCGCTCGCCCGAGGAGAGGCACGGAGGGGGGCGCTGCGCGGGGAAGACGCAGCGCTCGCCCTAACACTAGCATTATAGAAAGATGTTTTACTGATGTTAAAGTGGATGTTCAGTCACTTTTCATATTAAATTAAATATTTTACTATATAAAATACTATAAATACTATAACATTTCGAAGGATACGCTGTCATTGGCTAAGTGACCTAAAGTGAAAGGCTCAGCCAATTAGAACACTGAAAACATTATTGACAATCATGAGCCGAGAAGTTCAGCACCATGGACAGCATGCCACAGATAAAAGTAAATATATTGGCTGCCATCACTATCACCATCATACTAACATGGTTGTCATCCTGCTTCATTTATAAGTATTAATGAGCGAACCCGACTCGCAAAGTTCGGATCCGTGCCAATCTCTGCAAGTTCAGGTTCCCGAACACGTACTCAAGTCAGAAGTCCATGCTGGGTTTTGGCATTCAGCCCAACACTACCCTCTTTGCAGCCAGTTAGGTTGGCCAGCAGGCCGAACATCTCGGGGCCCCCCGCACTCTGCCCCCAACCAATCAGGAAGGAAAGTAGGCTTGGCCAGGCCACGACGGCGATAGCTACTAGTCTGGCAGGTGAGCAATCACAGTGCTCTGCCTGCAAGAGAAGATGGGGGCTCTGTCACAGCCTGCTATGGAAGATGATGGGGGCTCTGTCACAGCCTGCTATGGAGGATGATGGGGGCTTTGTCACAGCCTGCTATGGAAGATGATGGGGGCTCTGTCACAGCCTGCTATGGAAGATGATGGGGGCTCTGTCACAGTCTGCTATGGAAGATGATGGAGGGCTCTGTCACAGTCTGCTATGGAAGATGATGGAGGCTCTGTCACAGTCTGCTATGGAAGATGATGGGGGCTTTGTCACAGCCTGCTATGGAAGATGATGGGGGCTCTGTCACAGGCTGCTATGGAAGATGATGGGGGCTCTGTCACAGCCTGCTATGGAAGATGATGGGGGCTCTGTCACAGCCTGCTATGGAAGATGATGGGGGCTCTGTCACAGCCTGCTATGGAAGATGATGGGGGCTCTGTCACAGTCTGCTATGGAAGATGATGGGGGCTTTGTCACAGCCTGCTATGGAAGATGATGGGGGCTCTGTCACAGTCTGCTATGGAAGATGATGGAGGGCTCTGTCACAGTCTGCTATGGAAGATGATGGAGGCTCTGTCACAGTCTGCTATGGAAGATGATGGGGGCTTTGTCACAGCCTGCTATGGAAGATGATGGGGGCTCTGTCACAGCCTGCTATGGAAGATGATGGGGGCTTTGTCACAGCCTGCTATGGAAGATGATGGGGGCTTTGTCACAGCCTGCTATGGAAGATGATGGGGGGCTCTGTCACAGCCTGCTATGGAAGATGATGGGGGCTCTGTCACAGCCTGCTATGGAAGATGATGGGGGCTCTGTCACAGCCTGCTATGGAAGATGATGGGGGCTTTGTCACAGTCTGCTATGGAAGATGATGGGGGCTCTGTCACAGTCTGCTATGGAAGATGATGGGGGCTTTGTCACAGCCTGCTATGGAAGATGATGGGGGCTCTGTCACAGTCTGCTATGGAAGATGATGGGGGTTCTGTCACAGTCTGCTATGGAAGATGATGGAGGGCTCTGTCACAGCCTGCTATGGAAGATGATGGGGGCTCTGTCACAGCCTGCTATGGAAGATGATGGGGGGCTCTGTCACAGTCTGCTATGAAAGATGATGGAGGGCTCTGTCACAGCCTGCTATGGAAGATGATGGGGGCTCTGTCACACCCTGCTATGGAAGATGATGGGGGGCTCTGTCACAGTCTGCTATGAAAGATGATGGAGGGCTCTGTCACAGTCTGCTAAGGAAGATGATGGAGGGCTCTGTCACAGCCTGCTATAGAAAATGATGGGGGGCTCTGTCACAGCCTGCTATGGAAGATGATGGGGGACGCTGTCACAGTCTGCTAAGGAAGATGATGGAGGCTCTGTCACAGCCTGCTATGGAAGATGATGGGGGCTCTGTCACAGCCTGCTATGGAAGATGATGGAGGGCTCTGTCACAGTCTGCTAAGGAAGATGATGGGGGACTCTGTCACAGCCTGCTATGGAAGATGGGGGGCTCTGTCACAGCCTGCTATGGAAGATGATGGGGGACGCTGTCACAGTCTGCTAAGGAAGATGATGGAGGCTCTGTCACAATCTGCTATGGAAATGATGGGGGGCTCTGTCACAGCCTGCTTTGGAAGATGATGGAGGGCTCTGTCACAGTTTGCTATAGGATGATGGGGGGGGGTTCTGCCACACATTCTGCTATAGGGATGATGGGAGGTTTGTTCTGCAACACAGTCAGCCATTTAGAAAGGCCTGGTGTGGGTACATGCCTAGCTAGAGGTATAGCGGGGTCACATACCAGAGCATCCCAACTCAGGAGGTAGACCACCGCCCCAAGAGTCTTATAGACTCGAGGGGGGTGGTTGTTCCTCATTAAATACTAACTACTTCCTCAGCTTAGTCTGGCTGGAAATTACAGCAGCTGCATTCCTGTTTCCTCCTTACATAGGATCAGCACTAAATAATACAAACTAATAATGCACAGCAACCTGACAAACAGGTAACCAGTGTCTATGATGCATAAAATATGCCGGAGCGCGCAGGAGCCTTCAGCTCAATTCACTGGGCTGATAAAATAAGACTTTCCCATCAGTCCTCAGTTAGTTTAGGTGTCTTAAAGGGACATTCCAGGAAAATGGGTAAAAACCCCAGCGCAATCGGCCCGGGAATCTATAATCTATCTATAATCAGGATGCCCCGCTGTGTGAAACCCCATTCACAAATGGCTGGCGCGGTCATGCGCCCTGCTAGAGGGATAGTGGGGATGCGGCCGCAGCTCATACATGCGCTGTTGCACCGGGAAGCAAGGTAAGTGAATGGGGCGACATGGGGGTTTTCACACAGCAGGGCATCCTGATTATAGATAGATTATAGATTCCCGGGCCAATCACACTGGGTTTTGGTCCACTTTACCCATTTTCCTGGAATGTCCCTTTAAGACTCCTAAACTAACTGAGGACTGATGGGAAAGTCTTATTTTATCAGCCCAGTAAATTGAGCTGAAGGCTCCTATAAATACACTGCGCGCTCCGGCATATTTTATGCATCATAGACACTGGTTACCTGTTTGTCAGGTTGCTGTGCATTATTATTTTGTATTATTTAGTGCTGATCCTAATAAATAACTCATAGGTACACTATACATTGCCTTTAAGTGTTATTAATAAACCAGCATTATTGGGTGGGGGTGGGTAAGCCATTTATATCCTCCCCGTACACTCGCTTTTCCTTCTCCTTTGGGGTGGGAGTTAATTTTATTAAATCTTTTATTATTTATAAAGCTGGAAGTGCATTCTGTAATTTCTCCATCCCGCCTTATAAATATACATCACGCACCATGTGCCTTCACGCTGTGTGACGCCATCCGCGTAAATGAGGCAGGAGGTGGCTGCTTGGCTGTTCCTTGGAAAAGAGCTCACAATCTGGAGGCACTGCATTGCTTTCATTGCCGATTTCATCAAAGATGGGGTCTACTACTCTAAAGTGGACCAAAACCCAGCGCAATGGCCCTATACACTTACCTTGCTTCCCGGTCCAACAGTGCACGCGTGAGCTGCGGCCGCATCCCCACTATCCCTCTAGCAGGGCACGTGCCCGCGGCAGGCATTTGTGAATGGCACGCTCCCTGTTAGAGGGAAGCGGGGGATGTGGCCGCCAGCGCATTTAGAACCGCTGGCCTAGATGGTGTGATGTCAGCGGCTCCAAGCGCGCTGATTGGACAAGCGGCCACGCCTGCTCCATAGGACCGGGAAGAGGTAAGTTGTGCTTGGTGTTCTGGGAGGTTTCACACAGCCTTTCCATGGGAAAGGGCCAAAACCCAGGATAGTCAAAATGCTGGGTTTTGGTCCACTTTAAAGCGGAACAAAACCCACCAGCTACCGCTAGCTTTACCGCAGTTTGACCCCCACCCCCAGGGCACCGGTAATGGCTTACCTTTCTGCGGACACGTGCACAACTTCTCGTCCGATGAGACCCGTCTGCCGTGACTATGTCATTCGGCAACTGGCTGTCAATGTTTTGAATAAGGAGCGCTTGCTGCCGCATCCACTACACACATCCATCCCTTGGCGCGCTCCCACACCAGCCATTAATTAAATTCAATGGGAGTCGTAAACATGGCTAACAGCTCTGATTGGACGAGAAGCAGTGCTTGTGTCTTTGGACAGAGGAAAGGTAAGCTAATACCAGAGCCCTAGAGGGGATCAAGCCAGCAGTCTGACTGGCTGTGCACCTGCTCAAGTGGGGCATCCCAATTCCCCCCGGGGAACAGAACCGATCACGGAAAAGTTAAATTTCTGGGTTTTGTTCCACTTAAAAGAGGAACAAAACCCAAGATGGTGAAAATCTGATTTAGATGTCCCGATGTGTGTGTGCCTGGGGATCGCCCGTAAACCCCCCTTTTCCTCATTCCCATGGAGCACATGACCACATCCTCGTTGACCTTTAGCTGGAGGAGTGCCCACACCAGCCATTCAGAAAAGCCGGGCACGCCCCAGCTAAAGGGGTAGCGGTGACGCACCGAGGTGTGACATGGGCTTGGGAAAAAGGTGAGGAGCTGTTTATTTAGTTTGTGTAGCACATGACATATATGCTGCCCTGACTAAGGTTCAAATCCTTGCCATGGAACATGACTAACGTGCTCTTGAGCAAGAACCTAACCCCCAACTGCTCCCCGAGCACTGGAATTAGGGCAGCCCACCACTCCGGGCACAGGTGCAGAGGAAGAATTGGCTATCATACTTCCCCCAAATTGTGTTTCCCAGGCATGAATCTACTGACACAGTTCCTCCATCATGCTTATGTAACAAGATGGCCGCCCCCAGAAGCATTGCATCTGCCTACTATTCCACAATATCTGCATGGGCTCTTACAACACTGATCGTCAGAGTGGTGGTTTAGGGGAGGAATTTACTAAAGCGTGTTTGTATGACTAGAGGTCCGCTTTAGGTAAATGGAAGCTAGTGTGATGGGGAACAAAAGGCAACGTGAAGTTACTTGTCAATGATAAGAGGTCCACAGGAGCCAATCAAATAACTTTCTAGGTTCTAATGGCAAGTCCCACTAACTAAAATAGAAAACAATGGATGAAAGCCAAGTAGATGAAAGCCAATTAGATGTTACATATCAAAGGATGAGGAAGGACAATAGATAAATAGAGACCAAGAAGATTGAATTACTGGTAAACCTGTATGGGGTCCAACAGTCAGTACCACTCAAGTAACTAAAAGGATTGTACCATAGTATTATCTGAATGGAGGACCTAGATGAAGTCTGGATACCTATAGAGTCATTATGGCACAAGTGGCCAAACTATAGGAGACTTAAAGTAACACCTAGTAGAATAGGGAACAATAGGGGGCAGTCAACTTGAAATACTTAGTCAAATATTGGAGGTCCCGGACTGGACCAAACTACATGACCATCTAGTTGGGCACCTAGAAAATGTCAACATGGCATTACTGGAACTATTTGGAGCACCTAGTGGAATTGGAAACAATGGGTAACAATCAGCTTGACTATGCAACAATTGGGGGGGGGCAAAGGACCATACCAAATGGTTATTGTAAAGCTCACTAATTAGCAGGTACAGGTTAGTAGATAACGCTCCATCTCCTTTGCTGCCTTCACCTATAGACAAGCCCCAGTTTGCCGGGACGCAAGCAGGCCTCACCGGACACAGTTGCCCCAAGGTTTTATGAGTGTAAACGTTATTGACTGAGGGCTGGACCTACAGGTGGGTGACCATCAACTGGAGTTCACAGGAAGTCAGACAAAGCAAGGATCATACACAAGAAGTCAGTCCAACAGGTGTCAATGCAGAGGGATAACTGGAACCAAATCATTGTTGAGCTTTGGCCATCTCATCATGATCAGAATGCATTTAGCATGGATGAGAATTATGACAAAACCCTCGGCGGCGTCTCTGAAAACATTTCCCGCTAATGATGAGCTTTATTTCCTAAGGGAAGCGAGCGGATGAAATCAATTAACAATTGATATCATTGGAGGCTCTGCTCCCATTAAGCACGCACTTCCCACCATGCTTTATTTAATGCTTGACTCTTTCTCTATGTGCCTGGGGATCCCGCCGTTTAATAAGGTTTACTCATAGGGGGTTATGGGTAATGGAAGATTTATTTTTGAATCATGACTCAGAATTTTATTTCTTTTAATTTTTTGAGCTTAAAGTATACGTATGAGGATTGAGGCTTATACTCAAATCCATCTTCTATTATTTGATCCACACGGTTTCAAACCATACAAGGTAAGGCTTGCTTACCTAGTGGCCAGTTATGACCTTGATGGTGGTGGAGTTGGAGAATTTACCCAAGTGTAGATATACCCACTGGTGCCGATTGTGCATCATCCTGTTCCTGGCTCCAATAGCTTTTCCATCCAGGTGTCCATCTTTATCAACAGCAAGCTCCAGGAGAAATGACTAGAAACTCTTCACCCAAAACATTCTGCATAAAAACCCCCGATGCTAGTTACTGAGTCATCTGCTAACCTCCAACTTGACTATCTCTTGTCCTAAAAATTACAGGTATCTGATGACTGGAGAGGGTTGACCAGCAGAGCCCCCTGTACCATTCTCCATCTAGAAGCACATTAACATTGCCCAGAAGATGCTGACTTACCCTGAGAAGATAATGCAGAATCAGGCAGAAGTTGATGGAGATTGCCCACTCTAGGCTGAACAACCAGTTGAAGTACAGACACCAAAAACTTGGACTCTACTAAAAACACCTGATCCTGACCATTCAGGTTGTGATAGTGGGGATAGACTTGAGTTTGCCATTTTGGCCCCCAAGCTTAAGTCAAAGCTCAGAGTCAAATGAAAGAAAGTCACAGCATCACCACGCATCTGTCTATCTCTATTAACGGCAAGCTCCCGGAGAAATGACTAAAAAATCTTCACCTAGAAATGAGCTGGAGGGTGAGCTGGAGCTGGTCCATTCCTTTCCTAGAAACACAGGAAACACAGCCCAGAAGACTATGAATTGGATAAGGTAGCGTTTGATGAAAATTGCCAACTCTAGCCTTGAAGCACAGACAGCATGACCCATGGTCATCTCCACTTAAGCCCTGATCGTAAACTTGAGTGGCAAGGGAAACCCAAGTTGTGCAACCAGTGAAAGGCCAGAGCAAGTTGAGTAATGGTGTGAGTGGAGCCGGTAAATGAGTAAGATGTCCTTGCTTATCTAAATCTAAAGGAAAACTGCCAAGACTCAGGTTGGTGGTCAGATGAAAACTGGGTTGGGAGCCAAAGTGAGTAACCAGATGCAAGCCATGTTGAGAGCCAAGGTGGGTAGTCAGAAGGAATCCAGATCAAGAGCCAAACTAGGTAGACAGCTGGAAGCAGATGTAGAGCCATGGCGGGAAGTCAAGCAGAAGCAGGTCTAGAGCTAAGGTGAGCAGTCAGATGGATGCACAGCTCAAAGCTGGGATGAGAGACAAACTGAAGTCGGAAGGAAACAACGAGTTAAGAAACAAGGCAGGAAGTCAGACAAAAGCTGAGTCAAAACAAAGGCATGGATCTAAGGTTCCAAGAGGCAAAAGTAATTCCAAAATCACTTGTCAACTTGCTCAGGGACTGGCAATAGATCTTAAATATTTATGACCAATGCCCTTGTTGAAATTGCCCCCATATGCATGCACGTATCCCTATCTGTATGTAGATTGCTATTGGTCCTTTAGGCCCTTGTACTTTAGTAGGATGTGTATTGATTGTGTAGGCTAGGGGTCCCCATTCCTGCTCCTCAGGGCCTGACAACAGGTCCTGTCTTGTGGATGTCCACACAGATGCAAAGGTGAGGTATGTGGCTGTGACTTGTTGGTGGACATTGAGAAGAGGGTTGGGCAATGTGTAGATACTTTCCATTCTAGAAAGGTGCCTCTTTATCTTTACCTTGAGTAGAGTGTCTCTTTAGTCCCCCTATATTAGGTCCAAGAGGGGTCGCTCCACATAGTGGCTCAGGACTCGTGTTTTAGGAGAGCTTTGGGAAACTATGTTGTATGCCCAAAGCACTAAATTTGATTGTAGGACACGGACAAGTTGGGTAGGTACACTTTAACCATAAAACAACATGCCTAACTTAAGGAGGCCCTCTATGCCACAGGTTCTTCACGCTAACAATTTTCAGTTTTCTCAGATGACCTAAAATGATATTAAACTTAGCAAAATGGAGGTCCTTTGTAATTACATTCAAATTAATTTCGATTTATACGATGTTAAAAAACAAATCTAAATTCAAGGCTCAGTGTAATCTGTGGCTGACTCCGCGCTGATAATCAATTTTATCTATACAATTACACTTTTGCTTAAAATAATTAAATAATTAAAGTCCTCCTTAAGTAAAAAGTTAAGTCTCTCATCCTCCTTATGACATTGAACAAGTCATTTGATGACGAAACACGTTTGGGGTGGGGCCAAGCAACACAGACGGGATTCTCTTTGGGTTTTCACCTGAACAAGTTGCCGATTTCCACGGCCAGGGAAGGCATATGGTATTGTGTCATAAGGAGGGTGAGACGCTATCCGGAGACTTAACTTGCTGACCTGCTAATAAGATTAATAATAAGAGTCATTTTTGGTAAGCTTAATAATAAAAAGCGCGAATGCTTTCCGGTTGTAATAGTATTGCACGATTGGGTCTTTTTCTATTTTTTGACATGCTTACTGGTAATGAATGGTGGAATTAAACGCAATTTAGGGCAATAAGGTTTAATGAAAAGAATCTGGTTGGAGATATTAAGAGTGATTTGAGGTTATATTAAAGTGGACCTACATCCGGTTGATTGAAATAAGAAAGCCTATGCATATGGGCTAGCTGGTACGTGCATACTGGTGGCGGTTTTGTATCCACGAATGAAACGAAGATTAATACACTTGGGTGATCCTTTCGAGAGCCTATTTTATATGTTTCCCCCCCCCCCCTGTACATACAGATCGCTCACATTAAAAATCATCCTACCTGCATCTACTGCATTTTCTGAGACTTTGAACATTCAAGATGGCGGCTCATGGAGTTTCAGACTGCCTGCAAACAGGAAGTGTCTTCTGACTGTGCCTCTCTGCATTCTGGGATTGTCGACCTTTTCCTGACCCCAGATCTGCTCTGCGCTAAAACCCCGCCCCCTGCATTTTTTACCCCTCTCCTCAGTATGTGATGCTTCTGAGTCAAGATGGCGGCCCCCGTATCCTAGATTCCTGAACAGAATTGAAGCCCAGTGGGAAAAAGAATAAAAAGTAAGTGATTAAAAATATTAAATATATTAACTTTAGATGCTGGGGAATCATTTTTTTAAGGGTTTGGACTTTTCAATAAACCGGACCTTCAGCATGATTTAATGAAAAGCCCAAACCCTTAAAATATTACCTCCCAACATCTAAAATTAATAGATTTTAAGTTTTTAGTCACTTATTATTCTTTCCCCCACTCGGCTTCAACTCTGTTCTGGACTCTAGGATATGGGCACCGCCATCTTGACTCGGAAGAATCACACATGCTGAGGAGAGGAGAGCGGGACAAAGTGCAGGGGGCGGGTTATAGCTGTGCTTTGCACACACAAAGCAGAGTTGGGGTCAGGGAAAGGACAGCAATCCCAGAATGCAGAGCAACACAGTCAGAAATCACTTCCTGTTTGCAGGTTGCCTGATGCTCCATGAGCCGCCATCCTGGATGTTTAAAGGCTCATAACATGCAGTAGATACAGGTAGGATGATTTTTAATGTGGGCAATCTGTATGTACAGGGTGTGGGAAACATATAAGATAGGCTCTTATTCAGGGTGAAGTTCCGGATTAATGTGGGCAATCTGTATGTACAGGGTGTGGGAAACATATAAGATAGGCTCTTATTCAGGGTGAAGGTCCGGATTAATGTGGGCAATCTGTATGTACAGGGAGTGGGAAACATATGAGATAGACTCTTATTCAGAGTGAAGGTCCGGATTAATGTGAGCAATCTGTATGTACAGGGTGGGGGAAACATATAGGATAGGCTCTTATTCAGAGTGAAGGTCCGGATTAATGTGAGCAATCTGTATGTACAGGGTGTGGGAAACATATAAGATAGACTCTTATTCAGAGTGAAGGTCCGGATTAATGTGGGCAATCTGTATGTACAGGGTGGGGGAAACATATAAGATAGGCTCTTATTCAGAGTGAAGGTCCGGATTAATGTGAGCAATCTGTATGTACAGGGTGTGGGAAACATATAAGACAGACTCTTATTCAGAGTGAAGGTCCGGATTAATGTGGGCAATCTGTATGTACAGGGTGTGGGAAACATATAAGATAGGCTCTTATTCAGGGTGAAGTTCCGGATTAATGTGAGCAATCTGTATGTACAGGGTGTGGGAAACATATAAGATAGGCTCTTATTCAGGGTGAAGGTCCGGATTAATGTGGGCAATCTGTATGTACAGGGTGTGGGAAACATATAAGATAGGCTCTTATTCAGAGTGAAGGACCTCTTTAAATGACGCTGAAGGTTTGCTTTAACCAATTTTTCTTCGGCTCCTGCGCATGTTAATTGAACTTTTATAAATTGGAAACGCTATTTTATTCAATTTGATGTGAGCTTTTTTTATATAAAAAAAAAACAAATGATTAAATAAACCTGTAACCTTTTAGAGAATAATTGGAGCCCTTGATCATCTAATGTAAATTGAGCCGATCTATAGCTGGAAGTCACATCACCGAGCTGCCTTCAGAGCTCATCTAATTAGAGCATTATACGTTAGATCTTAGCTCACCCTTAAAACCCCCGATGGGCCGTCGTGGCCGCTCCATATTCATGAGGTCACATAAAGACTTTCTCCTCATGGACTCATGGAGAAGCTTTCAGGCTGCCCACTCATGGTCGCCTCTTCACTACAACCCCAATCTGCTGGCAGCGGAGCGGTGGCCATGGAAACCACATCAAGGAAAAGCTCTTAAAAGCTGCCGCCCAAAGGATGAGGCCATTTACCTTGCTCTTCTCCGGGATGTTCTCTATAGAAGAGCTAATCAGGGCGAGCTGCTCTCACATAATAAACACCAGGCAGACCAGGCGTTTCAAGTTCATCTCCACTGCTGGATACTTTTATACAATCAGGTAGCACATTGGTTCAGGGGACTTTAAATATTGAGTTCCAGGTAACCTAGGCAGATTGATCTGCATTAATATTAACAGAAAAAACCTCATAACATTGTGCCATACATCACATGTAGGTGTGTATACCCAGCCAATAGGCTCGATTCAGAGAGACAAAAAAAACTTCCGTTTTCGTGCCGATCTGTTTTTTTGTGGGAAATGTTTCCGTTCTCGCATGAGTGTACGAGCGATTCTATGAATGCATTGAAAACCTTGTGTAAAGTTTCCGTCCGTTCGTACGGCAGATTACGAATTACGCGGATGTCATTTTCCATCCAGACTTTTCCGTTTCATTTCCACATGTTACAATGTAGGCTTTCGTTTTTGCCCTTTTCCCATCGTATCCTCCAACGAATCCTTTATGTTTCCCGATACATTCTGTTTCCCTTTTTCAATAAATATTCGTCCAGACGGAATCCTTACGATCTTGCGCCTGTGCACTACAAACTTACTCATTAAAGTGCTCGCCTACATATTTGCCACCCTCATTTCTACTACAATGTTTAGCTAAATCACTTAGCGCTATCCTCCATCTTCCCTTTTGGAACCTTAAAGCTCACCCAAACCACTTCGCGGTTAGGTTCTTCTTCCATTTTAGCCCCTAACTTACCCAAACCACTTCTCGGTCATGTGAATATTCATCTTTAAATATTTCTGGGCCCATTATTTTGTGTTAATGTATTTTGTAAATGAAATGACACTGTAACATTTTTTTTTATTCTATCATAAAATATAAAATTTTTAAAAATTTTGAAAATTTCAAATTTTTACAACTATAAAAAACAAAATACATAGCAATGGCAGGCCACTGAACATTATTCTTCATCTGTGGTCCCCAACGGGTTGCGCAGCTCCTGCATCTCGCCCACCAACTGAAGGACCCTGACACTCAGTTGTGCCACTCTGGCACATGTGGTCCCTGTTAAAAAACGTAAATTAAAATTTTGGTATAACCTTGTTGGGGTCATACATTCCTGACTCAAACTGACGAAATAAGCCGGAGCTCCGCAATATATAAGCATCATGGGACGACCCTGGATGCCCTGCAAGAACACTGAGGAATCGCATAGCTGGATCAATCACTGCTTTTATGTTGTGCGAGTGGCACATCTTGCGGTTCATGCAACCAAATATAAAATAATTACACATAGCAAAGGTAACCGACTAAAACAATAACTCCTACAACAAATTAAGATTCAAGTTCAACAATCCAAATATAATTCACAAAGGACATAAGTCTAAAAAAATAAAGCAATTATATGGATGTGTGGAAAAATAAATGTTTACATGCTAAGGACTAATTAAGGTCAGCATTAAAATGCTTCTATAAGGCATACATGAAATGTATTGATTCAGGTATGCATTGCTATACAATTCATGGCCTCGGCCATGCTGATACATGCAATGCCTTGGTGCTAAAGACACGCAGACTCCTCCACATAGCCGCAAAACATGTTCAACAATAGCAATCCGAGCCCTCAAAGGTCCCGTAAGTGGATCGGAAATTAAACGGATTTATAGGGTGGTGATCCGTCGGCAATCAGCTCTCTGAATCAGACAGAAGCCCATCCCAGCAACGGAAGTTTTCTGAACGAACGGAAAATTTCCGATTTTGTTTGGAAAATGATCCGAACTAACGGAAATGATCCGATTTGCTTCCGATCATCGAAAGCGCATTCCCGAACGTTCGTACGAATGAAAAATGGACGAAAAAAAGCGTAATAAAGACTAACACCCACCCAAACTTTCACAGACAGCTACGGAAGTCCAGACGAATGTGTCTCTGAATCGAGGCTAATATCCTTCATCTATGAGTACTGCATAGGAATGTTGGTGTACTGATTTCTCCTATTCAGCTTCTTCAGCATCATTTATACTTAAAAAAATGGCATAGCAGATGCTGTATGGAATAAACATTATAGCAGTTTCACTGCATTTAAATGTATCCCCTAAAAGAAATGTGGAAGCTTATTCATTACTAACGCCAGGTATTGGCAGATGAGCATTAGTGTGACCGCTAGTAGACACTGTAAGCAGGTATCGGGCGCTGTAACGGAGCGTCTCCGTCGCTGTAGTAACCTGGCCGGCATTGATGAATGTGATGCATGTTGGGCGCTGTAACCAGGGCTGTATTTACCATTAGGCAACCCTAGGCACGTGCCTAGGGTGGCAACCTGGAAGGGGGGGGGGACACTGCCCTTACTACTGTAGTATAGATAAGAAACTAAAAATGATATAGCCAGAACATTAATGCCTCCTAACAACCCCCCCCCCCCCTAGCCACAGAAGGATGCAGAGTGTATTTGTGTGGGGGGGGGGGGGGGCAATAAACAAAGACCAGAGCATCTCCCCTCCACTGGTGTGGTCATGTGACTCCACATGTAAAAATGGAACATGCTTGTCTGCTTCTCTGCATTTCCCCCCTTGTGCCCTCCTCCACACACATTATCTGCATCTAGCCCACTGCACCCTTTAGACCCTACAGTTTTTTTATATGGACCTAGACCTAGGCCTAGGGCACCATGAACCCCAAATACGGCCCTGGCTGTAACACCAGTACATCGCTGCAGGGAGCGAAAGGTAGCGCCAGCTCAGTGCGACCGACTCTCGCCGCTCAACACCATACATCAAAAAAGGACAAACACACAGCGTTGGCGCTCTAAATCTGGTCGCTGTAGCATAGAGCGCCAGACACCGTGTGATTAAAGTCTGTTTTTGAACACATATCCACCAGTAACAAAACAAAAACACACGGGATGACATTGTTGTAACGCTGTGACATTAACACTTTAGCGCCAGACCTGTAATGACAATTCTGCATAAAAATATAAAAAGTCCAAAAAGTTTCTAAAAGTGTTTGTTTGCAGCCAGAAGACGTCACACAATGATTGCCAAACACGCTATTTATACACAACTAATGAAGGGCCAATGAAATGTACGGGAGAGCGACACTGAGCGACAGGTAATACCTGGCGCTCTGGAAGCTAGAGCGCCGGCGCTATAAACTGAGCCGCCTGTAATAATCCATGTGGATAGTTGCGGTCCTGGAGGTCCTGAGCTCCGAAAATGTGGTGATGTTATCTGTTCATTAATAATAATTTTTATTCATATGCATTGGTCTGTATGATGGCGCACGCATTATCTGCATTGCACTGATCTTTAAACCTTACTATTTTTGCACAACGCTTAATGTGCATTATAACTCTTGCAGGCTGATTCATTAATAGCGCCAGGTAGCGACAGATGAGCGACAGTAGCGTTATTTTCACAGCGCCCGCTAGTATTCGCTGTGCTTGGCCGTTGTTCGGCTGTTGACAGCGACTCAGTCGGTGTGCGGTAATGTTGAATACGGGGTTAGGAGTCGCTGTTTTACAGGTTCTGCGCTGTATGGGAGCGCATGACAGCGAACGGCCAGAGCGAACGCCTCCCACCATATTCATTAACAAATCACGCTCCAAAAATTCTCGCGCTGTGAAATGCTTGTTTAAACCCCAGAGCGCTGGCGGCGATGGGTTAAAAGTAGTTTTTTATCCCCCAAACAACCATATTTTTTGAAAAAAAAAACATTTTGTAATATGAATACATTAATATCAGACCTGTAATATCAATTCTGCACAATTTTTTTTTTTTTTTTTTAGCTTAAAAAATTATCTAACATTGCAGAAGTGGCCACAGAATTTTTGACATTAAAAAAAAAAAAAAAAAATTAATAGCAATTAATTATGAATATTTAAAGATTGTTCCATTGAAATGCATTGGAGAGCGCCAGGTAGCGAGAGGTCATACCTGTCGCTGTTCAAGGTCGCTCGCTGGCGCTGTGGGCTGAGGCTGGAATAATGATGAATGATTCGCTATGTGGCGCTCTGTCAGTCGCTAAGCAGGATTGGCTTGATAAATGTGTGATTGCGGAGGGGAGCCGGCGTTCTCGTGGCGGTGAGCGTCATTACCGTTCGCTCACCATTCGCTACCTGGCACTATCCCTTGTTAAATAAGGGCCTTACTATTTTTGCACAACGCTTAATGTGCATTATAACTCTTGGTATATTCTCACTTTTAAGCACTTGGCACTTTACTAATATTTTTTTCCTTTTTTCTATTGTAAGCATTTTTTATCACATATTTGGGTTTTGCAGCACTTTCTTGTTTCTAAATAACGCCACCATACAGCCATAGCAGCATATTTATTTAGTGTTAATATATTTATGGTAAATATAATATAATTCATACCTGAATGATAGCTCATAACAGGACAATTATCTCCAGTATCCTTTATTTGTGTATATGTTTTTAATCTAGTCCTTAATGTTGTTTGTCAATTTTTCAAGAATGATCCAATAATTTTATTTATTTATTTATTTATTTATTTATTTATTTCCATGGTTTTTGGTGTGCAGTCGTTATATATAGGGGCATTTGGGGCCAATCTAGGGCCCTTTATTTTCGGTTGTAATAATCCATGTGACGCTACATGGCGCTGTTAGAGGCGCTCACCAGATTCACTTTCATAAATGCGGTTTTGCGTACAGCGCCCGGCGTTCACCAGACGCTGCCTGCCGCTACGAGCCACAATCTGGCGCTATCCCTTCTTAAATGACCCCCCTAGTGTAGAGCTAGCCTGAGGTGGCCATTGAAAGTAAAACGTTTAAACAATTTGAACATTCCAGGCAAAGAAAAAACATGAATACTCACCTTTTGTCACCCATAGCTGATCAATACTAATAATATGGTTATTTATAATTAACCAGATCTCAAGGTTGGTGACTATCACTGCGATTCTGCTGAGCGACTACCATGGTGTCCAATGGCTCCCTGCATCAGTCACAGAGACTAGAAACATCTGTGTCATCCTCTTCAATGAAGCGGGCGTGGCCAGTCACCAGGAACAGGGGCGGGAATACCAATAGACTGCAAGCCTTGAAATTGGAGGCAGTTTGCTCTTTTGAATTCATACAAAGAGGCCGATTTATTAATAGCGCCAGGTAGCGACAGATGAGCGCCAGTAGTGTGATTTTCACAGCGCCCGCTAGTATTCGATGTGCTTGGCCGTTGTTCGGTTGTTGACAGCGACTCAGTCGGTGTGCAGTAATGTTGAATACGGGGTTAGGAGTCGCTGTTTGACAGGTTCCACGCTGTATGGGAGCGCATGATAGCGACTGGCCATAGCGACCGGCTCCCACCATATTCATTAACAAATCACGCTCAAAAAATTCTCGCGCTGTGAAATGCATGTTAAAAACCCCAGAGCGCTGGCGGCGATGGGTTAAAAGTAGTTTTTTAACCCCCAAAAACCCATATTTTTGGAAAAAATAATAAACAAGTTTTTATAAACATTTTGTAATATCAATACATTAATATCAGACCTGTAATATCAATTCTGCACACATTTTTTTTTTTTACCTTAAAAAAAATATCTAACATTGCAGAAGTGGTCACCGAATTTTTGACATTTAAAAAAAACATTAATATCAATTAATTATGAATATTTAAAGATTGTTCCATTGAAATGCATTGGAGAGCGGCAGGTAGCGAGAGGTCATACCTGGCGCTGTGATGGGATTAGCAGCGGCGCTGTTCGCTGAAGTCTGCAACATGATGAATCCCGCGCTAGGTGACGCTCTCGCCGGCGCTAACCTCATTTAGCGTGATAAATGCGTGATTGTGTTTGCAGCCTGGCGTTCTGGAGTCGGTAGCCGCCGATAGCTGGCGCTACCTGGTGCTAGTGAGACACTACCTGGCGCTATCCCTTGATAAATAAGGGCCAAAGATTGCCAGCCACAGATCCCATAGACATACACGCAAGCTCAGGCAATAGGAACATGGCATAGAGCGCTCACCTCTGCTGTAGTCAGTATCCAGAATAACAAAGTGCCAGCTATAGAGCATGAGCAATAAAATCATCCTTACTTTATTATAGTCCTTTAAAAAAGCCATCACAGCATGGAGAGCAGTAAAAAGCATAACAAGAGCAGACCCTTCGTCAACGCGTTTCGAGCCAGGGCTCTTAATCAGTTTGCTCTTTTGAACCAGAGTAGGACAGGAGCACTGCAGGGGACAAACGTGAGTATGTGTGTTGTTCTTTTCCTGCCAGGACAAAGACTTTAAAGTGGACTTCCAGGTAAAACTCCCGCAGCATCCCTTGGGAACAATGCACACACCCAGCTCCTGGCTCAACATTCCAATATGAGATGTCCATCCACTAAGGAAGCCGGAAAATAATCACCAGATGTGATACTAAGGCTTACCACTTACCTGCTGCCAGCCAATGCGGCTCACCAGAGAGGGAAAGGAAATGTGGAAGGGAAACACAGAGGGGGGAATGGGGGGAAGGAATAAAGGATAGGGAAACCAGGAGGGAACGAGTTGGTAAAAAAGAAGGGGTCAAGTAAAAGAAGAATAGAGTAAGAGAGGAAGGGAGATGGAAATAAAGGGGAAAAAAACAAGGAGGAAATTAGGTTGGAAGAAATAGAGGGAAGGAAACAGGGAGGAAATTAGATTGGAAGGATGGAGGGAAGGATGGAGGGAAGAAAACAGGGAGGAAATGAGGTTGGAAGAAATAGAGGGAAGAAAACAGGGAGGAAATTAGATTGGAAGGATGGAGGGAAGGATGGAGGGAAGAAAACAGGGAGGAAATGAGGTTGGAAGAAAAAGAGGGAAGAAAACAGGGAGGAAATGAGGTTGGAAGGATAGCGGGAAGAAAACAGGGAGGAAATTAGGTTGGAAGGATAGAGGGAAGGAAACAGGGAGGAAATTAGGTTGGAAGGATAGCGGGAAGAAAACAGGGAGGAAATGAGGTTGGAAGGATAGCGGGAAGAAAACAGGGAGGAAATGAGGTTGGAAGAAAAAGAGGGAAGAAAACAGGGAGGAAATGAGGTTGGAAGGATAGAGGGAAGAAAACAGGGAGGAAATGAGGTTGGAAGGATAGAGGGAAGAAAACAGGGAGGAAATGAGGTTGGAAGAAATAGAGGGAAGAAAACAGGGAGGAAATGAGGTTGGAAGGATAGCGGGAAGAAAACAGGGAGGAAATGAGGTTGGAAGGATAGCGGGAAGAAAACAGGGAGGAAATGAGGTTGGAAGGATAGCGGGAAGAAAACAGGGAGGAAATGAGGTTGGAAGGATAGCGGGAAGAAAACAGGGAGGAAATGAGGTTGGAAGAAAAAGAGGGAAGAAAACAGGGAGGAAATGAGGTTGGAAGGATAGAGGGAAGAAAACAGGGAGGAAATGAGGTTGGAAGAAATAGAGGGAAGAAAACAGGGAGGAAATGAGGTTGGAAGGATGGAGGGAAGAAAACAGGGAGGAAATGAGGTTGGAAGGATAGAGGGAAGAAAACAGGGAGGAAATGAGGTTGGAAGGCTAGCGGGAAGAAAACAGGGAGGAAATGAGGTTGGAAGGCTAGAGGGAAGAAAACAGGGAGGAAATGAGGTTGGAAGGCTAGAGGGAAGAAAACAGGGATGACATGAGGTTGGAAGGCTAGCGGGAAGAAAACAGGGAGGAAATGAGGTTGGAAGAAATAGAGGGAAGAAAACAGGGAGGAAATGAGGTTGGAAGAAATAGAGGGAAGAAAACAGGGAGGAAATGAGGTTGGAAGAAATAGAGGGAAGAAAACAGGGAGGAAATGAGGTTGGAAGAAATAGAGGGAAGAAAACAGGGAGGAAATGAGGTTGGAAGGATGGAGGGAAGAAAACAGGGAGGAAATGAGGTTGGAAGGATAGAGGGAAGAAAACAGGGAGGAAATGAGGTTGGAAGGCTAGCGGGAAGAAAACAGGGAGGAAATGAGGTTGGAAGGCTAGAGGGAAGAATATAAGGAGAAAATTAAGTGGGAAGAAATAGAGGACAGGTAAACAGAGAAAAAAAGAAAAAGGTAACAAGGACAAAGTGGTCAAGAGGAAATGGAAACAGAGGGGAAAAGAGTTGGGAAAGAAGAAAACATGGAGGACATGAACGTGGGAGGGAATAGAGGGAAGATAACAAGGGGAAGGCTGTTGGAAGAAATGGATGAAGGAAACAATAAGCAAAGAATGTGGGAAGGAATGGAGGGAAAAATCATGAGTTATGGAGGTTGGAATAAGTGGGAAGGAAGACATGGAGGAAAAAATTAGGGAAGAATGGAGGGTCAATGTAAGCAATGTAACGTATGTAATAAAAACTATTTTGCAAATAAGAAGGAATGGAGGGAAGAAAACAGGATGGAAAGGAGGAGGGGAGGAATGAAGGGAGGGAAATTAGGATGAAAGAAGATGCGAAGGAATGGTTGGAAGGAAAGGATGAAGGTGGGAAGCAGTGAAGGAAGCAGCAACTTATGTGGGAGGAAAGAGATACAGTAACAGAGAAAATTGGGAAGGAAGGAGGAAACATGGTGTGAAGGAACAGGGGGAAGGAAAGAGGGAGTTAGGAAGGAATGAAGGGAGCGGGGGGGAGGAAGTGGGGTTAAATGAGAGAAAGAGAAACAAGGAGAGAATGAGTTGAAGGGGAACAAAGAGGAGGGAGGTGGAAAGTAATGGAGGTGGGGAAGTGGTAGGAAATAAAGAAAAAGAATGAAAGGAATGAGGTATTAGAGGGAAGTGGAAGATGGAGGAATGACGGTGGTAAGTAAAGGAGGGAAGGGAAACATTGTGGAAATAAAAGGGAGGGAAACAAGGAGGAAAGGAATTAGAGAAATGGAGGAAGGGGGGTGAGGAAATGAAGGGAATAGAAACAAAAGGAGGTGGAAAGAAAGAGAGGGAAGGGAAACAGGGAGGAAGGAGATAACAATTAATAGAGAGCTGGGAAAGAATGATGAGAATAGAAGGAATAGAACAAGGTAAGAAGGCAATCGTGGTCACATTTTATAAGACAAGGGAAGGACGAGTGATCTGATGATGTCATGCATTTATAAAAGCTCGTGATGTCATTTGTTTACAGGGTGGAATCATCAGAGAGGAAATGAGCTCTTGATACGTCAGACTCATTGAGAGGATTGGGTGACGCCGAGGAGCGCGATCAGCCGCAGCAGGTAGGTCTCTGCTTGGAGTAGATGTAGGCCCTTATTTAAGAAGGGATAGCGTCAGGTAGCGCCTGGTTAATGAGAGGTAGCGACAGATAGCGACTGGTGAACGCCGGACACGGCACGCAATTACACATTTATCAAGTAGAATCTGTTTAGCGACTGGGATAGCGCCATGTAGCGTCTGATTCATCATTTTCACAGCCTCAGCGAACAGCGCCGGCGTTCAGCCTTGCACAGCGCCAGGTATGACCTCTCGCTACCTGTCGCTCTCCCATACATTTCAATGGACGAACATTTTCTTCTCTTTAAACTGTTTTTTTTTTTTTTTCAAAAAAATCACAAATAATTCTGTGACCTCTTCTGGCATTGAATAAGCAGTTTTTTCACATTTTTTTCATTTTTTATATATTTCCTCAGAAATGACATTACAGGTCTGCCATTAAAGTGTTCATGTTACAATGTTGTTACAATGTAATTCCATATTTTTTCGCTTTGTTACTGGTGGACAGATGCTGAAAAACAGACTTTAATCACACAGCCTCCTGCACTCTGGGCTTCAGAGAAGCATTTTTCAGCGCCAGAGATTTGTGAGGCTGTTTTTTTGCTGAATATGGTGTGAGTCGGTCGCTATGAGCAGTCGCTAACATGCGCTCCCATACAGCGCTGTACTGATCAAATAGCGACTCCCCACAATGTATTCAACATTACTGAACAGCGACTGAGTCGCTATAAAGTAGCGACTCACGGACGAGCACAGCGACTACTAGCGGGCGCTCTGAAAATGCCGCTACAGACGCTCATCTGTCGCTACCTGCCGCTAATGATGAATCAGCCTGCCCATTGATTTAGGGAATCGCTCTCCAATGAAATGAACAGCAGAAGACATTTAAAGTGGACCTGTCACCACCACATTCCACTGAATAGCTTATGTGCCTATTACTACTACTGATCACATGACCCTATGACTGCCGCCAGCCAATAGAAGCTCAAAATATCTAACCCAACCCTGCCATGATCTAATATTGTAATTCTGCTGCCCACTGAACATTATAAGGTTGGATTTCTCTATTTCTTAAATCCTTCACATAAGTCGTCTTTAGAAAGAAGCAACAGGTTTGGGTTTTGGAAAGCGGAACAGCAATAGCTAACAGTCATAAAGTAAAAAATACTGTTCAAATAGAAAACATAAAGTTACTGTTTTGCATTTAAACCAAATCCCATTTGTGTCACATTGATTTGCTCATCTCTGGACTTGTTGCCTCCTAATTAACTTGTTACAATCTTTTGCAATCCTTTCTGCTTATTTTCTGTTGTTTAATCCTTTTTCTATTGCATCTCTAAGCCTTTTCTTCTCTTGTTGTTCATCCCTTTTATTCCTTTTTTTCACCTCTTCTTGCCTTTCCTCTCTCCTCCTTTGAATTTCCTGTGCCCCTTTCCCCCATTTCATCAAATCTTCCCTTGTTGCTAATCTCTTCTTCCTTTTCTTTTGTGTTAGTTTTTTTTCTATCCTTCTACTTTAGTTTCCTTTTACCTATTTTCCTTTCCCTATTTTCCCTTTCATTGGTTTCCTTTACCCTATTTGCTATTTTCTTTTTCTTCCCCATACTTACTTTCTCCTTGTTTCGTCTGCAGCCCAGGGCCTTATGCAGCCGGCACTGCCATCAGTTCTGGCCCTCCAGCACCCCGAGGGATTTGTCTTACCTGCAGTGCAAGCATGATGCAGAAAGTGAGGCACCAATGAACTTCTCTAGATGGTAGATGATACACATGTGCTTCTGGTGTATTATCTGTTTTGTCTTCCTAGCTATCCTCAGCTCTTCTGTGCCTACCTCACCCCTGCTTACCCACCTTACTGCTCACCCATCTCTACCCATCTTGCCTCTTCACACCTTATCTTTTCTTCCTTTTTCACCTCTGCCTAACTCTATCCACTCCTGCCCAACTCTCTTGACCTCCGCTAACCTCACCGCTGCCCACATCACCTCTGACCAATGCAGCTCTTCCCATCTCACCTCTTCCTGTCTCACCTCTGCCCACCTCACCTCTGTCCAACACACCTCTTCCTGTCTCACCTGTGTCCAACAAACCTTTTCCTGTCTCACCTCTGTCCAACACACCTCTTCCCATCTCACCTCTGTGTAACACACCTCTGTCCAACACACCTCTTCCCATCTCACCTCTGTGTAACACACCTCTTCCCACCTCATCTCTGTCCACCTCACATCTGTCCAACATACGTCTTCCTGTCCCACCTCTGTCCAACAAACCTTTTCCTGTCTCACCTCTGCCCATCTCACCTCTGTCCAACACACCTCTTCCTGTCTCACCTCTTCCTGTCTCACCTCTGCCCACCTCACCTGTCCAACACACCTCTTCCTGTCTCACCTCGGTCCAACACACCTCTTCCCATCTCACCTCTTCCCACCTCACCTCTGCCCAACACACCTCACCTTGTTTCACCTCTGTCCAACACACCTCTTCCTGTCTCACATCTGCCCACCTCACCTCTGTCCAACACACCTCTTCCTGTCTCACCTCTGTCCAACACACCCCTTTTCACCTCATCTCTGTCCAACAATCCCCTTCCTGTCTTACCTCTGCCCACCTCACCTCTGTCCAACACACCTCTTCCCACCTCACCTCTTCCTGTCTCACCTCTGCACACCTCACCTCTGTCCAACACACCTCTTCCTGTCTCACCTGTGTCCAACAAACCTTTTCCTGTCTCACCTCTGCCCACCTCACCTCAGTCTAACACACCTCTTCCTGTCTCACCTCTTCCTGTCTCACCTCTGCCCACCTCACCTGTCCAACACACCTCTTCCTGTCTCACCTCGGTCCAACACACCTCTTCCCATCTCACCTCTTCCCACCTCACCTCTGCCCAACACACCTCACCTTGTCTCACCTCTGTCCAACACACCTCTTCCTGTCTCACATCTGCCCACCTCACCTCTGTCCAACACACCTCTTCCTGTCTCACCTCTGTCCAACACACCCCTTTTCACCTCATCTCTGTCCAACAATCCCCTTCCTGTCTTACCTCTGCCCACCTCACCTCTGTCCAACACACCTCTTCCCACCTCACCTCTTCCTGTCTCACCTCTGCACACCTCACCTCTGTCCAACACACCTCTTCCTGTCTCACCTGTGTCCAACAAACCTTTTCCTGTCTCACCTCTGCCCACCTCACCTCAGTCTAACACACCTCTTCCTGTCTCACCTCTGCCGACCTCACCTCTATCTAACACACCTCTTCCTGTCTCACCTCTGCCCACCTCACCTCTGTCCAACATACCTCTTCCTGTCTCACCTCTGACCAACAAACCTCTTCCTGTCTCACCTCTGCCCACCTCACCTCTGTCTAACACACCTCTTCCTGTCTCACCTCTGCACACCTCACCTCTGTTCAACACACTTCTTTCTGTCTTACCTCTTCCCACCTGATCTCTGTCCAACAAAACTCTACCTGCCTCACCTTTTCCCACCTCATCTCTGTCCAAAACACCTCTTTCTGTCTCACCTCTACCCACCTCACTTCTGTCCAACACACCTCTTCTTGTCTGACCTCACCTCTGTCCAACACACCTCTTACCACCTCACCTCTACCCACCGCACCTCTGTCCAACACACTTTCTGTCTCACCTCCTCCCACCTCACCTCTGTCCAATACACCTCTTACCCCCTCACCTCTGCCCACCTCACCTCTTCATGTCTCACCTCTGTCCAACACACCCCATCCTGTCTCACCTCTGCCCACCTAACCTCTGTCCAACACACCTCTTCCTGTCTCACCTCTGTCCACCTCTTACCTCCACCTCTGAGAGTCTAACATACCTCTTCCTGTCTCACCTCTGTCCACCTCACCTCTGTCCAACACACCTCTTCCTGTCTCACCTCTGTCCACCTCACCTCTGTCCAACACACCTCTTCCTGTCTCACCTCTGTCCAACACACCTCTTCCTGTCTCACCTCTGTCCAACACACCTCTTACCACCTCTCCTCTGTAGAACACACCTCTGTCCAACACACCGCTTTCTGTCTCTCCTGTGCCCACCTCACATCTGTCCAACACACCTCTTCTTGTCTCACCTCTGCCCATTTTATCTCAGTCCAAGAAACCCAACAAACTTCCTCCCACCTCACCTTTGTTCAACACATCTCTGCTCTCACATCTGCCAAACACATCTCTGCTCACCTCTTTCCATTTCAGCTCTGCCCACATCAATTTCTGCCTTATCTCTTCTCACCTCTGCCCACCTAACCTCTTCCTGTCTCACCTCTACCCTACATTGTTCACCCCACCTCACCTCCCTCTTGCTAATCTCCCCCTGCCTAACCTCTGCTCACCTTTGCATATATAATGCTTTAAGGTTAAAGCTGTTTTTTCTTTATCATCTCTCAAATTCTCCTCGCCCATTTTTTTTCAACCCATGCTTCCTTCTCGTTTGAGTTTCCCTTTTATATCTTTAGTTCTGCTTTCTCTCATATTATCGTATGGCTACTTCTTTCTCTTCTTTGCATCACTTCTTTGTGCCTCTTTTCTTCTTTAGTGTAATAGATGTCACCCAGTGAGATCGGTCACAGGGGCTCTGCATGTCTATGTCCTCTTTATTCCTCCTCCTCCAGCATTCTTCGTTCTGCTCTTTTCAGGTTATAATGAGAAGCGGCTCCTCTCGCTCAGCTTTGCAGATAAAGGTATTACCGCGCATCCAGACATATCGAATGGCAGCAGAGGCTCCGATAAAGCCCCAGACACCGAGCTCTGCATAAGAGGAAAAACCCAAACCTACTCACCCTGAATTTCAGAGCAGCCTGTAAACTTCCAAGACAACACGCGCCTCTGTGCCTGGAATGCAAAGGGAATGAATGGCCGTATGAATGTAAGCAGGAAATATTATTGAAAAGTCTATGGGGAAACCACAGAGGCACTCTGCGGGAAAACACTTTATATATCAATAATTCTTCAATGGTTAAAAACTTTCATCCACAGCGTTCCACTTCAAAGATGTGCAGAAACCGACCATCAGTATTCTTAAATCATGTACCAGATCAACATAGATCACTCAGCAAAGTGTGTCAATTTAGCTCCTCTTTAGTGGCTCAGCACAAATATTATTTTCCCCGTGATAATTATCATAATAAAACAAATCTTATATTAGACATTTAGATATAAAATCATTATAACAATGTATCTAAAATGTCTAATATAAGACACAAACACAAGAGGGACGGTGGGGTGGACAATTAGTCTGCCTCCACCCCAACAATAGGAGCACCACTCAATATCAACAACAAACAATATTAATTATATACAAGAATTTATTATACAGAAATAAGACATAAAAGACAATTACATTAGACAAAATACATATTAAAAAAAACAGCAAAAATGCATCCAGTGCTGCTGCACAGCAAGCAGGCCAATATATCTGGGAAGCTCAACAAATAAAAGGAACGGAACCCGTAAAGGGTACAATAATTTGTGGCGGCACAAAAATGTTTTCCTTATTAATCCCAAATAACCAAAAACCAATTGATTAATAAAGTGACAGTGCAACAGTGTTATTATAAATTCACAAAAGTGCAATTAATTATATGAAATGCTATATATATATATATATATATATATATATATATATTAATAAACCAAACTAACATGAGTATTAAATATAAAAGATAATTATCATATAAGTAATCAAGTGTCCAGGTAAAAATAATGCCAAACCATAAACCTAACAGCACAACTGTTCCACGAATGTCAGAGGGGGGAAGAGCAGAGTGGACACCTGCGCACGCGACCGCCCGTGTCGCTTCAGCTGGGTGAAGAGAATGAAAGCATAAAAATACACCTTTATACTCACCCCAAGATAGCCTGGGCCAACCATGTGTGTTGCTGCGAGCCTGGAGCGCATCTGCGTTCCAGCTCGTACCTCCGGAAATGACGTCACCGGCCTCTCAGAATGGAGACAGGCCTGAGTTGGCTGAGCGCTGGATAGAGCAACAGCGCGGAAATGGGGGGCGAGGCTCCCCACCCCCCATGCACCTCACCTCGCGGCGACGCCACCCGTCCTGCCACCCCCGCGACACGGATCCCGCCACAAATGGCGGGACCACGCCGCAGGGGGTGCGGATGGACGGGGGGGGGAAGGCAGACAGGCAAACGGCCCGAGTCGGAGGAACATACGGGCATACACTTAAAGGGCCAGTGACGGCAGACCCTCCAGCACCATATGGGTCAATGCCAGTCAAAATTACAGGGGCTCATATCAGAGCATCCCTGCCAGAGGGAACAGTCTCACCTGATTGCGAAGCAATCTCCCTGCCCCGGGGGGGGTAATAAAGAGGAAAAACACAGTTGACACATTAATAAAATAACTATTTCTGTAACCACAATACAAATGTGACAATATGCTAAATGCGAACCTGATAACAGGTGTGAGGATCAGCTCTGGTAGACAGCAGGATGTTAGCAGTATAGAGGCCCAGATGCGAAAAGCTCAACTTAAAGTCCATGTTTATTCACACAAAAAGTCCATAACACAAAATATCCTTTTTGGGTTACATCACCTTTTCAGGAAAAATGCTACAGAATTGCATCAGACAGGCAACGGCCCTTTTTAGTTTTTGTCCAAGCTTGCACACTTGTAGCCGAATCCACCTCGGGTCCACATGAAATAGCCTGTATAAGAGCTTCCAGCCAGGCACACAGAGTCTCACTCCACAAGTGAGCTCTAGACACAGCCAGTGCACAGCTGACTCCCCAGACTATTTATGCGGCCCGCAAAACCCGGACCTGGGTAGGGGGATGGAGTCCCACCCTGCTCTACTCCATCCCAGTAAAGCCGTCCCGGGTTAGCCTTTCGGCTATACTAAAATTTTAGCAGCAGACTGCCATTAGCAGCTGATGCTGGAGAAAACTACACAGCTTTGCTGCACCAAGGCCAGGTACCTTGGTGCCACATACCTACTGTCAATGACGGCACCTTGCACCTTACCACACAGGATATAAGCATGTGATTATTCATACACACGATGGCAATAAAAACGTTTTTTTAAATGCCAGCACTAATAAGCATATTCTTTCTTATGTGGGGTAATGCCAATTAGACATAACAAAAGGAATTGAGTATTTTATATCAAGCATAAAGGTGAAAGTACAGACATGCCAAAATCGGGCAAAATTTCTATTGCCCAGGGGATGTCCCATAGTGGAAGTACTCTTTGGGAGTCAAGAGCTTCATGCTTGTATGTGCATGGACCGGCACACTCACATCAGCCGACATATCATCGTGTCCACCATTGTAGGGATTATAAGACCAATTGTGGACATCCCATGCTTTATCCATGGCCATTAACTTGTAGGCGATGCTGTTGACTGTTGCTTTAAATGGCTCCCGGACTCCTCCAAATCCAACAGGTGATCCCCGTGTTTAGAGAGTGACGAGGTCACTCAAAACAATTATATAATGTGCTAAGTGAGAAAGAACAAAACAAAACAGAAAAAAACATGAAAAGGTGAGCCCAAAAAGGCACAAACGCCACCAACCCCGGCAGGAACCACCCACCAAACCAATCCAAAATAAAAGTAATGATTGTGATAAACAAGAATAAACAAACACAAATTGTGTGTGAGGTCCCAACCAGATAACATAAGTAAAGGATCTGCACAGAGGTGGAGCTGGAAGCTGCAGTCAAGCAGTGTCAGCCACGATTAAGATGACAACAATATTAGCTCAAAGAGTCATAACAAATTATTTGTACTATACTCCAAGGTCTAACCCCATATCCCAGGTGAACTTTATCTGAAGAGAATGTAAGTTCTTGTCAACCTAAGAATGGGGTGAACGCCGAGTCTTCATTTAGACCACTGGGGGAACGTGTGTCCAGTTAGAACATCCACCTTAGTTCTCTTTGCAAAAGTAGGCATTTAAGATCACCACCCCGGGGACCCAGGCGTACCCTTTCTATCCCTATGACTCTGAGGGACCTCGGGCCCCCCCCCCAATGCTTTTCCAAAAATGGCCTGCTACTGGGGAGATCGTCTTACCTATCATGGTATCCCGGCTGGCCAGCCGGATGTTGGACAGGTGTGCCTGTAGCCTGGTCCTAAGGGAATTCTGTGTTTCACCGACGTAAGCCATAGGGCAATTGCAGAGTAACAGATACACAACGGAACGGGTTCTGCAATTAATAAAGAATTTATTTTAAAAATCCGACCAGTTTTTAAATTCTTTACATGAGATGTCTTTTCAACGTGCCTACACACGGAGCAATTTCTACAGGGAAAACACTCCCTGAAAGCCATGTATCCATTGTTTTAAAATGGCTATTACAAAGGTGGTCCCTGAGATTCGGGGCCCGACGTGCAGTCATTTGAACCCTTGGGCCAACCAGGTCCATTAGAGAGGGTTCCGAGGTTAAAACATGCCAATATTTTGATAGAACTCCATTGACCTGTTTCCATTGTCTATTAAAATCTTTCACGAATCTCACTAGTTCTGTACCACTTCCCTGTTTTTTATCTTTCTTAGAACGTGGTTTGAGCAAGTCTGATCTCTCAGACAGCCTAGCTCTCATGTAGGCCTTGCCAATGATCCTCTTTGGGTAACTTCGTTCCGAGAATTTTTTGGCTAGATCTGAGGCCCCCTGTTCAAAGGCCTCCACACGAGTGTTGTACATGGGCACTTTCATAATCTAGGAAGCTATTTACTGCCGTAGGTTTCCTAAATAAGCTGGTCTCTATTGTACCGTCCGGCCTCAGGTATAGTTTGACATCCAAAAAAGTTACCTCGGTCTGTGAGATGTAAGTCCTAAGCATGATGTTTAGATCATTGTGATTCAACTGATCCAGAAATTCCTGACATGAGGATTCAGTGCCCTGCCAAAAAATTAAAATATAGTCAATGTAGCGGTACCACCCCAAGATCGCGGGGTGATACCGCTCAAAATCTACATTGATAACAGTGCACTCCTCCCACCACCCCAGAAACAAATTTGCCACCGAGGGGGCACATTTTGCCCCCATGGCTACACCCGAGATTTATTGGCAATACTGTCCACTGAACATAAAAAAATTGTGGGTGAGAACGAACTCCAGCAATGACAGTAAGAACTTATGCAGTTGTGCCCTATCGGTCGACTCTTTATCCAAGAAAAACTTAACAGAGGAAAGGGTTAACTGATGTGGTATTATGGTGTAGAGTGACTCTACATCGCAGGTCACTAAAAATGTGCTGGGTGGCAATTGTACATGTTCTAATTTCTTGAGGAGGTCCACAGTGTCACGGACATATGAGTTTAAGCTTAATCTGTGCGGTTGTAGAAACAGATCCACAAATGAGCAAATGGGCTCTAAAAGGCTTTTTATGCCCGAGAAAATTGGTCGACCCGGAGGAGATGTTATACTCTTATAAGTTTTGGGCAATACATAAAAGGTTGGCGTCACAGGGTATGGTATAGTGATAAACTTAAATTCCTGAGCACTAATACAGCCTGTTTCTCTACCTTCACTCAAAAGTAAGTCCAACTCCGTCTTATACCTGTCTCCTGGATTCCCCACAAGACGTAAATAATTACGTGTATCTCGGAGTTGTCGGTTCACCTCCTGAACGTAGGCAGTGGAGGCCCAGACCACAATGTTGCCCCCCTTATCCGCTTCCTTGATGGTAAGGGCCCTGTTGTTTTTAAGGGTGGTAATGACCTGCCTCTCTTCCTGCGAGAGGTTTTCCTTACCATACACCTTAGGAAGTGCCAGAATGTCTCTAACTACCATATTAAAGAAGACCTGTGCCGGAGGGCAGGCGCCTAAAGGAGGACAAAAGGTGGATGGCCGCTTTACCAATCCCGGGTCCAGGGGAAGTGAGGGGTCCTGTTCTTGCAGCAAGGTGTGAAGTTCAAGCAGGGCGTCCCAATCCTCTGGGCCCAGGGTAAATGAATTCACCTCTCTGTTCGTGGAGCCAAACTGTTTTTTTAGAAGAATCCTCCTGCAGAATAAATAGACACCTTAATGAGGGTAAATTTATCAGCATTGTTCGTCGGGGAAAAAGATAAGCCCTGTGACAATACTGACTTCTCTGCAGGGCTCAAGATGTGATCAGAGAGATTAATGATTTGTAAATGGCTAGTGGTTAGCGGACTGTCCTTATTGCAAATCATTTGTAGCCCCAACGATCCCTGTTTCTCAGGGTTCTTTGGTCCACGTCTCCCACCCCTCCGGGTTCTTCCTCTGCCTCGTTGCCCGAGGATAAAAAATGCGCATCACTGCGGGAGCTATTTTGTGAGGCCGATATTTGATCGCGTTTGGGGGGGGCCCTATTTGCTCTACTGCCCCTCCTCTGTGTGTGCCCGGTATGCTGCCATTTGTAAGCCCGTTTGAGCATAGTCGGACATGTCCCTCTGCAATTTGCGCCTTTTTGTGTCCATGACTATCTGTTCATGTCTGTCCAGATCAACAAAAAGAGACGCCAAAAAAGCTTTGACCTGTATCTGTTGGTCATAATGATCTAATTTGAAATAAGACATAAAAGATAATACAATATAATATAAGACAGGCTATTTCATTCCTAAAAGACATGCCAGAGGCATACGGCATGTGTTTTAGGAATGAAATAAACCTGTTAGTCAGTGAAGTCAGCAGCTTTCTCCAGCTTTTTGCTGGAGGAAAATCACTCTCAAAATTGACACACTTGCGTTTGCCCTATGAATCAGTCACCAATTTGCACTTGTGGAAAATTACAAGTGCAAGTTTCTGCTACAAAAAATGCACTTCACATTTTGTTGCCTATGAATCAGGAGGAAGCCCAAGCGTGACTTGTCACTCCAAAACAAAACGTATGCAAATGCACAGGCACACCATGAATCGACCCTAATGGGAGTCTTAGGGGGCCCCAAAGATGTTCCCATACTTTGAAGCCTGACAATAGCACTTGCCCCTTCCAGTGTAAAGAGTCAAGTGTAAGAAATAACGTAACTTCAACACCAGTATCACAACAAGGAAAGCTGCATTTGTAGGGCTTACCTTAGCCAATATATTTGATTTTGGAATGTTACAGCTGGGTTGTGTTGGAAGGGTGTACAGAATGGCAAATGGAGCAATGGGTGCTAGATTCATAAGTTAGAAAATGCTGGAAATTGGATGGGGTAAAAGGGGGTCCTGACAATTTGAACGGGATGCGTACATTCCTGATGTACTTGTGCAGCATTAGAGCCCAACATGGACAACATATCAATCTGCATCTTCTAAAGACATAAAAAGATACCAAAGATGATTCAGCAATTATTAAAAAAGTAACTTGAATACAAACATTAAACTTTGAAAACCAGCATCTGTAAAAGTAAAAAAAAAAGACTTCAAAAACAGGCGAGACGAGTTGAAGGTGCTTGCAAAGCGGAGGATTGCTCCGAGGACAGACCGCGGCGGCAGATTGACTTCAAGAGATTAATTATAGAAGGACTTCATCAAGCCCGGACTGAAATTAGACGAGGCGGTTCTTAATAATTTAGAGTTTTGTGGAAGGACTTCTGAGGAACGGTAGTCCCGCCGACGACGCCAAGTTTGCGATGTCGGAGATGAGTCCAGACTCACAGAAGATGTTAAAGAGAGGCTGCTGTATGAGGGACACTGTGTTAAGGTTTAGGAACAGCATAAATAATGTGATGTGTTAGGGAGGAAACATGCTACACAACAAACAATACAGTCCATACAATGTGGAGCACTCTAGTGTAACGATTCAGAAACTAAATCTTCCCACTGGCCCCAGTGAATGGCAAAGCAGAATATAAGTCTCTTAAACTGGACACAAAGTTTTGCACAGTTGAAAAAAACTCACTTTCTCCATCTGCATAAATGACAGTGAATCATTGTCAGCACTTACATTTGCCTCTGCCTCACCTAAAAGCTGGTCCTGGCCATCTTGGAGCACTTCTTCCTTTACCAGCATCCCAGCCATGCTGTTGTCTGGATTTAACTGACATAACCCACAATGCATAGCGACAGGAAACTCAGAAGCACTTCCTCTTTGTAGGCCACTGCAGCTTCATAGGATGCCATTGAGGGGGGGGGGGGGGAAATTGATCATGGCAGAAGTTACAAAATGTTAAATTAATGGGAAAGGATGCATATGAGAACTGTTTCTTGTAAGGATGTTGGTTGGTTTAACCCTTTAAGTGCCAAGACTGTGAATTTTACGTGGTTGACTCTCTGACCCTTAAGAGCCAGCCATGCAAAATTGATGAGCCTGGCATTTACCCCTGCTGGCGGGCAAAAAATAAAAAAAACCTGACCCCTCTATCGATCCGGGTCTTCTCTTTAACCTGGTGCCATCCGATCCCCCAAGGGGGCTCTTCTGGCTCCTTCTTCGGCTGCGGCCCCTGCTAACTGTTGGGCAAAAAATGACATTTTTCCCCTTGTGAACGAGATCCCTCCCTCGGGGTCTCCTCTTCACTGGGGGGGCCTCCAATTGCCCCCGGGCTCTTCCGTGTTGTATGTAACTATGTAACTAATATGTAATTTTTTTCTTATGTGTGTGTGTGTTTATTTTTACTGTTAACCCTTTGTGAACTGGTAAGGGATCCATGAGACCCCTATATAAGTTCACAAGGCTGGGGGCTGGCAAGTCACCTGTAGCTAGTGACACCCTGTTCCAAAAGCCCTGCATAGCTGGTGCTGGGCTGGTTATGCTGGGTTTTGAGGATTTTTAAGAGTTTTTTCAGTTTGGGGGAGTCTTTTTTTTTTATTTCTCCAGCATGTAGATTATATCTTTGGTAAATCATTGCAAAAAATCCTAATAATAATTTTTGTAAAAACCCAAGATGGCCGTAAATAACCACTAGAGGGCAGTAAAGCTCTGGCCCTTATTCAGTCAGCAGAGAGATCGCTGCGGGCTGACCAATGAGATTTAAAGTGGACCAAAACCCAGGATTTTGACGATCCTGCGTTTTGGTCCTCTCCCCCTGTGTGAAACCCCCCAGATCACCGGGCGCAACTCACCTTTTCAAGCATACAAGGTTGCTCACCCAATCAGTGCGCTCGGAGCCGTCTAAGCCAGCGTCCAAGGCCAGCGGCTCTGCGCGAGCTGGCGGCCGCATCCCCTGCTTCTCTCTAACAGGGAGCGTGCCAATGCCGGCCGTTGACAAAAGCCTGGCGTGGACACACGCTCTGCTAGAGGGATAGCGGGGATGTGTCCGTGGTTTGCGCATGCGCCGTTGGACCAGGAAGCAAGGTAAGTGTATGGGGCAACCTGGGGGGTTTCACACAGTGGGGCATCCCGATATTGGATACCCAGGGGGGAGGGAATCGATCTATAAGATTCCAGGGCCGATCGTGCTGGGTTTTGGAAAAAAAGGAGGAAGAATTTAGTAGACTAAGAAAGGTATGAACAGAGGAAGGAAATAGGAAAAAGAGGGGGTATAGGAAACTGGGAATAAATAAAGAAGAGAAAGGGAAATAAAGGAATAGATCCAGAAAGAACCAATAGCAGGAATGGAGGAGGCACAAGAGAGGATGGCAGGAGCGAAGTAGGAAGATGAGGGTAAAGTAAGGATAAGAGAAGGAAGTAAATATGGAATGAAAGAGGGTGAGTGATACATGGAGAAATAGAATGGAAATGGACAGAGCAAAGAAAAAAAGCAAAATAAAAAAAGAAGAAATAAAGGAAGGGAGAAAGGAAAGGAAAGGAAAGGAGGAAGGAAGGGGGAAATGTAAGGGAGGGTGACAGAAGGGAATGGGGAAAGAACAAACAGACCATTAGGAAAAAAAATATGGGAGAGGACAGGAAGGAGCGAAGAAAGGAAGGAAAGGAGGAAATAGAGAGAGGATGGATAGAGAAAAGGGAAAAATAAAAGAACTGTAGGACGTTTGGCAAAAAATGTAAGGGAGCAGGAAACTCTGCACCCCCCCCCACACTATACATGTGGAGGGAGATAAGGGAGGAGGGAAGAAAAGCAGGGAAGGAAGTAGTAGGATAGAAAGAATAAAGGAATGAGGGGGGAGGAAGGAAGAGAAAAGGGAAACATAAAAAAGCTGCAGGAAGTTTGGCAAAATAGTGTAAGGGAGTAGTGAACTCTGCACCCCTACACTAGTGGTAGGATAGAATGAATAAAGGAAGGAAGGAGAGAAAAAGGAAAAATAAAAGAAATTTTAAAAAAAGGTCAGGCGGGAGGAAAGAAGGTTGGAAGGATAGAAGGAAGGAAGCGGAAGAGGGGATGATGAAAGAACAGCAGATAGTTAGGCAAAATAGTGTAAGAAGGCAGCCTCACACACACACATCAGACATAGGGAGGTGAGGTGAAAGGAGACAAGGAAGAGAAGAGAGTGTGTGAGAAGAACGGACGGAATAAAGGAAACGGAGGGAGGAAAGAAGGAAGGGGAAAAGGAAAAGATGAAAGGACTGCAGGAATTTAGGCAAAATAGTGTCAGGGAGCAAATCAGGCATAGAAAGGAATAGAACATGGAAGGAAGGCTGGATAGAAGAAAGGCAGCGACCAAAGCAGAGGCATGGAACAAATAAGGTAAGGAATGAATGGAGGAAGGAAGAAGGAAAGAAGAAAGAAAGGAAGAAAGAAAGAAAGAAATAAAGAAAGAAAGAAAGAAAGAAAGAAAAAGAAAGAAAGAAAGAAAGGAAGAAAGGACATGGGAAGGGAGGGATGAAAGAAGAAAGGAAGGAAGAAAAAAAGAAGGAAAGAAAGAAAGAAAGAAAGAAAGAAAGAAAGAAAGAAAGAAAGAAAGAAAGAAAGAGAAAGAAAGGGAGTGGGGGCTGGAAATTAGGAAAGGACTGCAGGTAGTTAGGGAAAATATTGTAAGGAAGCAGTGGCAATCTGTGGCCCCCACTCCAACACCAGGCATGAGGAGAGAGACAGGAAGGAAGGAAGAAAGGGAGGGAGACAGGGAGGGAAGGGAAGATGAAAAGATGAAAGTAAGGAAGAGACGGAAGAAGAAAAGAAGGGGAACACATGAAAGGACTATAAGAAATAGTCTAAGGAAGCAGAGGAAATCCCCCACCCCGGCATTAGGACTTCTTCAGCTGTTGCACAACACACAGCACTGGCACTGGTGGTCACAGCGTCTCTGAGCATCAATAATGTAGCAGGCCACAGATGGGCGACATTGCCGAGGTGTGAGCTCCATCACCTCTTCTCATCCATCTCACCACCTGGAATATCTACTGACATCCCTGCACAGCTGCCAGGAAGATCTTGGGTTAGAAGCCTCACACAAGAACCTGCAGCCAGTGGGAAATAACCTTCCATTGTAAAAACCAAATTAAGTGTTGGGGCCTACCTAAAAAAGTGGTGTCTAAACTACTGCTAAATTATATCTGGTTCTTTAAAGTGGACCAAAGCCCTCACCGATCAGCCCAGGAACTTATAAGATTCGCGGGCCGATCGATTCTCTCCCCCCAGGTCGCCAATACACTTTCCTTGTTTCCCAGTCCAACGGCGCATGCACAAGCCTTGGCCACATCTCCGATATCCCTCTAGAAGGGCGCGTGCCCGCTCCAGGCATTTGTGAATGGCCAGCACATGCACGCTCCCTGTTAGAGGGAAGCGGGGGATGCGGCCATCAGCACGCTTAGAACCGCTGGCCTTAGATGAAGTAATGTCAGCTTATCCAAGTGCACTGATTGGACAAGCGGCCGCACATGCACCATAGGACCAGAAAGAGGTGAGTTGGTTTCAGCAACTTGGAGGGATTCATGCAGCAGGGCATCCCCAATCGTGGCGAGATCCAAAACCAAGGATAGTCAAAATCTTTAAAGTGGGGGCTAAGAGATTCCATGCCTGGCCACTAGCCTGCCCCTGGGGCATTCTGCACCGGATGGCCCACTGTGCGAAACATCCCTGGATTCGGCCATGCACGCTCCCTCGCCCAGCCTTCCTATAAGTGCTGCAGGGTGTGGCTTCGGTCTTTGAAAACCAGGCCACAGCTGAGCCAACAGCAGCGCCCCGCTCAGGTGGAGGGTGGCCCATAGATTGAGCGGTGGGCCCATTTTTGGGATTCCGTCTGCTTGAAAGTTAAAGTCCACTTTAAAGGGTAAGCCAACAGCCAACTTCTGAAGCCCCACAATTGGTGGCCTGAATGGATCGAGATTGGTCTTCAAATGGGGGGTACGTGCAGGGGGGCATTATCAAACATGATGCCGCTTGTGCCAGGCCAACAGTCATTTTTGCTAAGTATCTAAGATTTGTCTGCTGGGACATCATCCCACATGACCTCCAGCAGCCAATCAACTTGGACGGTCACACAGTGATGTGCGAGCCCATCTAGCGAATGGGATTGATTTCTGGTCGGACCTAATTCTAGGTAAATACGGGGCAGCCCAAGATGCATATATCTATAATGTTGCTGTTTGGGGTGGCAAGATGAATAGACTTGCTGTAATATGTTTTATGTTACTAGATGGGTAAGGGCAACTTAATTTAATGTTGCTGTGCAGTACGGGACCCCGGAGGCAGATGTGGGCAGCAATGTTCTTACAGGGTATGTCAGATGGTAAAAATAGGATTTGGGGCCTCCCTTTTAATTTGGGCCAGGCCAGGCCAGCCCTGGTCTCATAGTGGGTTACTAAAAAGAAGGTTCTTGGTGAGCGCTCCCAACTCCAACTCTTATAGAGTGTGAGAATGTTGTCTGGTCCCTTAAAGTGGACCAAAACCTGCCCTGGAGTCTATGAGACCGATTGGGGATGCCCTGCTGTGTGAAACCCTTCAGGTCACCTGAAAACTCACCTTCGTTCCCGGTCCAACGGCGCAAGAGCAAGCAGCGGCCTCATCCCCCCTATTCCATTAGTAGGCATTTGTGAATGGCCGGCGCGGGCACGCTCCCTGTTAGAGGGAAGCGGGGGATGCGTCTGCCAGTGTGCTCATATTAGACAAGCTCTTGGATGAAGTTGCTGGAGCGGATCCGAGCTCACTGATTGGACGAGAGGGCTGCGCATGTGTCATAGGGGGGAAGGGTGAGATCGGTCAACCTGGGGGTTTCACACAGCGGGGCATTCCTGATCAGGGTGCCCGGGGGGGGCAAGGACCAAACCCAGCATAGTCAAAATCCTGGGTTTTGATCCACTTTAAGATGCACTTGCCTTCTGCTATTACAGTTTTTTAGTGGCTGATTAGGATTCAGGAACAAAAACATTCATTCGGTGGCCGGGCGAGCTGAAACAAGAGGGTGATTTGGGGGAAACAGCAATCCGAGCATGTTGTTAGTCTTCGCTGTCATCCGCCTTATCTGTGCCACCCCCCCCCCCCCCCCCCCGCTCATATTTCATGTCCCTGCCCTATTTTATCTACACTTCTCATCCGGTCTTTTTATATAAGTTTTCCAGAATAGCTGCAGAACTGGCTTACATGCTGTTTCCTCGCTCTCCGCGTCAGGCGGAACGAGAAGAGACAATGGCAATGAATCAATAGGCAACTACAAGTTGGTGGCCCGTACGGAGTAAATGTTACTTCTGCACAGACATCCAAATACATACATTTATACTTTGACAACATTTAACAGATGGAAGGAATGGAAAAACTGAGATAAGGAGGGAACATCTGATTGTGAGAGGTGGACGCAACATAAGAAAAGAAAGGGAGAAAAATGGAGGGAATGAGAGAGAGACAGAATGAGAAAAAAAGAAAGTAGGGCGTTGGGAAAAAAGGGAAAGAAAAGGTAAAGAGAAAAATCAGAAAGAAACAAAAGGGAAATGTAAAGGAGCAGGAGTAGGGACATTTTTTTTTACATTTTGTGGCTAAATCATTTTTCTTTATTTTGAAAATGTTTGTGATTTTCTTAAATATATATATATATATATATATATATATATATATATATATATATATTTTTTTTTTTTTTAATTATTAAACTCTGAATCAGATTTTAAAAAAAGGAAGGAGGGGGGAAGCAAGGAATAGAAATGCAATGAATGGAACACAGGAAAGAGAAACACTGAATTAATATGCATAGGAGAGACAGAGAAGTGTTAAAAAAGATAGAATATGGAAAAGAGAGATGGAAAGAAGGTGAAAAGAAGAAAAAGAAAATGAGAAAAAGGTGTAGAAATAAGAGCAAGATAGAGGGAATGTGGAAAAGAGGGGCCAGCATTCAGTAAGATCCCCCAGCCAGCATTCAGTAAAATCCCCTGGCCAGTGCTCAGTAAGATCCCCCGGCCAGCGTTTAGTAGGATCCCCCGGCTAGCACTCAGAAGGATCCTCTGGACAGCACTCAGTAGGATCCCCCGGCCGGCACTCCGTAAGATCCCCCGGCCAGCACTCCGTATGATCCCCCGTACGGCATTCAGTAAGATCCCCCTGCTAGCATTCAGTAAGATCCCCCGGCCAGTACACAGTTAGATCCCCCGGCCAGCATTCAGTAAGATCCCCCTGCTAGCATTCAGTAAGATCCCCCGGCCAGTACACAGTTAGATCCCCCGGCCAGCACTCAGTAGGATCCCCCGGCCAGCACTCAGTAAAATCCCCTGGCCAGCACTCAGTAGGATTCCCTGGCCAGTGCTCAGTAAGATCCCCCGGCCAGCACTCAGTAGGATCCCCTGGCCAGTGCTCAGTAAGATCCCCCGGCCAGCATTCAGTAATATCCCCCGGCCAGCACTCAGTAATATCCCCCGGCCAGCATTCAGTAAGATCCCCCAGCCAGCATTCAGTAAAATCCCCCGGCCAGTGCTCAGTAAGATCCCCCGGCCAGCGTTTAGTAGGATCCCCTGACCAGCACTCAGAAGGATCCTCTGGCCAGCACTCAGTAGGATCCCCTGGCCGGCACTCTGTAAGATCCCCGGCCGGCACTCTGTAAGATCCCCGGCCGGCACTCCGTATGATCCCCCGGCCGGCACTCCGTATGATCCCCCGGCCAGCACTCCGTATCATCCCCCGGCCAGCACTCCGTATGATCCCCCGGCCAGCGCTCAGTTAGATCCCCCGGCCAGCATTCAGTAAGATCCCCCTGCTAGCATTCAGTAAGATCCCCCGGCCAGTACACAGTTAGATCCCCCGGCCAGCACTCAGTAGGATCCCCCGGCCAGCACTCAGTAAAATCCCCTGGCCAGTGCTCAGTAAGATCCCCCGGCCAGCACTCAGTAGGATCCCCTGGCCAGTGCTCAGTAAGATCCCCCGGCCAGCATTCAGTAATATCCCCCGGCCAGCATTCAGTAATATCCCCCGGCCAGCATTCAGTAATATCCCCCGGCCAGCACTCAGTAATATCCCCCGGCCAGCATTCAGCAATATCCCCCGGCCAGCATTCAGTAATATCCCCCGGCCAGCACTCAGTAATATCCCCCGGCCAGCATTCAGTAAGATCCCCCAGCCAGCATTCAGTAAAATCCCCCGGCCAGTGCTCAGTAAGATCCCCCGGCCAGCGTTTAGTAGGATCCCCTGACCAGCACTCAGAAGGATCCTCTGGCCAGCACTCAGTAGGATCCCCTGGCCGGCACTCTGTAAGATCCCCGGCCGGCACTCTGTAAGATCCCTGGCCGGCACTCCGTATGATCCCCCGGCCGGCACTCCGTATGATCCCCCGGCCAGCACTCCGTATCATCCCCCGGCCAGCACTCCGTATGATCCCCCGGCCAGCATTCAGTAAGATCCCCCGGCCAGCACTCAGTTAGATCCCCTGGCCAGCACTCAGTAGGATCCCCTGACCAGGACTCAGTTAGATCCCGTGGCCAGCACTCAGTAGGATCCCCTGGCCAGCGCTCAGTAAGATCCCCTGGCCAGCACTCAGTAGGATCCCCTGACCAGGACTCAGTAAGATCCCCTGGCCAGCAATCAGTAGGATCCCCTGGCCAGCGCTCAGTAAGATCCCCTGGCCAGCACTCAGTAGGATCCCCTGACCAGGACTCAGTAAGATCCCCTGGCCAGCAATCAGTAGGATCCCCTGGCCAGCACTCAGTAGGATCCCCTGGCCAGCACTCAGTAGGATCCCCTGGCCAGCCCTCAGTAGGATCCCCCGGCCAGCACTCAGTAGGATCCCCTGGCCAGCACTCAGTAGGATCCCCTGGCCAGCCCTCAGTAGGATCCCCTGGCCAGCACTCCATATGACTCCCTGGTCACCACTCCATATGATCCCCAATCCATTTCTTAATATGATCCCCTAGCCACTACTCCATATGACACCTTTGACCACCATGCCATATGATCCCCTAGCCACCCATCCATATGACCCCCTAGTCACCACTCCTAACCACTATATATGATCCCTTACCACCACTTCATATGATTCTCCAGCGAGTCCTCCATTTAACCCTCCTAACAACCCCCCCATAGCCCCCTTTCCAATAAGTTCTCTGGCCCTCCCTCCATATGACCACATAGTCACATCTCAAGATAAGCCCACCCCTACAACTCTGCCGTCCTCCTATAACATTGACCCAGATCAACAAAACAACAAAAGCTGTAAGTTTCCTTGATGGGTAGATGTGAACTTACCTCCCAACTTTCTCACAATAGGACGGATGTCTGTCTTTCAAAGCCATGTCCCTTTCAGGCTTGATATTTACCCCTCACTTTTCTGAATGGGTTAACTCTTTTAGATGCAGCTTTCAGGTTGGATGTACTTATTTGCAGTTTTTATTAGGCTATAAACAGGGGTGCAGGGGGTGCAACTGTAGCAGGGCCCAGAAGGTCAGGGGGTGCCCAATCATTGTTGCTCTTCCACCTTATTTATCATATTTGTGCTCACTTGACATCAAGGAAGCAGCACGTGTCTCTGCTGTTTCGGTCTAGCTGCATCCAATTTAGTTAAAAGCCAGAAAAAAAGCCTTGAAACAGCCCCATTTAATGTTCGCACCAGGGCCCCGTCACATTTAGTTACACCACTTTCTATATGTAACACCTAATCTCTGTAAAATATTTATCACTTTGACTGCTATTAAAGTGTATAGGATTTAGTATGTGAATTATTTATAGTATTTGCAATTGTATTTAAATCACCTAACAAGAGCAAGACCCCAGATCTAGTGATAACAGGGGTGAGAACTCTGATGTAATGAGACCCTTACAGTTTTTCTCTCTTGCAGAATTCTGCATATGCCATTACTTGTGAATGACAAGATCTCACGGCAAAGACAAAGAGAACTTGCGAACTTTTAATTCTCCACGAGAAGTTTTGCCAACTGTCACCGCAGCCTTTTTTGGGGAACATTGCCACCTAGTGGCCAACCAGAGCCTGCCGCCATATACATATAGAGACACGTTTAGGACTGACACAGACAACTTGGAACTGAAACTTGGGGATTTTTGTACTTGTTTTCCACAGAAAACAAATATTGTTCTATACCATACCAGAGCGCCACAATGACCAGAAAACTGCCTGGTCTGCTGCATCATGTGGGCTTAGGCCATTCTTGGGATCCACCAGAGAAAATCATTCTTGGGATCTACCAGAGGAAATCATTCTTCTGGGGGCCACACAAGGAAATTATGCTTAGGCCCACCAGAGGAAATCATTTTAGAGTCCACAGGAGGAAATTATTCTTGGGGCCTACCAGAGGAAATGATTCTTGGAGCCACCATAGGGAATTCTTGGGATCCACCAGAGAAAATCATTCTTGAGAGGGCCATTAGAAGAAATTATTCTTGAGAGGGCCATTACAGGAAATTATTATTGGGCCCATCAGAGGAAATCATTCTTGGGTCCACCAGAAGAAATCATTCTTGGGACCATCAGAGGAAATCATTCTTGGGACCATCAGAGAAAATCATTTGTGGAGCCCACCAGAGGAAATCATTCTTGGGATCCACCAAAGGAAATCATTCTTGGGACCACCAGAGGAAATCATTCGTGGAGCCCACCAGAGGAAATCATTCTTGGGGCCACCAGAGGAAATCATTCTTGGGTCCACAGGAGGAAATTATTCTTGGGGCCTACCAGAGGAAATCATTCTTGGGGCCTACCAGAGGAAATCATTCTTGGGGCCTACCAGAGGAAATCATTCTTGAGAGGGCCATTAGAGGAAATTATTATTGGGCACACCAGAGGAAATCATTCTTAGGTCCACAGGAGGAAATCATTCTTGGGGCCTGTCAGAGGAAATCATTCTTAGGTCCACAGGAGGAAATCATTCTTGGGGCCTGTCAGAGGAAATCATTCTTGGGGCCTGTCAGAGGAAATCATTCTTGGGGCCTGTCAGAGGAAATCATTCTTGGGATCCACCAGAGGAAATTATTCTTGAGATGGCCATTAGAGGAAATTATTCTTGAGAGGGCCATTAGAGGAAATTATTATTGGGCACACCAGAAGAAATCATTCTTGGGTCCACAGGAGGAAATCATTCTTGGGGCCTATCAGAGGAAATCATTCTTGGGATCCACCAGAGGAAATCATTCTTGGAGCCCACCAGGGGAAATTATTCTTGGGATCCACCAGAGGAAATTATTCTTAGGATCCACCAGAGGAAATCATTATTGGAGCCCACCAGAGGAAATCATTCTTGGAGCCCACCAGGGGAAATTATTCTTGGGATCCACCAGAGGAAATTATTCTTGGGTTCCACCAGAGGAAATTATTCTTGGGTTCCACCAGAGGAAATTATTCTTGGGATCCACCAGAGGAAATCATTCTTGGAGCCCACCAGAGGAAATCATTCTTGGAGCCCACCAGAGAAAATCATTCCAGGGAATCACCAGAGGAAATCATTCCAGGGAATCACCAGAGGAAATTATTCCTGGGTCTCACCAGAGGAAATCAATCTTGGGGCCACCAGAGGAAATTATCCCTGGGTCTCCCCAAAGGAAGTATTTCTTGGGAGTGACTCAAGGAAATAATTTTTGGAGCCTGCCATTCTGCTATATATAAATAATGCAAATTGATGCACATTATAAAAGTGTGATGTTTCTTGATTGAATAACAAATATAACTCACTAAATAGATCAAAAGCTCACAGAACACGTCAGGAAAACACCTATTATTTGGTCTTAGATGCCCTGCATCGCCCTGTTGGTGGACGTGCATCAGTGTCTGAGGTCTATCGGAGAATCCTCTGGTGGACCAATCTGACACTGTCTGCATGTTCTCTGCTCCAATTATTGTTGATAGGGTTTCTTGGGAGGGTGTGAAAACACCATGCATGACGTGGTGGATGAGCCACATTTGTTGGCTGGGGTTAAATGGCATTCACAAACCTTGAGTTTACTGCCTAATTTAAGGCACATTGGGGTCGATTCAGAGCAAGGTGAGACAACTTACTCCCTTTTAGGTGAGAAAACTCACTCCTTTTTAGGAGAGAAAGGTGTCATTCCCGTTCATGGTTTACTTTGGGGCTGATTCAACAACCAGGTGTACATTTTCGCCTGGTGTTGAATCAGCCCCATGGTGGACAATGGAAGGAATTTTCTCTCCTAAAATAGGAGTGAAGTTTCTTGCCTGGCTCTGAATGGACCTCATTATGTTGCTTCGAGTCAGTGGGCAACTATGTTTGCATGTCATCAGTTGCCCCCCTTCCCAGGAGAACCCAAAGGCCGGTCATCTTGCTGTTGTTTGTCACCGACAGCCCTTGTGTTTATCATAATGTCACAACTTTTTCTAAAAGAGACAGACCAGCCTATTATTTATTAATTTGATCCAAACTGGTGCCTCTCAAGCACAAGAAGACGTTAACCTCCTCACTGCCCTAGAGAAATAGAGAAAACTACCAAAACTTGTGACTGTGAAACTGATCACTTCTATTTAAATCAAAGGGTTAAAATTCCTTTTTCTGACTGTATCTTACCCATGAACCTGAATCTTATATTTAAGAGCTGAACTAACAGTGAAATTTACTCTCTAGTACAAAAAAGCCTCACGAGACAAGTCATACAGTTCACCAAACCAATGCTGGTCCAACTAGAGTTGGTCACACAGTAGTAATCTTGGCATACATTCCTCTGGGAAAGCAGCACATAAGGTGACAATCTAACCTTTTCTACAGTACGTTTAATTTGTTTGCTAAAGGAGAAGTAATGGCAGCCATCACATGGATATTGCCTTTGTGTCAAAGACTTAAAGCCGCCGGGCGTAGATAACTAGCAATAAAACCAATCAGGTGACCACAGCTGGTAATATACCACATCAAACAACTTTTCATTGTGATATCACCATCGCTTACTTTTACACGTCAAGTCATTTACAGTACACTGTGAGAAGAAGGAGCGAAACCATGGCATGACCTCTACACATTGTATGTGTCTCCATGGTCTGGAGTCCAAAACTGATCTACCAACTTGAGAATCTAGGTCACCCATGCCTCCCTACATAATAATGATATTTATCCTTTTGTGCTCCTGTAGGCCCACCTTAACCAACTCTTTGACCAACTTTTTTGTGACATCACTATCATTGACCCTGGACCTGGGAATAGATAGTGGGTCAATCATGAAGAAGTAGGTGGGTAATTGGAGGGTAGTATGGCAGGTAGGCTAAGCATCAAGTAGATTCTCCCACAACCCAGTTAAAGGGCCAAATGTAAGGGATGAGAAGTATCACCCTGAGCCAAGAGCTGTCATAAAGCCATTGTGTGCTTATGACACAGTTGTAGGGCCCTTTAGGTTAGAAAGTCTTGTGTGCTGACGACACAAATGCTGACCTATATCAATAGAAATAGAGCCTCATAGGATCCATATTGCCATGCCTTATCCTTTGTTCCTGAGTTACCTTTGCTCCTTGTTTAGGATTCATTGTTGCTCCAGTACTTTGACTTTGCCGGTTTGCTGCCTGCCTTTGATCTTTGCCTGGAAATTAGATTACACCTATCTGCCACCTGCCTACGACCTTGGTATGGACTCTCATTTCTGAAACACTGCTGTCTGCCCACAACCCTTGCTCACGAACTTAACCAAGCCTTCGTTTACCACGCTACTTGGCAATCCGGCCAGGGACTCACTGCTTGCTTATCCCTTGACTTCTTGGGGCACTACCTGAGGCATCCCACATAGTCCAGCATATCCTTGCGGTGGGGCTCTAGTGAAAACTGGTGTTGCCCTTAGGTTCTGTGCCTTCAGGTGGAGACCTGGGTTTTGTGGGTAGTAGTTTTTGGTGCCCGCCTTGCTTGCAGTGAAACCCTGGTTCCCCACAACCATAATTCTGTCTGAATGCGATAAGAGCTTCTACCATACAACCACTTTGAAGAGTTCTGGACCAGGGCAGCGGTAGTAGGTTTAAGGAGATCAAGTAGATTCTACCGCTACCCAGTTAAAGGGCCAAATATAAGGGATGAGAGGGTATGCTGATGACACAGTTGTAGGGTCCTTTAGGTTGGGAAGTCTTGTGTGCTGACGACACAAATGCTGACCTCTATTAAAGGAGCAGTATCGCGAATTTTTCTTGGTGACTTATATTTAAATGGTACTTTGAATGTAGGTAAGTGTTGGAGTAAGAATTACAAATGTAGAAAAAAATGATGTGTGTGTTGAGTAGCTGGAGACTAATAGCTCATGTTTATGTCTGCTGAGTGTCGGGATTCGACACTCTGGCCTGTTCCATGCTGAGGAGAGGGGTGAAACAATGTATCAAAGTCTCAGCTGTTCAGTGCTGGCAGCGTCCAGCATAAGATAACAACATTGCAACATTGCCTGGCCAAAACTTATATATCTAAAACAGAGAGAAAAGCTCTAGAAGTCATTTAGCTGATTTTGACAGTTTTCCCTTCATGTTGGCTCTGCTGCAGAATCTTTCAGTTTACCATTTTCTCTTTCATATTCTTATTTTTCATTTTTCCATATGATCTTTCTTTCAGCTTTGTGTGTTTTGAGCAAAGCCCAACCCAAGATTTTCACTATCTGGAGTTTTGTTTTGTGCCCCTAGGGGCATCCCGACTTGGGATGCCCTGATATGTGAAATCCCCAAGTTCGCCTATGAAAACGTACCTTTCCCTGTCCCACAGCGCATGCACGGGCTCTCATCCAACCAGCGCTGTTTGCACGCAGATGGGGAGCCTGAGCAGTAACCTTCCTGGCCGCCCGGCCTGTCTAAATGACTATCTGTGTGAGCGCGCCAGAAAAATGGGGGGATCTGTGGTTATCCAGGGGTCGTTTCACACAGTGGGCATCCTGATTTAGAATGCCCAAGGGGGAAGGTCAATGGCCGGGTCTTATAGACTTCAGGGTCGGCCACTCAGGGTTTTGTTCCACTTTAATACCTTTAGATTTTCCTGCACAGTTATTCAAAGAAGAATTTCAGTCGTTTTCAGTCAGTTTAGTTTATTTTGTATAGATTTTACACATTTGAGTCACCTGGTCTCATAACAAAAGCAGCACCTCACACACACACAGCCGTTACCACTGATTACAGTGTCAGCCTCTGAGGTAAAGTGTTGCTAGGAGACCAGTGGGCTAAATGAAGCAGCTCACTAAATACAACCCAGCAGATCCCCCTATTCAGCAAATGGACTGAGCCATTGTCATTATACAATTTAAAAGAGAGGCAGATATTTTTTCCTTTTTCTATTGCCAGATTATTTATACACATTAAGGGACATCCTCCAAGGAAAAGGGGCCTAAACTACCTCAAACACAACAGGTTCTGGTCCAAATGTCCAAAAATTAGGGCACTAGGACACAGCACCAGTTTCCCCCAATTCTATGTATATATAGAGGTAGATAAGTCCCCACATATAATTAAATACCACACAACAAATCTTACATAAATATACCAGAAAATAACGTAAGGGTTTAACCCCTTCCCCCCCCTTTCCTATTTATACACATGTTATAAGCAATTGTGTGGCTATTTAATTATTTATCTTTTTTAATGCAAATTTTGCGATACTGCTCCTTTAATAGAAATAGAGCCTCATATGATCTATCTTGCCATGCCTTATCCTTTGTTCCTGAGTTACCTTCACTTTTTGTTTAGGATTCTTTGTTGCTCCAGTACTTTGACTTTGCCTGTTTGCTGCCTGCCTTTTATCCTTGCCTGGATATTGTATTACATCTATCTGCCACCTGCCTACGTCCTTGCTACGTACTCCTTGGGGCACTATCTGAGGCATCTCACACAGTCCAGCATATCCTTCCTTGCGGGGGCTCTAGTAAAAACTGGTGTTGCCTTTAGGTTCTGTGCCTTCGGGTGGAGACTTGGGCTCGGGTTAGTAGTTTTTGGTTCTCGACTTGCTTGCAGTGAAACCCTGGTTCCCCACAATCAGAATTCTGCCTGAATGCAATAAGAGCTTCTACCATTGAACCACTTTGAGGAGTTCTGGACCAGGGCAGTGGCAATAGGTTTAAGGATCTTCTTGAACCAGAACCTGTCTAAAGGCACCCTTCCACTGCCCATGGTCTAGTGATTTGTCTTCCTCACTATAGTCCTAAGCTTATCTATCAAACTTCAGATGCCAGGACACAATATGCTATGCTTCATTTTAGCTTCAGAGTTTAGTTCACAAGCTCCCACCTCTTCCCATCCAAGGGGTTTAACATTTCCATGCCCCCCAGTTCCATAGCTCCAGTTGAGTAATTTATCCCACAGAGCTTTGCTAGCTTCAGCACAGGTTTCCATTACACGCAGACAGTTTATTCCATGGCCATGTGGGACATTTTACTAGGCAGTAAGGCCAAGAAGTCTCTACTAATCGTCATCCAAAGTGGCTTTGGAGAACATGGATGCAGTAGAAAGAAGATATAATAGATAAGGGGGGATCATTGTTTGGCCTGCTCTTGGTTTCTGCCTAATTTTGAAAAAAGCTTTAAAAATAATCTCCTAAAAAAGAAATGTTCCCAAAATTTTGCAGGTATCAATTACCTTTTTATTGGAATTTCAAATATAGTTGATCGTTTGACAGTCACAGTGACTCCTACAACAGTTGAAGCTGATCTTCACCCTGAATAAGAGCCTTATATATCTTATATGTTTCCCCCACCCTGTACATACAGATTGCCCACATTAATAATCATCCTACCTGCACCTAGCGCATTTTATGAGCTTTTAAACATCCAAGATGGCAGCACGTGCATTTTTAGGCTGCCTGCAAACAGGAAGTGTCTTCTGACTGTGCCGTTCTGTATTTTAGGATTGCCTCAGATGGGGCATTTTTTATGCAGCTGAGGTTTTTATTTTTTTCCAGTGATGTATGGATATTACTTTTGATAGCTTAGAAACAACAGCACCCTATGAGATTTGCTTAAAGTGGACCAAAACCCAAGTTTTTGACTATCCTGGGTTTTAGTCCTTTCCCCAGAGGCACCCCGATCACTGTGCGAAACCCCCTGGGTCCTACGACGCATGTGCGGCCGCTCATCCAATCAGCAAGCTCAGATCTGCTCGAGCCCCTTCATCTAAGCACGCCAACGGCCACATCCCCCACTACCCTCTAACAGGGAGAGCTGCTCGTGCATGCGCCCTTGGGCCGGGAACAATGGTGAGTTTTTGCGTGCCCTGGGGGGGGGGGGGGTTACACACAGCCGGGCACCCCCAATCTGTCTATGAGACTCCAGGGTGGGTTTTGGTCCTCTTTAAGAATTCACAATATTTCTACATAGCCAGTAGGATGCCATCGTTTTCAAACATTCAAAAAAAATCTCTATTTTATTGGATGTGATCATGTGATTTCTTTGGAGAAAATATTAGATCAACCTTCTTTATTGTAGTTTTTATGTGTTTAAGTTAAAAAGCTCATAAGACGTAAGTTTCAGTTCACACCCAAAATCACACCCACAGTTAAACTTGCTTAACCGAAAAATTAGCACTGGGGCAAAGCTGACCTTTTATATCTGTTTGTTAAGTGAGATTTAATGGCAGCTCTCATTCAAATAATGTCATAAAAAAAAAAACTATACTCACCTTTCATCCCCCTCGGGATGCTGACAAACTTACCACGGACGCATAGTCACTGCTGTGCTGCGCGGGTCTGTGATTGGGCGATGTGCACCAGACTAGCAGCGATAGCCTGCTGGGGAATCAAAGGTGAGTATAGCATTGTTTGGGGGGTTTGAATGAAGTATGTAGTATCTTCGGAAGTACATTAGATGGTGCAGGCCTTTGTTCACAGATAATTATTATAATTAATTATAAAGACCAACAGTGTTTTTTTTTTCTTTAATTAAAAAAACTAAAAAGGTCAATAATAAGCATACAAACAGCTGCATGCTTATTAATGACTTACTCACCTTACCTGTCAGTCGGTTCCCAGACATCTCACTCCTGCGCCACCATCTTTCTACACCCAGGAGCATAGGACATTTCACTCCTGCGCCACCATCTTTCTACACCCAGGAGCATAGGACATTTCACTCCTGCGCCACCATCTTTCTACACCCAGGAGCATAGGACATTTCACTCCTGCGCCACCATCTTTCTACACCCGGGAGCATAGGACATTTCACTCCTGCGCCACCATCTTTCTACACCCGGGAGCATAGGACATTTCACTCCTGCGCCACCATCTTTCTACACCCGGGAGCATAGGACATTTCACTCCTGCGCCACCATCTTTCTACATCCGGGAGCATAGGACATTTCACTCCTGCGCCACCATCTTTCTACATCCGGGAGCATAGGACATTTCACTCCTGCGCCACCATCTTTCTACACCCGGGAGCATAGGACATTTCACTCCTGCGCCACCATCTTTCTACACCCAGGAGCATAGGACATTTCACTCCTGCGCCACCATCTTTCTACACCCGGGAGCATAGGACATTTCACTCCTGCGCCACCATCTTTCTACACCCAGGAGCATAGGACATTTCACTCCTGCGCCACCATCTTTCTACACCCAGGAGCATAGGACATTTCACTCCTGCGCCACCATCTTTCTACACCTAGGAGCATAGGACATTTCACTCCTGCGCCACCATCTTTCTACACCCAGGAGCATAGGACATTTCACTCCTGCGCCACCATCTTTCTACACCCAGGAGCATAGGACATTTCACTCCTGCGCCACTATCTTTCTACACCTAGGAGCATAGGACATTTCACTCCTGCGCCACCATCTTTCTACACCCAGGAGCATAGGACATTTCACTCCTGCGCCACCATCTTTCTACACCCAGGAGCATAGGACATTTCACTCCTGCGCCACCATCTTTCTACATCCGGGAGCATAGGACATTTCACTCCTGCGCCACCATCTTTATACACCCAGGAGCATAGGACATTTCACTCCTGCGCCACCATCTTTCTACATCCGGGAGCATAGGACATTTCACTCCGGCGCCACCATCTTTATACACCCAGGAGCATAGGACATTTCACTCCTGCGCCACCATCTTTATACACCCAGGAGCATAGGACATTTCACTCCTGCGCCACCATCTTTCTACACCCGGGAGCATAGGACATTTCACTCCTGCGCCACCATCTTTCTACACCCGGGAGCATAGGACATTTCACTCCTGCGCCACCATCTTTCTACACCCAGGAGCATAGGACATTTCACTCCTGCGCCACCATCTTTCTACACCCAGGAGCATAGGACATTTCACTCCTGCGCCACCATCTTTCTACACCCAGGAGCATAGGACATTTCACTCCTGCGCCACCATCTTTCTACACCTAGGAGCATAGGACATTTCACTCCTGCGCCACCATCTTTCTACACCCAGGAGCATAGGACATTTCACTCCTGCGCCACCATCTTTATACACCCAGGAGCATAGGACATTTCACTCCTGCGCCACCATCTTTATACACCCAGGAGCATAGGACATTTCACTCCTGCGCCACCATCTTTATACACCCAGGAGCATAGGACATTTCACTCCTGCGCCACCATCTCTCTACACCTAGGAGCATAGGACATTTCACTCCTGCGCCACCATCTTTATACACCCAGGAGCATAGGACATTTCACTCCTGCGCCACCATCTTTATACACCCAGGAGCATAGGACATTTCACTCCTGCGCCACCATGTTTCTACACCCAGGAGCATAGGACATTTCACTCCTGCGCCACCATCTTTCTACATCCGGGAGCATAGGACATTTCACTCCTGCGCCACCATCTTTCTACACTCAGGAGCACAGGACATTTCACTCCTGCGCTACCATCTTTCTACACCCAGAATGATAGGACATTTCACTCCTGCGCCACCATCTTTCTACATCCGGGAGCATAGGACATTTCACTCCTGCGCCACCATCTTTCTACACTCAGGAGCACAGGACATTTCACTCCTGCGCCACCATCTTTCTACACCCAGGAGCATAGGACATTTCACTCCTGCACCACCATCTTTCTACACCCAGGAGCATAGGACATTTCACTCCTGCGCCACCATCTTTCTACACCCAGGAGCATAGGACATTTCACTCCTGCGCCACCATCTTTCTACATCCGGGAGCATAGGACATTTCACTCCTGCGCCACCATCTTTCTACATCCGGGAGCATAGGACATTTCACTCCGGCGCCACCATCTTTCTACACCCAGGAGCATAGGACATTTCACTCCTGCGCCACCATCTTTCTACACCCAGGAGCATAGGACATTTCACTCCTGCGCCACCATCTTTCTACACCCGGGAGCATAGGACATTTCACTCCTGCGCCACCATCTTTCTACACCCAGGAGCATAGGACATTTCACTCCTGCGCCACCATCTTTATACACCCGGGAGCATAGGACATTTCACTCCTGCGCCACCATCTTTATACACCCAGGAGCATAGGACATTTCACTCCTGCGCCACCATCTTTATACACCCAGGAGCATAGGACATTTCACTCCTGCGCCACCATCTTTATACACCCAGGAGCATAGGACATTTCACTCCTGCGCCACCATCTTTCTACATCCGGGAGCATAGGACATTTCACTCCTGCGCCACCATCTTTCTACACTCAGGAGCACAGGACATTTCACTCCTGCGCTACCATCTTTCTACACCCAGAATGATAGGACATTTCACTCCTGCGCCACCATCTTTCTACATCCGGGAGCATAGGACATTTCACTCCTGCGCCACCATCTTTCTACACTCAGGAGCACAGGACATTTCACTCCTGCGCCACCATCTTTCTACACCCAGGAGCATAGGACATTTCACTCCTGCACCACCATCTTTCTACACCCAGGAGCATAGGACATTTCACTCCTGCGCCACCAACTTTCTACACCCGGGAGCATAGGACATTTCACTCCTCGCCACCATCTTTCTACACCCGAGAGCATAGGACATTTCACTCCTGCGCCACCATCTTTCTACACCCGGGAGCATAGGACATTTCACTCCTGCGCCACCATCTTTCTACATCCGGGAGCATAGGACATTTCACTCCGGCGCCACCATCTTTCTACACCCGGGAGCATAGGACATTTCACTCCTGCGCCACCATCTTTCTACATCCAGGAGCATAGGACATTTCACTCCTGCGCCACCATCTTTCTACACCCAGGAGCATAGGACATTTCACTCCTGCGCCACCATCTTTCTACATCCAGGAGCATAGGACATTTCACTCCTGCGCCACCATCTTTCTACACCCAGGAGCATAGGACATTTCACTCCTGCGCCACCATCTTTCTACACCCAGGAGCATAGGACATTTCACTCCTGCGCCACCATCTTTCTACATCCAGGAGCATAGGACATTTCACTCCTGCGCCACCATCTTTATACACCCAGGAGCATAGGACATTTCACTCCTGCGCCACCATCTTTCTACATCCAGGAGCATAGGACATTTCACTCCTGCGCCACCATCTTTCTACACCCAGGAGCATAGGACATTTCACTCCTGCGCCACCATCTTTCTACACCCAGGAGCATAGGACATTTCACTCCTGCGCCACCATCTTTCTACACCCAGGAGCATAGGACATTTCACTCCTGCGCCACCATCTTTCTACACCCAGGAGCATAGGACATTTCACTCCTGCGCCACCATCTTTCTACACTCAGGAGCATAGGACATTTCACTCCTGCGCCACCATCTTTCTACACCCAGGAGCATAGGACATTTCACTCCTGCGCCACCATCTTTCTACACCCAGGAGCATAGGACATTTCACTCCTGCGCCACCATCTTTCTACACCCAGGAGCATAGGACATTTCACTCCTGCGCCACCATCTTTATACACCCAGGAGCATAGGACATTTCACTCCTGCGCCACCATCTTTATACACCCAGGAGCATAGGACATTTCACTCCTGCGCCACCATCTTTATACACCCAGGAGCACAGGACATTTCACTCCTGCGCCACCATCTTTCTACACCCAGGAGCATAGGACATTTCACTCCTGCGCCACCATCTTTATACACCCAGGAGCATAGGACATTTCACTCCTGCGCCACCATCTTTATACACCCAGGAGCATAGGACATTTCACTCCTGCGCCACCATCTTTCTACACCCGGGAGCATAGGACATTTCACTCCTGCGCCACCATCTTTCTACACCCAGGAGCACAGGACATTTCACTCCTGCGCCACCATCTTTCTACACCCAGGAGCATAGGACATTTCACTCCTGCACCACCATCTTTCTACATCCGGGAGCATAGGACATTTCACTCCTGCGCCACCATCTTTCTACACTCAGGAGCACAGGACATTTCACTCCTGCGCCACCATCTTTCTACACCCAGGAGCATAGGACATTTCACTCCTGCACCACCATCTTTCTACACCCAGGAGCATAGGACATTTCACTCCTGCGCCACCATCTTTCTACATCCGGGAGCATAGGACATTTCACTCCTGCGCCACCATCTTTCTACATCCGGGAGCATAGGACATTTCACTCCGGCGCCACCATCTTTCTACACCCGGGAGCATAGGACATTTCACTCCTGCGCCACCATCTTTCTACACCCGGGAGCATAGGACATTTCACTCCTGCGCCACCATCTTTCTACACTCAGGAGCACAGGACATTTCACTCCTGCGCCACCATCTTTCTACACCCAGGAGCATAGGACATTTCACTCCTGCGCCACCATCTTTCTACACCCAGGAGCATAGGACATTTCACTCCTGCACCACCATCTTTCTACACCCAGGAGCATAGGACATTTCACTCCTGCGCCACCATCTTTCTACACCTAGGAGCATAGGACATTTTACTCCTGCACCACCATCTTTCTACACCCAGGAGCACAGGACATTTCACTCCTGCGCCACCATCTTTCTACACCCAGGAGCATAGGACATTTCACTCCTGCGCCACCATCTTTCTACACTCAGGAGCATAGGACATTTCACTCCTGCGCCACCATCTTTCTACACTCAGGAGCATAGGACATTTCACTCCTGCGCCACCATCTTTCTACACCCAGGAGCATAGGACATTTCACTCCTGCGCCACCATCTTTCTACACCCAGGAGCATAGGACATTTCACTCCTGCGCCACCATCTTTCTACACCTAGGAGCATAGGACATTTCACTCCTGCGCCACCATCTTTCTACACCCAGGAGCATAGGACATTTCACTCCTGCGCCACCATCTTTATACACCCAGGAGCATAGGACATTTCACTCCTGCGCCACCATCTTTATACACCCAGGAGCATAGGACATTTCACTCCTGCGCCACCATCTTTATACACCCAGGAGCACAGGACATTTCACTCCTGCGCCACCATCTTTCTACACCCAGGAGCATAGGACATTTCACTCCTGCGCCACCATCTTTATACACCCAGGAGCATAGGACATTTCACTCCTGCGCCACCATCTTTCTACACCCGGGAGCATAGGACATTTCACTCCTGCGCCACCATCTTTCTACACCCAGGAGCACAGGACATTTCACTCCTGCGCCACCATCTTTCTACACCCAGGAGCATAGGACATTTCACTCCTGCACCACCATCTTTCTACATCCGGGAGCATAGGACATTTCACTCCTGCGCCACCATCTTTCTACACTCAGGAGCACAGGACATTTCACTCCTGCGCCACCATCTTTTTACACCCAGAATGATAGGACATTTCACTCCTGCGCCACCATCTTTCTACACCTGGGAGCATAGGACATTTTACTCCTGCGCCACCATCTTTCTACACTCAGGAGCACAGGACATTTCACTCCTGCGCCACCATCTTTCTACACCCAGGAGCATAGGACATTTCACTCCTGCGCCACCATCTTTCTACACTCAGGAGCATAGGACATTTCACTCCTGCGCCACCATCTTTCTACACCCAGGAGCATAGGACATTTCACTCCTGCGCCACCATCTTTATACACCCAGGAGCATAGGACATTTCACTCCTGCGCCACCATCTTTCTACATCCAGGAGCATAGGACATTTCACTCCTGCGCCACCATCTTTCTACACCCAGGAGCATAGGACATTTCACTCCTGCGCCACCATCTTTCTACACCAAGGAGCATAGGACATTTCACTCCTGCGCCACCATCTTTCTACACCCAGGAGCATAGGACATTTCACTCCTGCGCCACCATCTTTCTACACCCAGGAGCATAGGACATTTCACTCCTGCGCCACCATCTTTCTACACTCAGGAGCATAGGACATTTCACTCCTGCGCCACCATCTTTCTACACCCAGGAGCATAGGACATTTCACTCCTGCGCCACCATCTTTCTACACCCAGGAGCATAGGACATTTCACTCCTGCGCCACCATCTTTCTACACCCAGGAGCATAGGACATTTCACTCCTGCGCCACCATCTTTATACACCCAGGAGCATAGGACATTTCACTCCTGCGCCACCATCTTTATACACCCAGGAGCATAGGACATTTCACTCCTGCGCCACCATCTTTATACACCCAGGAGCACAGGACATTTCACTCCTGCGCCACCATCTTTCTACACCCAGGAGCATAGGACATTTCACTCCTGCGCCACCATCTTTATACACCCAGGAGCATAGGACATTTCACTCCTGCGCCACCATCTTTATACACCCAGGAGCATAGGACATTTCACTCCTGCGCCACCATCTTTCTACACCCGGGAGCATAGGACATTTCACTCCTGCGCCACCATCTTTCTACACCCAGGAGCACAGGACATTTCACTCCTGCGCCACCATCTTTCTACACCCAGGAGCATAGGACATTTCACTCCTGCACCACCATCTTTCTACATCCGGGAGCATAGGACATTTCACTCCTGCGCCACCATCTTTCTACACTCAGGAGCACAGGACATTTCACTCCTGCGCCACCATCTTTCTACACCCAGGAGCATAGGACATTTCACTCCTGCACCACCATCTTTCTACACCCAGGAGCATAGGACATTTCACTCCTGCGCCACCATCTTTCTACATCCGGGAGCATAGGACATTTCACTCCTGCGCCACCATCTTTCTACATCCGGGAGCATAGGACATTTCACTCCGGCGCCACCATCTTTCTACACCCGGGAGCATAGGACATTTCACTCCTGCGCCACCATCTTTCTACACCCGGGAGCATAGGACATTTCACTCCTGCGCCACCATCTTTCTACACTCAGGAGCACAGGACATTTCACTCCTGCGCCACCATCTTTCTACACCCAGGAGCATAGGACATTTCACTCCTGCGCCACCATCTTTCTACACCCAGGAGCATAGGACATTTCACTCCTGCACCACCATCTTTCTACACCCAGGAGCATAGGACATTTCACTCCTGCGCCACCATCTTTCTACACCTAGGAGCATAGGACATTTCACTCCTGCACCACCATCTTTCTACACCCAGGAGCACAGGACATTTCACTCCTGCGCCACCATCTTTCTACACCCAGGAGCATAGGACATTTCACTCCTGCGCCACCATCTTTCTACACTCAGGAGCATAGGACATTTCACTCCTGCGCCACCATCTTTCTACACCCAGGAGCATAGGACATTTCACTCCTGCGCCACCATCTTTCTACACCCAGGAGCATAGGACATTTCACTCCTGCGCCACCATCTTTCTACACCTAGGAGCATAGGACATTTCACTCCTGCGCCACCATCTTTCTACACCCAGGAGCATAGGACATTTCACTCCTGCGCCACCATCTTTCTACACCTAGGAGCATAGGACATTTCACTCCTGCGCCACCATCTTTCTACACCTAGGAGCATAGGACATTTCACTCCTGCGCCACCATCTTTCTACACCCAGGAGCATAGGACATTTCACTCCTGCGCCACCATCTTTATACACCCAGGAGCATAGGACATTTCACTCCTGCGCCACCATCTTTATACACCCAGGAGCACAGGACATTTCACTCCTGCGCCACCATCTTTCTACACCCAGGAGCATAGGACATTTCACTCCTGCGCCACCATCTTTATACACCCAGGAGCATAGGACATTTCACTCCTGCGCCACCATCTTTATACACCCAGGAGCATAGGACATTTCACTCCTGCGCCACCATCTTTCTACACCCGGGAGCATAGGACATTTCACTCCTGCGCCACCATCTTTCTACACCCAGGAGCACAGGACATTTCACTCCTGCGCCACCATCTTTCTACACCCAGGAGCATAGGACATTTCACTCCTGCACCACCATCTTTCTACATCCGGGAGCATAGGACATTTCACTCCTGCGCCACCATCTTTCTACACTCAGGAGCACAGGACATTTCACTCCTGCGCCACCATCTTTTTACACCCAGAATGATAGGACATTTCACTCCTGCGCCACCATCTTTCTACACCTGGGAGCATAGGACATTTTACTCCTGCGCCACCATCTTTCTACACTCAGGAGCACAGGACATTTCACTCCTGCGCCACCATCTTTCTACACCCAGGAGCATAGGACATTTCACTCCTGCACCACCATCTTTCTACACCCAGGAGCATAGGACATTTCACTCCTGCGCCACCATCTTTCTACATCCGGGAGCATAGGACATTTCACTCCTGCGCCACCATCTTTCTACATCCGGGAGCATAGGACATTTCACTCCGGCGCCACCATCTTTCTACACCCGGGAGCATAGGACATTTCACTCCTGCGCCACCATCTTTCTACACCCGGGAGCATAGGACATTTCACTCCTGCGCCACCATCTTTCTACACTCAGGAGCACAGGACATTTCACTCCTGCGCCACCATCTTTCTACACCCAGGAGCATAGGACATTTCACTCCTGCGCCACCATCTTTCTACACCCAGGAGCATAGGACATTTCACTCCTGCGCCACCATCTTTCTACACCCAGGAGCATAGGACATTTCACTCCTGCGCCACCATCTTTCTACACCCAGGAGCATAGGACATTTCACTCCTGCGCCACCATCTTTCTACACCCAGGAGCATAGGACATTTCACTCCTGCGCCACCATCTTTCTACACCTAGGAGCATAGGACATTTCACTCCTGCGCCACCATCTTTCTACACCCAGGAGCATAGGACATTTCACTCCTGCACCACCATCTTTCTACACCCAGGAGCATAGGACATTTCACTCCTGCGCCACCATCTTTCTACACCCGGGAGCATAGGACATTTCACTCCTGCGCCACCATCTTTCTACACCCAGGAGCATAGGACATTTCACTCCTGCGCCACCATCTTTCTACACCCAGGAGCATAGGACATTTCACTCCTGCGCCACCATCTTTCTACACTCAGGAGCATAGGACATTTCACTCCTGCGCCACCATCTTTCTACACCCAGGAGCATAGGACATTTCACTCCTGCGCCACCATCTTTCTACACCCAGGAGCATAGGACATTTCACTCCTGCACCACCATCTTTATACACCCAGGAGCATAGGACATTTCACTCCTGCGCCACCATCTTTCTACACCCAGGAGCATAGGACATTTCACTCCTGCGCCACCATCTTTCTACATCCGGGAGCACAGGACATTTCACTCCTGCGCCACCATCTTTCTACACCCAGGAGCATAGGACATTTCACTCCTGCGCCACCATCTTTCTACACCCAGGAGCACAGGACATTTCACTCCTGCGCCACCATCTTTCTACACCCAGGAGCACAGGACATTTCACTCCTGCGCCACCATCTTTCTGAACCTGGGACATTTGAAACCAACTCCCATTAGTATGGCATTTTTGGTACCAGCATTTTCCGCGTTCAGATGCCAAACTCGAACATGGCTGAAGTCCTTGTTTGGGCTTGGGAACCCGAACTCATATAGTTCAGTACGAACACGAACTTTGCAGTTTAAGTTTGCACATCTCTAGTCTCTGAACCACAGTCCACAGCTGCTTTGCTAGCCTCCACATCCAGTTCCCCGTAGCATGCAGTCCAAATTTGAACTGCCAACTTTAGGGTTCAGGGAAACAGTTCATCCCATGTCCCCCAAACCCACGTAACAATGATGTTTGATTTCGCTTCAGTCCAAAGCTGCTCTGACCATCGCATAGGTCACCAGATTGTTTCACCCATAACATCCAGGTGGTTTCATTTTGGTCACCAGTTCATTCCACAGCCATGTAGGACTTTCGCTAGTTAGGTTCTACAGAAGAAGGCATAGCCATCAACCAGGCAGACTTTGGAGTGTGTGGACACAGGGAAGAAGATAAGCCACATGGTTTTAGGGGGCACCATGATTTGTCACCAGATACCCTTTGGTTTATGCACAATTTTAGGAGCCCTCACAGGTAGCAAGGACTCTAGTTCTCAGGCAATCTCTTTAAAATAAATGTCACCAAAATTGTGACGATATCACTGACAGAGAAATTCCTGCTTCATTAAGAACATTCTGTGAAACTGGGCAGATGATTGACAAAATAAATTATGGCTTCTGCATTAGACGTTGGTTGCTGGTTGCATCAACTCCTGCAATAGTTGCACTTATCACTTATTTGCTAAGATGGACAAAATAATAGCTTTTTGAAAAATGTGGTTGTGTCAGAGCTCTGGGCGTGGAAGCTACAGACTTACATTCACATGTCAGGTGACCATAGCTGGGATTTTCCCACATTAACCAACATTGTGACATCATGATCGATTATCTTATACGCGTCAAATCATTAAAAAAAAAAAATACTATCTGAAGGGGAAAAAAAGGGCAAGACCAGACGGCCTCTCTTCTTTCTATATAGCCAGACTGTACGATGTTTTCTCATAGTGCTATAGCCTGTAATCTAAAGCTGATCTATCGATCAAACATGACCCCTGTAGAACAATGGCATTTAATCTTCCTATTTTGTTAGTTTGTTAGTTAGTGTTGGACACTGTTCAGAGCCGCTCTTCTGATTCAAGATCTCAGGTCTCAACTTTCTTTATGGCCAGATTGTACGACTCCTTCTCAATGTGTCCTTATGGCCAGCAGTCCAAAGCTGATCTACCAACTTGAGATTCTTGGTCACTCGTGCCCTCCGCCATAACTGTATGCCCTAACTTTTGTTTCTCTATAGGCCCACAGAAAGATATTAGTTTTCAAACACCCTGGCTGTGTTCCCCCCTCTTGTCTGGTTGCTAGTGTTCTTATACATTGGATAGAATCAGTTGATACACACCAGTAGAATCATTTCTAATTCACAGTCTGATGATGATCAATAGTGAATGCAGGTGGCTCAGGCTCTACTGTCTTGTTCCAAAGCTTTGATTGTGCCTAATCACAACCACAAGCACACAGGCAGCCATGGGTGATATAAATGGCAATTCGGTGTTGTGGCGAATTAAACACTAATTAGGGGGTGATAGTGATTGAATCGTTAATTTAGTGCGGCAATGATTGAAACACTATTCATATGCTTAATAGGGCCACGGCTGAGGGTGGAAGGCACAAGGAGGGGAGAAAGGCTGTGCTCCTTCTTGCTGAGCTGACAAATGGGGCGGAGCTATAGTCCACCAGTTGAACCCTAGGATTAGTAGTCTATGGAAAAGGAATTCAGGAGGTTTGCTACTACTTTTTTGCAGTGTTTCTACTTCCAGGAGCAGGAGTGTGCAAGAAGGCAGCCATTAGGATGTGAGCTGCTAAATGATAGTTTATGCACTTTGCTTACAGAGTCCCTTTAAAGCTAGAGAGGACCATATTGGAATGCCCATCCTCCTTAAGAGTGCCGGGCAATATCATCACCCTTCACTGGTCTATCATTACATGGTTTTAGGTGGCAGAATGATTTGGCCTGAGAATTTCTCTCAAGCTCTGCAGATATCTTTAGGTTTTTGCACATTTTTGGGGACCATTTCAAACAAAATTACTTAAAGCAGACCAACAGTCAAAATGACTTAAACTAGACCAACACAATAAACAGTGTTCATATGCATCCCTCCACAGGGCAATTTAGATTGCTGCACCTAAAAAATGTCTTTACCTTTTTCTAACTCCTGCTGTGATACATTTTAAAGACAAAATGGCGACTCATATATCTGCAGGACGCCTGCAAACAAGAAGTGCTGTTGGGCTTCCTGTTACTGTGCATTGTGGGTTATGTCAGTTAATCCAGGCAGCAGCATGGCTGAGATGCTGGGGAAGGAAATCAGTGAGGTGGCATTTCAGCTTTGAGTGGATGCTGAAGCAAATGTAATGGCTGACAATGCTTCAGTATCTTGCATGCAGATGGGGCAAATGAGTTTGGGGGAGTTTTTTTCCAACTGTGACAGACTACTGGTTCAGTTCAGGGACTTTGTTTCACTCTACTTCAAAATTATAGGGGAATATATTGGAATGACCATCCTCCTGCAGAGCCTGGGGCAAATAGTCACCCTACCACAGCCTATAGCTGGCCTTGGCCATTGCAAGGTTTTGAGGAGAAAAATTATCTGGCCCGAGGATTTTAGTAGCTCAGCAAATAACTTTTGGTTTTTGCACAATTCTAGAAACCCTTTTGAAAGGATAACTTACCTCGTCCTCACTACAGCAAATCTAGAGAGGACCATATTTGGATAACAATTGCTTGGAGAGCCCTTAGCAAAATACTCAACTTTCCATGGTCTATCATTGACATTAACCATTACAAGGTTATAGGCAGGGGTGTATACAGCCCGGATGGGGCCCTAAAGCAGGGCGCTCACCACAAGCCCCGATTCCTCCCTGCCAGGGGGACACTCACCATCCAGGTCCACAACTTTTTGAGCCGTACAGCGCTGACATTGACGAGAGGCACGCGGGGTGCCGACAGAGGAGCGCAGCAATGAAGATGTGTTCCCGGGCAGCACAGCCAGGAGAAAGGAGATGGCATAGCTGGGTAAGTATGCTAAGGTACATACTGCAGAGTCGGTGGAGGCAGCATGCGCTGGGCCCCCTTGTTCCATGCGCCTTGGGGCACTTGCCCTTACTGCCTCTATGGTATGTACGCCCCTGGACAGAATGATTTGGCCTGAAGATATTGGAGGCTCTGCAGATACCTTTTGGTTTTTAGGACTTTGGGGCTCATAGACTGACTAGTAATACTAGGCAAGGAGGTAGGTGGCCTGTTGCAGCCAAAAGATATGGGTTCCAGTTTTTATAATAGCGCCTGTCTGCACCTGTACTACTGTTCTAGGATAGGTAAGTAGCCTGGCAGCCATCTAGAATTAGCAGCTCCCATAATTAATGATCCTTATTAGCAGGTTAAAAAAGAAAAATAATAATTACAATTATTATTATATTTACGACAGCTATGCAGGAAGGCTGCAGCCTCGCAAAAGCACTGAGCGCTAGAAGCGCTAGAAGTCAGAATCTCATCCTCATTAAGATTCAGATTAAGTGGATTTAAACGACAATGACGGATTATTTGCAGCCATTGAGAATTGCAAACCTATTTGTAACCCAACTAACTGAGGCTTGGGGATGTCTTGAGGACGTCATCGTGGCCTATAAGTAAAATAGCGAGTCATCCATCAAAGTCTGAAGATTGACAGCGGGAGGAGTTCTCTAGGCTGTGAATGGAAAGATCTAGATGTAGACAAGCATGAAAAACGACCAAAAGAGGTTCAGGCACCTGTGGGTTAGCTATAATTTCCTGGGATGAGAAAGGTTGCTGTACAAATGACAGGTTGTGGGTAGGGTTAGGAGCGTGCAGATGAATAAATATAAGTGGTGACTTTGTTAGCAATAAATATGGGTCCAGTGAAGGCTAGTTGTACCATCAGCATGTGGATTAGGCAAGAGGTGGTAAGCTCATATACCTGTAAATGTAAAGAAGCCTCTTTCCGGGGTCATTGCTAACTCTACCAGGACCATTGGATCATCTTTTCGGCATTAGGCTTCAGTGGACCAGGTATGCAAGGCAGCAAAATGGTCCCCACCTTTATGAAGTTCTACAAGGTGGCTGTGTATAAGGCACACGCCTGGTCAAGATGCAGATTTCCACACAGGTGAACTCTCCAGTGCACCCACATTCCATGACATTCCTGAGAATGGCGTGATCGTCATGTGACATGGCGCCTTGATTGTGTGCATTCATGACCTCTGATACTATAAAAGGGAGAACCTGGGAGTGACACACTTACATCTTACCTGAAATCTTGTTACCTTATTTACTGCTGTACCCTGATTGTGGACTGATTCCCTGTTGTAGAAAAGATTAATTCAGGGTAAGAGTCAGGGTACAAAGCAGATTCATCAGTATATAGATCAGGTTACAAAATAGGTTCATCTGTATATGGATCAGGTTACAGAACCGATTCATATGTATATGTGTCAGGTTACATAACAGGTTTATCTGAATTTGGGTCAAGTTAAAAAAAAAAATAATCTGTATATGGATCAGGATACAGGACTAATTCATATGTATATGGGTCAGGTTACATAACAGGTTTCTCTGCATATGGGCCAGGTTACTGAACAGATGAATCAGCATATGGATCAGGTTACAGGACAGATGAATCAGCATATGGATCAGGTTACAGGACAGATGAATCAGCATATGGGTCAGGTTACAGGACAGATGAATCGGCATATGGATCAGGTTACAGGAAAGATGAATCGGCATATGGGTCAGGTTACAGGACAGATGAATCGGCATATGGATCAGGTTACAGGAAAGATGAATCGGCATATGGGTCAGGTTACAGGACAGATGAATCAGCATATGGGTCAGGTTACAGGAAAGATGAATCAGCATATGGATCAGGTTACAGGAAAGATGAATCCTCATATGGGTCAGGTTACAGGACAGATGAATCAGCATATGGGTCAAGTTACAGGACAGATGAATCAGCATATGGGTCAGGTTACAGGACAGATGAATCAGCATATGGATCAGGTTACAGGAAAGATGAATCAGCATATGGATCAGGTTACAGGAAAGATGAATCCTCATATGGGTCAGGTTACAGGACAGATGAATCAGCATATGGGTCAAGTTACAGGACAGATGAATCAGCATATGGGTCAGGTTACAGGACAGATGAATCAGCATATGGATCAGGTTACAGGACAGATGAATCAGCATATGGGTCAGGTTACAGGACAGATGAATCAGCATATGGGTCAGGTTACAGGACAGATGAATCAGCATATGGGTCAGGTTACAGGACAGATGAATCAGCATATGGGTCAGGTTACAGGACAGATGAATCAGCATATGGGTCAGGTTACAGGACAGATGAATCAGCATATGGGTCAGGTTACAGGACAGATGAATCAGCATATGGGTCAGGTTACAGGACAGATGAATCAGCATATGGGTCAGGTTACAGGACAGATGAATCAGCATATGGGTCAGGTTACAGGACAGATGAATCAGCATATGGGTCAGGTTACAGGACAGATGAATCAGCATATGGGTCAGGTTACAGGACAGATGAATCAGCATATGGGTCAGGTTACAGGACAGATGAATCAGCATATGGGTCAGGTTACAGGACAGATGAATCAGCATATGGGTCAGGTTACAGGACAGATGAATCAGCATATGGGTCAGGTTACAGGACAGATGAATCAGCATATGGGTCAGGTTACAGGACAGATGAATCAGCATATGGGTCAGGTTACAGGACAGATGAATCAGCATATGGGTCAGGTTACAGGACAGATGAATCAGCATATGGGTCAGGTTACAGGACAGATGAATCAGCATATGGGTCAGGTTACAGGACAGATGAATCAGCATATGGGTCAGGTTACAGGACAGATGAATCAGCATATGGGTCAGGTTACAGGACAGATGAATCAGCATATGGGTCAGGTTACAGGACAGATGAATCAGCATATGGGTCAGGTTACAGGACAGATGAATCAGCATATGGGTCAGGTTACAGGACAGATGAATCAGCATATGGGTCAGGTTACAGGACAGATGAATCAGCATATGGGTCAGGTTACAGGACAGATGAATCAGCATATGGGTCAGGTTACAGGACAGATGAATCAGCATATGGGTCAGGTTACAGGACAGATGAATCAGCATATGGGTCAGGTTACAGGACAGATGAATCAGCATATGGGTCAGGTTACAGGACAGATGAATCAGCATATGGGTCAGGTTACAGGACAGATGAATCAGGATATGGGTCAGGTTGCAGAACAGATGAATCAGGATATGGGTCAGGTTACAGGACCCATGAGTTAGCGTATGGGTCTGTTTACAGGACATATGAATCTGCATATGCACCAGTTTAGAGAACAGATGAATCAGCATATAAGGCTCGATTCAGAGAGACAAAAAAAACTTCCGTTTTAGTGCCGATCTGTTTTTTTTGTGAAATGTTTCCGCTCTCGTATGAGTGTACGAGCGATTCTGTGCATGCATTGCAATCCTTCTGTAAAGTTTCCGTTCGTTCGTACGGCAGATTACGAATACGAGGATGTCATTTTCTAGCGTAACTTTTCTGTTTCATTTTCACATGTTACAACGTAGGCTTTCGTTTTTGCCCTTTTCCCATCGTATCCTCCCACGAATCCTTTACGTTTCCCATTAGATTCTGTTTCCTTTTTTCAATAAATATTTGTCCAGATGGAAATCCTTAACTCATTAAAGTGCTTGCCTACGTATTTGCCACCCTCACTTCTACTACAATGTTTAGCTAAATCACGTAGCACTATCCTCCATCTTCCCTTTTGGATCCTTAAAGCTCACCCAAACCACTTAGCACTATCCCCCATCTTCCCTTTTGGACCCTTAAAGCTCACCCAAACCACTTAGCACTATCCTCCATCTTCCCTTTTGGACCCTTAAAGCTCACCCAAACCACTTTGCAGTTAGGTTCTTCTTCCATTTAACCCCGGTCATGTGAATATTAATCTTTAAATAATTCTGGGCCCATTATTTTTGTGTTAATGTATTTTGTAAATGAAATGACACTGTAACATTTTTTGTTTTGAATCCATCATAAAATATAAAAATATAAAAATTTAAACAATTTTGAAAATTTCACATTTTTACAACTATAAAAAACAAAATACATAGCAATGGCAGGCCACTGAACATTATTCTTCATCTGTGGTCCCCAACGGGTTGCGCAGCTCCTGCATCTCGCCCACCAACTGAAGGACCCTGACACTCAGTTGTGCCACTCTGGCACGTGTGGTCCCTGTTAAAAAACGTAAATTAAAATATTGGTATATCCTTGTTGGGGTCACACTGCAGTGCCCCCCCCCCCCCCCCCCCCTGTATGGTCCAAACACCTAAATCTGGACTTCAAAAGCCAGAGGGCCCTCGCCACCACGGCCCGGGTTTTGCATAGGGCCCGATTAGAGAACCCCTGGCCCGCATTCTGCAGGCAAAGAAGGGGCATCAGGAGCAAGGGCAGGAGTAAATATCCAGAATCCCCTGAAAGAATTTAAAAATACTAACATAAAATACACATTCTAAGCTACAATATTGTTTAACATGTCATCAAGAGCTAAAAACAGCCATAGGTTAAGTCATGAGTCATCAACTATATTCATTGCCATACAGTGAAAATGGATTGATGGAATGTGAGCAAACTTACCCTGGAGCCATCCACCAGATAATTCTCCTGACTCAAACTGAGGAAATAAGCCGGAGCTCCGCAATATATAAGCATCATGGGACGACCCTGGATGCCCTGCAAGAACACTGAGGAATCGCATAGCTGGACCAATCACTGCTTTTATGTTGTGTGAGTGGCACATCTTGCGGTTCCTGCAACCAAATATAAAATAATTACACAAAGCAAAGGTAACCGACTAAAACAATAACTTCTACAACAAATTAAGATTCAAGTTCAACAATCCAAATATAATTCACAAAGGACATAAGTCTAAAAAAATATACCAATTATATGGATGCGTGTGAAAATAAATGTTTACATGCTAAGGACTAATTAAGGTCAGCATTAAAATGCTTCCATAAAGCATACATGAAATATATTGATTCAGGTATGCATTGCTATACAATTTATGGCCTCGGCCATGCTGATACATGCAATGCCTTGGTGCTAAAGGCGCGCAGACTCCTCCACATAGCCGCAAAACATGTTCAACAATAGCAATCCGAGCCCTCAAAGGTCCCGTAAGTGGATCGGAAATGAAATGGATTTATAGAGTGGTGGTCCGTCGGAAATCAGCTCTCTGAATCAGACGTAAGCCCATCCCAACAACAGGAGTTATCTGAACGAACGAAAAATATCAGATTTTGTTTGGAAAATGATCCGAACTAACGGAAATGTTCCGATTTGCTTCCGTTCATCGAAAACGCATATACACATTTTCCCGAACGTTCGTACGAATGAAAAATGAACGAAAAAAAGCAAAAAAATGACAAACGCCCACTAAAACTTTCACAGACAGCTACGGAAGTCCGGACGAATGTGTCTCTGAATCAAGGCTATAGATCAGGTTACAGAAAAAATATAATACGCATATAGGTCAGGGTGCAGAAGAGATTAATCTGCATATGGGTCAGGTAACAAGACAGGTGAATCCGCATATGGCTCAGGTTACAGAACAGATTAATCTGCATAGGGTCAGGTTACAGAACAGATAAATCTGCATATTGGTCAGGTTACAGAACAGATGAATCAGCATATGAGTCAGGCTACAGAACAGATTCATTAGGTCTAAAGGTCTGGTTACAGAACAGATGAATAAGCAAATGGCTCAGGTAACAGAACAAATTAATCTGCATATGGGTCACGTTACAGGACAGACACCTGCATATAGGTCAGGTTACAGAACAGATGAATCAGGCTACAGGTCAGCCAGGAATACAGATTTTGCAAAAGTCTTCTTCTCCATCATTGAAATTAGGTGAAAAGCTTCCAGCCAGGTAAAACCAGAGTTTGGGGCAGTGTGCTGTCTGATCACATTGGTATCTGAAAATAAGGGTCTTTTTGAAAACGGATTGAAGTTTGGGACAGTGCAACGTGTAGCCCAAGACAATGGGGCAACAATCGGGCTTGAATTTAATATAACTTTAATTAATGCCGCTGAATGGTTAGGGGTACAGTTAATTTATGCTGCTGAATGGTTAGGGGTACAGTTAATTTATGTTGCTGGATTGAAGTACAGTTATTTCATACTGCTGAATAGCTTTGGGTACAGTTACAGTTAAGCCAAAGTCTGGGGCAGTGTGCGTTCTGATTACATTGGTATCCAAAATATGCTTTATTAATCCAAGCGATGTATTGGCACCCAGCAGCGCGTGCCTCTGCAGCTGCGGCAGTATATTTTCCTCTGAAGCCATTTCTAATGACCTCCATGGGCAGCAATAGATCAGCAGCCTCGCAGGCGATGCGCAGATGATTACAGAGCACCGTCACTGGGAGGCCACAGCCACAAATAATGCAATTTAATCATTACGGTAATCACAGCAGATGCGGCGATGTGTTTGCATTAGCGGCGGTAATTGCGGCCTGTTAATGGGGCAGCTGGTGGCAGCTAATGAATGTTTTGCTTACGTTTCTCCAATACTAATTACCCTGGAGTGTGGGGAGAAGAGAGAGATTTATTTCATCACTTTGATTGTTGCGTCAATAAGAAGACCTGAGGATGTATAAAAAAAAAAAAGACGAGGGCTGAACTAGAGCGTTTCTGACTCTATAATGACTTTAGAGCCTGGACCAATCATGCTTCAGGTCTGGATACACCAGGATGAGGTTCACATTCTACTGACAAATCAGGCGACAGATCAGGGTGCGTCCAGATGACTTCTGGCTGTAGATAAATCAAGTTGGAGGTGAGGCCGCAACAAAACTAGGCTGCAGGCTAAATTGCTGTACAGATGACAGGCCATGAGAATTCAGTAGCTGCAGAACAGATTATATTCATGGCATGCTTATACTACATTGCTGGAATGGTTGTGTAATAGTTACGTAACAAAGCAAGCTTGTTCTCAGCACAGTTAAAGTGTTTGGCAAGTCAAAAGTTAAAAAATACAATTCTGTGAAACTCACCTGTAGAATTGTTTTTGAATATATACAGTCCAGGTCGTCCCAGAAGTAATGACATGTGGGGTATTCTGCCCCTAGGGGGCGCTCGACTGCAAGATCCAAAGCTGTTGCTCCTCCAGGCCCCCTATAAAAGCAGGTGTCTCACTATGATTTCCCAGTGGTTAAAAAGCAGTAAGAAAGGCCGGGAGGCCAAGAAACCATGTTACTTCACATAGCTTCAGCATGCACTCTCTCCAACAAAAAACTGAAGGACAACGGTCCAATATCAAAATGGTAATCACCATAACAGGCAAACAAGAGATAATGAAACAAGGGCGGGGTGGGACGACCTGGACTGGATATATTCAAAAACAATTCTACAGGTGAGTTTCACAGAATTGTATTTTTCTCTATATCCAGTCCAGGTTGTCCCAGAAGTAATGACATGTGGGTACATCCAAAAGCAGTGTCCATAAAGGGCGGGATCCCCAGTGCAGAACAGCATGTAGTTCATTTCACTACCACCTGAAGCACCTTTCGGCCAAAGACAGCATCAGCTGAGGCCCTAACATCAACCCTGTAAAACTTGGTAAAGGTATGAACTGAAGACCAAGTGGCGGCCGTACAAACTTGTTCAACAGATGCCTGTTGTCAAGAAGCCCAAGAGGCACAATAGCTCTGGTAGAATGAGCTGTGATCCGAAAAGGGGGTTCCTTCCCCTTGGCAGCATATGCTTGCACCACCGCCTGTCTGATCCACTTACTAAGAGTGGACCTGGCTGGTGGCAAACCCTTCCTAGAGCCCTCAGTTAGGACAAAGAGCAAACCAGATTTCCTGAAGGGTTCAGTCGCAACCAAATAATACTTGATGGCTCTGACCACATCCAAGGCATGGAGGGTCCTTTCCTTAGAATTAGTTGGTGCTGGACACAAGGAAGGCAAGACCACTTCCTCATTAAGATGAAAGGGAGACACGACCTTAGGCAAAAAAATCAGGTTTAAAGCGAAAAACCACCTTATCCTTATGCCGCTCAAAATAAGAAGGCTTCATACAAACCAGCTCTGACATGCGACGCCCCGAGGTGATCGCTACCAAAAAGACCACTTTGAGGGTCAAAATAGGCAATGCAGCATCACACAAAGGCTCGAAGGGAGGACCCTGGAGAGCAGAAAGTACCAAATTCAAGTCCCACACCAGTAATACAGGCTTACGTGGACGTACATGGGTGACTCCCTGGAAAAAGGTCTTGATCAATCTATGATTGGCAAAGGATCTCTGGAAAAAGATGGCCAAGGCAGAGACCTGGCCCTTGAGGGTGCTCAGCTGGAGACCCAAGTCTAAACCGTGTTGTAAAAATTCCATGATCCTAGAGATAGAGAATGTGCGACAAGGGAGACTCTTGGATTCACACCAAGCAATGTAGGCATGCCAAACTCTGTAATATATCATGGAAGACGACTTCTTCCGTGCCTGAATCATGGTATGCACAACCGTGGCTGACAGCCCCTTTTCCATCAGGATTGAGGTCTCAATAGCCAGGCCGTTAAAGCCAGCCAGCGTCTGTAAATTGGGGTGCCGCAGCGACCCCTGCGTGAGTAGCCCTGGGTCGCCGGGCATGATGTAGCGATCCACTGACATCTGAACTATGTCCGCAAACCAACTCCTTCTCGGCCAGCGAGGAGCCACTAGGATGGTTGGAACCCCTTCCCGGGCTATCTTGCGCAGCACTCAGCCCAGAAGTGGAAACGGAGGGAATGCATAAAGGAGCCTGAACTCCGTCCAAGGAATTGCCAGATCGTCTGTGGCAAAGGGCAGAGGATCTCTTGACAGGGAGACTAAAAACTTGGGAGCTTGTGATTGTGTCTGGACGCAAACAGATCCACATCCGGTTGACCCCAGCGGAGAAACAGAGCGTGAAAGATCTTGTTGTTGAGAGACCATTAACCCAGACGAAAGGCCCCCTGCTCAGGGAGTTTGCCTCCTGGTTCTCTACCCCGGGGATGTAAACCGCCGAGATGCAGGGAACATTCTCCTCTGCCCAAGACAGAATCTGGGTCACCTCCTTGAGGGCTCGCTTGCTCCGAGTCCCGCCCTGGTGATTGATGTAGGCGACAGCTGTCCGATTGTCCGAGCGAACCTGGATCGCACGACCCCTTAAATGGGGAGTCAAGTGTAGAAGCACCAACCAGATCGCTCTCAACGCCAGGAGATTTATGGGCAAGTGGTTCTCCTGCAGACCCCACTGACCCTGGATCTTCTGCGTCTGCCAAACGCCTCCCCAGCTGATCAGACTGGCATCTGTGGTAACTATTTCCCACCGGGGAGTCAGAAAGGATCTGCCCACCAACAGGTTTCCGGGGTTCCAGCGACTCCTGCATCCGGTCCCAGCCGGTCAACAGGTTCAATTGAAGAGGTCTCATGTGGAACTGGGCGAAGGGCACTGCCTCGAAGCAGGACACCATCAGGCCCACCAGCTTCATCCCCAGATGGACCGAAGGTCGCTGACAAGACAGCAAGGCTTGCACCTGCGTCTGAAGCCCCACCACCTTCTGCTGTGGCAGGAATACCTTGACCTGAGGAGGTGTCCAACGTCATGCCCAGGAAGGACCTCACCATTGAGGGAGTGATCGAAGACTTAGGGTAATTGATAACCCATCCGAACTCCTCGAGAGTGGATAACACCGTCCAGGTGTTGCTCTCGGCCTGCTGAGGGGACTGAGCCACAATCCATAACCATCCAGATAAGGCAGCACACAAATGCCCCGATTCCTCAGAATAGCCATGATGCCGGCCAGCACCTTGGTGAAAACCCGGGGGGCTGAGGATATCCCGAATGGCAGAGCCACAAACTGGTAATGCCGGTCCTCCAGAGCAAATCTCAGGAACCTCTGATGTCCCTGGAATATCGGGATGTGCAAATAGGCATCCCTGATGTCCACCGTGGTCATGAAGTCGCTGGGCCGAAGAAAGCTCACCGCAGACCGTAAGGTTTCCATGCGGAAATGTCGGACTCCTGTTGATACCCTTCAGGTCCAGGAAAGGTCTCAGCGTTCTATCCTTCTTGGGAACTGTGAACAGATTGGAGTAGAACCCGTGGCCCTGCTCCTGATGAGGCACAGGGCAAATCACCCCTAACCACAGGAGGTGCTGCATGGCCATTCTCAGGCCTTGCACCTTCACTGGGTTCTGGGATATGCGAGACTGAAGAAAATACAATTCTGCGAGTACTCACCTGTAGAAATGTTTTTACTATGCACAGCATGGCCTGCTTCATGAAGTCCTTACATCTGGGGTATTCCGCCACAAGGTGGCGCAGTGGACTGCAGAAGATTTGTGGCTCCTCCCGGCCCCATATAAAAACAGTAATCACCCATAGACCTCCAGTGTTGACAAGCAGTTATACAAGAAGCCGGGAGGTAATAAAGGTAAAAACGGTAAAAACCCCTTAACTATCTTGGAACAATCACCATAAGGAGGCAACCAAGAATAACGATAACAAGGGAGGGATAAAGCAGGCCGTGCTGTGCATAGTAAAAACAATTCTATAGGTGAGTACTCACAGAGTTGTATTTTTCCTAATGCACAGCACGGCCTGCTTCATGAAGTCCTCACATCTGGGACATCCAAAAGCAGTGTCCGTAAGGTAGGGTGGGATCCCCAAAGAGTAACAGCAGGCAGTTCAAACCACTACCGCCTGAAGAACCTTGCGGCCAAAAGCATCAGCTGAGGCCTTAACATCAACCTTGCAAAACTTGGAAAAAGTATGAACAGAAGACCAAGTAGCGGCCTTACAAACTTGTTCAACAGAAGCTTGGTGCTGAAAAGCCCAAGAGGCACCAACAGCAGTGGAATGAGCAGTAATCCAGAAAGGAGGAACCTTCCCTTTAGCAGAATAGGCGTGTACCACCACCTGACGTATCCACTTGCTAATAGTAGATTTAGCCGGAGGCAAACCCTTCCTATGTCCAGCAGGAAGAACAAAGAGAGCATCAGATTTCCTGAAAGACTCAGTAGCAACCAAATAAAACTTCAATGCCCTTTCAACATCCAGAGAATGAAGGGTCCGTTCCTTGGAATTAGCAGGGTTAGGACACAAGGAAGGTAAGACAATGTCCTGATTGAGATGAAAAGCAGACACAACCTTAGGCAAGAAATCCGGCTTAAGCCGAAACACCACCTTATCCTGATGCCGCTCAAAATAAGGAGGTTTAATGGAAAGCGCCGCCAGCTCAGAAACTCGCCTGACCGAAGTAATAGCCACCAAAAAGGCCACCTTAAAGGTCAGAATGGGCAACGCAGCCCCATGGATAGGCTCAAAGGGAGGACCCTGCAGAGCAGACAACACCAGACCAAACCGGTAGCATAGGTTTACGTGGCGGACGCACATGAGTAACTCCCTGGAAAAAAGTCTTAACCAGCCAGTGATTGGCAAAGGATCTTTGGAAAAAAATAGCCAGAGCTGACACCTGTCCCTTGAGGGTACTAAGTTGAAGGTCCGAATCCAAACCATGTTGTAAAAATTCCAGAATCCTGGGGATAGAAAACACCCAACAAGGAAGAGACTTGGACTCACACTAGGCAATGTAAGAATGCCAGACCCTGTAGTAGATAAAAGACGAGGACTTCTTCTAAGCCCGAATCATAGTATCAACAACAGAGGCCGGCAACCCCTTGTCCATCAAGATGGAGGTTTCCGCAGCCAAGCCGTTAAAGCCAGCGTTTGTAAATTGGGATGGCGCAGCTGTCCCTGAGTTAGAAGATCTGGATCCTTGGGCAAGACGTACCGGTCTGCTGCCAACTGCACTATGTCTGCGAACCACACCCTCCTTGGCCAACAGGGGGCCACCAGAATGGCTATCTTGCGCAGCACCCTGCCCAGCAGAGGAAAGGAAGGGAACACATAGAGGAGCCAAAACTCCGTCCAAGGAATCGCTAGCGCATCCGTGGCGAAGGCCAGAGGATCCTGCGACAGGGAGACAAATCTTGGAAGCTTGTGATTGTGGCGGGACGCAAACAGATCCACATCCGGCTGACCCCAGCGGTGACACAGAGAGTGAAATACCTTGTTGCTGAGGAACCATTCCCCCAGCCGAGGCATCCTTCTGCTCAGGGAGTCTGCCTCCAGGTTCTCCACCCCCGGAATGTAGACCGCCGAGATGCAAGGGACATTCTCTTCCACCCAAGACAGTATCAGGGACACTTCCTTGAGGGCTCGCTTGCTCAAAGTCCCCCCTGATTGATGTAGGCAACCGCCATCTGGTTGTCCGAGCGAATCTGAACAGCCCGACCTCGAAGGTGTGGGGTCAACTGGGAGAAAACCAACCTGATCACCCGCAGTTCTAGAATCTCCCAGCACGGCGGCAGAAAGGTCCTACCTACTAGAAGATTCCTCGAGTCCAGCCACCACGAGATGGACTGCCTGGCCAGAGGGGACAGAGCAAACTCCTGATCCAGGGACACAGGGTCCCAATCCCAAACCGACAAGAGATGCAACTGAAGAGGCCTCATGTGAAACTGAGCAAAGAGAAACCACCTCGAAGCAGGACACCATCAGGCCCACTAACTGCATCCCTGCCGAATGGAGGGATGATGACACAAAAGCAGAGCCTGTGCCTGCAACTGAAGGCCCTCCACTTTCTGAGAGGTATCCAGAGTCATGCCCAGAAAGAACCTCGCCAAAGACGGAGACAATAAAAACTTGGGATAGTTGATCACCCAGCCGAAGGACTCGAGAGTGGAGGTCACCACCTGAGTATCCTTCTCGGCCTGATGAAGAGACTGAGCAGCAATTAGAATGTCGTCCAGATAAGGGAGGATGCGAATGTCCCGGTTCCTCAGAAGTGCCATTACGCCCGCCAGCACCTTGGTGAACACCTGAGGCGCCGAGGTGATACCGAACGGTAAGGCCACAAACTGGTAGTGCTGATCCTCCAGAGCGAACCTCAGAAATCTCTGATGACCTGGGAAGATTGGTACGTGAAGATAGGCATCGTTGATGTCCACAGCGGTCATGAAGTCGCCCGGCCGGAGGGTACTGACAGCAGAGCGTAGCGCCTCCATTCTAAAGTGCCGGACAAACCTGTTGAGACCCTTCAAATGCAGGATGGGCCTCAGAAAACCGTCCTTTTTGGGAACAGTGAAAAGATTGGAGTAGTACCCCTGACCCTGTTCCTGGTAAGGTACCTGGCAGACGACTCCTGACTCGGCGTTGAACTGCTAGGCGCAAACCCTGAGCTGACAGAGGGTTTTGAGACATCCGGGATCTGAGGAATCTTGGGGGCGGCCAGGCTGCAAACTCTATCTTGTAACCGGAGGACACCACCTTCTGAATCCACCGGTCTGAGACGTGAAGCCTCCAGACGTGAGCAAAGAGCCGAAGCCGTCCCCCCACCCGGATGGGTGAGGGCGCCTCCTAATGCCTGAGGGGGCTTGGGAGGGGGTTTGGGCTTGGATCCCCATGAGAGACCGGGACGACCACGGAATCTGCCACGGCCCCGAGAAGAGGGAGCCACGGCCTCCTCTGGAAGCATGAAAGGAGGGGAAGGAAGCGGAGGGCCCCCAAAAGGGCTGAGGCTGCTTCCTACGCTGAGGTAACCTACCATTCTTGGTCAGAACATCCAGACGCTCACCAAAGAGACGAAGCCCCGCGAAGGGAGAGACTTCTTAGCAGCAGAGTCAGCTGCCCACTGGCGCAACCAAACAGATCGGCGCATAGCCACCAAGAGGGCCGAAGCCCTACCGCCCAGCCGGACGGCATCATCCATGGCAGACAGCACAAATGCAACAAAATCAGAGCAAAGCAAGAGGGCCCTATAATCCTCCCTCTTCCTACCAGCCATGGCGCCATCCGCGAGACACTTGATCTTCTTCTGAAGGGCAATGACGTAATGGCAGCGGCACAAACCGGACGCAGGCCTGCCCCTACAAAGGTGAAAGCTTGACAGACCAGCTGATCCATACGGCGGTCCGCGCCATCACGCAGTGTAGTAGTGTCAGGGGACGGCATGACGTGAAGTGTTAGCCAGCCCTAGAACAGGAGCGTCCACCTCAGGGGGACACGACCAGCGCTTGACCAGGTCAGCAGAAAAAGGATACCTTCTGTCCAATCCCTTGGGCACCGTGGGCAATCTTTTAGGACGCTCCCACTCCTTGAGCACCATATTGGAGAAGTGACCCTGCTCCGTGGACTCCAAGCGTTGCTTGTCAGGGCGAAAGAGCTCACCCTGCTTCCTCTTCGCTACCTTAGGGGGGGGGCGATATGCAAAGTCTCAAAAATGTCCAACAACAGTCTATCAGTGTCAACAGGGAGCCTGGTATCCCGGGTCACTGTCGTACCCTCCTTGATGGTCCCCAGATGAGTCGCGCCCGCCAAACACATAAAGGCCCACATCTTCCTCGGCAAAGAGGGAAGGTGTGGTGTCAAGATGCCGCTTCTTGCCAGAGGCCTTGCCCATCACAGGTCGGGCCAGCTGCCTTTCAATGCTGGTCACGCCTAGTGCCAGATCAGATTGGGACCCCCTGCTAGTATCCCCCTCACTAGGGGCTAAACGCAGGCGCGGGGCAGTAGGAAATGCCGGAGGAAGCGCAGAACTGGGAAGAGAAGCGCTCATCCCAGCCTGGTCCGCAATAGAACTTTGGGCGCACGGCACACAAACCCCGCCACCACCACTCAAAGGGGATGCCCCGCACATGAGACACAGCCGGGATTGCCCCGAAGGACCACTGAGCACGCTATCCCCAGGAGCCTCCATATGGTGTTTAACACAGGCGCAATAGGCCAGAATAGGGTAAGGGCTAATAAAAAAGCCACCCGGGATGCCCCCCAAGGGATGCCCACAGAGAGGGCCAGGAGGGAAAAAGTTGGGGGGGAGGGATCGGGAGAACCACAATACACAGTTATCCCGCCTAAAAAAACACATAAGCATCCCGCAGTACATGCCCCAACAAGAAGAAAACAAACCCCATGGGGGACTCATGGACTAAAGGCACAGCGCGCGCAGTGCACCCAGGCGATCACCGTACAGCCGGGCCAACCGCGAATGCAAGATCAGATGAACAGGTCCCCACCACAGCCCACGTTGAAAGATGGGCCTCTGGACACAGGGCACCAGCACGCAGCAGCCATGATAGTCCGTAGCACAATTACAGTAAAAGCGCCGCCCGCCGTGGAGCGTAGTACAACCGCTGCGGCGGCGAGACAACAAAACGGGGACCAGAGGGTCCAGAAACGGGTGGAAATAGGCTTGCAGGGCCGCAGGCTTGGTTGCCCCGCTCACCTGCGCAACATAGAGAGCCATCTTCTATCTTCGCAGTATCACTGCAGAGGAAACACTGGAGGTCTATGGGTGATTACCGTTTTTATATGGGGACGGGAGGAGCCACAAATCTCCTGCAGTCCACTGCGCCACCTTGTGGCGGAATATCCCAGATGTAAGGACTTCATGAAGCAGGCCGTGCTGTGCATTAGGAAAATCCTGAGGGCGGCCTGACTGCCAGCTCTATTTTGTAACCGGAGGACACTACCTCCTGAATCCACCGATCTGAGACGCGCTGTCTCCAGATATGAGCAAATAGCAGAAGCCGTCCCTCGACCCGGCTGGGTGAGGGCACCTTCTCATGCCTGAGGAGCCTTGGCAGGGGGCCTGGACTTGGATCCCCAGGAAGGATTGGTTCGGCCGCGGGACCTACCTCGTCCCCAGAACTCTCTGCGGCCACCTCCTTGAAAGGAGCAATAGGCAGAGGAAACCCTGAAAGGGCCGCGCAGGCTTCCGTCGCTGAGGGAGTCTACCATCCTTAATAAGGAGGTCCAGATGCTCCCCGAACAACCTCTGCCCCACGAAGGGGACACTAGTGAGCGACTTCTTGGCTGCGGCATCAGCCGACCATTGCCGTAACCAGAGCGAGCGGCAAAGCGCAACAAGCAGGGCCGAAACCCTGGCACCGAACCGGACACCATCGTCCATGGCAGCCACAACAAGGCAATAAAATCCACACAAGCTTTGAGGTCTTTATACTCTTCGGCCCGCTTGCGAGAGCAATCTCCACAAGACATCTTGCCTTCTTCCTGATGGCTAAGGAGTCAATAGCTGCGACACACACAGGGCGAAACCAAGGACCCGCAAAGGTAAAGGCATGACAGACCAGCTGATCCATGCGCCTGTCAGCTGGATCATGTAAGGAAGCGGTATCGGGTGAAGGCATAACAGTAGTGTTGGATAACCCCGACACAGGGGAATCCACCTCGGGAGGACGGGATCATAAGCAGACCAGCTCCTGAGAAAAGGGATACCGCCTGTCCAGGCCCTTAGGCCCCGGTGGTAGCATGTTAGGCCTTCCCCACTCCTTGAAAATCATATTAGAAAAATGGGCCTGCTAAGGAAAGACACTCCTCTGTCTCTCAGGCCAAATCACCCTGCTTCCTCCTAGCCGCTCTTGGAGGGACAATATGCAACATCTCAAAAACTGAAGCCAGCAACTTCTCTGTATCATCAGGGAGCCACGTATCCTTGCCCGAGGAAGAGCCAGGGCCGCCGTCATAGCCGGCTGAATAATCCACAGTGGAAATGGAGTCCTCATGCAACTCGCCTTCCTCTATGGAGCCCAGACCTCCAAAAAGATCATCATTATCCGAGTAAACGGGCTCGATGTGCCGCTTCTTACTCGTGGCCTTCTTAGGAGCCGTGCGAGAGATCTGTCTCTCAAGGCCACCCGGAATGCCAAATCAACTTGGGACCCCTTGCTGGCTTCCCCCTCGCTGGGGGCTGAGTGCAGCAGCGGGGGTTCTGGAAGGACCTCAGGTAATAACGGGCTAGGGGCAGATATGCCCGCCCGATCATGCTCCAAGGAGACGCTCCTGGCGCAAGTGACACAAACAGTGCTGAGTCCACCTAGAGGGCTGGCACTGCACATGGGGCAGAGCTTCACCCGCCCGGATTGGGCCCCTAGCTCCCCAGAAGCCTCCATTATGGTGATTAGCAAACTAAAATCGTTATGCAGGTTACAAGGCACTGACGGCCCAAACCTATGTGCCCTCCAATATATTCCTTCTTTTTGTGATCCCTCTTAATAAAGGAGGGAGGAGGAGGGGGGCGGGGGACCGGGAGGAACCACAACCCTCAATCTATCAAAGGGGCCTACCTAGAAGACACAAGCAGAAAAACGCCATCAGTATCCCACAGCACATGCGCAATATAACACAACTATATATATTAGCAAGAGGGACTCACGACACAGACAGCGCTCAGCAGCTCGGAGATATCCCAGGCAGCGTGGCAGAGGAAGGCAGCACAAGATGGCGCAGGCCAGCAGCCCAGCGCGTTCCTCGAGGGGCCCCGACGGCGCGAAAGGAGCGCTCGCCCCCAATAATGGAGGACAATGTCAGCCGAAGCAAAACACAGGGCAACCCACGGAGGGGCCCCTGTATCAGCCCGTGCGGCGTGCACACGCATCTCCGGACCAGAGGCCGCGGCCTCAGGAAAGAGAAGAAAAACCTCGGCCGAGCAGCGCCGTCCCTCCCCCCACAGCGCAGCAGCCAAGATGGAGGGGAGAGAGGAGCAGGATAACTCGAGGGAGGTAAGTACACACAGTGCATAAGCCATTACATCAAGGGACTACTTCAGAGAGCCACCACGATGTCTGCGCAAGTAAAAAAGTGAAGGTCCACAAAACACAACACAGTAAAAGCTTGTGGGGCAGGGAGGGTATGAACCCCGTGGGCATAAGTGGTTCCCCCCCCTATAGGCTCACCATCAGCCTATGACCGGCTACCCTTTAGACAGGATCTGCGGCCCAGAGCCTAGCTCTGTCAAGACGCCTGACGTTCTCCCTACAATCACAGTCCCAATCAGCCATGGCTGGGAGGCAAAAGTGGGTCCACGGGATCAGTGGGAATAGGTCCGCAGCGGCCGACGGGCTAGGAGGCCCCGCACAGCTGCAATATCCAGGAAAGAGTACCCAACGATCTTCTGCAGCCAGACTGCAAGATGAACACTGGGAAATCATAGTGAGACACCTGCTTTTATAGGGGGCCGGGAGGAGCGAGAGCTTTAGATCTTGCAGTCGAGCGCCCCCTAGGGGCGGAATACCCCACGCCGTTACTTCTGGGATGACCTGGACTGGATATAGGGAAAATAGATATCAGTAGCTTACCTTTCATTGAACGGCATTGTTCTTTCTGCTCTCTCCTTCTCTGTAGCTGAGAAATCACTTCCTCATTCAGCTGTCAATCACCAGCCCACTGACCTGGTCCTTCAATTAACCTTCAGTGGACAGAAAATAAACACCCCCCACTCTCTCCCCAGACATCTTGATTGGCTGCCTCTCTCTGCATCTCTGAAACCCCGCCCTCCTCTCTCCTTATTCGTGAACATGCACAGCTATCAGCGTCTGTCTCCGATCAGGCTGCCAGCAGCCTGCCCCTGTGTATTCCATCCTTTCCACAGGTCAGACACAAAGCAAACCCCCCCTCTTATCCGAGCAAACTAGTTGCTAACAGGCTGGAATAAATATCTCTACCTGCAACATGTCTCTCACTGTCATCATCTGCTCACACTGAGCTGACAGGCTGTAATCTTTGCCTGCAACATGTCTCTCACTGTCATCCTCTGCTCACACTGAGCTGACAGGCTGTAATCTTTGCCTGCAACATGTCTCTCACTGTCATCCTCTGCTCACACTGAGCTGACAGGCTGCAATCTCTGCCTGCAACATGTCTCTAACTGCCATGATCTGCTCACACTGAGCTGACAGGCTGCAATCTCTGCCTGCAACATGTCTCTGTCATGATCTGCTCACATTGAGCTGACAGGCTGCAAACTCTGCCTGCAACATGTCTCTCAGTCTCATGATCTGGTCACAGTGAGCTGACAGGCTGCAATCTCTGCCTAGAGAGCACCCATTATGAATATGCTAAGCACACAGTGTGCTTATATCACATCACGGTTGTCATACCCAGGGTATCTCTTCATTTTTTCTATCAATCGCCAATGCTTTAATACTTTTAAAGATAATTTAGGAACTACAGAGTTTCTATGAAAATGAAGTTTAGGACAGTGCAATGTGTAGCCTGCTAATAGGTCAGAGTACAGTCTAATCATGCTGCTGGATGGTTCTCAGTGGTTAATATATACTGCTGAATACAGTACGTCCGAGTACAGTTTAATCATGTTTCTGGATAGGTTGGGGCACAACTTAAACTAGTCCATTCATGGGGTAGCCCACCACCCTGCCACCCTCTTTTTTTGTTCAGTCAGGGCAGGGGGGTTACAAAAAAGACCCTACCTCAACCCAGTACCACGCCATTCTCCTGGGTCTATGGCCCCCTGCAATGTGTGCGCTTCCATCTGCCCATTCACTTGAATATGCAGATGCATGCACGAAGCTGCATCTCCCAAGATGCCAGCGGCCAGGACCCAGAGCTCTGGAAGCTGGACCGGAGTTGAAGTTTTTTTTTAAACCCCACTGTCTTTCCACAGGGTGAGTGGCAGGGTAAACCATGACTATATTTCAGCTTTAATTATGCTAAGGAACGAGTCAGAGAACAGTTTAATCATGCTGCTGGATGGTTCTGCGTGCAGTTTAAACATGTTAATGTAAGGGTCAGAGTACAATTTAATCATGATGCAGGACGGTTTGGAGTACAGTTTAATCATGCAGTTGCTGGAATAGGCTACAACCTTAGCATGCTGCTTGGTGGTACAGTTAGTTAATGTTGCTGGATAGGTCCGATTAAACCATCTATTGGCTTTGTGATGCTGCATAATAATCAGCATAATGGACGGCTCTGTAAGATTCCCAGAACTTGCTTTAGACACACTCCATTGCTAGGCAACATTGGAGCCTAGACCAGCATCCCCAGATACACAGGGCCACAATCCTAATCGCATATGCGCACACTCCCAAAGCACAAACATACAGGTAGGTAGTCAGGTAGCTGGACAGGATTTTATACATGCAGCCAGGCTTCTCTCCACTGGTAGCAGCTCTGTTTTCTGGTTCCAGCGGCAGGGGCATCTTTCCCCCAGGCCTAAGCGGCTGCGTGCGTCACTAGCAGAAGGATGGGCAAGGGTTGGGAGGCTGGGATTAGATGAGCTTCATGGATATTCATTGAAGCAAGAGGTGGGGAGGGGGCATGCTTCCGTGATGGGACCTTGAAGATAATTGGTGGACCTCATCGGCGTGGTGCATCGGGAGCCCTGCGCGAATAAGGGTATTTCCTTATTCATGGCGCCAAGCAGAGAAAAATTATATCTCTGAAGGAACATTTGGCAACAGAGGATGGTGTAGCTAGTCTCCACCCACTATGACTTAGAACTGCAACCAGATGTTCAGCAAGCACAGAGGAAAACTGCTACATACAAGTAATACAATGGACAGAAATAGGGTTGTTCCTCATGTAAACACACTGTAATATTGTTTCATGTAAATTTTGTTGAAAGGTTAATACTTACCATATATACTCGGGTATAAGCCTCGGCTTATACTCGAGTCCAGGGGCGGACTGCCAGGGAAGGCCGCAACCCTGAACCCAACAGATGCTGGAGGGTGAGGGGCGGCCGCTGCGGGTCCCTGCTGTACCCGCTGCTGCCGCCGCCGCCGCTCTCATACACACAAACACATTCACACACTGACCGGCACTTCCAGGCTGCTGCGCGCTGGTCGTCAATGGGCGGCGTCCAATGTTTTCATTGGACGCCTGCCATATGGGGCACGCCCACCGACGACGAGCGCACAACAGCCAGGAAGTGCTGGTGTGTGTGTGAGAACGGCGGCGGCTGGCGGCTGCGGAGGAGGGGAGGGGGACCCCGCTGCCCCTCTGCAGGGTAACCTAGGCCAAACCCTGACCCCCGACACCTGCGCGTCTGAGAGCGGCGGCGGCAGCAGCAGGTACCCACACTGTGTGTGTGTGTGTGTGT